>CM026214.1:10450803-11050803 GCA_014839995.1 Xenentodon cancila | reverse complement strand
CTGACGGTCTTGTAATCTTCTCCATACACAAGATACTGGTCTATCAGCGTGGCTTCTTCATTCTGGGAGAAGTGAAGATTCAAGCAGAATATTTTACTACTGCAAGCACAACCTCTAAAAACGGCAACCTTGCTTTTACTTGATTACTAACGTGTTGAAAAAGTTCTTCAGGGAAGAGCCAACGCATCTGATCCACCTGGAGGAGTTTCAGGACAAACTCCACTCCATGTTGGCTGCAGATCTTTCGGATCAAATAAACACGATACCAGTCATTTCCACTTCGGCTACAAAGCCTCCCCACAGTGTCCAGGAAAGCTGTGGTTCCAGTTTGATCTTCCTGTGAGCCTGCTTTCAAAATGATAAAGATAGAAAGAATAAATATAGTTTAAGAAATAAAAGGTATTAACCTACTACAAGCACATTTGAGAAACTTGTATTGCAATAATGAACATTACAAAATTAAAAACAACAAGAGCGTAAATCTTCATTAAGGATCAAAAGGACTTGAATCAAAGACGTTTTGAGTTAGAACAAAAAAAACTGTTTACAGGAAAATGTCAACGTTATCCCTGAGGGTAATAGAACCAGGTTAAAATAAATTGCTATTTTAAGCCTCTGACAAGACTCAATTTTATTTCCATTTAACTGATGTCTACGGACAAACTGAGGTCATTCTAACTGCGTACAGAAAGTGCACATATACATAAAAAGGATGATTGAACAGGCATCTTCATCCAAGGCAAGGCCAGTTTATTTGTTTGGCACAATTCAACAACAAGGTAATTCAAAGTGCTTTACAGTGACATTAGAAAAGCATCACATAGTATGGAAAAAAAAAAAAAGAGAACATGATTTAAAATGCAGTCGCTGATATTTTGATATATGTCTGTACATGTTGACTATCAATGAATGCGTGCATTGGGCAAATGCTGAGAGGTGAAGGTTGTTTTAACTATGTGATGTTCCTTTAAACCACATACCTGTTGCTCTCAGTTTTTCCACAATAATCCTTGCAGTCAGATCCAGGTCCATGCGGACTCTGGCCAGATGCTGCAAACACTCTACAGTTGCAGTTGTAGCAGACTGATCGTGTGTTTGCAGGAAGTCAGTCAGGAAACCATTTTCATCCTGCAAATATGCCTGCTTATCTGCAACGGACATGAACTGCAACCTGTCAAACATGGAATCCTGAACAAATGACAAAGTAAAGATGTTAATAAGCTGCATGGCAGTATAACATCCAATCACAACTTTGGAAAACATGTATACCTCCAGGCAGTTGATGTACAAGCAGTACAGTTCGGTCTTGTCTTTTTCCTCCAAGATGATGCTTGTCTGAACTGCCATGAGATGCTGCTGCAGATATTCTTTAACATCATCAAAGCTTCAAAAAGAGTGCAACACATAAATATGAGGAATGGCCACCACAAATATTAGAAGCATATATAGACAACTAATGCAAGGTGCAACCACAGCGCCTCACCTGTACTTCAGCAAGAGTTTGAGGACCACTGAGCGAACCACTGGATTTCTATCCACAGAGTCATCAAATGGAGAGAGCACTTTTGTCAGCATTTGTGGATTACCTGAGGAAAAAACAGAAGATGTTCATAGCAGACAAAACATACATGTTTTGTGTGCAACAAGCATAGTTCCATGTCCATCACTGAGTAAGTAGATTGTAATGCAGTACCTCTGATGATGGGGACGGCGTTGGCTTCCACCATGAGGAAGGACAACAAATCATGAATGACAGCTGGACAGGGAGGAGAGTTGTCCTTGAAGCACACAGTGGACACCAAGTCTATGAAGAAGGTGTTGCACTGCTTCCTGAACTGAGCATGTTGGGTGACTTGAATCCTGCACAAGACAAGAGACATTTGTAGAAGTTGGTTCAAATTATTCCAAAAGCCAGATTTACAGGTCTTACATCTTCTGAAAGTTGGGAAGTGTTTTGACCTCTTATTTTTCATGTGTCATGCTTTAACTGAGCAACTCCATTATATATAGAAAATCTAAACAAATCTGGAACTAAATGCCAGCAACACAATCAATACCGTCACAGACTTTCGTCCAGGTTTGTTGCTGATCACAGTCTGGATGTTCATTCTTTCTCTTTGGTCCACAACACAGAGGTTCATGTTTTGTTCATTTTTGTTTTTTCAAAAACTATCTTAAACTCTTATTTGTCTCAACAAAACATGTTTCCATTTTGTAATAGTCCATCCCAGGTGCCATCTAGCCCAGAGCTGTCAACACTATCTCTAAAAAAAAAAAAAAAAAAAAAAAAAAAAAAAAAAAAAAAAAAAAAAAAAAAAAAAAAGTTTTTGTCCGATTTTTAAGTAGGAGTCATGTACACCTTAGCAAGGATTTCCCAAAGGAATACTATGAAATCAGCTTTTTATTTTTTTATCCCATCTGAGGGAGATGAGATCGAGTTGCCAGCTTTTCCTTGTGCACTTTTTGAGAAACTGATTTTCTACTCAAGGAGATCTTTAAAATAGCCTGCCTCCCTAAAAATATTTAGAATTTGTTTCAAACTAACTAACTACTAAGCCACCGTGCTGCCCTAGGTAACGGATGTACTATATATAATTAAATGAATAGCAGTTAACTAGACGAAACAGGAAATATACTGTGCTTATATTGCCTTCAGTGAAATGCAGCTCTAAACCAAAGTGGTTTAAGTAGTGAGTTATTATTATTTGCATTTTAGATGCTGTCACAGTGTTTTCGTGTCAACAGTGTCAACGTGTTTTCTTTGTTCCTCACCCATTTTTTTTTTTTTAATGTGGTGCTGGAAAAATTCAACAAAACTGCTCAAGAGCAGATGGAATTCCCACTGGAATAAAATAACCTTTACAGCCTCTCTGGAAATGTGATTTATGATGACAGAAGACAGGAAGATACAAATTAAGCTTATTTTGTATGTACGTTACCAACCTTATCTCTTCCGAAGGAACCATGGAGAAGTCATCTGCCACTGGCTGCATGCACAGGGGACAATACATCTGACCAGGGCCCAGCCACTGTTTGATGCACGCTAAACAGTAGATGTGTTCACAGTCCAGGCGAAGTGGATCCTGTGGGTCTCCCATACACACTGGACAAATCGTCAGACCAAACCTGCGTAAAAACACATACAGCAACAGCGCTTTTCACCAATCATCAACTGAAGACCTGTTTAATAACAAAAAGGGATACAATTTATAAGCGGCATTTCAAGAAAAATAATGTTTGTGCTTGATAGCAGAAATTGAAGAAGAAAAAGTAAATTAGAAAAGAAAAATATAGCATTACAAAACCTAATAGTCTCAGTGCAGTGACTGGTTCAGACTTTCAGGGTGCTGAGACATAAAGAACCAAGTCAGAGTCAAATTAGTCAACGTCCACCCTCTAAAACTGACTACTATGGACATGGGTATAAAGACATATTTCAAATTTACTTACGCGCTAAAATTTGTGCTCATAATTGTCAAAAAAGTGCTTTATGCGTTTGTCTTTGTGGCTGTTATTTCCTGAATTGTAGCTTCAACAGGGTTCAACTTTTTTTAAATGACAAAATATCAGATTTCATTTAATTTGAAAGAATATTTTCAAATGACAGAGAAGACACAGAAGAGTACACTAAATCTCTAAACAGTGTGTTACAAGTAGCAACCTCCTCGCCTACAAGGGGACCCGCTGGGCCAAAAAAAAAAAAAAAAGAAGTTTCTTGGTGCTGAATTTGATATTTGTAAGTATTCTTATAATTAAATTAACAATAACTTAGTATAATATGATCAATAAAAGGAACATTCTGGAGTTAAAAGCTAGTCATGATGCTTGATCAATAAGTCGATATTATTGATATATATGTAAAAGCAGTGGTCATGACAGTGATTTTTACCTGAAGATTCGTTCCACGGCTCCATCTTTGCAGGTCTTCAGCAAACCAATTACTGCCTCAAACGACTGCTGAGTTTTGAGGTCAGAATTTTTCTCCAGAATCTTGATGATAAAGCAAAAGAAATATATTTCAGTCTGGATGGAGAAATTATTTTGAAGGCCGTTTCATGGTAATTCAGTGCATTTTGAAAAGTGCCGTTAATCCAAAGAGCCCAGAGATACCTGGCCAAGCAGTCGTGTGTGCTCCAAAACTACAGGTGTCAGTTTCCTCTCCAATACTTCAAGTCCCAGGAGCATGTGCTCCACAAAAAGAGAGAGAGAAAATATGCGATTCCATCCAGATCTAAGAGACATAACCAATAATTCTTCATTTCAGTACATATCATGAAGTCATCCAAAGACTAACGAAAATCCCTAGATCTGAGAAAGTCGCATTATTTTGAGGTCTACGTGACTTACTGAACTCTGTTGACAAACATCTTGCTCCTCTCTCCGTAGTTTCTCACGCTGTCCTCCGAACAGATCAACTCTATGGGGACCTGGAGTTTTTTCACCTGCCTGAGCCAGGCTTGTCTTTGAGCATCTGTGTCCAGATCTCTGGGCTCCAGGTGCTCCAAGCATGCAAAAGCAGCATACACGTCGAGAACCTCGAAGATGAGGAGCAAATCACCGCAGACATTACAAGCCAGTACAGAGGCCGCATAGATGACATTAAACAAACTGTGAATCAGTTTTAAGGAGGAAATGCTGTGGGGGAAGAAAAATTCATTTTTCCGAGCTTTAGAGCATATATTTGGGGGTCTGAAGTGACTACTACCAACTCAGTAAAAACATGCCAGTGACCTAGATCTAAAATTCAGTCATTCAGTGTGCTTTTCAGAATTATCCACCCTCCTCATCTTCAACTCACCCAGCTTTACATCATCTTTAATTTGCTGTTATTTGTATGTGCTTAGCACAAAGCATAAAAACACCAATTTTTAAATAGTGGAGTAAAGTGGTGTTGAATGGTGACTCAACCCCTTAAAACAGCTATGAGGAGTAAAGGCGCACACACGGCAGGATTTCATCTTTTTGGTATTTTTGATAAAAAAAAAAAAATGTCACAGATATCTCATTAAGAACTGTGGAAACCAAACAAAAGCTAATAATGTATTCCCCTTCACGTCATTCCCATGCAGAACAAGACATAAAAGTTTAACCATAACTTGTTAATCGGAGCTCACCATTTCTACACCATCGCTGGCGTGATGATTTCCCAGGAGGTCCTTGGTCACCTGAGGTTGCAGACACATCATTCTTGAGAGGTTCTGCAGCCGGTTTTTGAACTCGTGATATGCAGAATGGACCCACGGAAGCGAGATCACTATCTTGGTGTCATTTAGCTTCAGTCGCAGCTCATTGACACAACAGTTCAAAGCACCAGAGAGGAGCTGTAAAAGCATTTAAAGTGTATTAGTATGTAGATCTACGCAACCTTTGTTAAGACTCAGAGAAAAAAAAATTAGGGGCATCAAATGTAACTGCAAAAACAACCTGAAGATCTTCCTGACAGGTGATGCTCATTGACATAGAGATGAAATCCTGAAGGTAGCGCTGATAAAACTCTGTCTGCATTTCTGGATCTGCTTTTGCAATGTAGCGTCCCAGTGGTGTCCTCCAGAAGAACTCAACAAACTCTTGCTCAGTTTGTCCTTACAAATATATTAATGAAGTTTTATAAACATAATTGTAAAATACTCCGTCAGTAAAACAGCATTCAGTGAACACGTGATTATTTGCCCTTACCTTCACGTTGGAGCGCATGAACCCAGAGTTCCTCCAGATAGTCCCTAATTCTCCAGCTGAACGGCATGCTGCAGTCCATGTTCCCGTCTTGGAGCACGTGGGTCTGAACAAGGATCGTTCTCGTCTCAGAGCTGTGAACAAACATGCCAAAAGTAAACACGTTACTGTAAATGTTGTTTATGTAAAACTTTGGTTTTCTACATATAAAGCAGTGTTACTAACACTTACTTGTGGTCTATTGTTAGGTGTAAGATATTCAGCAACTTTTCATTGCCAAACATATCCAGCCACAGTCTCTTCACAGATTCAGAGCAGTTTCTATCAAGCAAGAGGTTCATGTTTTGGTCCTGGTCGATGATTGAAATTAGATGTGCCAAGAGGGGGACAACCACAGCCTGAACACGTTTCCATAATGTTTGCCTGTAGTGAATGAAAGATAAAACAAAATAATCAAGCAAGTTAAATCCATCTAAAAACAATGTACATATTAGCCAATCTGAAGATGTATACATTATGTTATTAATTACATTTACATGCAAAGTAATTTTTCAACTATGGCCAGCATTTGTCTGTTGTCAAAATAGTTTTTTCCCTATTCATAAGTCAAGAAATCCAAGATGCTGGTTATCAAATGCAGCATTCAGACATGGGTCTTCAAGCTGTAGAAAAACACCTGTGTGCAACTCAGCAGGACGTAATACAACTGAGTTACATAATTGGCTATAAAATCAGGCATATTCAACATCGTATAAATTGGCTATGTTGTTAACAAGGACATGTGGTATTCAGTGTGGGGACTTAATTGGGTAAATAGCAGTATAGTGCTGTCCATGTACAGTAAACATAACCTTTGAGACCAAGTTACTCACCTGAAGGTGCCTCCTTCTTGCAAGGCATCAATGTTTGAGGCCTCCTTGAGGACCCAGTTGCTCCTCATGGATGACAATGAGTTTCCATCATGAATCTCCAACAGTGAGTGCAGATGCTTCTTCACGGTTTGTAGAAACTCACCTGACCACACAGATACACTGATGAGCACAGAACCTGCTGTAACAGGCAATTCAAAAAGTGATTAAGAAAACAGAAGATTGCTCCTACCTGTCGTTTCATTGTCATCAGTTAGGAGAGTCAGTAAGATCTCAACTCTCCGAGTACTGCGGGAGCCACTTTCCACTTGGTCCCTCAGCATGCCCACTGCACTCTGCACACAGCTCCGCAGCAGCGCTGTGGTGTCCAAAATGTTATCCGACTCATGCTGGAAGAAGACACACAAGCTGATTTCTCACATGACCAAATTGGTACAAAGTTTTACATTGTTGTTAGAAAACTGTGTGCATGAGAAACAAACTGAAATAGTATATCCTAATTTGTTATGTTCCCACAGGTAAAAATATATCGTTCATACTCACAGTCTCATCCTGCTCCTCTGGCTGGGTTTCCGTGTAGATGTCATCCACTTCCATGGCTACAAGGATCAAAGAAAATTCCTCTTAGCTAATTTACTAAACTCATTGAGACAGAAATGTTGCTTTCTAGCAATTATTTATCGGTTACCTTCAGGCTGAGTCGTCTTTGTTTCAAACATTTGGCTGATTGTCATGTTTTGCAAGGTTTTGATGTCTGAAACAATGTCTTTTGACCGTCTAAGATCATCAATATGAACTGATCTCCAGGGACCTGTGAGCAGCAACATGTCTCATTATGCTCTGTTCTTTCAACAATGTGGCCAAAACGTATAAACATTTGCAGTATCTTACCTCCGTGGAAGCCAATGTAGGAAGTCCCTCCTTCCATTCTCGGCAATCTTGTGATGAAGTAGACAAATACTTTGCTTTCTGTGCCGTCCTGACTCATCTTGTTGATTTCATTTATTGACGAGTACCTGAAAATAAACAGTAACAGTCAAAATGATCAAATGCTGCCCCTCCCCCAAAAGAAAAAAAACACTTAAAAGAAACACTGAACCTACTTTGCAGATGCGATGAGATTGGCACTTTCAGAGCCTTCATCAAAATCACTCTGAATGATGAGGATCTTGTTGCATGGTCCAGTGTTGCTGCCTCCATTTCCAGCAGTCAGGAAGTTCCTTTGATGAAGAAAGAATTTGATCCCTAAATTTAGGGTTGTACTCTAGAGTCTTGTCAGTGAGTGATATATATTCTTATTAACAATTCAACCATGCTTTTCTGAACATGCATTATGACGTATCATAAGAATAATGCTGTCAAAACATCTAAATAGCTTTAAAAAAATATATATTTAAAAAAAAAAAAAGCAAAATCAGTAATAGTGGACTGAATCAGCTGCAGTCAATTAAATAAACAATACCATCACACAAAAACTACCTAAGGTTTTTTTTTGCATTTGAATTTCTGAGGCAAGACCGTGTGGTTAGGACGTGTGAACCTCACACAGTCTATGCATGGAAAAAAATTCAGCTTAAGTAAATGGAAGAAGCAGTAGACAGAACTGAACATGAAACAAAACATTAGAAATCTACACTGGACATTTTTACTTATCTTATAATCACTTAAAAAAATAATAATAATAATAATAATAAAAAATAATTTTGTCTCTGTAACAATGATCGCAGTTGTGCATAATGGCTGAGTTGCAGGAAAGCTGGAGCCACATATTGAAGGAAAAAAGTGGTAATGGAAATCAGGCTCAGGTTGTTTTGTAAATTTGATGACAATAATGTGCATCCACATTTATGACACCGTCATACACAGTAAGATACTGAACCAGTCATGCTATAGGTTGACTGAACATGACTACTGTGCAGTGTAAATATCATATTAACCAGTACATCAAAAACAAACCTGATCTTCTTCAGGAAGGAGTGCTCTGTGTCAAACTGTTGGAGTGAAAGAAGCTCCACTCTGTAAAACATTTTTTCCAGAGGTTCCAAGTCAAATGCAGTCAAAAGTCTGGAGAAAGTTGTCACCTGTGATATAAAAATCAGTTAGAAATTGGATAGAGCTCTATGATATACTTACAAATTGTGTTTTTAATTTAAGTTACCTCTGTGAAGAAAGAGCAGCCATGCGATTTCTGCCTTGTGTGACCGAGAATGTAGTCAGCTAAACAACTGTTCCTCTGCTCTTCAAAGTAGACCCTAGCCAGATTTTCACTCTCCACTCTTGGCAGACCTGTGCAGTCCAGCCGCACCACCGAGTCTGGCGTGGCACATTTGAGGAGTATGAGTTTGGCTTCTTCAAGTAATCCTCTCTCAGAATCTGCGATTTCCATGCCATCCTTGTGTTCATCTATTACTTGGAGAACCACAGAAGCGCAGGTGTCTGAGTGGTAGCCAATGAACACATCTGGCGGCTGATACTTGTACGTCTGAGCCACTCCTGCATGCTGGCCGTTAACCGATGAAAAAAGCTTCACCCACTTCTCTAGTTCTTCCACCATTCTCTTCTGCTCAGTTTTCAGAACAGTGTGGAGGTCCAAGTAGTGTTTCTCAAGCCTGTTGATCAGAGGTATTGGGAACTGTTTGTAGACCACCTCTCTTTCTTCAATGACAATGAGCCGGAAGTCTTTGTGCACCCTGCATTTCACACGATGGGTTCCCAAACCAAGGTCCACATATTTCTGGCCTCCCAAGCAGACATAGTACTGGTTGAGAGCGTCATAGAGACTTTCATAGAGGTTTTGCAGGTTTAGGAGCACAACTGTTTGACCCGTTTCCATGCATATTTTGACTCTGTTGATGTTGCGGCAGATTTGGGTATACTCTTGGTCTTTAGGGAAGCTGGATCCAAAAATTATTTCTGGTTGACCACTTTCTGAAAAGAAGGTTTGCTGCAAAATCTGTAGGGCTGCATAGTTCTTTGTGAGCACCAAGAGGTAACGACATTCCTCTTCCTGTCCACCTGCTTGAATGTTTTCCTTAACAAGCTCAATGGTGCTGATGTTCTCCAGTTGCAGTCCAATCTGAAGTCTTTTAGTAAAGACTGAAACTGTGTCGACATCATCCCTCCCACTGAAGTTTCTCAAAACTGCTTTCAGGATTTCATCTGCTGTGGGCTTCCGCTGAGAGGCTTTGGCCACAGCAAAGATCATCTTAATCAAGCTGTAATAGTCACGTAAGCCAAAAAAACCTTTCCCTCCTTTGTGACAGATGTACAAGTAGGCTCTTGCAAATGCTTGGAAGAAATCTCTGACCTTCTCCAAAACCATTACATCAGATGTGCATATGCCTTTAGCGCTTTCAATAAGCTCCTTTTCGTCGGGGTCACCACGGGAGACAAATATGCCTCTGTTCATCTTTGCAGGGTCCAGCGCCCAGTTGGAGATGCCAATGAATCCAACCTTTTTGTGCGGTAGTGGCTCATCATCAATGCACCCCTCCTCCAGCAATGGGTGAAGAGTTTTCAGTGGCATCTTTGGCGAGTCTTCAGCTAGCCCAATTTCATCAAGAACCACAACCGAAATGTACTCACTCAGGTTTTTTCCTTCCTGAAAGCGACCACACTGCTTGAATGTATTGATGATGCCGTCTGGTGTTGAGTGAGGACTGCACTGGAAGGACACTAAGTGGATCTGTTTGAGCTTTTTGTAAAGCTCTGAATGAGCAGCTTGGCCCTGCATTGCATCTGCCACCAGAGTTTTAGACAGAGATTTTGAACTTCCAGGTTTTCCAACCAAGAAAAGGGGAATTCTTAACTCAATGCAGAGAACCATCATGAAGACATTCTCTTTGAGTGCACTATTTCTTGCAATAGTGTCCCCCATTGGCACACCACTTAAAAGTAAATCCTGCATGAGTGAGATTTCATGCATTACCTTGCTTGCGCTGTATGGTAACCGTTTGCTGATTTTCTGCCTATACTTGTCTTTTTCTTCAAGGCAGGCATGGTAGCACACTCCTATGGCCAACACTAGGGACCAGACAACAGGGTCTCTGATCTCGAGCTGTCTCTGAGTGCCTTCATTCCCTTCGTCGTCATGATTTCTCTCAAATTTCTGGAGCTCCAAAAAGAACATTTTGTGGTTGTCATGGAACCAAACAAAGGCCTGCATGCATCGTTCTACATCTCTCAGGCTGACAAAGCTGCATTCGTCATTCCTTGTCCTCATGTACTTCTGTGAAGCAGAAAGGACATCGGTGATGCACCTGATGTACCTTTGCTCAATCGCTTTGCTCTTAACCACTCTTTGCACAATCTGCTCAATGTACATTTTCTCTGCGTGATCATTCAGTTGTCCAAAGTCCCACACTAGAGGGATCATGCTTGGTGGCAATGCTTGAACTCTATACACAAGCTGTCGAAGTGGGATAGACCCCAGCTTCTCATCAGTTTCTTCAGCTCGAACTCTGTACCCAAGACCTGCAGATTCTAACCTTTGAATCATCTCATCCGTGTGCTTCCGGTAAGGGTTGCATGCAGCAATAATCCGCAATCCGGAGTTGGGTTTCAAACGTTCTCCCTTCACCGTCTTATCACAGAGTACCTCTTTGATACTGCTGATGGCCTCAGTGGTGTTGGCCTCATCGAAGAAGAGAACAGAGTCAAACCCATAGTCTTCTTTGTTGATGGAAGCAATGTCTTCTGCTTCTCTCACTTTAGTGCAGATCATCTTCGAAGTTGTCCCTCCGTGCACCTTGACCAGTTTAATGTTTTCTGTTGCCACTCCACCCCTACGCAATTCACAAAGGAATTTGATGAGCCTCGTCTTCCCACACCCTGTTTCTCCCATGATGATGACAGGGATGCCACATCTGAACCTCATGTGGATTGCTAGCATTTTCAGTATATTGTCAGTTGTAAGTTCATATGTTTCATCAGGGTCTAGAGGCCACTGGATACCAAGAACGTTGCAGATTCTCTCTATTTTTTCAGATCGTGGGAGGCTATCAAAGTCGATGTTGAAAGGCACTCTCTGAAGCTTTAAGCCTTCATACAATTCCCTTGTCATGACATTCCTTTTTATCACCCTTTTAGTAATGGGTTCAATGGCATCAACAAAGTTCTGATCATTGAGCTGAAGATGGAAACCAATGAAAGTCATTGACACATGATCATCATTAAAGAAGATGTATGGATGTGGTTCTGTTTCCCATCTTTTTCTGATGAGAAAAGGAGCCAGGTCTTCATCTCGGACACCAGTCAGATTGACTTCTGGAATGCCAGGACTCTGGTCAGAGATACTGAGTGATGGAGTAGCGAAGTCCTTTGCCATCAAAATCATGAAATTCACCACAAAGGTTTTAAATCCAGTTAGCGTGTCTCCAGTGAAATTTGCATCACAAAACACTGATGTCTCACAGTCTTTCAGCTGAAGGTTAAGGAACCATGCAAAATTCCTCAGTTCTGCCCAGGATGGGTCCATGATACCACAGAACATGAGAAGCATCTGAAGACATTCCACGTGTGACCCCTCGACACCCTGATATGCGAACACATCTAGATTCCCCTGGTTATGAAAGCGCACCAGGTACTGGTACGGCCGCTGAAAAGCTTCACTTCTGAACTCCTTATCATCCATCAGTGGGTCATGGCTGCTTACAATGTTAGGATCCTCTGGCTTCCTCATTTCTAACATCAAAACCTCTTTGGGTGGTCGGCAGAAAATATTGGGAAACACGTCAACGAATGTGTTGTTCATTTGACCCTATAAAAACATGAATAAAAATAGACACCTAAGGTAAACAATTTTTTTTTTTTTTTAAATGACAAAATGAAATGATTACTGATTGTGGTCTTTGCTTGTAAAAACTTTACCTGGTGAGTGGCATTTCTGGTTGACTTGACAGTAGGCTCCAACAGCTCTATGACATACAGCTGTCTGTCATTGCACCGCCACATCTTTCCCTCTGAATCCATTAGATAGCGCAAGATCAACAATTTGAAGAGGAACTCGTAGAGACCTTTCTGTACCTGTTTAAAGTCAAAACATAAAATGTGTTTAAAAAAAATAAAATAAATAAAAAAAAAAAAAAAAAAAAAAAAGAAAGTTACAGCCATTTGTATTTAAATGGCTACATAAAAAAAACTAAAAAAAACGTAGCTCTAACGTGATAGTTACCGATGATGTGACATCAAAATGGAACATGGTGAGCTCTTTCCGTTTAATGGTATCCAGCAGAGATTGAAGGATGGCGGTCTCATCAACGTTGGGTTCGATCAATCGAATGCATTTTATCATTGACGGCTCTCTGGTTGATTGCTTGAGGTTTTCATACAGCCTCTTGATGTACAGAGATTTACCTGCAATTAAAAAATATCATGATGAAAGCCAATTTCAAGAATTACACATTATCTGAAGTTCATCAAGTTGAAATATGTCATATACACACCAACGCCAGCTCTTTTGGATGAGATGACACCAACACAGAGTCGGTCTTTAAATGCAGCCGCTGCACTGCACTCTTCTGCAGGGACTGCATAGTGTTTCTGAAGATACATCTGGATCTTCGCCAAAGGCTCCTGGGGAATCATGTGCAATCTGCACTCGCTGAAAGCAGATGGGAGGTAGGCATGCTCCCTTTCTGAGCTGCAAACGATAACAAGCTTGTAGTCCATCCTACTCTCCATTTTGATTCGCAGAAAAAAGTTCTCAACTTTGGAGCTCACGTCATATGTGAGGAGATCCCCATATAGCAGAGTATATATTTTCTGTCCCCCGTAGCCTTCGCTCAGACAACGTCTGAGGAACAGCTCCACTTGTTCATATGGAGTTGAAGGATTGCAGAGGAGAACTTCATCATAGGTTGGAAGAACTTCATCTTCACTGTTCATATAGATAGAGATGCAGGATGTCAAGACATCGTCATGCGGACAAACAATGAGGTTTGGCTTTCCAGAGACTAGACCCTTAGGTAACTGCCTTTGTATGAAATTTCCTGTCTTGTCATCAGATATGTCTTCGTCACTGTCACTTTCTTCATTCTCGTCGTTTTTGTTGGCAAGCAATTCCAACAGTCTTCCAAGACTTTTGATATCAAGAATGTCTGGAAGAAAACTCTTCATATTTTTCATGTAAGCATTCCATATCTGATCAAATACTTGCAGGCCCCTTGCTTGCTGCACAAGATTTGGCATTGGATCAAGCTTGTTGGTACATTCTGGATCTTCCACCGCACCTTCCTGCTCCAAAACAAAAGTCTGAAACTCAATGTCCTCATTTTGTTCATGTGGTTTAGAGAGGATTTCATACTGAAATGCATGCCAGACATGCCTTAAGTCTACAGATGTGCATTTTGGCTTGATGAAAGAGAGCATCATGAGAACTTCTTCCTCTACACTGGTTACATTTTGCTGAGTCATCTTGCTGCATAGATAGACTATCTGTTCGGCTGTGTAGTAGTTCAAATAGTAATGCTGGGACCTTTGTTTGTCGACAAACTTCATCCAAAAACCTAAACATTCCTCCATCCTCTTGCAAAGCTCAGGAAGCTGCTCTTCCACGTTGCCCTCCACAATGACACTGAGAGCATTGCCCACGTTGAAGTCCATCACAATGCTGGGTTCGTCACCATTTACAAAGCTGTTTATTTGCACATTCCAGTTTCTGAACAGAGGGTTACCAGCAATGTGAAGAGCAATAAAGGCCTCAGCCAGTCTCTGTGCGCTGGCAAAAACCTGTAAAGTAGAAATAATCCTACAGTCAAAGCAATCATGTACAGTTGATTACAGCAGCATCCATGTATATTCAGGAGCACACGAGCTTTCAGGCTCTTGTTACATGTCATTTACTGTATTTAAATGAAATCATTAAACCTTTAATTTACTGCAAAGTCATAAATTATTTTCCAAATATAGTGTGAAATTAAGACATTGAACAACCACTCTTTTACTTTAAAAAAAAAAAAAAAAACAATTTGAATGCATCATTTGCAAATACTTGCTACTTAGAATGACTAAGAAAAAAAAATTTACGTTTAATATGACCGTAGACGTTATATTTAGCCCATTCAAATATTAAATAACTCAGAAGAATATTCAGATTTTCTCATTATAGTCAATTCCCAGACTGTATAGAGCAAATATTCCTACACTACAACAAAAATACCTTTTATAGAAAGTAAACGGACAATTAAAAGTACCTCTGCAAAATGATCAACTTCCTTCTGTCCTTGATCCCCTTTTCCAGACATGAGCATGAGTTTGTTTTGAAGCTCTCTCAGGTCCTCCAGAGAGTAGCAGCGCATCTGGCGACCCTCTTCATGCTCCTCTGGGATCTGCAGCTTCAGAGCCGTCTCAAGACTCAACTAGGTAAAAGAACAGAAATACATTTGTATTAATCATTTTTAGGACTTTTGTTCTCATAGCAGCTCTCTGTGTTGCATGGACATTCTGCATTGGTCCTTTTTTATGTTATTTACCTTCTTAGCACTTTGTGCACTGATCAGGTAGATTCCATTTTTGTTAATCGTCGATGCCAATGAGAGAGACGATAGTTCCACTGACCCGTGACTGTCCTTCACAGTCTTCAGCCATTCCAGATGGCGTGCACTGTCACACTAAAAGAGAAAATACTTTTTTTTAATGTTTGCATAAAAAGAATTTTAACATTGCACCAAGACAGGGTTGTCCTCTTACGAGTTTCTTTGGTAGGTTTTTGTCATTCTCGAAAGCTCTCCAGAGCTTCTTGAGCACTTCTCTGAAGGCAGAAAAACCAGAGTCGGGTTTCAGCTCATAAAGCACTGAAGAGTAGCCCAGGACGGCATCATGGAAGCAAGCGACTCGATCCACATCCATGTCATTCTCCCCCGCAGAAATGGAGGCCAGATCAACAAACACCTTCAACTCATTGATATCTAGAGATTATGTTTGGATAGACAGGAACATTTCTTAACAAATTTAACATTTATTTATACTGATGTTTGGATAGAACTTCTATACTTACCTTCAAGGGCGTCCTTCACCCATTTCACAAAGTGCTTTCTGCGTCCCAGCTCCTGCAGACACAGTCTGCGGGGTTCTGTAATGTCCACCAGAACCATCTTTGCCTGCACCAAATTATTGTCTATTCGACTCAGTGGCTCTTTTTGAAAGTCAGCGTGGATCTGAAATGAGAGGAAAGTCACAGTTAGCTATTCTGTTGGTTTTACTAATTATAATATCTGTATTCATCTTCAAAGGTGGCCACTTACAACTTCCGTGAGTGTTTCCAAAACTGTGAAGTCACCATGAAGACCAAGCGTCTCTTTGACAATCATGATAACTTCCGCTGAGGCCACAGCCAGATGAAGCTCGTGATACTGTTCAATCTGTTCGACTCTGCGGTGGATCCACTGCTTCTCAACTGATTTATCAACTCTGCACATGATCTCCAGTTCCTGTGTTAGATCAGTATACTTGCCCTTGTAGGCTCCGAAAAGCTGGTTGACCTCTTCAAGCGCTATACTGCCATCCTTCAGACGAGTGCAGATGTCTTTGTATTCGTCAAAGCAAGGCAAGAAAATGTTCTCATAAATCACGTCAGGTGTTATGTCCTCCTGATATTCAACAGGCTCATCATCCTCCATTTCTTCAGCTGCCAGGTTTCTTGCATTTTCCTCCCAACATATTCTGAATATATAACTCTCTCTGAAGTCGTACAAGACCTCTGCCATATCTTTGATATCTTTACTGAGGTTGAAGTAAGTGACAATACCAACTTTTGCAGAACCAAGTTGGTCAAACTGATGAACCTCCATGAAATGGTCCAAGAGCATCATCTCAATGTTGACTTGTTTTTTGTTCTCCAAGTCACCAACATCAACTATCATGGAGAGTAAGAAAGTCGGTTAAATGTGCTTCAACAAATCAAAGTGACTGACTCCACTGACATGGTCACCTTACCTGTCACATGTTCCTCAAGTTTGTGGCACATTGTCAAGATGACATCCACAAGCTCCACTTCATGGTACACAGCTTTCACTTCATCAAGTCTACACTGCAGCAGCCTCTTCATTTTGGACATGTCCCTGTATTGTCCAGTCTCAGAGAGGCACTCTGTAAATGTCAAATCACAAAAACAAACAAACATCTCAGCATCTCGAGGACTATTATGATTTGGTACTTTATTTCTGAAGACTAATTTTCTCAGGAAATCCTGTGATTACCCATCTTCAGGAGCTCTAAGAAGGCATCCTGTCTCTGCAGAATGTTGTTCAGGACGCTGATCTTAATGTGTCCTTGAAGCAGCTGATTGGTGATGGCTTTGAATGATGATATACCCTCAGCAATTCTGTCTCCAGCATCTTGAGAGAGCTTCTCAATGAGCTTTTCTTCTTTTTCTGTAAATGCAGAATTTAAATTTCAGTGTTTTTTGCTAGAATTACATCGATGATTCCAGAGATTGATTTATGCCATAGATCCTAATGTAAGACTGGATTCCTCATGAGCGTTTGCTTTTGCTACATTGTATGTACATCAGTTACTCATTTTTGTTTGCTGTCCCATCATACAAAAACATTTGTGGTTCTGAATTACCATCCATCCATTTTTATACCTGCTTAATCCTATACAAGGTCACAGGGGTCTGCTGGAGATTATCTCAGATAATTACAGGCAAAAGGCAGGGATCCTGACATACCATGTAGGTAAAAAACATCTTTGGCAGCAGTCCAGGAGAGGAGGTGTTGAAAGATTACTTCTTGATCCTTCTGAAAATCTCCTTGATTGTCCGTTGGCCAGGATTTTTGGATAATGGCGGAGATGAGTTTCCCAAACTTCCAATTTATCTCCAACCGCTCAAACAGTTTGCCTTCAGACCTGGTCTGTTTACAATTAGTTAATTGTTAAAATTCATGTAGAAAACCTGTTGATAATCTTTTAAGTCTTGTTATTTAATAAATCCAGGACTGTGGTCTCAAGTAAATGTTACATACCTGGCACACAGCTGCAACAGCTTCTAGAGCACACTTCTCAATGATGGAGGCAACATATGGATGGGAATCACTGAGCTTCTCTATGTTTTTGCAGTAGTATTCAACTTGATTGAGCGCAGTTTCCTAACAGATAACAAATGAATTACAAATAATTTACTTACACCAAAAACGACTATTTCTCTACATGCATCACCTACCTGCTTATATTTGCCCTCAAAATCAGTTGTGAAGGTCCGCTTCCACTCTTTCGTGCTTTCTTCATCTTTGAAGTTGATGGAAATTATGTTGTTCCAAACCTGTATAGAATTAAAAATGATTTACTAAAGCCCTGTGTTTTGAGCAATATACAACTTCAGCAGACTAACCATCCACTTGGATGATTTGCATTTCATGAAGAAAGAAAAATACAAACTGCTCACTTCAATCTCCGTTGTTTTATCGAATAAATAGGATGAAAACCCCTTGTTGACCAAATTCTGTCTGAAGGACTGATTCATCCAATTTCTCATTATGCGCGTCGCCTGAGTGATCTCCATGTCTTTTGCAGTTTGACCCTCTCCATCTCCATCTTGAGCCTCCTAGAGTTCAATAATTGGGTTATTTTGACACCTGCAAATAATCATCAGTAATGATAATGCTTTATATCAGATGAACAAAGTATATAATGTATACCTGTTGCTTGTTAGATTGAACAAAGTTTGACACTGATGAGACCAGATTCATGCACGCCACAGGAATATCAGGGAAGTCTTGACTGTATGATCCGACTTTGACTGCTCTGCAGATCTTCTCCAGCATTTTCACTGCTGTAGCCAGACATGCTCTCCTGTAAGCCTCTGTGAAGTAACTATGTTAAACAAGAATAAGAAATGAAGTAAAAATATTTAAAATACTTTCCTACTGTAGTGTATATTAGTTGCAAAATCATATCAACTTTTGATTTCAGTATCTGGGATACCCTGTTTGATCCGCAAGAAGTTCACCTAGATGCCTAGATGGTTTATCAGCTGGGGTGAAATTGAGCTCACCCATTTATAAAGACTAGCTTAAACTCTGGGATGTGAGGACATTTCCTTTCATGAACTGTTCACCTGAGTAATGCAGCCAGTAGTAATAAAACAGAGAAAGAAAAACTCATTCACCGCCCTCACATTCACCACACTCATTCACATTCTACAATTCTCTTTCTTGATTTGGGTCTGACACATTGACTATGTAAGAATTGGTACTGGTATCCCTCTTAGTCACACTAACCGACACGATGTCGAGCTGGCCAAATCAAAAACTCTCCTCTGAAGGTACGCTTTAATGTGGATATCAGGTGTGATGTAAACAGAATGATGGGTGGAGGGAACTGGGTGGGAGTTATTGATAACAAGAACAGAGAGTCCATGAGCTTCTCATCCTCACAGCTGAGGACGCCATAAATTGGGATATTGGTAGAATCGTAATGCTCATAGTAAGATGATCATTGATCACATTTTTGGGTCACTCACAAATATCTAATAATGATCATTTTACTCAAACATGCAATTCAACTCTCCTAATGTATTCTTGTGAAAATTTGATTATTCTTTTACACCATATTTATGCAGAAATTTGGGAAAGGATTCCAGACTTTCAGGGGATATTTAATGGGTACATTTACTATATTGATCGAAAGATTAACAAGCCAGCTGATGTCTTTAAAGTCCATACCTATATTTTTCCTCAATAAGGTGACCTTGGATGTGGGCGAGAATGTCAGTTACATCCTAAAGATGCAAAGAGGAGAAAAAAAACAAACAAAGATTATTATTTTCAAAAATAACACAACCTTATAATATGGTCACAGAAAGGTTTCATGAGTTTACAAATAACTCGTTTTCTCTTACAGAAAGGAAAGTTAGCTACACACATGGATGCAGCTTCCTTCAGGATTTAGAATCACAGCTTAACATTCACTTTAACTTCTGTTTACTTCTAGTTACCTGAAAGCTGGTGGCAGTTATGTCCTGAGGAACCTTATTAGTGAAAACAACGAGCAGGTCCAGAAGTTCAGGGTTCATGATTCTGGTACACTCCATCAGTTCATCGATTGGCATCAGATACAAACAGGATCGGACTAAAAGTGTATCCACCTCCGTCAAGTGACTGAAGTTTTTTATCACATTTACAAGAGCCCTAAACACAAAGAAAATAACAATTAAAAACCCTCATTGACATAGGTGCATAAGTAATGGTAATTAATATACTGCGTTTGAAAGTACTGACATAGTGTGAATGTAAATATAAAGGGAACCTTACTTCCTATATTGACTGCTCGTGTATGCTACATTGTCCATGTCAAGGTCTTGCAATCCTGCCCAAGACACACCATACTTAATGTTTGCAGAAGTTTGTACTTCAAAGGGTTTGCTGGTGCCTTTGAGGAGGTGCAGAAGTGGTAGAACCATAATCCATCGAGGCATGCGCTCCTTTTTCACAGTTTTTATCAGAGTCACCAATATTTCTGGCAAACTACAACAGAAATCATTAGAAAATTTAAAAAGAAGATCAATTATAATTATCAGTCAGTTAATGTTTTTTTTTTTGTTTTTTTTTTTAAATATCTGTTACTCACCCTTTAAGAACAGACACATCCTGAGAAAACTCCGCCCAGAACTGCAGGAATCTGTCCTTCTCCAGTTTTGGTAAACACAGCGTGGTACAGAGCAGACTGAGCTCAGAATTTTCAAGTTTCATTTTATACTGTCCCACTGTATGAAGCGCGATCACAGCTGCTCTTAAAGGGTCCTGGATAAACCTCTTTCTGTCTTCATGCCTCAACTGAGGAATCACATTTGCCAGCAAGAAGTCTTTCAGCATTCTCCTCACCTAAAGAATTAAAGATAAAGTGAAGCAAGTTGAGTTGGTATCAACCAAAATTTGTCTAAACCTTGACCAGAATGACTCTGAACTTACATCTTCTTCCCCAAAATCTAAGGTGTCCCATTTCTTTTGTTTCTCTTCATACACAAAAGGGTTTCCATAAACCTGAAAGAACTGGTTCAGCTGAACCTGAAAACTGCTCAGGTTGGTATCACTCCAGATGCTGAGAAGGTCAAATATGGTCTCAAGCATTATATGTCCTGCTATCTTTCTGCCTTCAACCAGGCTTCTCTTTTCTTCAGGCCAGATTGAGAATGCTTCCTTTAAGCGTTTCAGCACCCCTTTTGATGGCTCAGCACAGATGATGTCGTCATATTGATGCCAGTCCCCTTTAACAAAAAGGAACACACACACACACACACACAAATGTAACGGTTGGCAATAAAACAGCACAATACAGTAGTGCCAAGTGATGAAATTACTGAGCAAAGACTGCATTTACCATCCTTAGTGATGAGGTGGGATTTCACAAACAAACATCTGTTGGTGGGATGCTTTGAATAATTAATTTTATAAATGTATTCATACTCGTACTTCTCCTTTTTACCCTTATAGACAGCATATTTGTACGGTATTGAGACAGACTCAGTATCTTTTTTGCTTGTTGTCAGACTTCCTTCCACCAGATACCCATGTTCTCCCAAATCCCTGCATCAAAAGGAAAAGAAAATCTAATGTAACTGGCGTTAAATCAGTGAGGCAAAAATACAGCATGAGCCCTGCATGTCCATGAAACTTAAACACACTTTGGTATTCCTCCATTTACCACTAAGTGTGGGAGTTTAACCCTTGATTTAGAAATCATATTTGTTATGACGATAACTTTGTCAAAGAGCAGTTAGCTGTCAAAGTCGAAGATGTGCACTTAAACCTCCCTTGTTTATCAAATGCAGTAACATAGGAGACGTATATCTACCTCTTTCCTGGCATTACTATAGCAGCTGGGGTGGATATAATGATCAGTTATAAACTTAGGGGAAACAATATACACATCAAGAAATTTTTACAGCATTAAGCTTCACTATGAGACCCAAACAAATAAGAAGCAGAAGCATCAGAACAGCACAAAAAGATGGATGACATTCATGACGGCATGCATTGAGAAACTCTCTTTTATCAAGCTCAAAGTCTTATCTGACAGCGTCGAGCCTTTACTACGATAAACAATCATGTTACAGTTACTGTGATGGCTGTAACATTAGCAACTTCAGCACGTACATTATTTCTCATCACTAAAGTTCAATGGCAGAGTATATGATTGTAAACTACACATCCAATTATTCCACTATGACACATCCAGGGATATACGTCTGCAAATTAGCAAAACATCAGTTATAATAGGGGATTTGTCAAATCTAGATCTTTGCAATGTGATTAATTGTTCACATACAGTAGGCATCTTGCACTAACTACACTGGCCATTCAAGCAAATTCTTGAAGAAAATGAAATGGAATTGGTTAAAAAGTTGGGATAAATCCTGAATTAAATTGGAAAATCACTTTACAGTGCATCACCTTCACTTCCCATCCGTTACACAATAAATACCTGGTCGAAAAAAGTTCAGCTGCTTCTTCCCATGTACCAATAGGGGGGCCAGCTCTGATGAAAATTCGATCTTTATCAGGATCAAATTTAAAATCCTTTGAGAGGACTGCGTGGAAGTAAATCGTGAGTCTGTCACTTGCAGCAATGGTCTTGTTCTGCGTTGGTCTACAAAAACAAATACAAGATCGAGAGTGCTGTATTGGAAACAAGGCACAAGAAAAATGAGTTGAAAGACAACGTTTACAGTCATTTGACAGAAATATATCACCTTTTAGGGGGTGGGGTTGGGATGCTATCCTGACTGTCCCGTTTACATTCTTTGTCACCGTCTGAAGTTGTGTCCTGCACAGTCCCCGACTCCTGCACCTCCATGTTCTCCGTCTCCTCTGAATCCACACTAGAGCCTGAGTTGGCAGTCTGTAATATTAGATATGAATGCTGAGCATGGATCTCCTGAAGTCATGAACATGGTTTCATGAAAGCTCTCTCCTATTAAGTATGACATTTCATTCATTTCTAATAATACCTTTGATGATGAACTGACCTGTTTCTGATCCTGGTCCTGCTGACCTTTCCCCTTCTGTTGGTCCTGGTCCTGCTGACCTTTCCTCTTCTGTTTCTGATCCTGGTCCTGCTTACCTTTCCCCTTCTGTTGGTCCTGCTGACCTTTCCCCTTCTGTTTCTGATCCTGGTCCTGCTGACCTTTCCCCTCCTGTTTCTGATCCTGGTCCTGCTGACCTTTCCCCTTCTGTTTCTGATCCTGGTCCTGCTGACCTTTCCCCTTTTGTCTCTGATCCTGCTGACCTTTCCCCTTCTGTTTCTGATCCTGGTCCTGGTCCTGCTGACCTTTCCCCTTCTGTTTCTGATCCTGGTCCTGCTGACCTTTCCCCTCCTGTTTCTGATCCTGGTCCTGCTGACCTTTCCCCTCCTGTTTCTGATCCTGGTCCTGCTGACCTTTCCCCTTCTGTTTCTGATCCTGGTCCTGCTGACCTTTCCCCTTTTGTCTCTGATCCTGCTGACCTTTCCCCTTCTGTTTCTGATCCTGGTCCTGGTCCTGCTGACCTTCCCCCTTCTGTTTTTGATCCTGGTCCTGCTGACCTTTCCCCTTCTGTCTCTGATCCTGGTCCTGCTGATCTTTCCTCTTCTGTTTCTGATCCTGGTCCTGCTGACATTTCCCCTTTTGTTTCTGATCCTGGTCCTGCTGACCGTTTCCTCTCTGTTTTTGATTGTCCTGAATTTTTCCCTTCTGTTTTGGGTCTCCGGTATCTTTCACATTTGGATCCACGTTGGCATCCTGGACCACTGCAGGTTGTGTAGTAATGTCAGTTTCTTCTTCGTTCTTGGAGTTTTTTTGGGCAGTTTTTTGATCTTTAGGGTCAGCATCTTTAGGAGCAGCAGCCTCTGCCCCTGTCCCAGGAGCCGACTGGGAGGTCTTGTTCTCTGAGGTGGGTGGTTGATCTGGAGTGTTAGCTGGTGCCGTCTTGATTGTCTGAACCTGAGTTGAATTCTGTCCATCGCATTCTCGCTCTTTAGGGTCATCAGTGGCTTCCTCAGAAGGAGCTGCTGCACTAGCCTCAACTGTAGCAATCTTTTCACTCTGAATGACTTCTGTCTCTTCAGAAGAGGCCGCTGTATTGTCAGCAAGTAAAAAACATGGTGGCATTTCCAAGGAGGAGAACTCATCTTGCTGTGAATCTGGTCTTTTGTTCATTGCAGTGTCAGAGCTTTCACCATCACTGGAGTCTCCTCGGTCATGCCTCTTCTTCTGCTGGTTGTTTCCCGCAGAAATGTGCGACAGGTCAGACAGGCTTTGCTCTTGATCTGATGATACGTTACCATCTTTCTTCCTTTTGTTTTTCTTCTTCTTTTTTTTCTGTAATGACAAAAGAAGTGTTGCAAACTGTTGCCAATGTGAAAGCCAGAAAGTGGTCAGTGGTGTGAACCTAGACCTCTGCAGCCCACATGTTGAAGTATCCTTGGACACGTTATCCCTGTGTGGTATAAAAGCTGCACAGCTCGGGACAGAAAACCTCTAAAGCATGCCATCAAAATCTAATTGAACATTTGGGGTAATTTGCTCAATTCCTCAGCTGTAGACCGTTTTAATGAATTAGGACAACATACTACTCCTTCTTGAACTACCACCTTATCGTGGTAAAGGGGATCCTAGGAGCTATGTTGTCAGGGGCATTATGCTTCTGGTAGGGTCTCCCATACATCAACATCAAGGACCGTTACGGCGCCTGGATTGGCGTCACCGGGGCGCCAGGCCTGGGGCTCTACGACGACGTGGGCCCACCTTCCAGTAGGCTCACCACCCACAGGAAGATTCATGAGGTGTCGGTGCAATGTGGTTTGGGTAGCGGTCATGGCGGGGTGCCTTGGCGGCCCAATCCCTGGACTAAAACTCTGGCAATGGGCATATGGAATGTCACCTCACTGGGGGGGAAGGAGGCGGAGCTTGTGCAGGAGGTCGAGAGTTACCGGCTAGAGATAGTTGGGCTCACCTCCACGCTGCCCAGGGTGAGTGACGACGAGCTGGTGTAGGCCTGCTTATAGCCCCCCCCAGCTCAGCCGCCAATTGTTGGAGTTTACCCCGGTGAACGAGAGAGTCGGTTCGTTACGCCATTGAGTTTGGGAAAGGTCTCTTACTGTGGTCGTCTGGTAAAGCAAGGGGCTGAGCTGTCAACGGATCACCACCTGGTGATGAGTTGGCTATGCAGGGGGAGGAGGAACCGGGACAGATCGAGCAGCTCCAAACGTATTGTGAGGGTCTGTTGGGAACGTCTGGCGACCCCTCTGTCAGGTAGGTATTCAACTCCCACCACCGGGAGAGCTTCTGAAGGAAGCTGGGGACATTGAGTCAGAGTGGACTATGTTCTCTGCCTCCATTGTTAACGTGGCACCTCAAAGTTGTGGGCGCAGGGTTTCTGGTGCCTGTCGCAGCGGCAATTCCAGAACCCGATGGTGGACACCAGAAGTAAGGGATGCCGTCAGGGTGAAGACGGAGTCCTACCAGGCCATGTTGACCTGTGGGACTTGTGACACAGCCGATGGGTACCGTCAGGTCTGGGAGAAGTTCGGTGAGGCCATGGAGGAGTACTATCGGTTGGCCTCGAAGAGATTCTGGTAAACCACCCGGCGCCTCAGAAAGGGGAAGCAGTACTCTGCAAACACTGTTTACAGTGCGGGTGGGTATCTGCTGATAGCAACTAGGGCATTGTTGCACAGTGGAAGGAATACTTGAGGATCTCCTCAATCCCAGCGACATCCCCTCCGCTGAGGAAGCAGAGGCTGGGGACTCTGCAGTGGACTCTTCCATCACCCAAGCCAAAGTCACTGGTAGTCCATAAGCTCATGGCTGGCAGGGTACCAGAGGTAGATGAGATTTGCCCTGAGCACCTCAAATCTCTGGATGTTGTAGGATTGTCTTGGTTGACAGGCATCTGCAACGCTGCATTAAAGTTGAGGACAGTGCCGCTGGAGTGGCAAACTGGGGTGGTGGTCCCTCTTTTTAAAAAAGGGGGACCGGAAAGTGTGTTTCAACTATAGAGGGATCACACTTCTCAGCCTCCCTCACTTATCTGCCCCCGCGACCCGGCCCCGGATAAGTATGTATGTATGGATGGATGTATGTATGGATGGATGGACAGCATACCAGGGTAAACTTGTAAAAATAAAAAGATGCTGCTGTATTTCTAGTGAACACTAAACAAAGAAATGAATAATAAACTAATTTGTAGAAGATTTATGTATAAATAAGGTTTAAAAAAAAAAAAAAAAATCATAATAAGTTACCATTTCTCTGAGGAGACCCCTGCAATGGTTTTTGTTGGAAATTTGTGAAATATAAATAAAAAGTTACCTGAAATTATTTTACACATAAACTCACATGTTAATAACGATAAATAGCTCGTGCAGTGTCTGTAACTCACCTTCTTCTTGGAGTTGGGCTCTTCTTCATTTTGTCGTTTGGGAGATCTTTTCCCATCGTTGTTCTCTGCAGGTTGGACATTTTTCTGAGAATCTGAATCCTCAGTTCTACTTTCCACGTCTGTTTTCAAGGATTTAGGCTGACTTCCTGTTTCAAAATTGCAGATGAAGAAAAAGGATGGTTTGATCTTGAAGTTACTTTATTAGCAAATCCCTTTGCATGTTAATTGCCTTTTTATATTTTTTTAAATAGAAATTTTCCCAATGAATAGGATTCACATTTTACTACGGGGAACCCATCTGTGTCTTTAATTTAAGTGTTTCTCTCCTACTGAGTAAAAAAAAAAAGAATCTGAGCTGGTAATCTAGTTTGCATTTTATCTGCCAGTGCTTTATAAAGTATGTAAACTAGTCTCAACACTCACTGCTGTAACATACTCAGATGCTGCCATCTTCAGGTTAAAACACTAGCGTTTTCTAAAACAATATCCTTTTATCAACTCATATTTACTTATTTTACAAATGTTATTCTGTTGGCAAAATTGTATCTTAATTATGTAAGAGAAAATGTTATGTTATAAACAGATCAAACATACAAGTAACTCTTCCTGAACCACTTAAAATACAGAATACCTATTATTGTACAAGTCTGGCCTCCTTACATTTATAATGCATCTTATGTAAAGTGTCACAAACATATTGCACTCTTAGTGAACGCCATCCATATTTAAATCCTGTAAGCAACTATATTATATTTGACCAAAATGTTTGAGCTCCACATAGGCTTACCTTGTGCATTTCCAGGTTGTGCAGACAGTCTTTTGCCACAGTTGCTGCAGAACTTGGCTTCTGTCTCCAAAATAATATGGCTGCAGTCTGAGCACCTCATCTTCAGGCCTCAGTGATCTCTATAAAAGAAGAAACTACTTTCACTTTATGTTCCACATTAAAGGAGATCCTTTCACTTTCTATTTTGCCAGTCATGGTTTTGTGATTGGGTTATCAGCTCTGCCATGATCGAGTGGAATAAAGTTGTTTACCTCATTTGGACTTTGAACAGCTTCGACACACTAACTGCCCTGCAACACTTTGTTATGTCCGAAAATCATATTATTTTGCAAGAATGTCTGTCAGACGCACCGGATACTCCCCTACGTGTATACACTGACCAAAGATAGGGGAAAACAAGTAAGAGGTCCTACTAGCCACCAAAATATTGCTTAAAAATAATTTGAATCTCTGGTAGCACAGAATAACATCAGGTCAGAAATGTAGTCAAGCATAAAAGTTATCACATAATGTGTTATACTGGTGCAATTTTTATATGGGCAAAAATTTTATGCAAAACCTTTTTGTGTAATTTGCGTAACATACCTCAATAATTGGCAGTCTCTTCTCAGCCCATTGGTGAAGTAAAGCTACATTTAAAATCACTAAATAAATGGTTGATAAAGCATTCAGACACCAGATACTGTATAGATTTCCTAACAAATAAATGTAGTATGAGTGGTACTAGCCACTAACTTATTCATGTTTTTTTTTCTAGAAAAAAACCCCAGCATAAACGAGATTATACTTCCTTCTTTAAACCAGAGTGGAATAGCGATATTTTTTCGCTTTAGAGTGACACCTCTTTTATTATAAAAACAATCTATGCATCCGCATTTTTAACCAATAACATTTTTGACTTCGGGACGGCTTTTTTGGACAACAAAACCGAGAAACACAACTTAACATTCACTCAGTATTCCTCGTTATAATTAAAGTGATGCTACACGTTTGTTATCGACAGCACCGCTGTCACACTGAGTAAACGCCCTTATTAAAACGGAGCAGCGAGCACGCTAACTAGCTGCTGCCGGCGTAGTTAACAACAACAACATGCAAGTGCGACACATGACACTAAAATAACTGACAATATGTCAACTTCAAACCGCACAGACGCCACTTTTTATGTCGGCTCCCGCTACCACTATTTCTATTTGATTATAACGTACACGCCGCCTTCTCCTCTCCGACTCCTTTGACATAAACGTTTAAGAACTTACCACCGCCGTTTGTGGCCGTTTGTCGCCGCGCGGAGGGACCGTCAGATCGCCGCCGCCGGTACTGGTGGCGTCCGGCTAATGAAGAAGCGTTCAAGTGCTCGTTCCTTTCACTTCCGCACGTACTAAAGTTTCGTTTTGTCAGAAATGGGCGTCAAGTCGGACAGTTTTCTCTAAAAATTAATCGTATGAGTTTCTGTCCGAGTCTAAGGGAAAATGAGAAGCTATTATAAGTAGTTATAAAGAATATTTCAGCAAACGAAAAGCTAGATGTATCAGACTTTTAGTCAGTATCCTATTTTCATTTTTTCCTGAACTATTGTTTTTATATTAAATCAGCACTTACAGTGAAATCACTATACGTTACTATTATCTCACAAAAGCTTTTTCACATAGTCGTTTAAAGGTGTAAATGTTGTCTTATTTTTTAAAAATACCCTTAAATACCTTTAACTCAATCAGTTAAAAATAGGAGGGGAAGAGAAACTGTCTGGTTTGGAGTGAGGTGGCCACAAAACAGCAGCATGAGACCTGCATGTTTGGCCGGTGTGTTTAGTTGATATTTCAGATTTAGATAAGGGTTCAGGCTATGCAAAGGCATGTGATTGTTTAAAGTTATAAAGGCCAAAACAAAAAGTCAAACAGGTTTGTCCGGCAGTTAATTAGAAAACAGTTGTTCAGTCAAAATAAAAGGGATGCCTCCTTTTCTGAGTCAAGTTCGCCAAAACAGGAGATACAAGCTCAGTGAAGAGTAAAGACCTTGCACCCTGCAGGTGTTTATTGTTATCTAGACTCCTGTGATGCCTGCGAGGTGACCTTTATTTTGATATGAGCTGAGCCTGTGTAGCTCTCACATGACAACCACTCAACCTCTGAGGAGTTTGTGGTTTCCATTGACAGGCACCTCTAAAACAAAACCTGAGATACATACTGTACTCTCAGGTGGTCAGCAGAGGGCAGACCGAGCCAGAAGTTGACTGCATGTGGAACAATGAGTCATTTCAACCACAAGATTTCACAGACTGCTGTAGTCATCTACCAGAGTCACTAGCTTTGACTTGCTGAAACACCAATCTGAGGTGTTTCAGGTGTTTCAGCAAGGTAGCTCCATTTCGACTCTCTTAGATTTATTTTATCTTGGTTTATTGCCATGGTAACTTGGACTGAACTCATAAGGAGGACTTTGCCACTTTCAGGCTGCCCGATGTACTCAAAAATACATTTCTTAAGGGGAAAATGTGTTACACTTTAGGAATAAAGATGTGAATGTCTGAGGAAAGTTTAAAAGCACAGAAAAAGAAACGGAAAGAGGAGTGTTTACTCAGAGGGGCTTTCCAGAGTTTTTTTTTTCTTCATGAGTCACAAACTGAAATAAGGAAGAGTCTCAAAGACCTTTTGCCCATTAAACCAAAAATAAGCCCCTCAGAGTTTCACAGACAAGCAGATATTTTGAAAACAATAAAAACAAGCAAGACAGAACCTCAGTGAGTCAACAGTAAAGACATTTCACATTCAGTCAAATGCAGCTTCAACCTGAAGAATTCACAGTCGAGACCTTTTATTGCTGCTCTGTGTTTCAAATCATTTCAACATTTACAAGCAGATGAATTTTCTGCAAATGCAAAGCGTCTCAGAATCAAAACTACAAATAGAAAGTAAACGTTCATATTCTCAAACACATGAATAAAGAACATCCGAAAAACTACAAAACACAGCAGCTCAACAGACCTTTATAACCAATTTACAAAATCACAGATTCTCCTCAGTGACATGCTTAAATATTTAAAGTTGTGCTGTTGCAAGTGTGAGAATCTCATAATATATAATTTGCATATTGCATTTGTGTAAGCACTTAAATTCAAAAATTTATTAGACTTGTTAGACTTTGGAAAACCCCCACCCTCTTCCTTAAAGTAGATACACCTATTACTCAAAAAGATGTTCGATGTCCTTAAGGCTCAATATATAAGGGGTTTAATGTCTGGGCACAGAAAAGCAAAAACAAACAAACAACAAAAGAGAGAGAGAGAGAGAGAGAGAGAGAGAGAGAGAGAGAGAGAGAGAGAGAGAGAGAGAGAGAGAGAGAGAGAGATTTGCAGTCAGGCTGCCTTAAGCTCACAATTAATAATGAAATGTGTGCTTGTTGAACTTTACCTGCACACTGTGCTGTAAATCACACAATCCGTGTTGTCATGGGAGTCCATCTGCTGCACCCTGCAGGTGACAGAGCTGATGACTGACTCTGATTCAATGAAATAGTCTCAAAAAAACATATTACAAATGTGAAACCATCTCACATGTCTGGCTTTCTCCTGGGAACGACAACTGCATAAGTGACTTCTAGTTCACATCCACTTTTCTTTTGTGGTCGGCACGTGTCAGACATCGGCCAGTTGGCATACTCTGGGTTCTAGATATAATCGTGAATTGCACACAAAATAGGGAACAAGAGTACATTTTTTTTTTGCTTATTTTATGTTTGTATACATGTTTCAGTGCTGAGCGGCTGCAATTAGAATTCGTTTTAGGCGGTAATGTTGGTCACCTGTGGATCTACATCACCCTTTGTTTCCGCGCTCGTGGTTCTTTTAATGCAGCCTCTGAAACAAAATTGACACTTTAAAAGGATTACTTGATGTTTTTGTGACAGTAATGGTCTTACACAAATATGGTTTACCTTGTGATGGTTACAACAGTGGTCCCAAGGAGGAGCGTTGCAACAGAAGCAGCGATGATGAGTACATTTCTGTATTTTGTGGTCCAGTTCTCTAAGAGGGGAAGCATTAATTATAATGAAGCTCAACAAACGAGAACAAACGAGAAGAATAAAAACTGAAAGCTGCCTCTTCATGCTTAGTTTTGAATGTGGGAACAAAAAGGTAGACCTGCACCTAACGACCCAAGGGCTCTGGCCAACTCGTAACGAACCTCCTATCTTTCATTTGGTCAATGTATTTGAATCAGACTGTAGTGTCTTGGTGAGATGGTTATGTCCATTTTTGTGTAATTTGAATAAATAAAATTACATAATTTGTTGTTTCTCAGAATTTGAGGGAGTGGGATGTTGTAGATGCAGATGTTGGGGAACATTTATGTTCGCTCAGTTTCATAGCTGCCTATAAACACAAAGAATCCCTTGTCTTTTAAATAGGACTCAAATCAGTTAAATACTGGTCCTTAACTGGTTTGTTGCAGTTCCAATATGAAGGGAACATGTGGTCTTCACTAACCCCAAATACACAGCAATATAAAAGTCTATCTAGTAAGACAATGTTATGATTGTAAGTGTTCTCTCGTATTTAGTCAAAGACGGTCTTTGTGTCACTGCATCGTCTTTATAGAGACTACAATGTCGATTCTTCCATTGGCATTAAACTGTTAATTAAAAATGTATAGTGCTTAGCACTGTATTCGCAATTAATGATGGGTAAAACAGTCTTATATTCAGAAGTATCTCTCATAATCTATCTCATATATAAGTTATTTCAACAGAAAACAATGAAAGCCATTACCACACCACTTTAAGTGAAAATTGTACAAACTCGACTTTCCCTTTTATTGATTACGAATATAAAAAAAACATGAAGTAGGTCTGCACCAAAATGTAATGCCCTTTTCAACGTTCAACTGTGATATTACCAACAGGAAAATTGCAAACACCTTCAAGTGTGATCTCTGCAGAAACTGTGACCTAAAAATGCATTAATCTCTACAATGTCAACCAAAATGTTGTCTGACATAATGGGAATTGCAGGATTTCTAATGTCATCTAGAATTTATGCACAAAAAAGAAAAGTAATTTTTAATTTTAAACCATAAAGCCAGTAAAATAAAGTGAATTCATTTACCTTTAAGCTTTAATGTCACAACAGATGAGTTTTGGCTCCCGTGTTTGTTAGTGGCAGTGCAGAAATACTGGCCTTCAATCTGAAAACGTTCCTTAAAATGATGTTCAGGATGATGTCCGACAGCTGTGGCTCTCTCATTGTGCATCTTAAACCAGGTAAAGTTCTCCACCGGCGGGTTTGCGTGGCTGCTGCAGATCAGAGTGGCATTGCTTTCAGCATCCAGCTCTTCTGATGTAGTAGCCGAGGCTGATGTGTTTTTAGGGCTGTCTGAAAGAAGACTAAACATTAGCTTGTAAGAGAAATCTTTACAAAATATTTTGAGAGATAATCCTCCAAAGACAACATCTGTTGCAGATGCTGATGATGGCAGTTATGCCCAATACTTACATTCAATGTCTATATGTACAAGCTGTGAATTTGTCCCACTGTGTGCTTTCAGAGAGCAGCCGTAGTTTCCGGAGTTCACGTAGGACACGTTTCTGAAATAAATTGCTGGTCCTTCATTAAAGGGTTCTCCATCTTTAAACCAGGTGAATGCTGAGGAAAATGTCCCATCATCGCAGCTCATGTTGCAGGTAAGGTTCAATGAATCACCTTCCTTCACAAAGTCACGTGTAGTTTGTTTTGTCACAATAATATTCAAATCTGGAAGAGCAAAGTGTAGCTCCTGTTAAAACTTTATAAATGAAAATGCAGACTATTTTACAGTTTCTGCTGATCATTGGAAAGAAAAAGAAAACTTACCAAGAATCTGTAGCTTTGAACCACCTGGACCAGTAAATCTGTTCTTTTCTGAGCCCGATGTTGAAAATCTAAAGGCGTATCGCCCCGTATCGTTACGTTCCATGTTGAGTATTTTAAATGAACAGTTCCCTGTTTTGTCACCAATGTACTGATATTTTGATTGCACTTTACTTTCTTTACTATCATAAATGAAAGGCCCATTAAAGAAATTATTTCTTTCATGACCCCACTTAACACTTTGTACTGCCCTTTTGTCAGGATAACTAAACTTACAAAAAATGACAACAGATGATCCTTTCACCGCACAAATGCGTTTCGGTTGATACTTGACACTCCAGGTACTGCAAAGGACACCTGAAACATATATTTTTGTAAACCATTTTTGAACATTGTAATTTTGCCTTAAATATAAGATAAAAAAATCTGCACTCACCACCCAGAAATTGGAGCATCAGTATCCATTTCAGCTTTCTGTCCTCAGTGGACATGTTGAAACTGTTTTCTACGAAAGGACTTAAAAAGTTTCTGATCGATAAAAGGTTTTACACAGAGCTTTGCGGACTTGTTGCGGAAACAGAAGCTGCACTTAACTGTTTTTGCTCTTCCGCCGCTGCTCTATTTTCTGTTTTCATCCGTCATTGTTCTAAAATCAGGTTGAACACATCACAGACTGGCATGGGAGGGCTAGATTTGAACATGAAAAAGCATACATGTGAAACCAAGCCCTTCAGAGAAGATCGTTCCCCGAACAGCGGCAAAGTCAGGTGCAGTGCGGTATTACGGTGGTGACTCACTGCATGACCCATTTACTGTTGAGCCTCAGTTCACAGACAGAGGTCATGTCATTGTTCTCTGCTGAAACTACAAATATAATTCAGAGTTTTGTCTTCCAAAAAAAAAGGCAAAAAATCTTAAAAGGAAGAAAAATATATGACACTACCGAAACTCATCTTTTAGATAAGCATAGTGTGCTGGAGCGCTATGTTTTCTCAAAATATATTTCTCAGTTAAAACTAAAAATGCTCCTGTCTTATCTCTACATTTTTTTTTAGCAGCCTTCTGGCTTGCCTACGTTATCTTTCATATCTGTCTGTGTGTATTTCTGGTTATTTCCGCCTCAGTGAGCATCAACAACTCTTTTTCTAAACTCCAAAGAAATCTCCTTTGTTAATATGATACTCTTCCGAACACACCAGAGATTATCTTTCCCATTACCAGATATCTAATCTGGACCATTTTGCCTGATGATAAATAAATCCACATGAAACTAATATTCAGAATCACGAACTGGGGAAACATTACTTTGATATTGTTTCTTCGTCCTACTGGAGAAGAAACAATAAAGAGGCAATAAGTGAATCGTACCTGCATCAGCAGCGGCCAAGTTGATCATGAGTTTGCACGTTTAAGCTGTGCCGTCATGTTCTTTAAAGAGAGACGAGGCTTTCTCCGGGAAACCCTTCCCATTTACAGTAGTGTATGGAATAAGTGCCTATGACTTAGCAAATTACCGCTCCATACTTGCTGGAGTGGTCAATCCTTAGAAGAAATGACAAGAGTATTGAATAGTTTCTATTTGTGAATAATTTTTCTCATTATAGAACACTGACCCCCAGTTTCTTTGGTAATTGTTTTACGCCCCCTTTCAGATTCATGTGCATCAATAGTTCCTTCTTTGAAACCACTACTTATGTCTTTCCCTCTTGGCATTGTGTAGCACACACTTAAAAGCTCCAGACTAGCAAATTGCCAAAACATCTGTTTTTACAGAGGTCTGACACCTGCTGGTGATCAGTTCATCGAGTGCGTTTGATTAGTGGCATTTAGTAATTAGTAGTAACTTGAAGTCAACTTGAAAAGGAAATTTTCCACTATCCCTAAACTCCACTTGGTGTAATTTTAATTTAACTTTCGTGATGTTTCTCTTCAGTATAAAAACGAAAATGTTTTCTTATTTGCTGGCTGTTGTCAGATGAGTCGTTGGAAGCGCAGATAAGCTGCTGAAACCCCACTGTGCATTTATTGGAAAACACCTGAAAAAGATGATCCGTTCAAAGCCTGCAAAATACCACGATTCTGTTAAAACATTAAACAAGATGCGGGGGCTGCACAGCCCTGACAGTTTTCAGGTTTCCATTTACATCAAACGAAATGACTGATGCTTAATTAGTTTCTACAGTCAACAAGCCATGTTTTCCCTTTATCCGCTTTGTAATCTGAATATTGTTTCCTGTCATTAAAAAGAAAAAAAAAAGAAATCTTTTGTCACTCGAGTTCATAGACTCTGCTTTCATTTGCATGTGAGACGTAGCCTCTAAACACTTAATGCATGTATGTCCTGTGCAGATGCACGCTGCAGTCTGAAGCTGTCTTGATGTGGTCGACGCACAGCCACAGGAGGTTTAACAGGCTGGTGTATAACAGGTTTTGTTAAACACAATCAGATACTGCGCCAACCAGGTGTTACTATCACTGTTGCGATTTTGCCTCAATATCGTGTATATTCAATCATTAATATATTTGCATTTTCCCTTTTGACTATCAAGAACAAAGAAGGTGAACTGGAGTATACACTCAGCATCAGCACCTGTTACCATATAATTGTGAAGTCGACCACACAGATACCTCTAAACTTTAATAATAATAATAGTAATAATAATAAGTCCATTGTTTTGAAAAGTGTATTTTTAGTACATTTAAGTTGGCATAACTAAGTTTCCCTTATATGTTGAGCATAGATGTATATTTGGAGTTCTCACTGTTATTCAACACCCATTTTTATTGGCTTTACTTAAAGTCTACCCAGTTTCACCCACATCCTGCACAGTCATGGGCTGATGAACGCCACCGCCGTGTACGCCCACTTCTCATTCATGGTTGATACAAGGCTATATTTCTTTTGAATACAATGACCCAGTGTTAAATGTTAAAGGTAATAATAATTATATATATATATATATATATATATATATATATATATATATATATATATATATATATATATATATATATATATATATATATATATATATATATATATATATATATATATATATATATATATAATAAAGATAATAAAAGGGGCATTGGTGTTTTTTTATCTTAAGCACTTAAACTCAGAATTAGAATTATGAAAATGTTAAATTCTGATCTACAAAAGCCAGAGATTTTGTTTATACAGGTATGTTTGAATATTTGTCAATGTACAAATAAAGAATAATAAATACTGTAATGCTGGCAGTGGCAAGTTTAGAACTATTTTGGTGATTTAAAAAAAAAACAGTCCTAATGCTACCAGAATTTATTAATATAATTAATATTTCCCCCCTTTTTGTATAAAAACAATAACAATGATGTGATTGTGGCTGTATAAAGATCACCTTGTAAGTCGTTGGTGGTGCAGGATAAGCACAGAAGTCTCCTTTTTAATGTGCCAATATTTATTTATCAAATATTTAACCAAAAAGAAGAAAAAAAAAGTGGCAAAAACAATGTAACCCCCCCCCTTACCATTTGCAAAGGATTTAAGAGGGCAAGTTGCAATTAGGTGCTGCTAATCATGGACGAGTGCGGACCTCTGTTAAGGCCAAGAGGAAAAGAAATAAGCAATGTTGTAGAGAAGTACTCAATCAGGAGGGAGCAATAAAATCATTTCCAAGCTATTTTCATGCAACACCATGATTTACTTAACAATTAAAAAAAGAAGACAAGAGAACTCTTGACTATGCTTATGATTCTGCAGAAATTACCGTTTTTAAATTAGAGGTTTACTGTATTTTGTACTTTCATTTGTTGCTACATCTTTTACGTCCAATTAAAACACTACGACCGATCCTGTGAAAGCCCCTAGAAGGGCATTATAAAAATGTCAAGTAAATGATTAGTCTAAAATGTCTTCAGATACTTTGTATGTTGTGCCATTTACATGAATGATCATCCAGACACTATGCAGTCAGTAATTATTTGCCAGGTTCCTCTTGGCGAGACCACAGGGGGTATTTATTTTTAGTTATCCTTGTTTTGTCTTCACAAGCCTCTGGTAGGACTTTTTTTTTCTCATTTTCAGTAGTTTTTGCCATGAACTTGCCAACCCTGAGATGTCCATCAGTTTTTCGTTTTCTTTTTTGAAGCAGTTCATTAGTGGTTTCTGGAACAGAGCATAGGTTTAATTGACTCAGGTTTAAAAATAAAACTGAAGTTTAGGGTTTATTAACCTCCTCATTGACATTTGCCGTCTTTGTAAGGATGAGTTCTACTTCTTTTCCTCCTTTGTAACTTTCTCATAAGGGTCAAAAATGCAGAAACGTTTACAACTTTTTTTTCCCTGTAGTAATTTGGCGAAATGTCCTTATTTATCAGTACCACCAGTGGATGCGCAGCTCTTTAATAACCCTTCCAGAGGCGCACGCAGGACGATCACTCACTCCGTGACAGCTTCATTGACGAAACGAGGACGCCGCCAACGGGAAGCTATAAAATGACCGTGGACGTGAAACCAGGACCAGTCAGCGGGTCTACCGGACGAGCAGAGGCGCACACGGGACGTAGAGATGCCGTCTAAACTTTCGCTCCCCGTCGCAGTTTTCTTCTTTGTGGTGGTCTGTGGTCCTGCGGAGGGATGGTACAAGCAGGTGGCCAGTCCGAGCTACTACTCGGTGGGTCGGGCGTCAGGCTTGCTGTCCGGCATCAGGAGGTCCCAGTACGTGAAGAGAGACGAGTCACCAGAGAGCGGAGAGCCTGCGAGCAGCAGCCTGCTGTCTGGATGGATTTCCCACAACTCCATTTTTAAGACGATGGTCTGTGGTCGATTTTGTCAGCTTCCACCTGCCAATCATTATGCAACCCGGCGCGCGAGCGCAAACCTCCAAGTGACGCGCTGCTGTTGGTGATGGCTTGATTAATTCTCAGCTACAAGTCACAGAAAAATGTGATCTTATAAACTAAAGAAACTAAAACTTCCGACAAAAACACAATATTTGCAGACTGTTCCCGATCATCATCGGTGAAACTACATTTAAATTGGAGTTTATTAAGATGCTCTTCAAGGTTATACCCAGTTATGACAATTACACAAACTGTCAACTTTAGTAAAATGTAATACTCTATGATCAGTACAAAAAACAGGTAAATGTTCTATGTAAATACTGTTGTAGTGATTGGCACTTGGATATTCTCTAATTCCTAAACACAGCTGGTTAAAAGAAGAAAAACAAAACTCTTACAAAGATGTACAAAACAGGTATGGATCTAAATTCTTGACTGCACCTTATGTGATCTCATTTGTCTTTATTCTGTCCAACTAGCCTGTTTGTGTCAGAGACATCACACCAAACCTGCAGAGCTGTGAAATATCCCAAGAAATCAAGGGATCACTGAAGTGCAAGGCAGACGTCTTCCTGTCCCTGGACTCCTCAGACTGTGCAGGAGACTGAGCACTGAAGCCACATCAGCAGCGGACTGTAACACCTACATCTTGAAGGATTGACACTTAAAAATTAACAGAAAGGCATTTCTCTAGATGGAAAACTTTACTTTTCATGCACCATTTCATCAGATTTATTTTATAATGAAACCTGTCAACCCTTTAAATTGTAAATGTATTAAACGGATTATATTGCATCCTTGTTGAAAATACTACGCATGTTTGATTCTTCACATTTACATCACTTGTTGCCTCTTTTCTGACAACCCTGAACTAATCTTAACTCCTTTACTGAAGCACTAAATAAAAGTTAAAAACTTCTAACGCCGGCAGAAATTGTAGTTAAAAATACAAGTGTTTATAAATATGTTTTTGGCAGTATTTTGGTTTTAAACAAAAATCAGCATCTCACATTCTTTAACATGAAGTGTAAATAGAAACCCTTCAGGAATAAAGGCATTGACAAATAGTTTAATAATAAAAACATCATGGACCATATACAAAAGTTAAAAAAAAAGACATTTTAATAAAAACAAATTAAAAAAAAAAAAAAAAATTACAATTAATGACAAACACAATAAACAGAGTCCTGAGGAGACCTACAACACTTGGACAGCTGCTAGGTTTCCTTTGATTATTTGGTCAATGACCATATGAAAAACCATCTGAACGCATGCGGTGTCTGTGGCAGTGGTGAAGTGGTGGTACACAAGCTTGTCATGATTGCCGTTACATGCTGAAAACATGTCAGTGATGTGATGAGCTGCCACATCCACGTCACAATCTGCTCCTAGTCGGGGGATAAAGGAAGATAAGAGACTGGTCTCAAGAGGGGAACCCATTTACTTTTTTACACCAATAAAAACAAGGAACTGGCTGGGTTTCCTTCTCAATCCCCAGATGCACAACAGCACAATTGCAGAGTTTGCCTGTTAATTTCTGCCAGTCTGGAATATAAATGACCAAGATACAGTCAGAATGGACAGTCTGAGCAAAGAACTATATGAACAAAGTCATGTAAATACTAGTGTTGAGTACCTTATTGTCTCACTATCACTGGTCACCGAGTTGCTTTATAAGAAAAAAAAAAAAAATGTCCCATGATGACACTATTAACAGTTTCTCATGTTAGGAGTCAGAAACAGTATATAATATTTCAGACGGCATCAATCTTAATATATGCATCCTTCCCACAAGAACAAGCGAGTGCAGTACAAGTACACAACTCCAACAATGACAGATTGACAGTTCCAGTATGGTTTTTCTTCAGCACAAGAAAAATCTTCTCCATCGTACCTTTATAGCAGGAAAGATAAAACCTCAAGTGTCTCCCGGAGTGCAGGATTTTCTCACAGAAAAGGTCCGTTTTGTTCATAAACAGAATCTGAAAGAGATCAAACATTAACAGCAAACAGTGATTTAAAAAAAAAAAAAAAAAAAAAGTTTATTATTTATCTCCATTTGTTACATTAAAGACTTACTCTCAGGTATCCGTTTTTCCTGACGCCTCGAGTTTCCACAGTAACATAATACTCATGCTCACGCACTACAGCTCAGACGCACGCACTCTGGCGAGCATGGCGCATTACTCCACAGCGGGGGGTGGGGGTTCTGGAGGCGCACGAATGTTATATGCATTTACATTTTCTAGCCAGTTACTGAATTTTGGGATGTTTCCAACTGCATCCTTAACAGTTTTTCTTCAACAAAGCTGGACTTTTTAATTACCCCAAATTTACATTTGTAACCTGGTAAAAATAAAAATAACAATTTTGTTCTCATTTATGCTACCTGTATGAGTGGTGAATTATTTTTTTTGTACCACAACAGGTAAAATCATCACACGATAGAGCGGACCCACAAAGATGTAGGTTCTGAAAAAGATCCATGGGGCCTCCCCGTCCAAGTGGCGGCACCACGGTTGCTTATTAAACTGCCTTTGCACGCAGTTTGTTAGCCCTACGACCAATCGGCGCAAATACCAACGTGACGTGTTCAGAGCGACGGAAACGAGTTAACAGGAGGGTGTGTTGTGTAGAAAAGTAAAGTAAATTAAACTTCTGCCGTAGCCCGTCAGCAAAACAGCAGATACATCGACCTTACAAAAGGAATCATTTAAGTGCAGTCTGAATAAAACTGATTAAAACTTAATCCTCTGTTGCAAATATCTACACCATTTACACCTAGATTAGGTCGCAACTTTGGCTGTGTTCACACTGCAGGTCTTAATGCTCAAATCCAACTTTTTAAACAAAATCCAATTTTTTTGCGTGGTCGTCCACATTATTTTCATGTGACCTTCAACACACGTAACTGTAAACGGCACGCGGGCCCGGAGTGACACTCATGCACAGAGGAAGACATGACGTGTTCTGGTGTTAACAGAAGTACAAATGGATGGTTCATGTGTTTGTCTAGCAACTTGGACTTGGCCCAATTGATTTAGGAAAAAAAATGAAAATGAGAAAAAGAGCAAAAAATGTTGACCGGCACAGAATTTAAATGTTTGTCTCACTTCTGTGATGTTAAAGTTGGATGAATGCAACCAACCGCCGACCACGTCACCATGACCATGTTCCACATTGACGCTCATGCAGAACTAAGTTTTGTTGCAGTTCCTCAACTGACCGATCGAGGCCGGCTCCAAAAGCTGGTCAATCCCCATTTACTTCAATCTTAAAACGTCCAACTTTTAGGTAGAAATAAACATTTACAGCCTGGTTCAAAACACAAACTTGGTCTTGGTTGATTTCACATCGATGATAATTCTGAGGGGGGTGATCTTTTTTCGTACCACACCAAGAGTTTATATCTAAAACAATTGACTGACAGTGGGCTCAGCCGACAGTCATGTTGGAAGAGGAAGGGGCCAGCTCCAAACTGTTCCCACAAAGTTGGGAGCATTGAATTGTCCAAAATGTCTTGGAATGCTGAAACATTCAGAGTTCCTTTGACTGGAACTAAGGTGCCAAGCCCAGCTCCTGAAAAACTACCCCACACCATAATCCTCCTCCACCAAACTTTACACTTGGCGCAATGCAGTCAGACAAGTACCGTTGTCCTGGCAACCGCCAAATCCAGACTGGTCCACCAGGTTGCCAGAGTAGAAGCACCATTCGTCACTCCAGAGAACGAGTCTCCACTGGTCCAGAGTCCAGTGGCGGCGTGCTTTACACCACTGCATCTGACACTTTGCATTGCATTTGGTGATGTGTGTCTTGGATGCAGCTGCTCGGCCATGGAAACCCATTCATGAAGGTCTCTGACCACTGTTCTTGATCTAATCTGAAGGTCACATGAAGTTTAGAGGTCTGTAGTGATTGACTCTGCAGAATGTTGGTGTCCTCTTCACACTATGCACCTCAGTATCTGCTGACCCCGCTCCATCAGTTTACGTGACGTACCACTTCGTGGCCGAGTTGCTAATGTTCCCAAACACTTCCATGTTCTTATAATATAGTAGACAGTGAAATGTTTAGGAGCGAGGAAATTTCACGACTGGATTTGTTGCACAGGTGTCATCCTATTACAGTTCCACGCTGGAATTCACTGAGCTTCTAAGAGCGACCCGTTCTTTCACAAGTAGTTGTAGAAACAGTCTGCATGCCAGGTGCTTGATTTGTTACACCTGTGGCCATGGAAGTGACTGGAACACCTGATTCTGATTATTTAGATGGGTGAGGAAATATTTTTGGCAATATAGTGTACGAAACAGTTTATCCCGCCGTAAATGTCTGCCGGAAGCTCTGCAGATAAACTAACTTTGATTGACGTGCAAATGGGCGTGTTCTCATCGGCTGGCTGAGCAACATGGCTGCAATCTGTACAAAGGGCTTCAAAACCTTCAGAAACCAATGGGTCGCGTGACCGAATGCTCCGTCCATTCGTATATACAGTCTATGAATGCAACATGACTGTTGGCTGCTTCGACAGATCGATTAGGGAATCCAAGCTAGGACCATGTATTAAAGTGGTCTGGGGTTAGATTTGAAGAAATCAGAATTGAGCCGCCGTCGTCATCGTCTGAAGTCCTCCAGAGACTCGCTGGGCAGTACTAGTTCTATCCAGTTCTGACATTTCCAAACCACAGAGAGCCGTTTCAAACCCGTGAAAGAAAACTACATGAGCGATTTGTGCAGATATAAACAGACCCACACATTTCCAGTATGACAGAAGTCAAACTAATCACAACAGCTGTTAAAACATATTTGCAGGCAACCAATTAAACTGAAATGGCCTGCTCCACAACTCAATTAGATTTTGTATGACAGTTCGGTTTGTCAGATGCAATCTGAACATGTGCAGTGAGTGGCTCTTCTGGTACTCAGGCATTACCAGAAGAGTCACTCGGCAAACATATTTAGATGAGTTCAGAAGTAAAGACAGAAAAAAGGAGACTGAAACATCCACAGATTTTTAAGAAGCTCATGAATTAGTTCCCGAAAATAAACTTACCAGCGAAGCTCTTTGGAAGAGCGAGTTGCTGCAGATTGATGAAAAAAGTTCAAGGCTCTCCTGAAGACGATTCTAGTCTCAAAACATAATTACGTTCAAAAAGAAGCAGGGAAAAAAAGTGTTTACATGAGGGAAAATGGCATAATTTAGAATTTGCTGTTAGTTTTTAGTTTCATACCACTGCAGGATCCCCTGAAAGCATATCATAGCTGCTGAGGGCCACCACAAACAACGCAGCATGAATACAATCAAAGCAGCTGAGCCACTTCCTCCTTCCACTTCGTTGGCCTCCAACATCATACAACCTGGCAACAAAACAGAGTTTTATTCAAAAGTTTAGATTTAGATAAGCTGAAAATAGGAAGCAAGAGAAAAAAAAGTGCATACATGCACGATTCCTGTTTAAATATTTTAAAATTGCTTGTACATCTTTAAAAACTAAAAAACAAACAAAGATTAAGCTCCTCACAAGTCAACCTCCCAAGGACTCAAGTAATTTATATGTAGCCATAGAAACAGACAAACTTCAGAGATGATTAAATCTAAAAGTTGCACAAGGAGTTTGCTCAGTTAATTTCAGAAACACAGAGGAAAACTTCACCACAACTGGCACAGAAAAGGTCCTTGAGAGTTAATAACTTCACGCCAACTCAACATATGATCTGGCACCCAGTGGTGCCAAGGGTCTTGGTGACACAGGTAATGAGTTTCCATTTGGACCAAAGAGTCTCCAGGTGCAAGATTGCTGTACTTGTTTGTCGTCAGCAATCAGGCGTTTATCCTCTGGGTCAGGAGTCAGTTTTGACAATAGGCGTCAACTGAACTGACAGAAGCAGTTAATGCAACACAGAAACTAAAAATCAGTCTGGCTTTCAGATGTGCCCACTGACAGGGTTGACCCCGTTCTTTTATCACAACTCTCAGAAATAAACTTTGAATTTAGCTGCAGTCAAAACTCAAGAGTCGAGTCAATTTTTGAACAGAAAACCTTGTTACATATTCCCATTTAATGAAAAAGTATTTCATCTATATCGTCTTTAATTTTCAAAAAAGTAAAGAATTCTACAGTTTTTACATTAATCTATTCTGAAAAATATTTATGAAGCCCTGAACTACAAGGTTCATTTCAATCTATACATAGTAGGCAGGGAGCAAAAGGAGGAGGGGTTTCAGTGATTCGCTGATGCTCTCGCCACGTCTGAATCAACATCCCTGGTTAACCGGAGACTGTGGTCATCAATATTTCACATCTGATTCAACCTCAGGAGGTTTCCTCCCTCGGCTCAGAGCTGTTCAGCTTTCCTCAGGGACGTCTGGAAGAGTTGGAAAAGCTCAGTCTCCAGCACCTCAACAACCTGATCTGAATCAGCAATACTATAATGATTTTATTACATTTCCAACAGTTGTTTAGCCAAGAAGTCTTGATGAACCATTAGTAACTTTAATTTGCTCTGCAGGTTTGTCTAGCTACCATCCGCTGGAGCTCATTAACTATTCCCAGGAGTCTTGGAGAGCCAATCAAATCAGCCGATCTTTGTAGAGTTTCTCTGGACGGACGACAGAGCAACATACATCGAAAGTAAAAACTGTGGACGGGTGGGACTGAGGATTACTGGTTGTTTGGATCGGTTTTGACATCGACATTTAAAAGGTCTGGTCATTGAAATACTTCAAATACTGAACAGGAGCTGGCCCTCAAATCATTCCTTTCGTGGATGCATTTCATTTTTGCTGTAGCCTACTGGCCAAATGGCAACATTCCCCCGTTGACTCGTTCTCGTCGCTCCGAACACGCCACCTTGTTTGTTGCTCTGATTGATCGTAGCGCCAACCAAGTGTGTGCAAAGAGTTTATTGCACAACCGTTGGTGCCTTTGGATGGTGAGGCCATATGGATTTAGACCCTACAGATTTATATGAAAAATCAGCTTAACAATCCAAAGTTCCACTTTACATAACTGTTTTTGTAAATAGTGAAAGTTAGGGATTGTAAAAGATAAAATGTACAATAAGGCATAAATGTTTCACTTTCAATATTTATAAAAAATACTAAAAACGAAGAAATAGTCAGTTATTTTGGTCAACATGAAAATCACAGTTAATTAAAATGATTTCTCACCGACTTCTGAAGCATGTTACATTTATCAAACTTAAGCTGTAAATCTTGAAATGTTAATCATAAACTTAAATTCCAGTAAACTTGAATTGTTCAGACTACCAACATAAAAATATAATAATAATAATAATAATAATAATAATAATAATAATAATAATAATAATAATAATAATAATAAATAATAATACTAACATTGCAAATGCAAGAAGAACTTGTATAACCTCCAATGTTTTTGGCCAGAAACATGACAATTGACTTGGGAATTTGTAGCAAAATAATTGTTTTCTTTCTCAACATTTTTTGTAATGGCTTGGCGCTAAAACGAAAGTTGCAATAAAAAAAAAACTGATTTTTTGCACAGCCCTAACTCCAGGTGCTTACTAGATTTCAAACAATTATTTGTATTCCAACATACTTTGCTTTACATGTCTCCAAGTATAACATAAAACTCATTCATCATGTGGTATTAAGATTACAAGCTTGTTTTGTTACTTATTCCTAAACTTGCATACTTAATGGCATTATACTTATGGTTAAATGTTCACCTCAGTAATTTTAAACCCAAGTTGTGATTCAAATTTTCTTTTCAGATTTAATATGCAATTTATAATTAGGAGTCATTTACTGTAATTGAAGTACTTCAAGGTTGCATAATATAATAATAGATTTACTGTTCATCAAAATGTGTATAGTTGAAGCTGTTCAACTGTTCCTCAAAATTAAAAAACAACTGATTTTTAGCACGAAATCTTCAATCAATCTAGAGGATTGCGTTATTAAAACAAAATCACATGACCATGTCTTAACCCCATGTGCAGCATCGCACACTTTAACAAACAATGTAAATACTGCAGATGCAGGGCGGTACACATCTGCATGTTTAACGTATCTTACCGAAAGATTGTTTTATTAACTTGAAACTGCGTCTCGATGATTCCACAGGTCCTCACCCTGACTCTCAGCACATCCATCTCAGTGGGAACGTAGGCTGGGCTGATGATTCGACTCATGTTCTGGAAGAAACTGGGATGAAGACACACCGTGAGCCTTCTTATACACTTAAAATCAGATTCTCATCTCATTTTGACTTTAAATAAATACTGTATTTTAGCCCTTAGGGGTCATTTTATTGTCAGTTATTACATGCTAAAGAGCAGTTTGGCTTCTTTTGAATGTCTATTCAACAGTGATTGTGTTAAGTGGTTGTCCTTGAAATTTGAAGGTTGCTGGATTGATTTCAAACTTCTCCAGTATTATTTGCTAAAAAAGGAAATGGTCGAAACACGCTGCGTTACTTGAAGCTTTAAGTAATCATGACAAGGTATCATCCGTGCACAAGTATAAAATGTGCCGTTTTGATTTTCTATCAAGTGACAGTTTTTATGTCTTTGTGCACACATATTTAAACCTACATTGAGGCGTTTAGATCTGCAGGATACCCATGATATCCAGCCATAATGTAGAATCATGCTGCATAAGTCAAAACTTTGAGCTTCCCATTTTCTTTTTTGAAAACAAAAAACCCCAACAGCAGTTTTGTTCAGAAGCTACTGTACTAGTTAAATCAAAAGCGGTGGCCAAAAGGGCTCTGCCAGTGATGTTTAACATCTCAAGGATATTGGATTTCTTGCTGGAGCCCTTCAATATTTTTTTTTTCCTCCATACCCCCAGTAGCAAAAATTACTTAAAAAAAAAAAAAAGAAATGTCTGCAGCATCAGTAGCACAGCAGCAAGTTTGCAGTAAAATAAATAAATAAAACTTAATACAATGCATTGCCAACATAAGTCATACTTTTTAACCTTAGCTTGTAAAAAAAACCTAAACACAGAAGGATGGGTGGACAGCTAAGGCCGTAGACTAGGCTAGATAATCGAGGAATCCTTCACTCCAGCAGACAGTTGTTTGCTTGCAACATGTTGTTAACAACAAAAGTCTATTTGAAATCCTACTTCAGTGTTTAGATCATTTAGCCTGAGACAGTGCAAATCCAACAAGAATCATAGACAGTGTGAACATACTGGAGCTTAGGTGACACTCAATTACAGCTCCCTGTGGCCCAACAACAGCGGAGGGTTATTAAATAACTTATGAGGATGAAATTGCCTGTTAAATATTCATCCATCAGTCTGGTATGCTACACTGGAAGCGCTCAGGCTATGTGCAATTTAATCCCCGAAGGATAATGAGTATAAATTTACATTTGCATGGAGGTGTAACGCTGTAGACCTTGATTCAAATTTTCAGTGGAAATACTTTACACCCTGACAGAATAATTCATGTTAATAAAAGCCGGAATTAACTGTAGGAATTTTAGAAAAACACACTTTACATCATGGAACAACTTCCTTTAATATAAAATTCCTTTTTAGCGGCATTAAAAGCTTAGTTTAAAGCCACGCTACTATCAGAGCAGTCATTTTACACGTTTAGGCGCCTGGGGAAGTCAAGTGTGTCACGACACAGTCTAACCGAACATTGCTGGAGGGAGAAATCAATGTGAGGTCCAGCAGAGTGAGAACACAGAAAGAGAGCTAGGAGAGCGTCATATAATCCCTCAGCTCTCAACTTTATCGAGTTCCAATAATGAAGTCGTCGCACCTCCATCTATCTCAGTCTGGGCATCTGAGCAGACCATCTTGACGGATCAACTCCCTGTTGCCTCAGAGTTAAGAATGTCTCTTCAAACTCTTAGTTCCTCATTCAAGGACAAACACGTCTACACATTTATCTCCCTCTCTCCATGTACAAATAAAACACAGTGTCACTTTAAAGACAGTTGCATAAAAATCGATGTTTTCCAACATGAACAGCAAGTAAAACCTATGAATCCCAGAAAGTGAGTTGTTAGTTAGGAACAGATAATACTCACTCATTCACAGAAACTGAGAAGATAACGCCCACATCGACGTGCCACTGTGTCAAAACATCCAGTTCTTTTCAGACTGATGTTTAACTTAATGTTGTAATTCAGATAATTAACATGGGTTATAGAGGTCATGGTGAAGTTTAAAAGTTTAAGAAGTGGTCAGTTCTCTTTTTGGAAATGAATGTTTGAAAAATTAATTAAAAACTAAAACACTTAACCGCAAGAAAGAATTAATTCAATTAAGGCGTCGGTAATTAATGGAAGGAAACGTCTGGAAAACAGGCTTCAAGAGCAGGACTTGTAATTGTCGTTATAATTAACGTTTTACCTGCAGAGGCAAAGGCTGAACAAATGATCGACGGGATTTCATGACAGTAGATAAACTATTTCTAAATTAGCTGCTAAAAGACTGCGTGGACAGGACAGCTGGGGAGGGGGTCTAAAAAATAAATAAAAAAAAAAAAAAAAAAAAAAAGTACCGATTTTAAAATGGCACCACATCCTGGTGTCAGAGAAAAATAAATCAATCTATGCACTTATTTTTCAAGTAGTTTTTTTTTTTTTATAAATTAGGGTTATAATCATCTGCAAACCCCATACCCTCAACCTGAAGTTACATCTTTATTTGCCTACTTTTTTTTTTTTTTTTTTTTTTTTTTAAATATGGTTCCAATTAAGCCTCTCATTTCACAAATGTCACACAAATCATTTCCTGTCTGTGAGTTATTCTCAGCACTGCCTTCACTGTTGCTCAGTATTGACAAAATGTGACGACACCCTTCTTTCTGAGCAATTTCCCCTGACATTTCCACCGGTAGTCATAATTGGGGTGGGGTGGGGGAGCAACGTAAACGACTTCAGGTGAGTGTACTCACTAGAGCGCAGAGTCGTTCAGCTCAAATTCGTAACCTCTGGCTGCAGCTGCTCTCACGCCTTGGTCGTTCCAGAGCGCGCAGAAGGCATGAGCCACGAAAGGAAGCAGCTCGTCGTCATCTCCCAAACACTGGCTGCAGGACAGAACGGAGCGGGCATGCATCTGATGGGGAACAGATATGAAAACACAATAAATGTGATGTTTCCTCCCCAAAATCTGTATGTAGCGTTCTGAAAATGATATCAGAAGGTAGGAATGTGACATTTAAATCCCTTGCAACATCTGTACTTTTATACCCCCCCCAACTAGTGTAAGAATGTCCTAGTGTTTGAAATATAAACTCATGCTGGGATCAGATCATGAGGGCTGGCTGATTTAAAATAAAACAAAAATAAAAACTTTCACTCTTGAAATCCAAATGTTGCCCAGCTGAACATATTACAAATTCAATTTTCTTTGAAGTCCCTAATACCATCCGTAAACTGGTGAATAACGGTCACATAAATATACAGATACCCTGTATTGCACAGATAAAGAGTGACATCTAGTGTAACAAGAGGGTTGCAATGAAAGCAGACAGCAAAATGACTGAATTAAATGACTTTTACATCCCACCTTGTTCTTCTTGTTTGCGAGGTTTATTCGCAGCATGCCCATTCCTTGGAGAACAGTTTTCATCGAGGTCAACAGGTTGTCTAAAACTGCAGACTTCAAAGAAGAACGGGATATTTTAATCACTCCTCCAGTGATCCTTACAAGAACTGCTTCAGTTTGGTACCTTGAAACTAATGAGCTCCTGTTTGGAGAAGCCGTGACTGTGGATGATCTTTATTTGCTTGATCAATGTGCTCTTGCCACTCTCTGCAGCTCCTGGCACACGGAAAAGAGGCGCAGTTTAAATTAAAAACCAAAACTATATATTTATATATGAAATGGGCCAACATATGACGTACCCAGCATTAGGATTTTGACCACATTCCTCTCAGCCCTGGCTTGTTCACAGAGGTCTTGCTCAATTTTAGAGCTCTGCAGTTTTGCCTTTTTACTCTCTTCTGTGATATCTGGACACATTCCCATGCAGATCTGGCAGAAAAGTCACACGTATGTACTAAAATTGAATGATCCGAGACTATGATTTTGAATAAGAATGGTCCACTATTAGTCCACTATTTCAAAGACGGTTTGATCATCTAGAAGAAGAGCGTCGGTGTGTGAAACAGGTCTGCAAAAGAAACAGTCACGTTTGAAATCAAAGCTGTGATCGGAAGCTTCTTTCTCGAAAAAAAAAAAAAATTTTACCAGAAGTCTGAGTACTTTGAATTTCGCTATAAACCATCTCAAATCTAAAACTGTGAAATAGCCGTCACTGTCACCGTTTTAGTAAAAGCTGTACGCATCAGGAAAGCTTGAAAATGACATTTTTACCTGCAGCGGGAGTGGTAGTATATTTAAGCAACAAAACATCTCTCTGCTGTTTGATTCTTCAACCCTTTATCGTTTGGTTCCCGGTGAAGACTACTAATTTCCCAAGGAAAACGTTGTTTGTTTGCTTGTTTGTTTCAATTTCGTGACTGCAAAAACAAAACAAAACAAAACAAAAAAAAAAACCAACGGAAAAACTAATTTGCTTAATTGGAGCCAGGTGCGCCATGCCGTTCTTACACAATTAAAGCGAACACCAGGATTTACGAATGATTCCCCTTCAAAATAAACTTCAGCTGTTATTCCACCTATTTGTTTAAATGTAAATTGTGTATTATGTTCAGTAATAATGTTCAGAGCTCATATATAGGCTGCAGTTTACAATTTATAATTTACAGTTTATTGCAACCACCTGATATACGATACCTATATGTCCATTTTTTTTTTTTGACATATTAATCCATTTTCAGACAGATTTTTCTCTTTTTCTTTCTCCTGGCATTTACTTACTCAACTTGATACCTCCTTTATGAAGCTCATACAATACTCTTTATACTTAGTTAATATTAGTTTGGGATACTTGATTACACAAGTGTTGGTGCTTTAAGATTTCAAATGTTCCCCTTTTATATCGAGACAAATAAACTTCCAAACTTGTAAGCACCTACTTACTATTTTGACTGCTTAAGTGCATTAACTTTGACAACAATGTCTTTACAAAGTACACAGCAAGTACCCTGATAGTGCACACAAAACAGACAGAAAATCGGGCGCCGAACACTCGTGTCCTGGGATCCCTGTAGGGAGGGACAGCATAGAGCTAACTCCATGTTTTGTTAAACGAAGACGACGTCATCAAAAAATTGCTTACCCTTCCTTTAGTGTAAACAGTGTGCCCTACACTCCTCCTTGTGTGCAGCAGCTATGCATTTATAATAGAATAAAATGAGGTTTTTGCCACGTTAAGACACAATTTCTGCTCAGGTGAAAACAAGACATGAAACATAATTTCAGAATATTATTTGATTAGCAACTTCTACAGTATAATGCAACTGGAAGGTGTCAATAACATAGATCATAGCCAACACTCGGTGCATTCCAACTTGACATAGAGACATATTAATATAATTATTAGATAATAATGGACCATCAATACAGCAGTTAATGGAGAGTTGGTGAGTAAAATATACATATACAAAAAAATATAATATTTTATCCCATTTCATACAGACACAGAGGTTAAATCATTCAGGACTTCAGTGAGGACTCTGCTTTCTGTTCAAGTAAATAACATGTAGCTATAAGTCATATTTCTGTAGTTAGGCTAAGAAAGGTAAAAGTTTAAACTCCGTTTTTTTTATTATACTGTCAATATTTCTAAGGATTGTTGGTTTAAAAAAAAAACACAACTGCACTCAATAGGTCAGACTTTTAGGTCTGAACTTTGTGCATTTTCGAGTAAAAAAAAAAAATACTACTAATTAGAGAAATAGCTCAGATTCTATTTTGAGCAGTCAGTGCAGCGTGGAGCAGATCTGGTTATACAGTACACGTTGAGTCAGTCAAAGTTTCAACAAAATCCTTCTGGATAAAGTCAGATGAGAGAAGGAGGTATATTCCCCTGACTTTTAGTGGTCTCAGAATCCTACGGAGAGCCTGCAGTCACTTCTATAGTACTTAAATACATACAGTATATACACAGGCTGGTGAGTTCTGGTGCTGAGCCCATTTTGGGGCTAAAAGCGGCAACAGCCCCAGGACCCGGAAGTACTGATCAAATCACTTCCTTCTTATATAATTAAAAAGCCTGAAGAACATCTCAAGCCTTCACTGTCCACGTGCTCAAAGCCCATAACAAAAGTAAACATTTTTGTTTTTGAAGGCAGAAAAATAAAGGTACTTGTGGAATTTAAACTATAAAGATTTAAAACATCCATTTGAGGATACAGCAGCATCATCGTTGGTCTTGTATAGATGGTCACCAGGCGATGCACAGAAGTCCAGCCTGGTTTCACTCTGCTGTAAAGACTGCTGTTATTAACCAGGATCATGTGCAGAAGGTCCTATATAACATTTACGAAAGAGCTGATTTTACTGTACAGGGGTTTATATTAACTAGGCTTGTCAGTGTTACGTTGACACCACAGTTAGTACAGCCTACAGCACAGCTCGGGCTCGCTCTTTAGTCTTTTCCTCCTCTTGCCGCTTCATGGCTTGGATCACAGCGATCTCTTTGGCCTCTTTATTCTGGTTCCGCGCTTCAAATTGTAATCTGAATTCAAAAAGGAAAAATGTAGACAAGGCAAATAAAAGCACATACTTTATACCTAATGTATTACGTATTTTCACAGAAATTAAACTATATCCAATTATTTATCTTACAAATACTGCAAGTGTTAAATAATGTATTCCAAATTGAGATATCTGTACCTGTTTTTGATGATCCTCTGCACAATAGCATCTGTAGTGAGGCTGTTCCCACTGTCGACCATGCGCAGGATTCCTTTCCTTCTCGGCTCCTGGGTATGAAACATTAATATACAGGAAAAGATTTGAATAAATAAAAATCACTGCAGACTCATGAGTGGCTTCATAAACCTGGTTGCACAGGGAGGGAGTCATTTGAGTCTTACAGCATATGGGTCAGATCCATCCTTGTCAGGGTATATTTCTGTCTTTCCATGGCAAACCAGATCCACCTGGAGGCACAAAGGTACAAGCGTGCGAAAAAAATGACATTTCTGTTTGCACCCAAGTGCTGGGTGGCTGTGGTATTGTTTCTGCTTACCCTCAAATGGTCCAGTAAATCTTTTGTGACTGCAAAGGGGGCACCAATCACCACTTCGGATACATACTGGGGGGGCACAGAAAACCATTATACGGCTATAGAGACAGGCATCACGACGTAATAGGATGTGCTGACTGACAGAGGTGAAGAAGAAGTACACACTCGACAAGCCAGGACGCTGAGCGTTCTCTCGTGGATGTTCATGATGGGGTAGTTTTTCCCTTTATAACGATTCACCTCCTGAAAAATATAAAAACAAAGTGTTAAAAATGACAACAAACGTCTCAGAAAGGAGTCTCACGCAGCACAAAAAGCTTCACCTGATCAAAGTGCAACCCAACTATAATATATGGCTTTTCTGCAAGCTTGTGCACTGCTTCTAAGAAGTCCACGTGACCAATGTCTGACAGTTTTGTCAAGGATGAGAATTTATTTCACTTTTTGGCAAAATCTCCCCGGACTATACGGTCTACCTGAGGTGCAAAGGCTACAACACGATGTAAAATACAACCAAACCAAAATCAAATACAAATATCACAAGAGAGACCACAACAAAACTGACAGTTTGTGAAAGGATACGGAAGAGGTCAAAGGCCCCTGCTACATAGATGATAGTGTCTCCGGGTTGAGGCTCCTGGCCTGAAGCAAACTGAATGATCTTCTGAGAGGTTTGCAGGAACTGAGACACCCCAGTCCAGGGACTGTGCCCCTTCTGACCACGTGAATGCATCCCCCCCAAAAAAACAAAACAAGAAAAATTACTCCAATTCAGCGGAACAGCAATGAAACAGATGACCGTGATTCTTTTCTTAATCTCAGAACCAGAATGAATCGTTATGGTACATGACTGCCCCCTTCTGGTGCCAGAAATGTATTCAATGCCTTGCCAAAGTAACATCGTTACTCTTCTGGCCTTAAATGTTGAAAAGTGAAGAAACCCTCAGCTGCTTGCTGTCAGACAGGTTGACATCTGGGCCAAACAGCAACTTAAATGCCAAAGCAGTTGAAGAAGAGTTAAAAGTATTTTCTTCTCAACGGCCACAATGATTGTGGCTTGTCTGAGGATTTTATATTAACTTCAGTAAAACAACTCAAACTTTACCTTTCCAAAGTTGTCTGTGTGTTGTTTATAGTCTGAACTGTCCTGAAAAGAAGGCGGGAGAAAACTGGGTTAATGCTCTAAAAGAAACCACGTTAAGAGAACTTGGTGGGACTCACTATGTTGCTGTGGTGCGCTTTGGTCATCAGGAGCATCCTGCCAACCAGGTCTGTGGTTGAAACTCCCTGGGTCCTCTTACACTCCCTAAAACAACATGATGCACTGGTGTCACTCGATAAAACAGCCATCCAACAGCCCAGCCCGACTGTTCGTATTCCCTCCTGCACATTTTGGGTAGAAAAGCTCACCTGTAGCGCCCCGACTTCTTCACCTCTTCGTATGTATCTTTTCCATCCACAGTGAGAGTTATATCGTCTGAAACGACAGCATACATGACCCGCGCAGGGATTCAACAAGGTTTACTTATTGTGTTGTGTCTGAACGCGACTGTACGGCGATAACGTTACCTCCGTGAACACAGAAGTCACAGCTGTACTTGTCGAGGGTCTCGAGGGCGGTGACATAAGGAGCTCCTTCCACGACTTCATCCACCCATTTTATGGTCCGCACCATCTTGTATCGTTCTTCCTGAGTGAAAACCGGCGGACCCTTGTGCTTTGCAATCTCACCTTGGAAAATAAGATATTCAAAAAGGAAAAGAGCACGGAGATGGACATTTTCTTTCGTGCCATGAACAGTGCATCATCTTCTGCACTGAGACATTTAAGTATTATTTCAGGAAGCGGCGAAGCTGCTGACATATCTGCTGAGCCTTACTGGGAAGCATTCTGGGTTTTTACAATGTTGACATTCCTGAATGTGTCACATGAGGGTGAGGCACAGATGAAGCCACCCAAATATTTCCAATTCTGGTCAGCGACTCCAACTCTGCCCACTAATCTGCAGTGTTCAACGCAGTAGAACAGCTGCGGTATTTTATTGATAACATCCATTTCATTCCTTAGATGGCAGATATTTTGAACCGTGACCATATTATGGTTTTACAGTTTTTTCTGACTTTTCAACAGTGTTGTAGTAATGAAATAGTAACTTAGAGGCTCAAGAAACAAAGACTGGGTAAATGTGTGTTGTATTCCTACAGTCAGGTGGAAAGTTACTAACCTTTCTTTTAAGCCTACATTGTTTTTTTTTTGGGGGGGGGGGGTTGTGTTCAATGTAATAATTATGTGAATAAAGTAAGCTGAAGGTAAATTCGATCTGAGATGAATAACACTGTATAACCTCTTCTGACTGAGCCATGATGTATTTAACAAAAAAATTAAGCAAAAAATAAATAATTAAGTGGGCAATACTAAGTACCCCTATGATTCAACAGCTTGTAGCTCCACCTGGGCTGCAGTAACTTGAAGTAGTTTGCTTTTTCCGTGCCGTAGCGCAGACGTTCACATGTACCAGCGTGCCAAGACAGAGAACATATGAGCACCGGCTACAGCACACAATTGAAGCGCGAGGTAACATTGAAATATAAACGTTTTCCATGATGCTTTTAAGTCTTACTGTCTGTGTGCACGCCGACAATGAGGTAATCTCCCATGGCTTTGGCCTGCCGCAGCTGGTTGGAGTGGCCATAGTGCACCATGTCGTAGCTGTGGAGGAAAAACGCAAGCGGAAAGAATTTAAACCTTTAGAGATGTTACAGGTAGTAGTAGCCGCAGGGACTTTATTAGGAAATCTGTCTGTAGAAGTCCAGGGAATACCAACGATGTCATAAATACCTCGATGAAATCCTTCACTGTATTCAGTATTCTTGACAACATCGAGAAACCTCATCTAGGGCGAGTGATTGTAATGTGCAAAAAGCACAACGTTTACGATCCGTTTCATATTTCAATTGTTCTCTCGTGAATCCATAAATAAAACCTGCAGGCTGCACTTGATACGTAGCATATCTGAGGATAAAAAAGAGATACTTAAGGTGTGTTCTCCCCTCCCTCCCTTCTCCTGGCCGACTAAGATTCCATCTGTGGATAATTAGATTAGCACAGATATGAGACGGAGATTGTAACGCAGCATTGTAACAGAACAGATGGGTATTAGCCTCCCAGCTCCTGGCTCCCTGATATTCCTTTTGGATTTAGGTTGTCCCCGCGCCCTTTACTTGCATCGTGATGCAGGCACCTGAAGTGATAGCAAAGTAACTGCATATTTAGTCGCAGCAGTCACTAGAACTGCAGTTCTGTCACATTACACATAGTGATGCATCCAAAGGTTGAAACATCTCCTCCTTAGATCCTTTATTCTTGCATCTATTATTGATGTTTTTTCACTTTTCAATCTTTAGTTTTGAGTTTGCGAAATGTTTGGCCGATTATCTTGATACAGTGGAGCACAATGTGAAAAGGACATGGAGCTGCACTTGTTGCAGCAGCTCTGCTCATATTGTTTTATGTGTTTTTCTTTGTGACATTTTCAGGTTTTCCTGCAGGGCTTTTTTTCTGTTACAATTAAACACTAAATATTTTTTTAAAAATGTTCTACCTTGGTTTGGACGCTCTGCTGCATAAAAGCATATCTGCTTGTAATTCTAGCTCTTTTCCACATTTATTATAATGAGTAACCATGACAACAGGAAAGTTTTTTTTAAAGCCCAAGGGATGCATAGAGCTGAAATGAATGTGGGCATTAAAAAAAAAAAAGAAGTTGTTGGAGAAAAGACACTGAGTTGACCAAGAAGGACTAAGTGGAAACCATTTCTTCTCTGAATCGTGTGTTTCAATGCAAAAGTGCTCGTCTATTATCGGTTTTAATAGAGGAAGACAGAGACTGCAAACAGAGCAGCGAGGCAAAAAAGAGGAAGGCCGTTACTGTGAAGGAGCATCTCTGCACTCCAGATGTTCAACTGCTGCCTTTCTCTCATCTATCGCAGTAGTTAGTACCTGCTAGTGTTGCATCTGCAATCACCCCCAGTTGTTGCCAGGCAACAAACACAGCGCCTAAATGCATACTCTGAAAGATTTCTTCCACACATCTCTCATTCTGTTAAACCTACAATTTTACCAATAGTTTGTCAACTAATTACACTTTTTTTCCCACCTATTTATTCTTAACTTATGCACTGCAGCAGCATATAACAATTCAACTCAATTAATTAAGAAACCAATAAGAGAACAACAGTAACCCTGCTACATTATGAAGCAGGTAACAGCAGTAACAGCAGGCCGTGTTGTTTTTCACTCCCTGGCTACGTATGTAAATGACAGGCAAGCATCTGCACCTCACTGCAGTGTCACTATACAAGTCCTGGCTGCAGAAGGGCCTCGACTGCACTTTTGAGCCATTTGAAAGACATAACAGAGAACTAGAATGCGCTTTCAAGTCACCGCTGTGACATAAAAGAGGCTTGTAGCTGTTCCAAGAGCATCTTGTGTTGTCAAACGATTGAAAAGGGATCTTTGTGTGCAGCCTCTAAGGTGACAGATCAGGGCAAGAAGAATGCAAGGAGGAGGATTCTGGAGGTGAATGAAAAGAGATGAGAACTTGGAACCCGAGACTGAGTTACATAACACCAGGAGGCTGCTACGAGCGAGATGACCGTATTCCTGTTGCATTTATTACCAGGGAGCGAGATCATGAACTTATCGCTGTGCGATGGTGAAATATTAATTAGTGAAGCCGGTCAGCAGACACCCAAACGGCACCTAAGCTTCTCAAGGGAGAAAGTAAAGGACAGCAGTAGAGTTTCACAGTGCACCGCTGGTTCACTAAGGCGTTTACACAATACCTCAGCAGATAGTGGGAGTGGACTTTACTCTCATCCTGAGTGACGCTTCTCTTAACAGCTGATCTTTAAACCTCTTTGTACACGTAAGAAACGCTCTCTCCTTGGATTTTCCTTCTCACGCTGCTGGCGAAGCAGGATACCAGGAAGAGTTTGTCGGCGTTCAGTACAGGGCTTTGGGGGAACGGTGCACTCAGTGACCGGCACCACAGTGCGGTCCACAGCAGCCTCAGGAGGTGTGGGCCAGAGGGGTTAGAGGGGTCGATGACACGAGTCCTGTTGACATTGGCTCTCTTTGCATGCTCACCCCACCGGTTAATATTCTGGCATCCCAAATATTCTGCAACATGCCATTAAACCACAGATGCGCAGGCACACATAAATGGCTGGAATTCGACTAGAAAAAGCAACTGTAATCCTGGCCTTCATGCGCAGAACCTCAAAACATCTTTTATGTCGCTGCAGCATTGCTCTTTCCTCTTAGAGGAGATTATTATCTAATCTGCTCATTATTTTCTGGGTTAAAATATCCGAGAACTGCTTGCTTGCTTTATTCGGGAAAACAATTAAAAAACCCAAATAAAGTGAACTCATGTGCAGAGATGACAACAACAAAGAGCAAATCCACACACTGGAGAAGATGGAACAACTCAGCATAGGCAAAATGCAGGTTGTTTCTTGTGGTTTGGGTGAAATTACCCTTTACAGGCTATCATTGATCAATAAATCGCCTGTGTGCGGAAGCTCATCAATGAAACACTAAAAGGGAGACTAAGATGGTACGTTCAGGCCTTGGATTCATCCAAAAGTCTATAATTCCGTCTGGATTCGTTACTGACTCCTGTTCAGTCTTTTACTGAAACAGATTATTGCATTGGACATTCATGCACTTGTGTAAAAAAATATCTACACAAATGTGCAAAAACGAGAACGTTCATGAAAAGTGGAGTCAATTTCACAGTTTCGATAAGTCGTTTCCAGACATGGAGATTAACATGATGTGGCAGTGAGCATTAAAGTAGAGGAGTGGAGCAAACAAATCTCATTTTTGCTTCTGTCCATTGCCACTGCTTGTGGATTTAGGCGCTGAGCCTGCTCGGTCAGCCTTTGCTGGTGTTATCAGATCACATCTGTGTTATGTTCAAGACTCCTCCCAGCTATTTTCAAGCGCTTTGTCAAGTCCAGCCTGACTTTTCTTCTTTTTTTTTTTTTTTTTTTTTATTATAGTCCTGTTACATCATGCTGAAAGAAGACATTCAGGGCCAGGGTTGGCTCAGCAGTTAAGTCTCTGCGTTAAAGATTAGAAACTCTGAGGTTTGAGTTCAAACCCAAGAATGTGAAGATGCCTCCATCCTTTGAACAAGACCCTTGATCCTCTCTGTTCCAAGAAAGTGGTATCACGATGTACTCTGAGCACAAATGAGAATAAAAAAAAAGGTTTTGATGACATCCTTGTTTGGTATCATTATGGAAGCGTGACAGTTCCCAGAAAAGTCCAGATAAGGAAAAATGTGGAGCAATCTTTTGTCTTTTGTTCTTTAACTGCATCTTGACCAAACTGGCAATTAAAGCACAAGCGTAACTAACAACTAGTGAATGACTCATACGGGTTTATCAATGGTAGATGTCAATTATTCAGACAGCAGGGCACAGTTTGTCCAATCTCTAACGAGTTTTTATGATTTGCCAATTATACACCACCACGGTTGATTTGGAGCAAAATAATCAAGATGTGAACAAAGTGTAGACTTTCAGCTTTGATGTGAAATTCCTTATACCCGGTACAGGGGGCAAATATCATTTAAGAACATAAGCCTGAGATTATTCCGGGCGTAAATGGTTTTAAGAGGTCTCGCAAAAATATGGCGTTTAAGATTTATGAATTACAACCATTCAAAGCAACGTACCTCCACTTTCAGGGACTCAAAAGCTTGTGAGCGATTGGCTAAAAAGAAGTTATCTGACTGAAAACAGATAAAAGGTCTGGACTTGATGTCAGGTACGGAGTTGGCATATGGAAGCTGTGTTACTGGAGCTATCAATAGGAAGTCCATGGAGATCTCAGTCCAGGTGAAGGAGGCTATAATTAGGCTGAAACCGTAAGGATCAATAACAAAAACCTGAGGTGCGGCCAAATCAACAGCTGGGTACATTATCGATAAAAAAGAGAAAGTACTCATGAACTGCACAACCTCAAAAGTGCTGGAAGATCATGGTCACAGGAAAACCCCTTCACCGCGTCAACAAAAGGTGTACCACACCTTCATGAATGTAAATATGCAGGCTTCATAACAAGGCATCAGCTACACTGGGGAAACCAGATTAGACTGAAACAGTTTGGGGAAGGAAGGAAAATCACGTGGGAAACACGGTGGAGGCGGTGTGATGGTACGGGCACGCATGGCAGCCGATGGAACCGCCTCACGGGTGTTTATTGATGCTTTGACTGCCGAGAGACGTAGCAAGATGAACTCTGAGCAGTAAAGTCCTACAATCTGTTCAGCCAAACACTACGTAACTACACCTTTCACAGTACAGTTGGATAATGACCCTAAACATACAGCAACGCAAGGCTTTGTGACAATGAAGAATTAAGTAATCGGCAGCGACCAAGTCGGAGCAAACTTTTGATTTACTGAATAAAAATCTGGAAGTAGAGAGACCCACAAACAAGCAGCAACTGACTTTGCTTACTTTGCTGAAAATGGCTGGAATTCCTAAATGTAACCTCTTAAATTAAGGCTGGAAGTCTACACTACACAAAACCATTGCGGTGTCGGATACTTGTTTGTTTTATTCCATTTTTTTTCTTTTGCTTTGATTAAATAAATAAATATTAGAAACGGAACGGACTACACACGGATTCACATCCAGTCAGCGGTGGCTGGATTTCTTTGAGGTTCAACTATTTCGTAAATTGACAAGACATTAACTTTTTTACACCAAGTCCAAAAGATAGGCAGCGGGGAGAACAAACCATGGCTGTTAAGTCAGGAAAATAACTGACCAAAGAAACATAGCTGGAGAAATAAATTCCTAAACAATGCAGCCTAATTTATTTTCACTTTTAAAGTCCCAACATCGCATTTACAGCAGCATCAACTAAACCTAACCTGTGGTGTTGAGCAGTAACATCTCATGAAATAATGTGGCAAAAAAAGAGGAATCCATTTTTCTCCAAATGACTTGTCCTAATGCCATTTAGTAATGACCTCAGAAAGTCAGGAGATTTTCCAAAGAAGTGAGCTCGGATAGTAGCAAGAAAGATCATATGTGCTCTCACATGACTATGTAATAGCTGTCTACTATAAGAGAGAATCCAAACCAGGATGCTCCATATATATATATATATATATATATATATATATATATATATATATATATATATATATATATATATATATATATATATATATATATATATATATGTAAATTAGTAGATTGATTAATCTTGTATAAGGTTTGTTTGAATAAAGTGGCTGAACCCCATAAGGATATTCTGTTAAAAGTTTTTCTTTGCTGAACTGATGGTGATAACAGGGTCCTGCACCCTGCAGAGGGCCTGTCCCGGTGTCAGGTGGAGGGGTGGCACTTTTTTGTTTTTCAAAATGAAACGGTGAAGACGCCTCTGTAGGACCCAGCCACATAGAAAATAATCCGATAAGTAACTCACCAGCCATCGCACCACACGCGGATCCTCCTTCTCCTCTTCTCTGGACTGCACGCTGCAGCGCCTGGGGTCGACGCTGCGTCTTTAGGGGCTGCTGCGCTCACTTGGTGGTGATGGTGGCCGTTCTTGATCATCCTAACCTGCGGAGGGATATCTACAAAAGTGCCCCTTACTGCCACGGACCAACTCTTTCCGCAGGAGATGTTTGCTGCGCGGTGTCAGGTGTGTGTGTGTGTGTGTGTGTGTGTCCTGTCTCGGTGCAGGACAGCCGGTTTCTGTGTCAGCAGCGGCAGCAAAAGCGGCGGCAGCGGCGGCAGCGGCGGCGGCGGCGGCGGCGGCGGGAGGAGCGGCAGGAGCGGCAGCAGTGGCGCGATGCGGCAACGCCTCCTCCGCAGACGACGCAGCGACGTACGGCGCGCGGTGCGTCAAGTTGGTCAAAGGACGCAGGTGACACCAGAAGGAAGACGGTACCGCGCTGGAAATACACCCTATACGCGGTTTACGCGAGCTTTATTTTGAAAAGTCTCCGCCGAGCTTAGTATTTGTTACGGACAGAGGCCGAGTGGTCCGATGGAGAGCCGGCGTACGCAACCAGGACGTTGTTACATAACAGAGACGGTTTTCCTCTGTCACGTGACCGTGTCTGCGTCCAGCGGTCCTTTAACTTGTAGCTAATAAAACACCAGCGTGGAAAATATTAGAAGCACATATTACACGTATCATGACAGAAATACGTTTTACTATTTGAATTTATGACTAATTACTTTAAAAGTGTGTTAATAGGCAATATGAATCATGAATCAATCAATCTGATTTAAATATTCCAAACAAACAATAGACAATAAGAGATAATATAACGTAACTATTATGGTCTTCTCAATGAAATAATCTTCTTTCAGTAATAATAAAACATGTAATAATAGTAACACTTCTACTACTACTACTATTACTACTGATAATAATAATTATAGTAATAATAATAATAAAAACTATATGAGATTTTAGGTCTTCAGCTATTTTCCTTCTGTCCTAAAAATTTTTTTTTTCCAACATACAAACAAACAATAACCCATCTCCATATTTTGCCATGATTTGTTCTCCCTTCTGCTTTTCTTTTTGAAAATACACATGCCTTGTGGATTTATGAAATAGATGAAGGAAATAAAGCCACCTCCTAAATGTTGACTTGATGTAAATTGTGGGAAAGGAAAGAAAGAAAGAAAGAAAGAAAGAAAGAAAGAAAGAAAGAAAGAAAGAAAGAAAGAAAGAAAGAAAGAAAGAAAGAAAGAAAGAAAGAAAGAAAGAAAGAAAGAAAGAAAGAAAGAACATTAGGGCCCTACTAGTGAGTTATACAAACAGTTAATACATTTTAAACTTTTAGTACCATTTAAAATACACTTTAATGATTTTTTTTTTCTAATACGATCATTAAACCCTTTTCAATGGGTCAAAACAAATAAATGAAAATTAAGAAAAGAAAGAAAAGTCTTTACAAAACGGTTGATCATTCTATATTTTATTCCATCAGCAAGTGAAAGTCGATTATTACATCATCTTTTGTTCAGTTTGGTGAGACACTGTGGGGGAATCCTGGTGTTGACGATGTAGTGTCATCTTGGAAAACCGTTAGATCCCATGTGGCGTTTACCCCAAAGTACCAGCAGGGGGCGACCAAAGCTCACATTCCTGAGCAGGCACGGAGCAGCTTCCTCTGATGATCCCCATCACTTGTGTTTTCCTTAACAGCTGCGTGGCATCTTCAAGCAGAACAGACACAAAGTGAGCAGCACCAACTGCTTGACAAATCGTGGCGTTTATGAGAATGCGATTTTCCTCACATCACATAGTTAACGACGTTAATAACATCGGATGTAAACGCAAACATTTTCCAGAGTGTGAGTCCAACGCTAAACCCTGGCAGGGCGAGTGTGGTAAATGACCAGCTTCGCTGATGTGGATGGAAACATTAATTGTATGGCAGGTTGTGGTCCGAGAATTGGGGCAGACACCTGCTGCAGAAGTGGGTGAAGATGAAGAATGCTGTCCTAGATAGCCCCAGCAGCTCACCTTAACCCAACCCGCCAAATTAATCAACTCTTCAGAGGCCTTGTGGGTGTCTGGGGCAGGCGTCCAAGGAGAGAAGAGGAGCCCGTTTTGAGACACAGGTCACAGAGACCTTTAGAGGCCTCCTGCATTTAAGAGAACCAACAAACGTTATCGCGTCGCTGTCATGCTGAGGCGCTGGGGTTTAGACTTGCCCCGCAGGATCAAGTTGTAAGATGTAGTTTGTTTTCAGCCATCTGTGTCTTTGTCAGTGCAAGTTCTCTCTTGAGAGGCGTTTCAAATGTGCTGGGATTGAAACACTGCTGAGGAGGCTGATGTTTGATGAGGAGCACTGAGCAGGGGGTGGGGCGGGGGCTGCTGGGAGCTCCACAGGGAGCAGGGATGACTAACTCACTACTTCTCCTAATCTAGGACAAGCACACCTAGACATCCTTCATGACTCTAATGTTTTACTCGTGTCGGGCCAAAAATATGCCCACTGAGGTTAGCCGAAGTGGGTCGCCCAACAGCTTTTTTTGGATCACAGAAAAAGAAATTGTGCCATCTAAATGATCGCTGTCTTCTAAAATCCACCATGGACGGCAAAAAGCCTTCCCCGCCAGTTTATTTTTAAAAGTATCAAACTGGGTCAATGACGCCACAGAAAATGACAAAACCTAATTTCAAACGGTATTTAAAAAGACTCAAATCACGGCAGTGCTCCTTAAAATCATTTTCCAAAACATTTTATTGGTCTTATAGAAAATAAAGTAAGCTGTATCAACAAACATACAATATATACATCAATAACTTAGACACCTCAGAGAATCACATTTAAATCCACAGTTGTTACTGTATATGAATACATAGTACTTATCTACAGATTGCAAAAATTACAATAATTTAATTTATAAATAGTTACAATTCACTATTGTCTGTTTTCATACAAAGTACTGCAATATTTTATTACAACCCATACAGAAAAATAACAAAAACAGGTTATTAACTTTGTATTACTCGCTTTAGTCAGATTTGTATACCTTTGAAACACAGACCCAACTCCATAGAGTAAAAGGAAACACAGTCCATTTGCAAAGCCTAATTCCACGGAAAATTAAAAAAAAAAGGTCAATGTGTCGAGAGCTATTAAATACAATTGCCATACTGGTGCCGTTATCCTCTATTTGGTTGTTTAAAAAAAGAAAAAGAAGAAGAAAAGAAAGAAAGAAAGAAAGAAAGAAGCTTTGACCAACTGAAAATCTTATCTACAGAACAAATTACAGTGTTAAGATGAACTTCAAATACAAAACAAATAATGAGAATGAAAACGCTACAGTAAACAACAAACACTAATGACTGGTGTAGCAGCAGAGAAACAACACTCGTACATGAACACACACGCACAAAAGAAAGCAAAACATATTGCAAGAGGCCCTTGTGGCAGAATCTATCCTATGGTCTGCTTCACTTAGTGCGCAGATATCTTCATCCTTCTGTCATTGGATCACGTTTAACTTATGGATCTGTAATTTAGCTGATTCCAGACAAGAGAAACTGAGTAAGGCTTGAGTGCAGATGCTTCTTTCTGGTTCCTTTATATTAAACTTTATGATGCAAGTAAACAAGGGCCAAATGCTCCTCCACTCAGAGACGTGAGATCTGATGGGAGGGAAAAACAAACGACGACAAAACAGCAAGAACGATCAAATAACTGACTGCAGCAACTTTGACAATATTTGAGTCGTCTTACATCTACTCTCTCGCACCTTTCCACTGAGTTGCATATTAAGGGTCACTTTTTTCACTATGTTCATTAACACGTACTGCAGCTACATACTATAAACACAGGTGCGTGTGTGTGTGTGTGTGTGTGTGTGTGAGAGAAAGAGGAGGCTCAAAGAATCGGTCAACAGTGCCACGCGAACACTTTAAAAGACACTTGACACGAAAAAGATTCACTCCACAAGACTGCCACGGCAATAAGGACGCCAACATCAAAACTGGGCTAAGTCAAGAGTCACATGTAGAATTTTCCCACAGTTAGCCAGTCAAAGCGGAGAGCCGAGCACGTTGACGGGAATGAGAGGATGGGTGTGCTCGCCTGCAGATCTCTGGCGTGGAGTTTTGAGGGAGACTGGAGATTAACACCTCACCGGCACAACAAGACGCTATGACAAGCGGGGGAATGAGACCTGGACGAAGTGCAATCTGTTAATGTCATTACACAACTGCTTTCACCTTGAGGTGCAGGACTGTTTCTGTGTTAAACTCCTTTTAGAGGAGCACAGGAGCAATGCGACGCTTGGCACAGGGGAAGCGCTGCTGGCAGCTGTTCGTGATTGTAAATCTATGTGGTCCGCTGTGTCTCTTTCCGAGTGTGGATTGAAGCCCTTTATGACTACTTAATATTAAAGAAAAAAAAAAAAAAAAAAAAAAAGAGCTGCCATCCCTGCCTTTTTTCTTCTCACGTACAACCGTTTATTCAGTTTTGTGGCCCGTTTTGTCCTGAGCAAAACAAGCAGGAGCTTAGTGCATACGTACAAACCCTCAGCCAAATATTACTGCTTTTATTTTGAAGAGAACTGTATAAAACGAGGAGGAGTGATGCTGTATGTTTTGGTGTTTAACCTATATATTCATTTGTGCAATCTTTAAGTCATAGTCTTCCAAAAAAAAAACAAACAAAGAGTTAGTTAAGTCTGTCTGCAATCTAATTCAAATTGCGTTAAGTAGCTGGAAAGATAATGAAATCTTCCCAATAATGAAGTAATTTAGTTGCAGGTACAGAGGGTGTATTTAAAAGGCATCCATCAGGTGCAACTATTATTCACTGTCACTTTAAGCTTGAAGAGTCTTTAGACTGAATGTTTTGCTGATGTCAGTTTAACCATTTCTGCCTTACTCTGCTCAGTGTGGTAAACTCTTAACGGTATGATTTGGAACTAACAACGAGGAAGCGGAGGATATCACAGATGCCAATACACACACAGACGACTGACCTTGTTAACACCATCTAGTTTAGCTTTACAGATTTGTTTTAAATAGCACAGCATTGACATCTATACAGTGAACGACACTGCCAACTTGTCACTTACACGTCACATCACGTGCTACCCCACTGTACGCGCCTAGTCACTAGAAAAAGCTATCAGACTTCAATAGTAAGCCACTTTCGGTACAATTGCAAAAAAGATGTCACAGGAAAAAGATTTTTTTTTTTTTTTTTGGATTTCTATAAAGAATGGATCTACCTAGTAATAAAAACAAAAATCAATGTAGACAAAGGATTTTTTTTTTTAAACACCTTAACAATTTAAACATTAAAGATTGTGTAAAGACTTTCTTTTTGAAATATCTGACAGCGTTAACAAGCACTTACAAAGTAATGACAAAACTTTATATATATCCTCTATGAACGGACATGATGTTTCAAAATGCTTGTGGTTTTCAGCGTCCCCAAAAAACACGAGGGTGTTACTGTGATGGTGTTCAGCTTTTGCGATGTTGTAGAGGAATCCTGTCGTATTGGAATGGCACTCAGCTCTGGACTAACGTTTCCCAGAACTGCTGATCAGTCTTCACTAAACAATACATACGGAAGTTCTTTGTTTTGTCAGTGCATACATATATTATTGCATCTAGCAGTCATGAACTCTTGTCTCCGAGAGCTCAGTCTAACCATTTTTCCAACTAGGAGAAGCTGGATGTTGCATGCGCTTCAATGACAGCTTCACTGAAGCCCGACACGGATGCAGAAAACAAAAATGAATACTAGGCCTAGGAACATTATTTCATACCTATAATCTTCTCGATAGAAAAGGAGACAAAAAAAAAGGAGGGAGGAGGGAGGGGGGGGGCAAATGGTCATAATTTCCATTGACGTACTGGTTTTTGAGTTAGTCTGGTTCTTTTGAAGACTTCTGTAGCATTAGGACCAAGAGTGAGACTATGGGTCCATTGTCCTCATTTAAAGTCAGTGCAGAACAACAAGCGAAGGGATTCACAAGCAGTTAGATGGGACTTGGCCCGGGCTCCACTCTCTTTGTAGAATTGGTGTTTAAGAACATCTACAATACATTATTATGGATTCTGACATCTAAACGTACCAATTCGGACGGAAAAAAAAATCCCCTAAGTGTTTAGTCTTAAGGAAAACAACAACATAACGTAAACCACATTGTCGTAATCAGCACAAAGCAACAGTTTAATTTTGAGACAACAGGTTTTTTTTTTTACCCTGCTGCTGCATCGTATTGTTGAAGGAGGTTTGGGAAGCATTTTAGTGTTAGCGGCAGAGTGAAACGGAGAACTTGTTACAACGCACTGACTGGTTAAGTCTTGAATCTCCTTGTCCTGTCCAGTCTGCTACTACGACCTGGCCTCCGTTTTGGATTTGACGATGGTTATGACGCTGGTGGCAGCTACTTTACCAGGGATGAGGGGCCCTATCACGGAGGCCATAGGTCCCCTTGTTGAAGTGACGGGGTTGCGGGCCACAGTCCTGGCGAAACTTTGGAGGGCCTCGTACTTTGAACGCAGCGCATCGAGCTCCACCTTCATGCTGGCATTCTCCGTGGCCAGCTTGTCCACTTCCTGCTGCAGCTGAGCCTTTTGCTTTTCCAGCTCCTCCTTCTGGGTGACGCGCTTCACCCGGCAGCTTGCGGCATATCCTCGGTTCTTCAGGGTGCGCCGCCGCTGCTTCAACTGCAGGATTTCTTCCTTTGACAACCCCCGTAAATGCTGGTTGAGCTCTCGCACTGACATGGTCACCAGCTCATCGTCCGTCAGGCTGGTGCCATTTTCCCCAGGCTCCCGCTTCACCTGCAGACAAAGTTTAATTAGTGCCGGACGCTATATTGGCATTCACTTGTTGAAATTATGACGGTGGATGAAGTTTTGGCCAGCTCCACTCGTGATTCTTACCTTTAAGGCCTTGTTTCCCTTGTTTGTGGTCGTCATGCCACAAGAGCAGTGTTCACCTGTACTGCTGGTTGTTCTGTGAAAAAGACAAGTCATCGTCAGTACATCAGAGAATAGTGTCAGAAAGCTTAGCACAGTTGTCAAAAGCAGCGTAACAATGAACCACAAAAGAATTTATTTCTGGAAAAGACGCTACAGCAGGAATAAGTCCCAAAAATACAAAGTAGGTCAAGGACTTCACACTTCTAAGTGATACCGAGTTTCTGAACAAGTGGTGCATGTGCTCTCAGTGCACCTGTCAAAAACAACCCTTAGTTTTAAACTTCAGCCTTTAGCATGATTCACTGTGAATATAAACGAGGAAATAACCGTTTAGTGAGAAGTACATCCAAACTCTCCCTCTTGAATCCTCCCCTGTGTTTAAACAGCATTGCAGTGAGGATACCGTTTCATTGGCTGGCAGTCTTTCTACTGTACATCTTCAGGGTTTAAACAGTCCCACCTGTCTTGGCCTGCGCTCAGTTATAATAGTTTAAATCAATAAAAAAGGGGATAGACTGTACTGCATAAGCCTGACCGTGCAGAATAACCGCGCTGGACTGCAGTTGATTCATGTCAATACTGAGGGGACACCAAGAGAAGCCACGCGGGCGAGAAATCCAACCTACTGGTGTTAAGACAGACAGAAGGTCAGGTGCATTCCTCTGTATGAGCTCTGTCACAGGATAAGTGCATGAGAGCACACACACACACACACACACTCAAAGTTGTGGCCCTGGGTGCTTTACACCACACACAGTAAATGCTGCGTCAGCAATGCAGGCACCCACCACAGCCAGCCCAGCCAGCACTTTGCCTCAGTAAGCTGATTTAAACATCCACCAGTGTGTGTTACTACTGAGCACATAAACAAATGTACAATGGAAACTTCTTAACATGAATACAAGAAACAACAGCATATTTCCCACCCTGCCACCTCCACGAATCCTACAACAGACCTACTGTCTGTCTGTGCTTGCATTTATAGCCTTCGTGCACATAAAGCCAGTCATGTATGATGTTTGCAGAGAAGCTCAGTGAGGGAAGGAAGAAAAAAAAAAAAAAAAAAAAAAAAAAAAAAAAAAAAAAGATGATTCGTAGCTCGGGAGTGCACTAAGATGGCCAGGATATTTCCATGGCAACAACAGGGTGCTACAGGTGGACCAGTCACCTGAGCCAAACAGGGAGAGACAGACGCTTGTTAAAAATGACCTGAATACAACACTATCACACAGTTGGGGACATAACATGAGGTCAGATTGTGACTGGAATCCTTGAAGCTTTTATTTTAAAAAGTCCTCTGGTTCCTAATAAAACAGCAATGTTTCTCCATACCGCAGCTGCCCATATCAAGAGCCTTTAGCATTCTATGGAGGACCTTTTAAATCTGATAGTTTCATCTCTGATGGCTATGAATAGCCATCTGATAGTAACACCTAGCCCTCACAGGCCTTCGTGGTGACTCATTTCCAGTAAGCATTTGGGCCGCAGATGCAAAACAAAAAGGGATAATGGTCTGCCTGATGATGCACAGATAATGGATAAATAGACAGAAAAGAACTACACTAATAGCTACTGTGATGAGAGCAGAAAAAAAAAAAAAAAAAAAAACGGGCTGCATCTTACACACTTCATATTAAGCCTACTATTTTCCCCTCTGCAACCAAGACCCAACATCATTTAAAAATCAGTTAGAATCTTGCCCAGACAGAGATACTGCATATATTGTAGGTTGCGGAGGCGTGCTCTGTCACACAGCTGTGCAGGGTAACATAGTAGGCATGGTTTGGCATTTTGAAAGCTTACCATATGACAGTGAGGAAAGATTGCACCCAGGCTGCGAGCCTCCAGCACAGGCTGCTGCCAACAGACGGCTACCAATGACAGGGCATGGCAGAACAACACAGACAAGGTCCAATGCACAGCTGCTCCCTTCCACTACCGGGCATGTCATACCTCACGGAGACAAAGAGACATGCACACAAATAGAGAGGCAAAGAAGAGGGAAAACACACCTATAATTTCCTGCAAGAAATGACAAGGAAATGCCAGAGGTGATGCAGCAAAGGAGTTCACTATGACAGGATGGCTTTCAACTTGACACTTTGCACAAAAGCACTACTGCTGGGGTAGATTACCTTCCATTAATAATTTTAGGCCTCATTTTTTTTTTTAAATGTCTAGCCAAAAAGAGCAGAAGGTGAAAGCTGCAGCTTTGAGCGGGGGGGTGGGGGGGGCAGGCAGGCACTTGAGGTAGGGAGCAAGTGCGGGGACACAGATGCCTTTTGTAGGTGCTTGCTGAATTTTTATGAATCGCCTGGAAGAATGCTGACAAATCAGAGCTGATTGCTTGTGGAGGAGAGACATAACACCCACAGGAAATAGAAAATGCTGAGTTTGGTCACCCAGAGAAAGGGAATGGTGAAAGACAGAGAAAGTGAGGGGATGGAAACAGAGGGTGGGATAAAATGATAAAAAGAAATGAAACAGCCTTGTGTAAAATGCACAGTAGACGTTTTTGGAGGAGTTTGAGTAGAGCAGGTTGAGTGAAAAAAAAGAAACACTGATCTCAGCAAGGACCAAAACTAAGGTGCCAATTAGGAAGTTGCAAAGTTGAACTAACAAAACCAGAGCACGCTGGACAACCGACAGAAGTCGTCTTTGTTCGTGTAATTCTACAGAGAGAAACTGGGGAGATTTCTGCTGCTATGACATGATGGGTCCAGCCTTGATCTGGCTTGCTGCATGCTTTCATGATCTCATCCCCTCCACAGGAGCTCTCTGGGGGGGATGCCAAGGATGGACACCATTAGCTAAGGGAGTCTTTGCTGAAGGGGAACTGAGGATCAGGCTTCCACGCGCTGCGTCCCTCTGATGAATATTTATCACTGTCGTTTACTGCCTAGGGTGGGGGTGGGAGGCTGAATAAAGATGCTCAAGAGGTGATTCTTCAAGGATACATCCAAGGCTCTTCCATCAACAACTGTCTCAAAATGGCGGTAGGATAGTGGGGGCCGGGATAAGGGGGATGGGTGCATTTCTGGTACTGGAGGTGGCATGCATGGTGGTTCGGGGCTGCAGGGAGGGCCAGCTCCACTTGACAGGAGTGTAACAAGATTATCAGGGCCATAAGAGCAAACAAAAAACCCAGCAACCTGCCTTGGAATCCAGATTACAACAGTGCCTGCCCTCTGAATACTAAACACGACTGAGAAAGGACTAACGGGATACAGGGTGTGATGAGACAGGGCAGTGGACTGCATTTCGCCTAACTAATCACATACAACGCATCCACAGAGATCCATAGAGAGACCAATTACTTAAAACACACAAGCACATATAAATATAAATTGTCATTATCAATTCTTGAAAGGAAGCTTCCGAGCCCTTGGCTCTGGCAGGGTGCTAATGAAGTGAATAAAACTAGACAGTGGAGGCGCATGCTGATGAAAAACTATTTTCAAGAAAAACACATGCAGCATTCAGCAACAGCAACCGAGCTCAGTGAAACGAAAGGCTGAATATCACCTAATACAGCTCATGAATGCCACGCACGGCGACTATTACTCATATGATCAATTTAAGAACAAAAAAAAAAAAAAAAAAAAAAGCACAGAATATGTGTGGTCCAAATGCAAATGAGGCCTTACGGGATGGAATATTTAGCACCAAATTATACTAGTTGAAAAACATCTTAGATAATTAAATAAACAAAGAAGTAGTAGTATGAAGACCCCCAAAATTACCTGAGCAATAATATACAAGATTAGTAGCCTCTAATACTTCCTACAAAAAGTAAAATGACAACGACAAAAAAGGGCCAAAAAAACAAAAGAAATGACAGCAATTTCTAATGGTTTGGCTTATGAATGTGTACTTATGCCAATTTATCATCCTGTCAGCTTGTTCTCTCGGGGAGGAGATGGTTAATGCAATCAGCAAACATTTCCATTGTATATGCCATCAGCCATTCATGCCTGATCAGAGCCACTACTCTTCGCCTTTCCCTTCCAATTCAAGTTTTAAAAGATCTCCAGATAATTTCAGATCTAATCCTTTCTCCTGTCAGCTAAGTTCAAGCAAGCTGCATGTGTCGGGCACCGTTTAACTGCAAATTAAAAATCTGACTCCTTTGAGGCTCTGGGAGATACGGAATGAGCAGTGTAAACTGTGTGGCTGGAGAAAATAGTGTGCGAGTGTGTCCATGTAAGAGAAAGGTGTGATGGGAAGAGGGGAGGGAAGCTATTAACTACCAAGTATTCAGAGCGTGAAATAAGAGTGACAAAAAGAGCAGAGATCATTCAGCGGCTTTCAGAGGGAATGTGATACGCTTGTACTGGAGGGGAAGTACTATGCCAGCACTTTTGACCAGTTCTGAGCCTGTACATCAAACTGCACATGCTGCACACAGATCTTTGGTTTAACTTTGCAATCATCAAACTGTGAATGAAAAAACAAACAAACTGCAGAAGACATAATCACTTACACACAGTTGATGTGTTACTTAAATTTACAGTTTGTGATTTGCTGCATTAAACCGTCTAAAGTTCACCACTATCACAAGGACATCAAAACTTTCCGTCAAAAATCACTTTGGAGGGGAAAAAGCTCTCAGATGACCTCTGGGAAACATGTTATCAAAAGAGTTACGGACTCTTACTTTGAAAGTGTCCTTTTTCACTATACAACCTGGCAAAACATAAACAGAAGGATAAATAAATACAATGACCCCTCTTGGAGGAGGGCCATTCACTTATATATACACACAATTACACACACACACACCCATCTTCAACATGCATCTGTGCCTTTACTGTAGAAATAATGACTGCCATCTTTTCTAGCGTGTCACCTGACATACAACCCTGAAACATCAAAGACTGTGGAAATGGGAATGTTTATGCTTTATATGCTTCATTTCATATGCGACAACAAATACTCTGGCATTAGCTTCTTGTCCAAAACAGGTTTGTATTTCATCTCTGAATATCATTTTCATCCAATCATTCAAAGATTGCTTCTCTTCATCCCACACAGAAAAGTGCCTAAAAATAAAACTAATTCAATTTTCTAACAGTTTCAATACAAACCTTGACTTCTGTTGTTTATAATCATTTACTTCTCATTTGTTGTGCAGTTTTTAATTTCCAAGGCATACTGTTTTGAATGTCATGCTTTGTTAAGGGGAGGCATACATGCAGACCAACAACGATTTCAACATATCCAGTTCATACTTGGTATAATGTCTTTACTCATTATCAACTCCACATTTTTATTACTTCATGTGGAGAAAGAAAAATGGGAAGATGCCAGCTATTAAAACAATGTTTGAACTTTTTAGATGGGTTTTGCGAAGCCAGAAAATTCAACTTATTACTCCATACATCCAGACTAGGAGCTAAATAACTTGTTACATAGCAATGCATTACATGCACCATAAGCCTGTCATTTACAGGAAAAGCTAAAAGCTCATATTGTTGGGTTTTTTTTTTTTTTTTTATAATTTCTTTAAAGATTAGAGAATAAAAGCTTTTAGTGGATATATTTTGGTTTTGAAAATGCTGGGTTTTAGGAGACTCTTTATAAAAAAGCAAAATGAGCAGTTGGTGCAATAATTCAAAGTTAAGATTAGACTAACTTTCAGGATCAACATTTCAAATTTACTTGCTTTTGTGTAAAAAGGCTGCAAGAATAGCTGAAGAAAAATAACTTAACATTCTTCTACTTTGTCCAGCTTCCTCAGGGGATCTTAACATTTTAAAACCTAGATTTTGCATAAAGTTCATATCATTTAACTAACTTGGACAATTTAAGTCTTTTAGCACCCACCAATGTTTTCATAATTGTCAGTGACAGAATCTATGCCATGCTCAGAGCCAATATTTATTTCTAAGCTGTTCTGTTGGTAAAACCAGTAGGACAGGAGGGGAGACTTCACTGGCCGTCCACAGCATCTGCCTGGAGGACTTGATTGCACAGGAAGAGAACAGCTCTCGATATGACAGCCTCACACTGGCAGAGGAGATCTGGATTTCAGACAACCCACACATTGGCAAAATACCTTAAGGGCCGTAGTAGAACTAGCGTTCATCTTAAATGTATTACTGCATTGACCTAACAGCATGGCATACAATAAACAGAACACTTTTGACACATTTTAATTCATTTTAAAGTGAAATTTAAAATAGTAACACTGCAAAAGGTGGATTCTCTACTGCAGAGGCATCAACAAACTAAAACAAAATAATAAATAAAAAAAGCAAGAAAACATGCGTCATTTTGTTTTTTCTTCCCTGTAAGGGGCTTTGATTCAAACAAATTGAGTCAGCAGAGCTGATATCCAAAACTACATTTCTATTTATAACATTGCAACTGACATGTTCAAGTTAAGTGATTGATGTCTGATTTTAAGATATCAAACTCATGATACAGTACAAAAAAAACAACAATAAATGCAATGATTTAAATAAATACACATCAAGATACATTTTTAATTCTTAATAATACATTTTGAATAACAATCCAATGTTCTTTAGAGAAAAGCTGCTCCGAGTTTGTCCCTTATTCTTGCTTGACTGAAAGCTTTGAGTAATGGAACAATAAAATATTAAGTAAAAAAAAAAAAAAAAAAAGTAACCTTCTGGCAAACCAAATCATCTATTCATTTCACCAATAATGGCTGTACTAAAAGTAGTGTTATTTTGTCCAAGCTACTTCACAATAGCAGCACTTGCACTATATTGTCAAAAGTATTCGCTCACCCATCCAAATAATCTGAATCAGGTATTCCAATCACTTCCAGGACCACAAGTGTATAAAATCAAGCACCTCGGCATGCAGACTGTTTTTACAACTATTTGACTCCTATTTGACTATTTGAAGAACGGGTCGCTCTCAGAAGGCTCAGTGAATTCCAGCGCGGAACTGTGATTAGATGACACCTGTGCAATAAATCCAGTTGTGAAATTTCCTAAATATTCCACAGTCAACTGTCAGCTGTATTATAAGAACATGGAAGTGTTTGAAAATGACAGCATCTCAGCCACAAAGTGGTAGGTCACATAACGTGATGGAGCGGGGTCAGCTGATGCTGATGCGCATATGCAAAATGCAAAAAGGTCGCCAACTTTCTGCAGAGTCAATCACTACAGACCTCCAAACTTCATGTGGCCTTCTGATTAGATCAAGAACAGTGCACAAAGATCTTCATGGAATGGGTTTCCATGGCCAAGCAGATGCATCCAAGCCATATATCACAAAGTGCAATGCAAAAAAAAAAAAGAAAAAAAAAAAAAAAAAAAATAAAAAAAAAAAATAGGATGCTGTGGTGTAAAGCACAGCGCCACTGGACTCTAGAGCAGTGGAGACTCCTACTCTGGAGTGATGAATCGTGCTTCTCCATCTGGCAATCTGATGGACGAGTCTGGGTTTGCTGGTTGCCAGGAGAACGGTTCTCGTCTGACTGCATTGTGCCAAGTGTAAAGTTTGGTGGAGGGGGGATTATGGTGTGGGGTTGTTTTCCAGGAGCTGGGCTTGGCCCCTTAGTTCCAGTCAAAAGGAACTCTGAATGCTTCAGCAGACCAATACATTTTGGACAATTGAATGCTCCCAACTTTGTGGGAACAGTTTAGAGGTGGCCCCTTCCTCTTCCAACATGGCAGTAAACCAGTGGAGAAACAAGATCCATAAAGACCTGGATGACAGAGTCTGGTGTGGATGAACTTGACTCGCCTGCACCTCAACCTGACAGAACACTTTGGGATGAATTAAAGCGGAGACCGAGAGCCAGTCCTTCTCGTCCATCAACATTGTGACCTCACAAATGCACTTCTGGAAGAATGGTCAAAAATTCCCATAAACACACTCCTAAACCTTGTGGACAGCCTTCCCAGAAGAGTTGAAGCTGTTATAGCTGCAAAGGGTGCACCGACATCATATTAAACCTTATGGATTAGAAATGAGATGTCACTTAAGTTCATGTGAGTGAAGGCAGGTAAGTGAATACTTTTGGCTGTATAGTGCATCTTAAAAAAAAAAATAAAAATAAATAAAATACATATATATATATATTTTTTAAAACTTTGTTTCTTTCGTAAGTACAAAAATGGTTAAATATCCTGCTTTTCGATGTCAGTTTGATGTCACTCACAGGAAATGTTCAATATATAAGTAGGTTACTTGAAAAGTACAACCAGTCAAAAACCATAGCCATGTTAGGTCTTATACTGGATTATCTAAATTATGAATAAACAGAGAGCACTAATGAATATAGCATGCCTAACTCAAGAAGTTCATCAAACACGCCCGCTACTCTGTCTGGATAAAAGTCTCACTTTGAGAAGTGGAGCGGGCATATCGCAATGCTAAGCAATCATAATCCGCACCGCACTTGCAAGAGGTTTCATCACCAACATTCCCTTCCTATTACAAAAAGGAGGAAAAAAATATATTGATCTTTTTCCTCCCTTCCTTCAAGGCATTTTTTATTTCCCTGTGCAGCTTAAGCAGCACTTTTGTGGACAAATCCCACATTTGTGTTCCTTTCTGGAGGCTATCAATTGTCCTGAATAAGCATAACTACTCCCAAGGCACAGCTTCGCTGGCCATACAGAGGTGTTGATGGCCAGACTGTACTCTAAGCAGTGTAAAGTCTTGCCTCGTGTTTCATCAACCTCACATATCCTCTTCCACCCTTCGCTGCCTGCCCATTCTGAGCAACGCCACTGGGTACGAATCAGACACTAGATTCACCTCTATGGTATTTGGTCTTGTTTCATCTTTGCTACCTTTATGAAAGAAGAGATAAGCTAAGAACAGATCACCACAATTCTCAATCTACACACCTCTACCAGCCCCATCAGACGCTTATATGGTCCATCATCTTTCCTTGTTACCTGCAGAGAAAGGCAGAGATGGACATTACGCTTTATTGCAAAGCCGAGCTTCTGATGTAGGGCTGACCTGTCAGCTAAACACATTTCAATGCCCTGATTGCATGAGCAGAGATGATGAAATAGGTTGGATATCTCAGCAAGAACGGGCAACTTCTATCTGTTTGGCCCTAGCTGTATGCGCCCAACAGTTTCCAAGGTGACTTTTCAAATTGCACAGAGGCTCTCCATGGATAATTCATTACCTGTGCCCTTTATAAGTGTATACTCTAATAGGCAGCAAATTTCATTATGCCAAACACAGTGAAACAAGAGCATCTGCCTGCTCAAAATAACAGAAATTAAATGTTAAATTGTGTTAAATTTTGTCAGCAGAAAATCTTTCAAAATCATCTGGCATCCAGAAGTCAAAATCTGTACTTCAAATACTGATTATATCTGATGTTTTATCTTTTTATAAAACCACTAAATACATATGCACCAATTTTATACATCTTAACATAATATCTGCTTATCGTGCAATTGTTTAAATTGCTTTCACATCTCAGTTGGCAGCACTTAGTCTAAATGTACTCCAGTTTGTTGATGCACATCATGACAGCGCTGCAATAAAAGGCACATTCTCGGCTGGATGATGATAATGATGATGATGAGGCTATTGATAAATACATGATGGCCATCACTTGATGCCCATCGCTTGATGACTGACTTGCACGGGAGATCAGCACCATTTCGACCCATCTCCTTATTAACGGATGCCTGATGATAAACATCGACCCTTATCCAGCCAGCGGACCTTTGTCCGGCGCTGCCGTGTTTCGGCGCGGATTCTGGGAACGTATACATGCATTATTGTGATGAATCGGCATGATAAAAATGTCGCTACTTGCTTGATGTCTCGTATAATAAAGCAATACTGTTGTTGGACTGCTCGGCTGTTATAACACAACCAAGGACGGGTGCTTTGATTAGGCACTGCCATTGTTACAATTTAACTACTGGCTAAAATAACTGTCACCTCAGGTGAAGCAATTCAAAACAAAAACGATGGCATGGATGTGATTTCCAGGAGCATTCAACGCACACGTAACGACAAAATGAAGCTTAAAATGTAATGATCATTTTCGTATTTGAGAGAAAATTGCAATAACCAACCTGATCTCGCTTAACCGCTGTCTCGGCACGCGCCTGCTTCCTTTTTTTTTTTTTTTTTTTTAAACACAACGAGCGATGAAGCAGCAGGTTTGACCAGCGCGAAGAGTTGACAAACCGAGCGAGAAGCGTAAAACCACTGCGGTCAGCACGCGAGACGTCCAGGTTTACGCCAACGACCGCAGGAGCGAACTACTGTACACGGGTGACACGCGTGTGACATTCCACGACTCCGGTCTCCGAGCTCTCAGCGCCCGCTCGTGAAACTGGCACACAACTCCCCGCCTACGAAAACAAGCAGGCGAGGAAATCCCCTGCCTACTACAACCCAACTGTGACCATGCACCTCAGAGATGCTCCCCAGCTGAAGGGAGATGACCCCGAGCCGGCCAAATAAAGACGCGAGTCCCATTAAAAAAAAAATCAAATTAAAATAAAAAAAAAAACAAACAAAACAAAAAAAGTGACTTTTTCACAGCTAATGAGCGAGCAGACCGTTAGCTGCCAGCTCACCAATTACTTATCAGCACTACGACCGCTTTCAGGTATTCCACGTGGAAGCCTTCAAAATAAACCTCTCGTTTATGGCGAGTGATACACGTACAACTCAGCAGAGTTAAGCGGATATATTAGTTCTCGTTTTTTTTTCCTGGCGTGAACTGTGCTAACTTGACGAGCTAGCGCTGCTAAGCCACGGAGCTAACTGGCTGTCAGCAGCGGGACGAAGGCATGCACACTCAGCACAACCCCGCCGACTCCCGCCCGGTTATCAGACCCACCTGGTTTAAAAAAATAAAATAAAAAAATTCCGGGAGTTAAAGCCGTCGAACTCCTCTTCTTCTAACCCAACACGGACGTCCAAACATTAGAGGAGCGTGTAATTTCGGCTTCACCTGACAAAAGCGGGTTCCAGTCAGATAGCTCGTGCTCTCCTTGTTGATTTGCTTTCTTGTACCGAAGCCAGACGTCATCGTGTTTGGTCACGTGGCTCCATTCACGAGAGGTCTCCTATTCTCAGAAGAAAAGCAAAACATGCAGCGCCTATTTTTAGCTTCTTTAAGTTGATTACATTTAATCGAAGTGAGGGGGGAAACTGCTGGATTTTACCATGCAGTTTTTAAACAGATGCAGTTGATGCAAAAAACAAAAACAAAAAAAGAGAAGAAAACAACAAAAAACTATACTGCATGTTTTTAAAGTTGCAATAGTTAAGCCAATTACTGTAAATTACAAAAGCCATGCAATGTAAAATCAATGTGTTGGCCTACTTCAATATGGAATACTTGAACATCTCAAAACATGACCATGAATTAATTTTCTATATCCTACATTTACTGCTGGCCAGTTTGAGTTGTAGGGGTGAAAAACAACAAAAAAAACTAATAAATGATCCAAGTATCTAATTTTGTTCAAATGAGATCTGTGTTGATTATAGTTACTTATCATTTGGAAATTGAGTTCATAATCCAAATTACATGATACTATCAATCACCCAGCCTTGTGAATTACTCATGCAAATGCACATTAACGCAAATAAATTACAACTACATGTTTTAGTTTTTTATAAATGTAATTAAAAATGACAAAGCCCATTATTCCATCATTTCATAAAGGCCAGCATCGCAATAATTTTAAATGTGAACATTTTAATTTGCACCAAATTATCTGAAAGAAAATAAAAATAAAGAACTTGCTGATGCTTTTGCACAGGTAGGATTTAGTGAGCTTTAAGAACATATCAGTAAAAAAATCTGATAAGGGAAAAACATGTTGCTGTAAAGGAAATCTATTGTTGATACATTTTTCTTGCTTTGGTCTGGTTACATCCCAAATGTGACTTTTTTGACATGCTTATTAAAAAAAACTAATGGAATTCTCTTCTTTGTTTATGTCAACATAATGTATATATGTATAATAATGTATATATTTATTATAATGAACATCATCAGTGGTTTGGTCATAGTGTATACTGCATCATCAATATGTTCAGTCACAGTTTAGTTGATGGTGGTGTTTCTGAGAAAAAGAAAAAAAAATACAAAACACACATTAATGCTTCTTGATTTTGGGGTTGCTGCTCTTGAAGACACTAATTCCACCAGATCTGACTCCAACAGTGTCTGCAGTGACTCCTGGCTGCTGAAGCACTTTGTCCAGAGTTGTCTTCTTAATCGCAGCTGGGGAGATCTTCTCTTGGTCAGCCAAAAACTGAAGCTCCCTTTAAAAAGCAACAATACCATCACATTATGCAACATGTATATTCATTGTAACAAGATACAGTTAGATTATAATAATATATCCATTAGGTCATTTGTAACTAGGGAAGGACAACTAGAAAAGAACTCACAGCAAAATTACTTTTGCTTTTAGCTCCATCTGCTGTCAGAACTTTGAACATGACATAAGATCATAATTATCCATTTTAAAAAAAATGTACCTAACTTCTGTGCCTTCGACAGAACATATCATCCGTTTGTCTGTTTTGATAATCTTTTAAACCCACCTGGTCCTCACACAGGAGGCCTCTACAGCGTTAATGAGGAGGCTTCGGAAGCCACCACTCTCCATGACATGAAGCGCGTGGATGGTGGCGCCCCCTGGTGAACACACATTGTCCTTGAGCTGCCCGGGGTGCTGCTCTGAGTCCAGCAGCATTCGAGCAGCACCCTTTGAAGAAGCACAAACAAGGATGCACTGATTATGTCACATGTGGTACACTATCTATCTTTATCTTTATTTGGATACTGAATATGAAAACCGTGTCTGGTATCAGCCAAGAAAGGCTAAAATAATCAATACTGAAATGAAAATGTGCTTGAGTAAGTGCCAAGGCTTAAAATCAACAAAGAAAGAAAGATCGGGCAATTTACCTTTAAGCTACCTGAACCATTTATCAATAAAAACAACTATTGGTTTCAAATATGACGCTCATACCATCAGGGCTTGGGCTCCAAGGCGTACAGCCAGTCTCCTGGGCAGGCCCATTTTCACTCCACCATCAGCAAGAGCATCTACAGCCGTGAATGCCTGCAAGGCCACAATCATTGCAAAGAGGATGACAGAAAGAGGGCAGCAATCCAAAGGACACATTATGCCTGAGGTAAGGCAAGTGCTGCTAAATGCACAAACACTGTTAAGTGTAACCGACTCACATAAGCGGGGCCACTCCCACTCAGGCCAGTGACAGCATCAATCAGGTCCTCCTCCACTTCAGTGCAGTAGCCAACACTGGCCATCAGCTGTTCAAGGAGCTTTCCATCCTCCACCTCTGCATGGGTGCCTGTGGCATAGACTGTGGCCCCTTCCCGGACCACCACTGGAGTGTTGGTCATGCAACGCATTACTTTTGGAGAACTGCGATACTGCTCCAGCTTCTGCATTGGTGACATTACTTCATGAATCATCTAGTGAGGTCATGTTTGTTCATACAGGTCTGTACTTTGCAATTATCATTCTTCTAGCTCACAGATCGGCTCTTAATGTGCTTCAAGGGCTTTTGAAGAACATAAAACACATTTATTTGTCAAATTAAGTCAGTATATCCTGTTTTAATTAAGTCAGTCTTTGATTCACATAATGTTGTCACTCTACAGTTCAAATAAAAACACTTTACAGGTTTTAAAGTCACTGAAGATGACTGATACAGTTTTAGGTCAATTTAAATTGCTGGCTTGCATCTCACCCATATGTTCAAGTAGCCCCGAGTCAAGCACCAACTTATTGTATTCCTCAAGACTTGCCTTTTCTATAGAGCTGATAGTGACACCCGCAGCACAGGACACAATAAGGTGCCGGTCTTCGATATCTGATCCAATCTCATCAAGCACAAAAGGAATGATGTGGGGCTTCACAGCTAGGAAGAGGACATCACTTTTGCTTACTGTTTCCTTGTTACTGGTGGTAAAGTGTACACCCAATTTCTGTAAAAGAAAGCAAAACACTATTACTTTTCCAACATGTTTTGTCACCTGTTACTCATTTTAAGAGTCTACGGACCCGCAGCTGCTGCACTGTGGGGAGGTCTGTGTCTGGAGAGCTGGCTGTGATTCTGTGGGTGGCAATCACGCCTGGAAAGGGGCAAATGTCGAGACATGCATTCAATTCGTGACTGCAGTTTGACCCACATCAACAAGTAAATCCTGACTGACGAGTGACGGGACGAGGCGTAAACTCACCCGCGGCCGAGAAGCCTCTCACCAGAGCGTGAGCCAACTGGCCCGCTCCGATAAAGCCCACACTCATCCTGCCTGCCAAGCCACAAAGCTGAAGACATTAACTGATCCACACGTTTGTTTTATTTCATTGACAGCTACTGACGACCTTTCTGCGAGCGACGTGCAGCGTGTCGTATTTACAACTTAGGCAGGAATAGTAAACAAACTCTCACTTCCTTATTGGCGGAGAGAAGAAAAGAAAACGGTAGTACCGAACACACCAGCAACAGCCACATTTCAGATGGAAAATATCTTTAAAGAGAAAAGGCACTTACAAGGAACAGAAGAGTATCTACGTTGACCAAACGAGTGAGAAAAATAGCTACAGGAAAGGCTAAAGTAGCCAGACTGTCAACGTGTCCCGGCGGCCTGGCGCTGTTTTACAACTGCGGAGACATGCGTGATTGGCGCGCAGGCAAACCAATAAGCTTACGGTTTTTGCTTCCGCAGGACTCGAGTGGCCAATCACAGTCCCAGTAACGTCGATAGGCGGGTCCCGTAAAGCTGAAAATCCAGTTGCATCAGATTGTGCCGCGGGGTGGTAAATTGTGACCTAAATTGTGAAAATCAAAATTTAAGCTTTTATTTTCCTACTTTTGCATGATAGGTTACCACCGTGTTTAGTGCTAAAAAAAAAAAAAGAAAAAAAAAGCTTGAGAATGACTAGGAATAGGACATTTTAAAATGATGAAAACATGCAATATACAATATTGTTGTTGGAAATTGTGATGAATGATATGAAGTTATGAATGACCTATTTAGACTCTGTGGCAGTGAGGGTCCAATTGAATACCAGCATACATTATTTACATTCTGGGTGTGAATGCATGGCCCCTAGAAATATGATGGAGTACCATTTATTGCACACACACATGTGCACCCCACCCCCAACCATATTGATCTTGTGATGATTGCAAATTTTTCATATAGATGAAAACCAATTCTAGTTAAGACATGTGCTCAGGATGGCCATGCAATATCATGCTGAAAGGTGCTGCGTAGCGTCTTGCTGATCAAATGACAAAAACATTAATAAATATAGAACAAAAGATAACTTCCTGAGGTGAAATGGCTGTAAAAGGAGAGATTTGTGGCTACAGGCAAACTACAGAGAGGATGAAACTGAAGGACGCAGTCCTTAACTATACATTTGTGCCATCACTTCTTCCCTGGTAATTCAAGTTTAAAGAAAAAAAAGAATAATTGGGTCTGATTGCTTATTGGCATCATTCTGCCACTTTGATGGGGGTAACCTGATTGCACATTTCTCCATCTCAAAAAAGGTACATTTTTGTTTACATAAGGCTAGAGATCATGATTCACTTTGACAGTGATTCTTTGGAACGTTGTCAGCTTCCTGCAGACTAAGTAACTAGGATTTAGGAGATTTAAAAAAAATTATATACATATTTATAATTAAACAATTTTAATAAAATGTTCCCATACTGCAAATATGGTTATTTCATGTTATCAATTACCTTGTGCGTTCCTGTGTTACACTGCTCTTATTAGAAAGGAAAACATTCTCTGGGTATATGTGTTATTTTAAATAACATAAGATGTGCATTTGATAAATTTGAAGGATATAAACATAAATGGTGTATAATAATAAACCATGACACTGAAAAATATCATCTCTATTACCATAAATTCATCCTAAAAGCTGACGCAAATTATTCACTGGGGACCCACTTTATCTATCTATCTATCTATCTATCTATCTATCTATCTATCTATCTATCTATCTATCTATCTATCTATCTATCTATCTATCTATCTATCTATCTATCTATCTATCTATCTATCTATCTATCTATCTATCTATCTATCTATCTATCTATCTATCTATCTATCTATCTATCTATCTATCTATCTATCTATCTATCTATCTATCTATCTATCTATCTATCTATCTATCTATCTATCTATCTATCTATCTATCTATCTATCTATCTATCTATCTATCTATCTATCTATCTATCTATCTATCTATCTATCTATCTATCTATCTATCTATCTATCTATCTATCTATCTATCTATCTATCTATCTATCTATCTATCTATCTAAAAAGATGCAATGACCTTCTATTTATTCAGTTTATTGAACAAGGAAAATTTCAAGGAAAACTTCGGAAACACGACAAGGTAAGGAATGCTACTTGCATTTTATGCACAACATCGGGTGTAACAAGAAAGAAATTGATCAATATAATTCTCTTGTCAATGGTTTGCCTTTAAAATTTTAATGCATGAGATAAAATTACCATCCAACAACATAAACAGCCTTGTAAAATCAAATTGAAATGATTTATAAGAAACTGTAAAGAAACATATGGCAATATGGCTTAAAAGGCAAAATCAAAATCTGCATTCAGTGCATAGTGTAGGCTTAGCATGTTATATACCCGTCTTTGGGTCATTTCTCCAGTACTGCCAATTGTTTAATTACAATTAAATACATTTCTCAGTCCTTATAAGATTGAATGAGTCTGTCTGTGTAATTCTGTAGGGAAATATCCCACACTCCCTTAGATGAGATTACCACAGAGGCTCAGGGATGATTTTGCTGCAGAGGTGGATGCTGCAGAGGTGGGTCTGGCTCTGACCAGCTTCCTGTGGTAGTTCACATCAGAACGGCAGAAGGTTTATAACATTTTCTTCTTATTTTTAAACACAGACATTCAAAATGATATGAATACTGACAGAATAAGGTGTCACATAAAGAACATTATAGTAAATAAAAGAAAATTAGTCCTTCACACAATCTGTATTTGAGTCTGTGGCCAGAGGGGTTAAAAACGCCTTTCAACCCGAGCTAGAGACGAAGCGAATCCTCTGGGAGTAAACAAGATCAATAAAATACAATATCAGGTTGATGTTGGTGAAAACTGCAATCACCAGCTTACTGTCCCATGGACAGTTTCCTCGAGGGCAGTCCTCAGGACGAGTACTGTTGCTGTACTTTCTGTCAAAGCTGAAGATGGGCCAGATCAGTGCAGTACTGAGATAGAGGATCACAGCAAAGAAGGTGTACACAATCACAAAGCGGTCAAACTGGAACTTCAGGGCAGAGGTTCTGCCGGACACTGTCAGTATGACCACTACCACAGTGATGGAGAAACACAGGCTGTACACAACTACGCAGTACTGAGTCGCAACGTAGAGGCTGTACTCACTATCATTAGCTAAGGCCCCAAAGATGATGCAGGCCACAAAACCCTGGACCACCTTGAGCAGACCGGACACAGTGGCCATGTAACCCACCACAGTTCCTGGTTTGGCTCGCGTTAGGAAGACCTCCACTGCGTAGGTGAAGACGCAGATGCTGGAACAAACGGTGACAGCAATGCGGTAGATTTGCACTTCGTAGTCCTCATCAGACCACTCAGTCTGGAGAAAATAAACGGGGTAGACCACGGAGGCAGTGATGTACATGAGAGTCGCCAGCATGGCAAAGGCCACGGTGAAGTTATCCCAGGAAATTGGCATGCAAGCATGGAGCCGTGTGATGTCCAAGGTGAACACGACCAGGGTGACGGCGAAGCAGAAGCACCACACGAACATGCAGAAGGTCCCATAAGTGGCGCTGTAGCCCGCGCTGTGGGACACCAGGGCTATTATGGTGCAGCCAAACAGGAGCTGGCACATTCGGGTTGCGCCTAAAGGTGACAGCACAGCGTCTTTGTTGAGGTAGTGTCCTCCATGAGCATCCATTGTGTATGATGTCCTTCAGCAGCTGACGTTTTCCTGTGTGAAATTCTCTGCGTTGGTGTTCTTGCGGCCTACTCTCCTCTTTCACATGGACCTCACCCTTTCATTGGTTTCTTTTTATGGATGGACTTTAATTACAAAGGTCTGTAAGTTCTTTTCCCCCTCCGTTCTTACTTTGTAATTACAACAGTGTGTTTAAGATCAGGCTGCCTTTATACACAGATGTGTATAAGTTTGTACAGGAGCTTCCAAAAATACAGTTGCTGCACAGTTCATAAGCATTGGTGCTTTTAAAATAATATATTTTACAGAGTAGTAGTATAATCCTTGTCTTACTCCAATTCTACAGTAAAAGTTTGGTGTTCTTTCAAGTCTTGCTTCTTCTTCGCTTATGCTCTTCACTTGTTGTTGTCCAGTGTAAAGTTGAACTTCGTGCTCCTCTCCAAACCACTTTCCTTCAAACGCTGTATCCAGTCTTCAGTCTGCCCACAACAGCCCTCAGTGCCAACAGGTGGATGAGTTCGTAGTCCCGTCAGTCAAATCCTGCTCTTCATTCGGTCAGCCTTCCTCACTGTGGAGCCTCTACTGTCTATTAAAGTCCCGCTTGCTCCTCACCATGCTGCTTCTGCCTGCTTTTGGACGTTTAGATTTGCTTTCCCTCTTTTCTCTGCTCAAACAAGCGCATCCTGTTCCTCCTTCATGTGTCACGGTGCACAACCCACTGTGTGGATTGCTATGGGTGCCTGTTTAAATAAAAGTTTGTGACCAGCCCAGGGTTAAGGGGCCTTGCCAGGTCTATAAATAGGGGTCTATATTCCACAGAGGGGTGGGAGGCTTCATGTGGCTGGCAGGACGGGAGTCGTATTTCTAGGGATCACCCAGAGAGGCTGAGTCAGAGCTCCCTCAGTAAGAAACTGGCATTTACACACAGTGTAATGACAGGGAGGGATGTTAAGACTCCCATCAGAGACATAAATTACACACAGGTTGAGAGGGATGATTATATACAAGTGATGTCAGATTTGGCCTTCACATGTGAGAGGGAAGTAGAAATAGGTTCACAACTAATTAGACTTCTTTTATAGAGATATTAGCGTGCTGCTGATGATTTATGGAGCGCAGGAGGAGTCTTGCACAAAGTAGCGTCAAATACGTTTTTGGACACTCCAGATAACGTTTTAGAAGAGGAAAATGCAAAATCTAAATACCCAGTCTGAAAATGTGTTAATGAGGACTAATTCTCAAGGTATGTTTGTGCTTTGACGGCAACTCGATGGCCCAACGTAGGGGCATCTCACTCAGGGAAGAAGCCAAAAGGACAAATTAAATGCAGCTTTCTGTGGCTCCGTATGAAGTTTCTCATAGGCTGATGAAAGTTGGGGTTTTTTTCCCCTTCACAATAAGGTTAAAAGCTTTTGTTGTCTTGAGGATTGACAGATAATCTCACGGGGAAATTTCCTTCATTTAGCAGCGTACTTGGTTATATCAGCTATCGCAAATAGAGATGGCTGTACTTAGATTTTTTTTAAAAAGCCCTGCCCATGTATCTTTTCATCGAAGCCAGCTTTTATAGGTTTGGGAGAGTATATTTAAATGAAATTGTATGTGTTGAGCCCACTTAAAACAAACACACACTGACTTGGCAGACAGGGCAACGTTAAACAAAGGTCAGAAATGATGCAGTTCTGCATCACTTAGACTCCTTCAACACAAGCAACACTTACTTCTAGTGCATGAATGCCGTACTACCTGCTTATCCTTTTGATTGTTCTTAAATTCACTACACTAACTCTGAAACTATTTTAGAAGAGTAACATAGTTTGTTTTTCGATGTTAGGCTTACAAAATGGTAATTGGATATTTCTGACCACTTGTGTGTGTACAATATCTTTTTTTCCCCCATTTTTTCATTTTCTGTTTCTATTGTTACATATTTTCTTTGTCCCTCATGTTTGTATTTATTCAAATGGTACACACACACACACACACACACACACACACACACACACACACACACACACACACACACACACACACACACACACACACACACACACACTTCCTAAAGAAACCCAACCTTGATCAAGTCACTTTTCCACAATGTTCAGTTCACCGCTACTGATGCTGCTGCTCTTATCAGCAGTAATAATCAATTATCATAAATAACAAGTCTGAGCAAAACAATTACTGTACCTTGTAGTATATGTAATGCTTTTTTTTTTTTTCTTTCGGGTCTGATACAAAGACATGCAATCAACACAAAGAGAAAAAACAGCAATGTATTTACAATTTACAAAGAATCACTTCTCTGTGAAAATAGCACTTATAAATATGATTTACATAAGAAAATAAATATGTAAATTACCAAGGAAGCTTAAGATTTTCTTTCTGTCAAAAAATATGTTACAGAATAAAATTACAGTTAGCAATACTTCTCCTTTTCTGGTGTGATGTGAAATAGAGGTCCTTTAAAAACATCATTTATAAAGACATCATTACATACAACGTTGTCATTATATTAAAAAAATCTCTATTATGAAATATAAGGAAGTTAAACAGGTGAACACTTGAAAGAACCTATACAAATACTCAAAAAATATACAATACACAATAATTGACTCCCTTTAAATGTTCATTGCATTGAATCGGAGGACTGCCGAGCTGCTGAGGTCAGCTGACTTAAATCCTCTGGAAAGGTTTGAACAGCACGGCCTGTGCGGAGGTGATATAGACCAGGTCTAATGGCCCTTTGGTGTGGAAGAAGCATTACCAGGTCCACTTTAGCACCGTCTCAGAATACGACTAAACTGGACGTCATGACATCTTCAGTTTAACTAAAAATATGCCAGCCTACAGGGGCCTTTTTCTATTGCCACATAATTGTAGACATTATCTGCATGTTTATTTTCATTGTAGATGCTTTCAGCTGCAAGGAAAGCAGCTGCCACTCGCTGTTTTTCTTGCTTTTCTGCTTTCTTATGTCAAAGACTCGATACTGACCGCTTGAGAAACAGTTTGCAAACATCATTGTGGCATTGTTTCTTTCTTTTTTTTTTTTTTTTTTTATAGCTTTAACTAATCTATAAGGTAGGGTAAAAGTAATCACAACAAAACATCAATAAGCATCCTTAAAACTGGATTACATTCATGATTTGCGTTTTACTAAACAAAAAAATAATTTAAAGGAGGAGTGGCAAAGAGTTGTCCCTTAACACTGAGTCATGTGAAACGTTTACTTTTATGAGAACAAAAAGGGATAAAATCAAAGCACTTGGGGAGTGAGAGGCTTGGACTGAGGTTATCGGGAGGTCAGAGGTGATTGGATGTTAGGTAGAATGGGTTGTGAAGTGGGGTGGGAGGTTGGAGGTATCAGTCACGGGAACTGGCCAGAGAGACTGGTCAGCTCGGCTTGGCTTTAGCTTAGTGTGTGTACATATGTGCGTGCATGTGTATGTGAGCCCTTTAGCTGCCACTGCTGAGCATGCCCAGTAGCTTGCTGGGGTCCATGCCCTGCTGCTGGGCCATCTTCTGCACGTCGAAGCCCATGTGCATGAGGAACTGAATAACATTCATCTCTTGCCCTGTGAACTGGTCTCGGATGGTCGGGCAGGTGGGGTTGCAGTGAGGCCACGGGCAGCTGTCGATCAGGTGCACGGGGCAGGCTTTGGGCGGAGCCTTGTTGTTCCTGCTGTCCTGGAGGCTGCGGTCCCAGCAGTGAAGCGCCCGTGGCAAAGAGGTGCCTTTGACCTGCACGTCAATCCAATAGCTAGAGCACAACACAAGAGGGCGCTGTCAGCTCGCAGGTACACGCTCACATATGGCACACAAAACCCCCGAGTGAATAGAACACTTTGAAAATGAAATCAGGCTTACTTTTTAGTGATGACTTCATGTGATAGGCATGCTGGGGCGAACATGGCCCTTAGGGGGAAAAGAACAGAGGTAAAACCACCTGAATTGATTGAGTAATTCTATTTATTTCAATTTTCAGACAGTTGGCCTTACGGGACGTCTTTGAGCGTATTCCTCAGCTCAATGCCCAGGTTCTGGATGTAGCGCCACTGGCCTTCCTGCACAGGCTGCCCTGTCAGCTGGATGTTGTCCACCGTCAACTGGGCCTCATCAAACAGCCACTGGACAACAAACACAGGGCCTGTATGGGGAAGATTGACAAGATGACTAAAAAGTCCAGATAATCTACGTAGGCCATTCGTAAATGCTCATACAAATCACATAAATGTGTAAGTATATATATATATATATAAACCAAAGAAGATCTCAATCTCACTTTTAATTGATGGGAAGACCCTGTATCCGAAGAAGCAGTTCCACTCCTCTCCCTCATGGGTTTGCCTGCACCTCTCTGGCATCACGCCTCCCCAGTACCTGACAGATGGGTTTATTAGTCACCTTGTTGAGAAATCAACAAACGTCTCAGCGACTCTTATTTTTCCAGTGTTATCCCATACTTGATGCCTCTTTTGATGGTCTCCGTGGGGGAACAGCTCACAGTGTCCACGCAGTCCGTGCACTGGTACTGCTTGTTGTCCAGGAACCAGCCTGAATCGGAGAGGCCTCGCACCTGTATCCCCGTGTGTCCCAGTCCCTCCAGCAGCTCAGCGACGCGATCCACATTCAGAAGTACTCCAGTACCACCAGCGCTGCACGGACAATTACACGGTTCACACTTATCCGAATGCAAAAAAAACTAGACCGATGACCGGCTTACAGTCAAATTTCCTGGACCGACCTGCTCCCTGCTAATAAGAGGACCTTGGCATTGTCCAGTCCTTTGCTCAGCAGATCTTTCACAACCTCTTGAATGATCAATGAGCCCATGAAGGCATAACCATCTACACAGAACAGAAAGAGGAAGCAGAACTGTAAAATAGCACATCCTAATGACAGATAATTGTCCTGACTGAGGGGGATGTGGGTAATCTCTCACTCTGTTCTGTTTTGGCCGTCGAGCCGCTCCACACGTCGCTGGAGCAGTATGGGATAAACCTGCACGAACACCATAAAGTTAAAGCTGCCATTTGTGATGCTGAAATGAACAACAGTAAGCACCAACACACTTAACTTTTTAAGTGTTAAGTCTTAACTTACACCATGTTTGCATTCCACCAGTGAGGGTTTTCCTCAGGCAGCGGAGACAGGATTCCCGTGCCTGCAGAGACGGATCAACATGTATCATTAACCATCCTGTCTCTCCCCCTTCCCCATCCCCAACCCCCCCCTCCCCATCCCCCGCCTCATCCTCACAGACACATGCTTCTTATATTCATCAGATGAATTATAGTCATTATAGTGCAATGACAGATGGAGGATTCCCTGTTCTTATAGCGCTGGGCGCCAGGTAACCCTATTCTGCAGCAGCATTATGACTGGGTGTCGGTTTTAATGATACTGTAAATGAGCATGTGTACATCCGATCTTTTTTTAATTGCCAGGACATTAAAGTGGCATGTGTTTTTCACCTTATCGTGAGGATTTGTGACAGGTAGCGCCTGACAGTGGTGCTTATGATACCAACCTGTTTTTGTTTGGGGCCACTTGCATGAGCTCATCAGCCTCCTCATGGTCTCATATCTGCCGTCGCAGTTCTCCTTGTTGAAGCAATACCAGCCACCTATATATAAATATATATTTTTTTATATATACATATTTATATATAATATATATAAATGAATTCTCAAAACAAAATGTTTGCAGACATCAATCGTTCTTAATTTGCAGATGAAGAGTCAGTCCAAAATACTTACCCTCAAGGAATATCAACCACCGTCTGCTGCCCCGAGATTCTTTTAGGTAATACCTGCCAAATATAAAGCATGTACGAATGTGGTTCACCACTTGGATGCACTTTGATGAATAAAGTATATTGAATTGAACTGAATAAACACGGTCAGATGATGCTCTCACCACCATTTCCACGATGGTAGTGATTGAAACCAGGCATGAAATATAAACTCACACGTCATAGTTGCTTGAATATAAACAAAGATGTTACTTTGTTGATGGCTATCTCTAAAAAGTGACAGTAAACAGGTAAAAAAAAAGGTAATTTAAAAGAGTGTGCTGAGCACAGGGAGGAAGACACTGAGCTTGCGTGTGCTTCTTGGTGATGGAACGAGAGATAAACGTAATCCTTTCCCTCATCCTGTTTGTACTGTACATGCCAGTGAGGTATCCTTCACGAACAGGTAATGTACCATTATCTCTCCACCCAGAGCTCATCATTCTTCCGCCCTTACACATTCCATGGATAACAATCAAGGTCCCCACCCAGGTATGACAGAAGAAATTAAGCATCTCAGTCTTTTGACTGTGTAGATGTTGAAACGTGCGCGCAGCATGGGGATGGTGAAGTGAATTTAAGATATTTTTAGTCCCAAACTAAGACTTTGAAAAGGAGTCATTGCATGTGGGAAGAGAGCATGAAGTCATCAGGACTCTCCAGCACTGCAACATGGACTCCTGACAAATATACCATTGATTTTTCCAGTCAAATTAAGCATTTATGTTGTTAAAACAAGCTTAAGCTACAAAGATAAGAAGCGTCTAAATTTCTGTGAGTCATCCCAAAAGACTGCCAAATACATTTCAGTGAGTTTTAAAAAGATAACACACTTGGCTTAACCTCAGATGCTTGCTCACACTCTGAGTCACCCTTTGGCTCCGGTTAATGTTTTATACTATTACTGTGATCTGCAGTCGGTGATGCAGACTGATGGCCCTGCAACAACAAAGTGGAGGCATTCATGGTAAGCCGAACAAGCCAAGACGGAAAGGTACTGTCTCATTCCAGCCACGGTTCGACTCTAACCCCTCTAGAGAGTTTTAAGTTGGATATTTGCATGGAAAACTGTGAAAATGCCCTTCTGGAAAATACTATTGCATGGGTTAGCATCCGAACTGATAACAACCAGGATGAATGAAAAGGCCATCTGCCAGTAGCTGCTCTCTGCGCTTGTCCTCATGCTGCGTCTTTAAAGAGCAGAGAGCTTAACTGTGCCAGCAGACAGCTCTCCCTACATGGCACTTTGAGGTCTAACTGGAATTAGACAGGATTCTAAATCCATAAAGGGATGTGTATATCAAGCCCCATTTCAGTCAAGTTGATCCATCACCAAACTGCTCTAAGATCACTGCCAAAGCACATTAGGGAAAGGTTTCAAAGAAAACCTCCTGATGTTTCATGAACCTTTCCTTTGTTTATGTAAATTCATGTAGCAATTTAAACTGAAATAACGATTCATCATTTTTCAAGAGGGGAATAAATCATTGAAATATTACTTGTAAAAGTGGCACGCTGGTTTTCATTTTGGTGCAGAAAATATTATTCCTGAGATGAAAGATAATAGGCTGACACAAATAAGACTTAGTCATAAATGGGAATATATATATATATATATATATTTATATTTGGATTATTTCTAGGCTGCAATAAATGTCATCCTTTTAACTCCAATAAAAGCAGAAAGCATGCTCCCAAATTACTTTTAGTGGAAATCATGGCTAACAAGTGCATTCAAGAATTCAGTTGATTTGACAGAAAACTGCTGCTGCAACTTCTTTTTTTCCACAAACCAAGACAAATTAGCCTTTAAAAAAAAAACACAACAACAGCTGGTAAACTATGGAAAACGTCAGCACAGTTTATGCACTGTGCTCTGTAATCGGAGATTTGGGGGAGACGGGGTCTGAAGATTTAATTCTAAACTTTCTGCAGAGCAAAACCTGCATTCTAATTTAAAGCAAAGGAAATGAAGCATAGGCCATGTGGCTCTCCACAAATTTCACGCTCTCCTGACCCAAAGCAGCTGTCTAGCTATCTTATTCTGGTGGAGCCACAGTCTGTTTTTATCGCCCTTAACTCCATGTATAAGTGTCATGTGTTTACTTTTACTAGTTATTTATTTTCATTCACGTTGGTTTTTAGATGAACTATTTCATGATCTGTTACATTTATTGGAATTCTGTGACTCTTCTGTCCTCAGGTCAGGCACATTTGGGTCTCCTGGGGGTTGCAAGATGACAAGCAATGACCAGCAGGAGGGAGCACCCTGCTGGAGCAAAAAAAACAACAAAAACCCTCATACTCAAATAAACACGTACATATTTTTTTCAGATCCAGGGTTTCTCTCTACACAGGTGACCCTTCTCTGACCTGTAGGTTGCCTACGGGGTAATTATAAGTTGCTACGTACCCAGCAGGACTCCCGTCGTTGCAGGTGACTGACGTATTCTCCAAAAAGTTCAGTCTCATGTCGTAGTCGAGCTTCTGCGCCGAGCACGGGTAGAGGGACTGCGCAAGGTTCTTCACCTGCGTCATGAAGTTATCCATGTTCTCCTCCACCGCTGTGAAATCCAGAGGGAAGCTCTCCGTGGTCTCGATCCGGTCCGCTCGGTACGTGGGAGGAGGCGGTGCGCGTCGCGGTTGCGGGTTGCGGCCGCCGCGGAACCTCCGTGCGCACAGAGTGCCGGACTGCATCAGCACCAGCAGCAGAACTGAGAAGACCATTCTGATCGCTGTCATGTCAGAACTTTAGACGCCCTTCCTTGATTCACAGAGTCTTTTCTGGAGGATATGGACAATTCTCGTGATGGATCACAGAGACTAACACTAACAGTTATATGCGAGCTCAGAGGCGCGCCGCAACACTTGCTTGCGCACAAAAATGCAAATTTAACTTCAGATAAATTCAAAAAGGTGTCCTGCAATCGTTCATGTTCATCCGTTAAACTATCTGACCAATATAAAATGGAAAAAAAAAAAACGGTCAATAAATTAAAGTGCGCTCACAAGTGTCCGCTCCTCGGTCTAGAAAGCGCGTCTGGACCAAGCGCACCAGCCTGAACGACAACACTGGTGCCATGCTGTTGTATTTTATTCAAACTTTCCCCCCTTGTGTGTCTGTCCAGCCAATCGCAGGAGCGGGGCAGGGCTCGGGGCATGATCAAGCGTGGCAGACTACACCCCCACCCCCCAACCCCCTTAATTTATAGAGGTGGGGGGGAATGCCCATACGTTGGTCCTTTTGATCCACAATGTTTTATTTGATGTGGTGGCTTTTATTGGCCTTCAAATGCCCATTTCCCATTCTGACACAAATTTATGAAGTGAGAATATGCATCTTGTAACGCTCTGGCCTGAAACGCCACTGGAGGAAGCAAACTATACAAAACTACTCCATGTTCAAAACAATGTTTTGGTAGAAAAATTATTATTATTATTATTATTATTATTATTATTATTATTATTATTATTATTATTATTATTATACTTTACCTGAAAGTCAGTTCCAGCTCTCACCAGAGTTGAGTTGCTTTTTTTTTTTTTTTTTTTTTTTGCTTTTTTCTTTCTTTCTTTTTTTTTAATGCAGACTGGGCCTCCAAAGATCAAAGCAACCATCACTCTCTCTCCCCCCTGTTTGCTTCCTCCCTCCCTCTTCAGACTCTTCCAAACTTTCCTGCTCTACTGTATATTTTAAGTTGAACAGAGCATCCTGATGGGAAGCCAACTTTTTAACACAAGAATGCCCTGTCACGGTTGAGGTAGGCTTCCCTTGAACAACCTCTCATTTAAAGGACACTTTTAAGTCAAATTGTACAGCCCGCAGGGTGAAAGCAATCATTTGTCAAGGTGACGCTTTCATTGTGGTGTTTTGCTCACTTTTGTCTTTGTCTTGAACTTGTTCTGCCCACGTTAGAAAGATTCGTATACATTTAAACTGAAATGAGTTGACCTTGCTGGGCATTGAGGCAACAAATTGGTTTATCTTGAATATTTTTTTTGTATTGTATCACATCAGTTTAATATGATTTTACAAAGCTTTTTGTTTAAAGCAGTTCTAATACGAGCTGTAGCCTTAGTTAATGTCACAGCTTTGTGGTTGCAAAGCTTCAGAAAGTACTGCAGGGATCTGATATTGTTATAAGTACATGAGGACCCTTTATAGCTTTTAAAAGAATAATTTCAGTTGACTGTGAATGACAATAAATGCATATTACAAAATGACAAATTAGGATGAGCACATTTCTGGAGCCTTCAGTTAACTAAGGTCAAACCACCAGATTTCTTTTTAAAGCTTTGCTTTGGAGATATTTGCAATATCCCACATGTGTTCAAAATTAATCCAGTATAAAAATGTAACACTTAGTTGAATTTGTCAAACTCAGACCAGATAAAAACATCAAAAGAATAAAATTTGATTTATGCCTCTACATAGCGGTGACTCATGCAGCCTGCATACAGGACCCACATCATAGTTGATGTTTACACCAAACATCAACCATCTAACTTCTGGGTTGAAGCTCATGCGGAACTAAGATGTGTTGCAGATCCTCGACTGGCCACTAGAGGGTGGTTCCAAAAGTGAGTCACTCTCCATTGACTCCCATGTTAAAATGTCCAACTTTAGAGCCGAAACAAATATGTTTACATCCTGGTCTAAAAGAACCTTTTGGTCTCAATTGTTTGATTTCAAATCCATGACAGCTTTGAGGGGGGTGAATTTCTTTTGTACTATGCCAGGAGAATTTATATAAAGCAATAAATTAATAGCGATGGAGCAGATAATGCTTATTTTAGATCAGTTGGAGCAGAGAAATATTGAGCAAAAATTACTTTTACTGATATTTTAACATTTTATCACTCTATCTGGCTTGAAAAACAACAAAAAGGAAGCAGTTAGCAGGAACCAAACATTTGGTCTTCATCAACCCTACGTGTAGTTATATTTCTAGGGAGGTGCACATCACGATTTAAGGTTTCCAGCTACAATGGACACACATTGTCAGTTCAATCTAGCAGCATAAATCACCTATAAAATCGCATCATGTCCTCTCACAAAGGCTCTTTCACTCTCTGTAAACCAATCGGTTTGCCTAAATGATGCCAAACTGTTAAGAGGCAGGTTAGATGGATACGAGTCACCAGCAGGACTGATGGTATTCATTCAGGACTTCAAACACATGCTTGTGTAGATTAAAACATATGGCAGGGCCCAGGAGGAGAGGCTTTGTCACAGACTGAGTCTAGTCACTTTGACCCACACCTCCCTGTTTTATCACACGTCATTTTCAAAAATGTACCCCTGAAATCACTCACAGATGGACGATGGCCTCTGACACACTTAGTACCATGAAGAGATGCCCCGGTGTGGAAACTTTCTCTCTAGGTGCACACACATTGTGCATCAAATATGAGGGATTTCTGAAAGTCCAAAATGCTGGTCAGTTCTGCTACTGTGTTGCGCGAAATGTTTTTTTTTTCCCTACCGTGCACCTTGTTTGAACTTCCAAGCACTAAGCTTTTCGGGCTTTCTCTCTCTTCCCCTTTTCTTTGTCTCTCATCCTCTTTGTGCAGCATAGATGCAAATTTAACCAACTCCGAATTGGATTAATCCTAGAATTAGGTCATTTGAAAATGACCCAGCTGTTCTGATGGCAGTCCCCCTCAGAAGTGCCCCCGTAGCCCCCCATCCCCAATTCCAGGCCTCCTGTGAAAGTCAAAGCTTGTCTTTCATCTCCGATCAGTTGCATGTGCCCTCACAGATCCACAGGTTTTACTGCTTAAGTCTGGGCTGGCAGCATTGATCATGTGACCGATGCCTGCCAGGCGTTTAGACACATCATAGCTCTGCGAGCCCTTCTCTGTCAACACAGCCTACCAGTTCTGCTTGCACATGCCCATCGTCCATCTCCTCATGCCTGTTAGTACTGAGCTGCCGAGGGTCCATCCGTGATCATCAAATCCAGCTAGTTGGAACTGTTAGGTCAGGTTACATCAAAGAGATCAGGAGGGATCAGCCTCTTGAAAGGGACAGGCTCTGGCTCACATCATCAGAAACAGGTGGAGGTCCTCAATGGGAGAACAAAGGAGAGATCCCCAACTGTAAAACTTTTATATTTCATAGAAAAGTTTCATTGAAATCTTTAAAGTCCCACTCGTTCCCACACAGTGTACAGAAACGGCATAGCAGCAGAAGCATAAAGCATATGATTTCAAGATGAGGATTGTGGGACTCAACTGTAGCGTTAAATCCCGTGGAAGTCACAAGAGCAAAGCTTTGGACTCAGTGGCATAAGGTCACAAAGTGTTTAATAGTTAAAATCCAGAACTGAAAGGGACCTGGGTTTGACGTTTAACCCAGGTGCTGTGAATTAGTTGAACAGCGACTGCAACCTTAAGACGTTATGAACATGTTGCACTGACGTCTCTACTGTACCAGACTGAACCACGTTTAAATTTATTGGATGTCATCTGAGGGGGGGGGGGGTGGATGTCATTTCAAAGTTCACATGACTGTAATGTTAGAGAGCTGTGACGTTTGAGACTCTCTCCCCGTGTGGAAACATTTTGAGCCTCAGCTTCTGTTCTATGTCACCTTGAGGCAAACCCCTGGAATTACATCCTCCTAATTTCACCCTGAAGCCTTTATTTAAAACCCAAAACAAACATGTACAGGTTTCTTTTCTTTTCTTTTTTTGGTGTTAAAAACACCATGGAGCTCCTTTCATGTGCCCAAACCATATGTTCCTGATACTACACAGAGAATCGGTAAACAACCTTGATCCTTACTGAAGTCAAGAGGTGCCATCTAAGATATGGATGTAAACGGTGAGTACGAGAGAGTAAGAGGAGCATGAGACATCTGTCTAGCAGGCTCTCATTTCGTAAGAGGACTTCTATTGGTTTCAGATGATGCCCTGTTTGATAAAAATGAACCCTTTCAAGATAGGACAGCTTGCATTTGGGGTCTCTCTGGCTAATCAAAAGGTTCGGCTGACATCTCAGCTGTTTGTTGTTGATGGTCACAAAGTAGCTGCTGTTGCCTGTAAACACTTCTGTCACATCATTCATCGTGAGGAAGATGGATGTGTGCGTCTGTCAGGGTGAGGGAACATACATGCTTTGCGTGTATGCCTGCACATGTGTAGGAATGTGTTGCTCTGCTGGAGGATGACTGAGGTAGACCAGGCTGTGTTGGAGGTACTGGTGCGTGAGTGCATGTGCAGCCGTCCTCCAGGAGTTTTCCATTCATGCCTGGTGCCTGAATCACCCTTTGCAATGCCCTCTACCAGGTAGCGTCGGAGGAGGGAACAGAGACCAATTACCTTTGAAAACCTGCTATTATTATCATCAGAGAGGCGGCAGGCCTCCTGCCCCTGTGCTTTTTCTCATCTCCAGCGAGACAGAGGGAGAATCAGGCTCTTTAGTCTCAGAAATGTTTACTTATGCCACAGATATGCCAAAGGACATGGAAAAGCCCTTATTACAGGTCATCACAATAGCGCCACAACACATTCTTCCCTTTCTGTCCCTTAACCTGACATTCTCTATGGGGAAGCTCTTTTGAAGTCCACACCCTGTTGTAAAACATGATCATTATTCAATTACGTGAGAGCTGTGTTTGAAGCTGGGTTTTTTTCCTTCCTTTTTTTTGTGTTAAGACGTAGACTTTATAGAACCAACAATTAACATTATTTTTTCCCATGTTCTTTTGCTCTATTTTGTTTTTACGAAGGATTAAACTACTAGAGAGGAATCCAATGAGGTCAAAACTCTTTGACTCTTTTGAGAACATTGAATAAAGCAAAAACTTGAGGCAAATTTTCTTAAAGAAGAAGAAACAAACAAAAAAACACCTGATGTTCCCGTTGAAGAACCTCGTCCCATTGCGCTGCAGTTCTCCGAACCTCGGTGACACCATTAGCACATTGTATGGGCCCCATTACTTTTGACACTCTTTTAACACCACACAGCCGTTCGCTTTTATCCTCTCTCCAAGATGATGAAGCTACTGTAATCAAAGAAGACAATGATCAACGCCAGCTTCTTGGCCTGGCTTGGTACCTGCTTTGATGTCATATTTTGGTGTATAGCAAACTGCGGCTGGTGCCAAAGAACGTGCATACTTGCCAGCTGTCTGACAGGATGCCTTTCAACAGAATGACATCACTCTGCTACTTGATTACTTTCCATCGGCTCTTCCAGGCCTGGGAATTTTCTCCAAGGAATCTGAAATCCTCATCCTTGCTTTTACACCCCTAATTTCAAACTGAAAGATGCACATCCGAGACATTAGATTGCATGGTATGTGTATATTCAAGACTCCTTTATTAGACATGGTGGAAAAGAAAAGCTGTTTATAAAATATTTTTTTCCCCTCCGTGTACGTCTAGAGGCCCTCAAGGGCAATAATGCAATGGTGAATAGAGGAAAATGATCAAATGAAATGTGGAAAATAAAAACAACAGTTCACACTGCAAACTGAACATTTCCCATCCCTTTACTTTTTCTTTTTTTTTTTCTCAACAAAGAAAAGAGCAGTGATAAATTACAAGGTAGCATCTGAAGTGTTTGCTTTTGGAGGAAACCGAGGAAACTGCAGCGTGGGGTGGATATTTATAACCGCCCTCTCCGCCGGCACTTTTTCTCCTGGCACTTTTTCTCCTGGCCCGGCATCAGCTTCACAGGATGGCTGTCTGTCTTCACCTGTAGGTCTGGAGCAGGCCGGCTCTACTCTCCCCACATCATACAGAATCGCCTCTGCATGCTCAGAGGATCAAGAGAGGAGTCTACGCTCCTCTGACCATCATGCAACTGAAAGCTACAGTTTAGGATTTTTAAAAGGAAAAAAACCTTTCAAGGGATTAGAGAGGGTGTTTATTTATTCTCAACAGAGAGGATGTAGAAAGTGATTACATGTCTTAATACCAGAGGCGTGATAAACAGCCCTTAGCTCATGCGGCTACCGAGTCTGAGCTGCTCTGTGATGAATCCTCCTCCAAACACTGTTCAGTGTTGCGTAATTGTGTGAGTTAAGCAGAACACATTAATTGTTCCTTAATAAAACCAATGGAAAACCTGAGACTTCCCTTAAATATGCTGGTCATCCCAGTAAGATCTCCACTTTGGTCTTTAGTTCACCTGTGGTTGGCCTGCAGAAACATTTATTCAAGCTTATTTATCTGTTTAGGAAAAACAAAACATCCACTTCCATTTAAAGAAGGTGGTTATTGTTTGTGCAATGTAGAAAGTGTTAGTCAGACTTAACTCATCAAAGGCAAAAACACCGTGAATGGGACACATCATGTTGTTTTTGTGATGACTAACGAGCAGATTGCTGCCCACCACCTTTCGCTATGTCTATCGAGTTATAAATTGTTCATGGTCTTCCTGGAATCTGCGGATGGATTCTTCATCATATTCCCCGAAAACAGGGGGGAAGTGAAAGAAAGAGACCATACCAATCATACCAAGTGTGCCCACTTCATCTGTTGTTTCTCTCTTAAAGTAAAGGCTACGCATTAGGAACGTAGACGCAGACAGATGTTATGAAGTTATAATCCTAAAGTGAGGAATACAAAAACAAGACAAACCACTGGGAGGACAACATGAATCCCCTCAAAGCGAATGCCATCACATCTGGGAAACAGGTGTCGTACACTTCCTTTTGTATCCGAAGTGTATCATAGAAAAGAGTCCACAAAAGCGAGAGTGAAAAGGTCAAGCACTGCTGGATTTGATACAGCCGAGTGTCACAGGAATCAAGGGGCGTAGTTAAACATCTACAAAGAAAGCAGGGTGTGCAGGTACTGTCGGAAAGGGACGACTGTAACGTGAGTGCGGCGTAACCTGTTCACCGGCCCTTACTTTGAAACCAGATGAAGATCGGCCGCGGCCCTGAAGTCATTACACCTTCAAAGGTAATTAACACATGGCTTTTGTTTGGGCCCGATGAGCCCCAGATTATGTAGGTACAGATGGTCGGAGGGAGGGGGCGTGCCGGCGACAGATACCAAGAGCAAGGTGTGCTTGGATGTGCTTTCATGTCAGCAGGAAGTGTTTGACTCCTGGCCCCCTCTTGACCTCAAATCTTGGCTGTCAACACCACTTCCTTGAACGTCCTGTAAAGTTTAACATGTGGACGGAGACAGAGGGTCTCTGGACCTCTGCTCAATGAGCAAGCGGACCCAGCTGGCATCGCTGCTCTGCAATACCCTTTGCCAGTTATGCAAATTTAGGGTTATATAAGATCAAAGTCTTGTTTTTTTTTTATTTCTTTTTTTTGGAAGTCTTGTGAAACAGCAACATTAGCGTGAGAATACTCTACAAGGGTGAGAGCTAAGTTCCGGATCAGGTTTGCGTTTGTTCTGCTTTAATGTTCTGAGCTTGTGTCTTTCTTTGTGCCTAAAAAGACCCACCTAACTTACATCTTGAGGTGGGAAACAGCAGCACTTTTTCCAGTGGCATCAAACACAAGGAGGCCCCGCCTTGACCTTGAAGCCACACAACGCTGTATTTGAAGACCACTCAGGTGACCACAATTCCTCAGCGCAGATACCACAGAGTCCATTTGGGATCATCATGTGCAGAAAGGCATCTGCTACCAACCTAGTAGCCTACAATTCAGTCTGCAATCAATTCCTTTTGAATGGCTATAATACAGTTATTCATAGTCTTGCCAAGATTAAGATGAGATGATTGATTTTTCTCTCCGCTCACAAAATGTGGAAGTCATCCTAAGTTAATGCAGCGTCAAGATTTAACAAAAACAATCATCTCAACTTGGATTTTCAAGTTACGCTTTTGCAACCAACCAACGATGGGTTGGACCAATCGGAGTCTCATACTAGTTGCTAATGACATATTGATGGCAACAATGTCAAAAATGATGGCTCCTGAAAAGGATAATGCCTTATAAATGAATTATTATATTATATTTAAACTACAGAAGATAGTTTGGTTAGGTTTAGGCATCATAACGACCTAGTTAGGTTTAAGAAAAGATCAGTTATTGGTTTAAGACTAAGTATCACTGTGAGGTAGGAAGAGTCATTCACATTATGCACATTCCTGGCTGAGTTACTTTGACATGACACATATCCCATGGTCCTTGAAATGTAAAATAGGAATGTTTTTTTTATTTGTATTATTTTTGACTCCTGAGTCACTGAGCCTTTGATGTTGTGTGACAAAGAACTGAAACATTGAGGTTGATTCAAATGAATGAGTAACACGTAACTCATGGCAGACAGGTTTTTTTGGAGAGATGGATACTTTAGGACACTTGTGGAAACTATGTCAGATCATAAAATGATTCCAGGGGTCAGGATTCAGATAGCAGTACTAAACTATGCTGCACATGTTGTCAGTCAGGAGCATCAGAGTGCTCCAGATCTACGTTATCTGTGCTTCTGCAAGCATCAAAGACACCGTGATCCCTACAGTTTAATATGAATTACCTCAAGCAGACACATGGATCTATGGGTCAGCAGCCTGTCTCAGGAGAGTGTTTGATGATGGCATTTTATTGTTTCAGAAGGTCAAGATCTTCAAAGCTCTCCTTCTGTTCTCCGCAGGGCACCCAGGCAGCAGCTGTCAGAATACACTCAGCTTTGTGTTTTTATATGAGAGAAGAGGTAGGTCAAGCCCACTCTCACAGAAATGTTTTTACAGGGGGGTAGGCGCTCCGTGGACACCATAATATTGTTGCTGAGCCCTTTTGTGTCGGAGAATGAGGAGCGTGTGAATCCTGTCGCATGGGACGTCACCGTTCCCGGGTCTGACGCTGATCAAATCGTCTTTTTGGCCTCAGCATGCCCACGAGAGGGAATGAACTCGTAGGGTATGAGCAGTTACAAGCAAAACAGTCCACCACTTAGGTTTTAGGTCAGAAGTTCCCTTTTTAATGCTACCCTATAAGATCTTTTAGGCCAGAGCCACACAGCACAGAATATTATCTGACATGACTTTGCTGTTGGCGTTAGAAGGCACCAGATATGTATACATTTTGGCACGACTGGCTCCTACAAAGCAAACACGATCATCTTTAAATGTAATTCATTCCTTTTGTTATTAGCTGCCTTTCACGTTGGTTTATTTGAGAATAATTGTGGACTAATTTGTTTGAGCATCTGTACATATAAGGTAAGTATGCAGATAAATATATATATATATATATATATATATATATATATATATTTAATTTTTTTTTTTTTCTTTACTCATAGTCTTCAAGCAAAGAACGCAGTCAAACAAAGGTTCTTTCGATAACTATTCACTTTGAAGTAAAAGGCTTTCTTTCTCCAGTTAAAAGACTGCATAGTGGTTTACATTTGTTATTAGTGTTGATTACCTCCAACCTGCAAACAAGCCAGCATGGATGTGATGAAATGACTTATGTGGCCAACGCTCCTCCTCTGACCTCTGGCACTCTCCATCTGACCACCCTGAAATGCTGACTTTCCTTAAGATCGCTGCAACGCTGCTCCACCCTCGCCCCTCTCTCTTGACAGGATGTCCATGAAAGCCTCCCTCCCGTCCCCTCCACCTGTTTTCACATCCAGCATGCTGAAGAGGCTCCTTTTCATGCTGCTGCTATGCATTTGAAGTGTCCCGCTGCTGAACACGCACACTTGAAATGGTCTGTGGTTTGTGCCTTTGATAGCTGGAATGCTGTTTTGCATTTTCTTACTCAGCTTCAGGTCAAAACCCCAGATTTATTTTCCAGCCTTACAGACATGTAGAATAAGAGGGGGGTTTATGTAACAGAGGATATAATCTTTATAGGATAAATCTTACAGAAATAATAGCTATGAAAATGTAACCTGCCACGACTTAACCGTAATTGAGGCATTTAAAACTGTGAGACAAATTTGCCCCAACTGTGAAACCTCCTACATTACACATGATAAAATAAGGATTGTGTGGATAGTTACTCTCTCTGAAAGACTGTCATATTGGAGCCAGCTGGCTGATTCAGTTTACCTCTTTTCATTCTGAAGTTTCCAACATTTCTCTGTCTTTTTGATCTTTGAAGTGGCAAGTTGTGCAAATCTCGTATTACACGCAATATGTTTGGGTCCATGTATCGGCCCTTGCAGCACTCGCAAAAAAAAAAAAAAAAAAAAAAAGCAAAATACGCAACGCGATAAACCAGATTCTTGTCATATACAGTCGGCTTCAGGACAAGATCACTTGCTGGAGAGAGGGACACGGTAGCAGAAAAAAGGCTGAGCGCTCAAACAAAATGCTGTCACTTTGATCATTTCCTACACTTCTTTGATCTCGGTACTCTTGAAAGGGCCGATAATGATGTTTAATTGATTATGTAGCATGAACAAGCCCAGTTTGTTCTCATATCATTCATTCCTCCCCCTTTTTCGTGTGTTCTCTCCAAAAGACGATCGCTTGCATGCCATATTGCCTTTTTCCTTTCTTCTTCTAAAACAAATAAAGTCGCCAAACATCAAAGCCGTTCCTGGTTAATAAAAGAAGACCTCAAATATTTTCCATTATGTTTAACATGGTTTTGGGTTTCGCCAAGCGAAGGAATAACAACAGGACAGAATAAAATGACGCCTTTTCTGTTGTGCTCCATTTCTGTGTTATAGAGGTTAAGCAGACCAAACTTGAGCCCGTTCTTTGATCTTGCCGGGTCTAATTATTCAAAGGTAGACTTTCTCTCCTCTATTTCTCTTCCGAGAGTCCCCCACACCCATCCCTCTACACACTCTCTCTTTTCTTACTGTCCCTGTCCACCCTCCTGATTATGATAGCCAGAGTTCCCGGCTAAAACAACAGTCTGTCAGAGGATCGCTTTCCTTTGAAGTCGACGTCAGTCAGTTGTGTTTCTGTCTTTTGGCCACAGCGCTGACCCCTGACCTGCAGTGATTACTTCCGTGGCGCAGCCCGGCAGAGATAACTGTAAATGCAGGCCTTTGATATCTACTTGAGAGCAGGAGGCAGAGCCTGAAGGGAAGTACAATGATGCTCAGGCCTCTTAGTGTACACATACTCACACAGATACCCAGACACGACGCCATATGGCACAGAGCGAGTAAACGGGTATGACTCCCTGATCAAAGCTGTCCCACAATAATCTCTGAATGTCACTGAATCCAAGTAAAAGAAGTGTTGGGGCTAATGAAAATGTACCTCTTAAATACAGCCCTCATTGAGAGTCTGAGGTAATGAGACATTTAAAGATATATTCATTTGACATCAGACTTTAAAATCAGTGTCTCTGCAACGTAGAGCTGCTCAAATGAAAGGGTTTTGATTTCTGAAGCTTTATTTTCATTGTGCCCGAATGAGTTATTGTGACTCCACTGTTTCATAAAAGGAAAATGGTTCAGTTTTTCAGCTAAACATACATTCTTTTTTTTTCCCCATAAAACGTTTAACCACATAATTAGAGGGTTTAACGTTGTTGAAATAACACAGATTTTTTTTTCTTGTAGAAAATTTGCAGTGAGTTGAACTTTTTGATTAAGAGACTACCATGTAAACAGCAACCTCAATCTAAATAAGATCATAATTGAAGTAAGGAATAATCTCATTAAGACATGCGGAGCACGCTGATCACTTAATAAGACATGTCAGCACTTATTATACTAAAAAAGGATTAAAAGTGCTGTGAAACTGAATAATTTGGAAGCAAAATATTAACACGCTTCCCTATACACAATAAATACACATTTACGAGTAAAGCATTGCATTTCTGAAAACAATTTCAACCAGAGGAGGAAAAAAAGGAGTCAACAAGGATCTTGTGTTTTTTAAATTGCAAAAATAAACAAAACATCTGGGTATATTTTATTTTTCTTCACTAATTAATCGTCCTATTTTGGCTTGTGAACAGCTGTGCACAGTCCATCTTTAGTTAATTCATTAGTTTGTCCTGCATCTTGGTTAGATGTGACTGGTCTGATTTATTTCTGTTATTTCCGCCTCTGTTTGAAAAAAAAAACAAAAAAAAAAAAACCACGATGTTGCTGAGCCAATTATGTTGTTAATGTGACAATTTGCAGTAACCTTAAATATACGCTCCAAAAAAATATTAACAAGCAAATTGATATAGGTTGGGGCTTTTGCTGCATTTTGTGACACCAAGTTGCCTCCATATGGCAGTTTGACCTTTTTGCTAAATCAGAAACAAAACACAATTGTGTATGGCGACGCCACGCCAACAAACTTGTGTTTGGTGTTATTGCAAAGGATTCTGAAGGAAACGCTGGAAGAGAAACGCTCATGGCGATGCGCACCAAGCTTCCACCAAAGCAGATCAAACCTTAGTAAAAAGACGCTAGAACGTCCACTAACTTTAGTTTTAGAAGCATGCATCCCTGCGAGGGAAAGGTGTAGGAATTTATTCAGTGTCTGTCAAACTATATGCAAACTAGGGATACGATTGCAAAATAAAACTAATATCTTTAAAGCAACTTTTGTCCACATCTTGATTGGATTTTAATTTAATTTAACTGGATTACTGTAATCGATGTAAACATAGTCCATACATAGCAAGTTCAACTGGTTTGTTGCAGGTGTTGTACTGGTATTAATTGGTATTCAATATTCATCTGGTAAATATGCACCAAAGCTTTTAATGGGTTTTCTAAAAAAAAAAAAAGCTCAGAAATATGAATATAAAATCCCTATTACAATAAAGCAAAAACAAAAATAGACAATTAAATACAGAACTGGTAGTAAACAGAGATTTTAGGTTAATAACTGCACACACAGCAGTTCTATAAAGTTTAAGGAGCTGCATAATATCTGGACACTGGGCTGGAAGTTTGATTTTAGTCGCATGTCAGTCGGGCCAGCATAAAATAAATGTGGTAAAGGGAGCAAAAAATCGGCTACTTCCAAAGCAAGATGATGAACGCATGATGTCTTAGTTGTTTCAGGAAAACGAAATAGTTTTACGAAGCATGTTGAAATATTCACAGATTTTGGTAGTTTTATGAAGTTCTTCATTCTCTGACGGTCAAAAAGAGATAAATACAAAAACATGTTGATATAGCGTACCTATTTCTCCTGCAGGAGGTCTTAACAAAGAAAAATATTTAAAATGTAGAAATATTTTATGCAAATATACTGCATTTATCAACCTCTTATCACCATACAGATCGGCAGTAAAAGATCACAAAGGATGTCTATTTATTCTGTATTATTATTATGATTATTTTTAATGTATAAAACCCCTAAAATCCTAAATAAATCTAAATAAAACAGGGCATGGATAATGTCCATTCTAACATGCATAAAAATGTAATTGCTTGTAAATATTCAAGCAGGATTCTGGTCATGACCCAAACGCCATTGTAGCTGATTAACAATTTAAGAATACTTCTGCAAAGCTGTTGCAGTCCCACACTGCTAGAATCAACGTGAGTGAGCGGATTTAAGCTCTCTGAGAACACCGATCTGGATCCCAGACTCTGACACAAGCACATATAGTCATTACTGGAATGACTGTTGACATGTTCCACTAAACAAGACCAGAACTTACCGCATTCTCTTGTGAGGGACAAATGAAGATGAGCAGATGAGAGTTCCTGGTGGATGCTCTCTCTCCCTCTTCATCTTTAACCATAATTATGGCCCTTTTTTCTCTGTGTGTGTGCTTCCAGTCAGCTGTTGTGTTATTTTTCTTTTTTTTTTTCTATTCTGAAGAAAAGAAAAAAAGCAACAAAAAAAAAAGACTTCTGCTGAACTGAATGTCATGTTCAAAGTCATAATAGTAAACATAAAAGTCTTTTTATTTGCACAATGTTTTTTTTTTCTTCATCTCCATCTCAGTTTTCCAGGAAGCAGGGAAACTTTTCAACGTGCAAACGAACACAAACGTCAGTCTTCTCGTGACAAATGTGTCTGGTGCAGTGTAATTTAATTTCAATACAGTGCAAAGTAAAAATGCCATGCCTCCGCTATGATTTGCAATGTTAAGTAAGTTCTGATTCAGGTTGTGTCCAGGCAACGTCAGTGCTTTCATTACAGCTACATATCTGGATCAGGTTTTAACTGTATTCAACGGTAAGTTTTCTTCAGGATAGTTTAAAGAAAAATAAAACCTAAATGCCATCCACACATCATCCCAACGTTAATTTGACACATGGGAAGCGTTATATCCTCTACATCGTATAACTCCTGTACTTCCTCAACACAAATTCCTCGCCTTTCAAAGATTCCCAACCATATTTCAGGTGGTTCATGCAATCTATGCTATTTCAAATATCTACCTCAGGAGGGAGCTGCAACTGCTCGGGATTCGGCCATAATTTCACTCACAACCTTCAAGATCAGGCCTTTCCTGTGTGACAATTGATGATGTGAGATTGTTGAACCTTTTTCTTCCTTTCAGTTTTGCCTTCTTGCCGGTATCGTCTTTGTTTTCGCGTTTATTCTGTTCGAGTAAGTGAAGGGCCGATTTAGTGCGCTGGCTTGTCTGACGGAGCCGTGCACCTCTTTCATGTCCCTTCTGTATTTACCTCAATTAGTCATGCAAGAGAGGAGGGTTTCGGCTGTTGTCTCAGAGATTAAAGTTGACTCCCAAACCAAGATAAACTCTACAATGTCCGTGCCATATTCATCTTTGTAATTTCTGTCATTTCAATCCAGGGGAAACAGGATGAAAAACACCTCGAAAGTAAGTTCCTCATTCAAAGAAATTATATTAGGCTGTTAGTGTGATTTATAAGTGGCACCATTTTAAATGAAGGCCTTGCTTTTTCTTCTTTCCTTAAACAGTGGCGTGTTGTCCTCTGTCTTTCAAATGTAAATAATTTGACCGCTCCCATGGTTACACCTCCCGTGTAAACAGCCCCAGAGCCACCGGCCCTCCGCTGATACAAACTTTGTTTAGGGGTAGAACCGGGTCAATGTGAGGGGACCGCTAGAGGAGATGAAACTTTCAAAACCCCTTTCATGTTGTGGAAAAGCGATCAACTTTGGTTGTAGTTTACTGCTGGTGTAATTTTTAAAAGCATCCCCCTGGCTCTTTGAAGTGAGAACTTGTCTGCTTTTCCTCTACATTGGTGTCACTATGGCTCTGCCCGTCTGTTTCTTGTCTGTGATTGGATCACATAAAGTCCTTTTTTGTCCAAATGTTCAGACTCGTCTGGCTGCTTACCAAATGTTAAGTTTGTCAAACAGGTGTTCTTGTGTGCACTGTCCTAGCTGACATTAAGGAGTTCATGTTTTATTATAAAGCTGATTTTAAAATTAAAAAGACCTGTTTTAGTAGTAAATTGGCCCTCCATTGGAAGTAAGTATAGTAAATGGGAACACAGGGAACTAACTTTTGCATAAAATAGAAGTAAGTATATAATTTCTATTGTTCATAATGCAATAAAAAAAATCTTCTTAAGCTCCAAAAAAAACTATTTGATATTCTACAGTGTGAGCTTACAAATTCTGGGACACTTATAAAGTATTTCAGTATCCAAAAAAGAAAAACATAGCTCTGCATTTGAAGTGGCTGAAGTACTGATTCTTGACTCTTCAGCAGATCTTTTGGATATACCGGTATGGGTTTTGGGGCTTTGGAGCTTGTCACATTTTTTGTACAGTGTAATGAAAAAGATGTAATAAATGCTGCTGTTGCAACTTCACAGTACATTGTTGTCAATGATACAATGATAAATTAATACAAAGTCCGTCTGTCCGTCCGTCCGTCCATCCGTCCGTCCATCCATCCATCCATCCATCCATCCATCCATCCATCCATCCATCCATCCATCCATCCATCCTGGAGCCAAGAGCCAACCACCTAACTTCTGGGTTGAGGCATTTGCTGCAGTTCCTCAACTGGCTGCAAACATATTTACAGCCTGGTTAGAAAAAAATGTTCTGGTCTAAATCGTTCTTTATCACATCCATGACAACTCGTGGTGGGCGTGTGAATGTTTTATGTACCATGCCAGAAGAAGCCAATGTCTAGCTGTTATCACTTATTCATAATCGTCATGCTACCACCCTCAGTGAAGAAACAACTTTATTAACCCGGGGTTGGCTAAACGCGACTGCCACTTTTGATTTTGCCTTAGAGTCAATATGTTAAAAAGTACATTCTCCTGTAAACGTCTGATGGCAGCTCTGGAAATATTTTGTCGGGACGCTGCTGAAGGAGCTGGCAGCCAACGCTAACTTTGATTGACATACGGTAGGTGTGTTTCCATCACCTTCTGAGGCAACATGGCTGAGCCCCGTACAAAGAGCTGGTCTTCAGAAAACATTGGGTCCCGTGACCTAATCCTTTGTCCATTGTTTTCTAACATCTAATGCTGGAACGCGGCTACCTTATGCTAATCAAATTTAGCTATGGCCACCAGCTCCTTTGGCCAATCCATGCCAGAGGGTCTGCAGAGTTGCTGGCAGACGTTTGCAGCAGAATATCACATTTTAAATGTCATTTTGGTGGCAAAATTAGAAATGACCCCTGAGTTGAACCAATAACTAAGACGAATAACATTTGTTATTCTCAGAATAACTTCTCCAACCACTTCTGTGTGTGACTGCGTATCACATAATAAACATAAAAGTTGCTGTTAAAGGTTGAATCTTTTTTTTTCCTGAGCCTTCCAAGTTTTCATTTTACTTTGATTTAATCGCAGAGTGTTTGCTTTTGCAAAGCTTCTACAAAGTTTCCATAAAACCTTAACAAATGCAAGAGCTACTTTCTTAAAATCCTTTTGTGTGCTTGACAAACAGAAGTGCCTCTGGGCCTTGCAGGTGCTGTTAAGTAGATTTTGCCACCTTTACTTGAAAAAACAAAATCCCCTTTTCATTGTGAGGTGATCAGGTCTTCGTTTCTTCCTATCTTCCTTCACTCATTTACAGTGTAATGCACGTCTTCGTGCAGCTGAAGCCAAAGCATCGTTAGTTTTTTATGGAATATTCTCGCCAAACTCGTTCTGTGGTCACACACGTTGAATTGTTCTCTCGACAGCTGTCTAAGCCTTCATGATGGCTTACTTGAAAAAGAGGGAGGTTTTATTTTCCCTCTGTACATCATCTTTACTGATTCATGTGTCTTTTTATGATTTATTTTAAGCTCTGAACAGAGTTTAAAAAAGAGTTACAAAGTACTATTGCCAAACATTTTTATACCTAACATATAAACTTATTTATTGCACCAATGTTATTTTGTGGGCAGAAATAAGAGACTCTCATATTTTGATTTCCTCCCAATAAATGTTTGGAATCGTAACTTTGCTGTCTCATGTGGCTTGATGATCCGGGGAGCTCTCTCTTTCTGTGGTGTGCGTGACCTCGGGTTTGTTACTGTTTGAGGTCTTTGTTAGTGTAATGAAAATGTCTACCCAGCGGATCACCCTCAAATCTGAAGTTCACTGTGTCAAATGTCTTTGCGTATAATCTTCTTTTTGTGTCTCTGATAGAAGTGCACTTTAATCCCCCCATCTTTAAGAGTGCTTTCTCAGATATAATGATGTATTTCATCTGCATTGACTCCTCGCTTTCCCTTTTCCTCCATATCCACCTCTGGGTTTGCGTGTTTGTATATTTAAACTATTATTGATCTCGAATCCAGTGCTTGTGGTTGAAGGCCAAATGCAAATTGTGTCCTCGAGGGCTGCTGGCAGGGAAGTCCACTCAGGCTGAAGGATGTTGCTTTTTGCATGACTTTGGTCTCTATTTTTTTTAAAGGTGCTGAGGAGTTTCCAGTCATGGCACTGCAGGACCATCAGAAAAAACAACATCAACATTCAGCTTACTGGGAGGGGGACTGAAAACATGATCCACTCTGCAGTGTGTTTAAAATTTTAACTTAAGAAAACAAGCTGGCTAATGGTTTTGTATTTATATATTTTCTTTGGAAGCTTTGAAGTCACGGCCCATGTTGCATGTGAGTCCTAGGCAACCCTGAAAACTACCCTAACTGTGAATATAAAGATACCAAAATAAGCTTGATCTCACCTCTGCCTCGGAGGAGTTTACATTAAAACACTTTACTCAAGTCTGGCGTATCTTGCTTCAGAGTAGTAAGCTGTAGTTTTAATGCTTGATTTTCTTTCAAATGGTATTGTCTTAATGCTTCCCATGTCAAGTCAGTAGTGTTTAAGGGATGATTTAATATCCCTATTTAATGTCAGAATTCATAAAGAAATTGTACATAATGTGGACAAGAGAGGATTATCCACTGTGTAACACAGTCACCAAAGCCAGCGTTTTGTGTACTTATTTTTTGTATCTAAATATAAGAAATGAGAAGAGAAAAACGCCATCCAACTATTTTTTTTTTTTTTTTAGGGTCATGAGGGTCTGTTAGAACCTATTTTTGGGCGAAAAGCAGGGATACATCCTGAACAGGTCACCTGCCATGAAAAAGTACAAAGCACAGTTAGGAAAAAAACAAAAAAACAAAACATAACTAGTGAAATAGTGAAAAATGGGGGCAGCACGGTGGCTTAGTGGTTAGCACTGTTGCCTCACAGCAAGAAAGGTTTCTGGTTCGATTCCTGGCCCGGTGGGTCTTTCTGTGTGGAGTTTGCATGTTCTCCCCGTGCTTGCGTGGGTTCCCTCCGGGTACTGCAGGGTAGGTTAATTGATCATTCTAAATTCTCCCTAGGTGTGAGTGTGATTGGTTGTTTGTCTTCTATGTGGCCCTGGATAGACTGGCGACCTGTCCAGGGTGTACCCCTGCCTTTCGCCTACTATGCAACGGGATAGGCTCCGACAGACCCACGTGACCCGGAAACAAATAAAGCGGGTATTGATAATGGATGGATGGATAGTGAAAAATGGGCAAAGTACTGTACTTATTTTTTTTTTTAGAAATGTATTAAAGGTTTTTGGTTGCCTTCTCCCAAGTCAAGGTTATCGAGGACTTTACATAGCTTTCAGACACAAACCACTTTTTTCTGCTAGTTTGCAGCGGAAGACAGAAAATGTGACCGCGTATCGTCAACATAGCAATGTAAATTAATGCTGTTATTCTGGATAATACTTCCTAAAGGCTGCATGTATAAACAACAAGATTGGCCCTAGCACTGAACCCTGCAGGACACCATAGCAGACCCTCATCTGTACTGAAAAAACCTTGTGAACATGAACAAACTGGAATCTATCAGATAGATGTGATTTAAACCAACGCAGAGCCGTTCCTTTAATCCCAACAACATTCTCTAGCCTGTGCAGTAAAGTGCTGTGATCTGTAGTATCAAAAGCAGCACTGAGGTCCAGTAGAATCACTATGGACACCAAGATGTATTCTGAACCCTGACTGAGCAACTTCAAATAGATCCTTTCTATACAAATGGTCACATAGCTGGCTTGCAACTACCTTTTCCAGAATTTTAGATATAAATGAAAGGTTGTAAATTGGTGTATTATTAGCTAAAATATCTGGGTCACAAAAGGCTTTTTTTAAGTTACCGTTAAATTACTGCAACTTTAAAAAACTTTGGCACATATCCTAAGATTAGGGATAAGTTGATCTGGCCCAATATTGTCATACCAATGAGAGAGAAAATATGTTTGAGTAGTCAAGCTGGGGTGGGGTCTAACAGAAAAGTAGAGGATTTAGCTCTATTGATGACTAAGGTCAGCCCAGGGAGGTCTACAGGAACGAAGCAGTCTAGAGTCAGGTAAGAGCCTAAGGGAGTTGCTGAAGCTGAAGAAATGCCCACAGCTGCCGGGTGGGCCTGGTTGATTTCCTCTCTAATTCTGACAATTTTCCTGCTAAAGAAGCTCATAAAGTCTTCACTACCGAGAGCTGCAGGAATGCACGGCTCAACAGAGTTGTGACTCTTTGTCAGCCTGGCTACAGTGCTGAACAGAAAACATGGGTTTTCAACAATGAATAATAAGCTTTTTTGTATTCTATTAAACTATCTTTTCATGCATGATAAGAATCTACAGACCTACAAGAGTATCACTTCCTTTTCATTTTACGCACTAAAGCCACCAAGATGGCTGCAGAATTGCTAATAACACCTTTGATCAACGAGTTTTTATTGCAAAATGGACAACAGTCATTCACTGGCATTCCTACTCCACTGCAGGCTATTATGGATGTTGCTACTTTGGTTGTTGCTCTGCCAATGTCATAAACGTAGTTTCTCTGATTGGTTGCATTCCTGTCCTATGGCATCCAGAGGCAGTTCCTTCTGCATCTGTTGGTATTAACACCTGGAAATCAAAGTAGGATCCAGAGGAACCAGACTAATTATTTGTTGCTTACTAGCTTTTTTGCAAGCTGCGATCAACTTTATTTGTGTATAATCTAAAGTAATTTATCATCTTTTTACAGTACTTTGTTCATCAGTTGAAAAGAAAAAAAAACTGATAAAAAAAACTCCCTTTTCCACATGTTAGACCAATTTAGGATTTTTTCCTTTTTTCATTTACAAGTTAGCTTGAGCTGCTGTCTTAAAATGCAATAGACCTCAAGAAACACGTTTAATGGTTTTCTTTTAATGCTTTGATACAACGTGTGCTTTGTTTGTTTTTTTAACATCAAAAATACCTTTACACAAAGCTTCATTCATGTTCTGTGTATTGAGGTGAGAACACAAACTATATTTATTGCCATGGGAAATCGCCATTGGGAAAACATATTTGTTCTTTTTTTTTTTTCTTATATTGAAGTTTAGAGCTGTATTTAATGTTCTGAAAAAGACTCAATGCAGCCTACAAGAGTCTTGTGTATGCGTTTGTCTTGTTTGCATGTGTGTGTCAGGTGTGTGTGGGGTGGGGGGGTGGGGGGGGGGGGGGGGGGGTGTATTGCTCCATCTTATTGGTTGCGGCACAGTCACGTCTGTTCTGTGGGACATCTGTGGGTTGCGTGATGGACTTTTGTGGAACGGTGCTCTCTTAGTGAAGTTAAACAGGCACAGTCACGAGCTCTACCAGACGCCATGGGCACGAGTGGCCTTGTCTCTTTAAAGCTTTGTATACATTCACATTTGGTAACACCCTACAGCAGAAAAACACAAAATTATGCTTGTACACACATAAAGTACATTCAGTTCTTACCGCAGGGAGAAATCCCAGTGGAGGTTTTTTGAAATACTTCATGCTGTGGAAATGTTTCACTAAAGGACCTGTAACATAAATGTTTCCTCACTCCTGCCAAGTTGGTCAAATCTCAAGAAGTTAAGATTGAATTGTCTTCCAGCTGCCAATGTGTTTGGTTTTTATTGGCCTAAAACATCGTGTTTGATACAGCCTGACCGCAATAGCTCCCAACGTTCATTTCTCAGGGATGCGTGCAGTCCATACTGTTTCTGAAACACTTTACACAGCTGCCAAGATACTACTTTTATCCTTTATGTGTAGCTGTCCAATGCTTTAATAACTCATTTTTTTATGGTTATTGATTTATCCTACTTCAGGATGGAGTGTGTCGGTGTGCTTTCCGTCTCAATCTTTTTCAGAAAAGTGAGCCATAAACCTTTCTGAAGACCAGAACATCCGTTACAACTACCAAACTCTTCTGCTCAGTGAAACATGACTACCAATGTGTATCATTTCATACTTTCATATTCTATACCTGAAAACCTGCCTTCTGCTTCTCATGTCAGACTTTGATTGATTATAAATGGTCTTAAGGGCAAAGCAGGGTAATGAAGACCAGAGTGTTAACAGGCCACAGTGATGTTAAAAATAGAAGGATAACTTGGGGAGATCAAAAAGCCAGTCATTCGACTTTGATGTTAGTCTCTTTCGTTCCGAGTTGGTGTAGTTTCAGACATTTTATTATCCTTCCACAAAGTCTCTGCACACATTCTTCCTACCACCTATTTTTCACAGGCACGTTTTATATTCAAATTGCACATAAAAGCAGTGTCTCCATTAAGGTTTTCCTGAAAGCGAACAACTGCCTGTTCTTTCTGTCCAATATATATATATATATATATATATATATATATATATATATATATATATATATATATATATATATATATATATATATATATATATATATATATATATATATATATATATATATATATATATATATATATATATATATATATATATATATATATATATATATATATTTATGGTTGCTTTCAAATAAATCAACGGTAACATCATCTTTGTCACAATTACAGTACGAAGAACTTCCAATGTCACTACCTTTTTTATACAAGATTATAGTGGTATTTAGGTAGCAGATAATGAAAACGGGGAACCAATAAAATGAAATGAATCTGAAACTCAAATGTTACCTGTGCAGTTTAGGTTTTAGACACAATTGCCTTTCAGCGATATTACTAGTTACGAGTTGCACATCAGACCTGAACGGGTTGTAAGTGTTTACCAGTATTATTCTTAATATTATAAAAATTTATGAACCATGATATCAGCATGATTAGTCCTGTGAGGAAAATGCACCTTTCTAAAATGTCAGATTTTATCCTGTTAACATTCCAGATTGGGCATTAGCACTCCAGAAGTCAGAAGGGATGATCAGAAATTGTGCAAGAGTGATGTAAGTGACAATTAACGATACTTGCGAAAAGTCTCATTATATCATAGATAGTGTGACCTGCGAGAGTTCTTGTGAGACCTTAAACTGGAGAAAACTGTGCCTACTACATTATCAGAAATTTGATTGGTGGTATCCATAGGCCGTAAAGTATTAAAGAGCTGCAGAAAACCCCTGTGACATTACCCACTTTTTGGTACCAGACACTAAATATGTGTATCGCAAAATTTGATATTTTAACACATGTTTCCTTGATTGTGTCAGACTTGCAAGCTGGATGTATTATCATATAACAATCTTGGATGTCATGCAAAAAGTGAATTCTGTTTATCCATCTAATTTTGTTTTAAGTTTTCCAAACCAGCAGCATTGCTCTCGCTGCAGTGCCATGGGAGGCCCAGAAGCCTTGGCAGGCAGGTTCTGTCCATCTGAGAAGTTGCTCTTTCATGAGATCACATGAAGGTGTGGGAAATGCGACGAGAGTTTGATCACAGGTGACTAAGCTGCTTTTACAGCCGAACCCAACACCTCAGCGTAGACCTGGAAGATCATCATTCACCGCGGCCTGAGAGAAAAATAGCTCTCTCTCTCTTCAAGTTTACCTTTTCGATTTAGGTGGAGGTTTGATGTCAGGCCTCCTGGTCTTTTCCAACAACAGACTTCTGCTTTATCTTTACTATGAGAAACTAATGAGGTAATGCAGAGGAAATCTTTAACTTATATAAGACATTTATGTGAAATGGCACAGAATTAATAGCATTCTTGTCAAACAAAATGGAAACGTCTGTTTTTCATTTTGGGCATTATGTCATGGGATCACATTCCCCTTTGAAGCTGTTTTACCTGATGGAATTACTTCCCATATGTCTGTGTTGTTTAAATAGTTGATTAATGATTGTGTTGCTTTAGCTGGCAGTCGGCAACTTGGAGCAGTTTGTGAAGGACCACCTGGCTATTTTTCAAGTGTTGCTTAGCAATGCAACAAGCTTTTAAGACATTAACATTAATAGGAAGTCAACAAAAAGCGATAAAACCATTGTTTATATACAATAAATCGTTCTGAATTCCACCCCGCGGAACGTAATCTGACACACAGCCATCAGCGGATGAAAGGAAAAACAACATAACTACGTTGTGATACGATTTTTAAAAATCACTTTTTAATAATACAAAAGCATCAACTTTCATTGTTTTAATGAAATATTATAAAATTCAAATCTTGCATTCATTATCGAATTAAATATTTCTGAGATCCTGAATGTCAGACATAGATGTAAAAATGACAAAGATCCACCAGAAACCTCCATAGTCAATGGCACGTTTTACAAGAGACCAAACATTTAACAAAAGAAATAATAGGATGAAGGATGCACTCGCTTCAAAGGTCTTACTGTAAGTGCAATTTTCAAAAGGGCTGGGTTGCCCCCGTTCTGTAATTAAGTTCTTCACATTGGTTTGTCTGGAATTAAAAGGACTATTGCCACTTTTCAACAAGGATGTTTTTATATGTCTATGTTTGTCTGTGGTGAAGGATGAAAGGGAGATGCCTTCCCCTGTCTCCTAAAAAGTCTTTACCCTAGTGGAAAGTAGACAAGGAAGAGGCTCCGTTGCGTTTGAACTTGCGTCTCGTGCTTTCCTAGCCTTTGACCAGTCAACAGAGTTGGTTTCATTTTTATTGTGTGCTCCACACTGTGATGTTTTTGATTTCCGTCCATAAACTCTGTCCAGATGAGTCTAGATGACAATGTCAATAGTGTTTGTACAGAGGTCGTAATGTTTCTTCGGCATCCTTCACCCTGGGACCTTCTTGTGGCTTTCTTTTGTGTTCTTCTAATATATTTTTTGAAGTTCCAGGCATTCAAATGTGCAGTGTTTGATTTACAGTCTAAACTGATCATCTGTGACTTTTTACACAAGTCTCATGCTCCACAAAGCGTGTCTTTATTTTGACTTTAGTGAATTGCCCTTTGCTCTGGAGGAACCCAGAATGACAATCTTTTTCAAGGATCTTACAAAGTGAAAATCTGATGACAGTACTTGAGACCAGTGGACTGTTAAGCATTATCTGTGGTTCCGTGGTTCCCTCCTCAAAGTACAGCTCCAGGGCAGATCTCAGAGTTCAATCACAGTCCCTGCTCGGCTTCCAGACTACTCTTGAAATGACAATGATACACTGACGTCAGATGTGGGTGTTTTGCAAGAAAAACCCGTGGTAGAAAAATAATAATGATACAATAAGACAGAGGCTGGTGATTTCCTTGGAAGCTGTAATTCACTGGAGCCAATGAGCTGATACATCTTTGCTTTCTTATGCCTTTTTTTATTTTGTGCTCCAGACATTATGTCTTTCTGATGAACGATAGTCTGCCGCATTGTTCAAAGGCTTTTAAAATGTATAATTAATAACAGAAATCAGTCATTTAAAATTACAGAAGAGGACACTCATCTCTTTGAACCCATCAGGAATTGGATGACTTGTGGTCCTTTAATTAGTCAAGACTAAAGAAACTGGGTTGGGTTTGTCTACCCTGAACCCACCACCTACTGGAAGCACCTCCACCCAACACCCCAGACTAAACTGAGAGAAAAGTAAAAGTTTCTCTTCACACTCATGCACTTTCCTCTTATCTGACTCCAAAACGCATATTGAAAATGTCATTTTCCCATTTTGAAAAACGTTGTCCCATCAGACAGTCATTTCGGCTGCAGACAGAGCTTGCATTGTATACGTAAGGATTTTTATGCCAGTCCAACCTTTGAGATGTGCGCGAGACTTAGCCCAGAGTCAGTGGTGGTGTCCTAAAAGTTCATGTGCTATACCCTCTGATTCCACACACCCCACAGTTTGTACTGAATGTCATGTACTCAGGTCATTTAATGTAGCCATCAAATGTTTATACGCTCTGTTAATTTTGTTTATGGCTCAATTTTCTAGTTACAATAAGCTATATTGTTATTTATGCCATCTCTTTAATTGCAGATAAATTTAACCTAACATATTTAATCTTCTGTCTGATACACTTGATTGCATTTGTTAATATCCATCCATTCATCCATTAAAGACCTGCAACAGATTAAAGAGTTGAGTCACGAGCAACTGAGTTCTTCTGATGAGGTAAAAACAGAGTCAGTGATGATGTTATTTTGAATAGCTGATGCCAACCCATGACTGTAGTCATGGTGTTTTTGCAAAATGTTGAGCGTTTGAGAAGCAAAGATGGGCATAGGCTCTCAGACGTTTCAACAAATGCATGAGACAATCCCTGATCTGTTTCAAAAGTGTTTTCCAGAAAAACATTGGAAGGGAACTGAGTGCCGAGTGGAGTCACTTTACTGCGTAAAGGTGTTTTACACATTTTTCAACAAAAAAAAAAAAAAACATTCTGCAAACATTACAAAGACACAGGTAAGAAAGAAGGGAGTACAGGTACTGGACTGATCTGCCTGCAGTCCTGAAATATTCCCAAAAGAAGAGAATTTTGAAAAGAAGATAGCACAACCCATACCACGATCCCATACTACTATCACAGCTTCAGATGTGTTTTTAGCAAGAATGGGATTAGGTAACTGATACTCTTCATAGTCACAATCAAATTCACTTTACTTTATTTTTTCACCCCCTCCTTGAATGTCTAAATGCTCGGTAGGTAGTAGCCAGGCATATTCCTATGAAGATCATCTTAGGTGTTCCTTGCTTGATGCTATTGTTTTTACAAACAACAATACACTGTCACACAGATCGCGGCTTCACGATAGACAGTCAGCAGGGAGTCCTTAATTTCTCGGATCACTGATAGCTTTATTCATTCAGCATTTTTTTTCCCCATGATGGACTGATCTTATCTTCTGCGCTGAGTTTGCAACCATCCTCATGCCCTGTTATATCTTTCTGCTTTGACAATTTACACAGCTCTTATTCCACCCCCGTCACACCTCTGCCGCTACCTCCCTACACGCAACAAAGAGTTACCAAAAGAAATGCTACATCATTCTGCCTCTGTGTGATTCACAAAACATAGGGAGGTGTAATGAAGGTCCTACTCAACAAGAGTACAAATTGGCTGTTTAGATGAGGCTTATGACATCATGTAAATTCTTCAAGCATGACGTACATATTATGCATAATAGATTAGAGATATTAACTCATTGGACCCATATGATAAACCATAAAACAACTGTTTTATTCCTCTATCCCAACCAGTTCATTCACAAGAGTGGGCAGTATCGTTCAGCATCTTTGGATATCTTGAGTGAATGTACTGATTACAATAATACATTGTTTTTTTATGTATGTGCACCCTACATCCATCAAAGATTATGCAACAAAGAGTATTTTTGATTATGCATTTCAAATAAAGATTTACAGTTCCCATTGTCAGGTTACTAAATACACATAATTGGGAATAAATCCATATTTTAGGTTTTTGTCAAGTCTGGAGAGCATTTGGGCATTTAAGGAGGGAGTGATCTATGGAAAATAGATGACAAGAGAGCTTTGGAAAGACAAACACCATTACGCAAGTGATCAGTCGTGTTGACACAATGCTACACCAGGGAAATCCAACAAAAAGTTAAGCAGTGTGCTTGTATCATCCTTGTCAAGGTGATGCAGCCAAGTTGTTACACCCAGGATCTGCAGCCAAGATGACTTTTACAACTTGGAGTGAAGCCTTTTGCATTACCTCCAAGACTTAAGAATGTACTGCCTGCTGCCACACACAGTCGAGTTTTGATTGACGTGCACTGGTGAGCAGGTGCACACATCTTTTTGACGAATCGTATTGGATACTAAGAGACATGCCCTCCCTGAATCCAACCACTACCTTCTTTCTTCTCTGTCCCCTTTGCATTCTTTGCCCATGCAGGGACAGTGGATTAGCTTCCTCCGTTTCCATGTGACCTCAGCTGTGTTTGATTTTTGCCTACTTGAAATTGGCCATGGGGTTAACAGTGAGTCCTTTGATCAGTCTTGCCAGGAATAGGACTTGTTTATCTTGTTTATCTGATGATGGCCCCTTAATAGGGGGGCATATATTTAGCAGGGGCATGCCTTGATGTGGGCCCTGATAGCTTTAGGACAGAGAGAAAAGAGAGGACCAGGACCCTGTAATGGTCGGAGGTGAAGGAAAGACGATTACAGATGTGGCTTGAGGGCATCTGAACCTTGTCTCTCTCAGCCACTTTCCGCCAACACTTATCTGACCCATACAGATGGCTTCTCATCATCATCAAAAAGCTCCGCTATGCAACATATTTTCTCTTCTCCTTTTAACTTGCAAAGCTCCTCCATGTAACACCCTGAGACTGACGGTTATTAATCCACATCCCGACAGCTTTTCTACACAGTCCGTAAGTTCAGGAAGTGGCACATAATCAATGAGCTTCCTAAATGTTGAGATGTTGCCCTGATCTTGTGTTCCCTGGCTTGCTGATGGAGACGTGGGGGAGAATGGTGCGGGTAGACAGCCGGGCCCCATCCCTTCACTTGCTGGCTCAACCTCAGCCCCCTGAAATGAAAGCGTTCCTCTTTCTCCTCTCCTGCATTGCAGCTGGACTCCAGGGAGCCTACAGAGGACTTGTTTATTTGTGCAAAAATGTAATCAGGGGGTCTGTCTTTACACGACCTACCCTCACCACCTTCCCTTTTTCCACCGACTCTCATCTTTCCTCTGTTCCCATCAGTTCCCCTCCTCTTCTTTAGACGTCTATCTTTCACCAGCTTGTCCAAATCTTGTTTCCAGATATTTTGTTGACCTTGAGAACTGTTTGATGTTCATCTTCCTGTAAAGGTCAACGAGGATGCCGGCTGATATTGGTCGGCACATGCGCGCTTTCTCCTGTTCGAGCCGTGGAGGAAGAGCGTGTAATGCCGTAACATGCTAATAATTTAGTCTGTTATGTTGTTTGAATCATGAGATTCCTTCGGTTTCAAGTGAAGCATGAGTAAACAAGCTCACACATGTGGCCGCAATATTGCTGTTCTTCTGTCCAGAAGAGTTCTCTGTGTGGGAAAAGGGGGTGTTATCCGTGCATTTTCATTCAGCGTTTCCCACGGATGTATGACGGAACCCATGAAAGCACGGAGGGTTTTTTTTTTTCTGAATGTATAGAAATATTGAATCAATCTATATTTATCAACACATGCAACAATATTGGACAATGCTGTTTTGTGGGATATTATTTTTAAAACTTTTTTTTCTCTATTTTGTTCATCTTGGAGCTTTAATATAGCCCGGAATCTAAAATAGGTAACGTAGGGATGGATTCACATGAGATAGAAAGTCACCCGTGAATGAGCTCAAAGGTGTTTTAAACCCTTGTTTGATTTAATTCACGTTTACGGCTTTAATCGCTAATTTTCTTGCGTTGCTTTGAATAATAGTCTCCGGCTTATCCTGCTCTCTCATTGACTTCCAAGTGCTTTTCCAATCTTTGCTGTCTCTTATTTCACTGTTTGTCCCAAAAGACAGACAGGCGGGTTAGCTTTGGGCTGGGCTGCCTTCTGAACAACACCATCTTCAGTCTGCACTGCTCTCCTCTGAAGGAGCATCTTGTTTTTCAACTGGTGGTTTTCTGAAGCCACCGTATTTGATGTGGGCTTCTCGTAATCACACAACATGCTCTTTAAACATGAACTACATTCATCTTCATTCCACGACTTCTGCACCCCCACCTCTGGTTTGTCGCTCCTTTTGGTGCTTTTTGGTGAGTTATTGTGCAGCAGAGTAGTGGGACAAGAGGAAGACAGTGGCCTTGATCTCAATGAAGTGGTTTTTATCTGGCCAATCCGGCAATTAGGCCACCGAGGAAAGAGTGAACCTCTAATCCTTGATTGGACACATGTTCTTTGTAGTAGTAATGTGTCTCTTCCTTCTATGTCCACATGCCTATCTGATGGGACGCAGAGTAAGTATTAAACCGATGCCTCAGATGGAAGCCTAACATTAAGATGAAGATGTTGCGCTCTTTGAGGCTGAAGACTTTTAATTACAAGCTGAGGGCCTGATGTAGTTGTGTTTCCTTCATTTTAGCTGAATAGAGGGTTTGCTCGGCGCTGACTGGAGACCTGGTGCCAAGCGCTGGAGTCACTGTGTCACCGGCATGTACTTTGTGGGTACAAGACGGGGCGTGCTGCCACGGCAAGCACAAATCTGCTGGAGTCCCACATGGGGCAGAGATGAAAGGCTTTTATCTGCCCCCGTCCCCCCCCCCGCCCCCCTTGCCACTGTCCGCTTCCCCACGGAGCCCTGACTGACAGGGGAGTAGGTGGAGAATAGAACTAGAATAACCAGACCGGTTGTTAACATATCATCCATTGATGAAGCCTCAAGAGAATCCCAAGAGATCAAAGCAAAGCATTCAGTCCAAAAGCATGACATTGTCTTGCACAACAATCTCGCCGTCCTCCAATTCAGCTGTCAGTGAATGAGGAAGTGGTCACGAACGGCAGAGGAGGCCTTTCACAGTCCCCTAATGGGCTTTGATGATACAGCACAAAGAAAGTCTTATAATGGTCTTACACAAAGTTTAATGTATTTTTTTTACATTTATTTATTGTTGTCATTAAACCAAGAATGACCCGGTCCACACCTCCGTAAATAATGATAAATGTCTGATAAATAACTGCTTCTGAGCAGACTTTTCTTTCTTTCTTTCTTTCTTTCTTTCTTTCTTTCTTTCTTTCTTTCTTTCTTTCTTTCTTTCTTTCTTTCTTTCTTTCTTTCTTTCTTTCTTTCTTTCTTTCTTTCTTTCTTTCTTTCTTTCTTTCTTTCTTTCTTTCTTTCTTTCTTTCTTTCTTTCTTTCTTTCTTTCAGTATAAAGTGGATCGTTTTCCTTCCCTCTCCGGGGTGCTGCTCTGAATATCTCCCATCCCCTCTGGGACTTCTTTATTTTTCAGTTTTGTTTTGTTTTTCAGGCACTCCGCATTTACACCCAGCAGCTCTTTGATGTTGTTGCCTGGGTGCTGGTGGACAAAGGAACCTCCATCAGCTGGACTTAAGGATGGGGTGCTGAGGGTTAGCAGAGGGGATTGGTGAATAAAGAATCAAAGTAACTGGAATGGGGCCTGAAGGCGGAGGGCTCGATGTGAGACTGTGAACCATGTATCCCTCTTAAATATGGCCTGGAGTTCACAGTTGTGGTTGCTTTTTTTTTCTTTTTCTTTTTTTTTTTAACTTCTATTCTCCTTTGTGGTTCACGTCGATGACAACAAGTTTACTCATGCCAACAGTTATCAAAATAAACTGCACTGTTCATCAAGTCTATGGTTTGTCATATCACAACCTAAAAAAAAACAACATTATTTGGACCATATCGGGTCATGAAATTAAGTAAGTACAACCTCAGGCGAGCAAAGGAATGTAACATATTATAGCATTTTACCATAGGAAGTTTGTGGAAAAACTATCTCTGGCATTGTTGCGCTGGAATATTGGACTACTCTCCTTTACGGAGTTTACTGACAGGTGCGTCACATATGAATAAAATACTTTGGCCTACAGAGGGCCTCATGAATGATTGAATAACTGGAAAATGCCCGGGTCCAAGGCTGCAAAGGAAACCCACATCATTACCCCTCCAGCGCCGTGCCGGACTTTTAGCATATGCCGTGTTTGGTTTTGGTCTAAAATAGTGCTCTAAACTGTGCTCAAGAATCTCCCCTTTGCTCCGATCTTTCTGACAGATATTGTTGTAGAAGTTCTGTGGCTTGTTCAGGTGGAACTTTGCAAACCAGAGCCATGCTGCCAAGCTCATTTTATTACAAAAAAAAAAAAAAAAAAGTGGCGTTCTGTTTGCAACCCTTCACAAAAGGGTTCAATTGTGCAGTTTTGTTTTAAGTTGTGCTGTCACGAACTTAGACATTTAACATACTAACTTACACTGGTGGAGTCTGGGATTTAGCTCCCGGGGTTTGTTTTAATTTGTTTGAGCACTGTACAGCCTGGCCTTTGAGTGAACTTGTTAAGGTGTCCATTCGCAGGAAGACTGGTGACTATCCTGAATGTTTTCCACTTTAGAATATGTTTTTCCTCACTGTAAAATGATGAACTTTCTTTTTAAATTGACTTATAACCCCACCCAGATTGCCTTGCAACACCGTTTGTTTCTCTAAGATCATTGCTGATGTCTTAGCCATGTGTTTACACACACACTCGATTCATACAACCAAAAATTGTTTTTTTTCCCACAGGACTGTAATTTTGTATGCTTATGCTGTCATTCATTGTTCACATTCTTCACAAAAGACTGATATTTTTATTTGCATTCATTCAGTCTGAAAGACAACCAGCTGTTGGGACCATAAAAGTTTCCCCTCTGTGTTGTCACCTCCGTCTGGCTTTTTCAGCGTTACAATCCCATGCAAGGTGCATGCGTTCTAACCTCTGCCTCTCTGGGCTTTCTGTTCGCTTAGCCATGCACAGCAAGGGCTACCGATGCCACTGCAGGCCTTCACATCCCCACAGTAGGGGAGAGACGGTCTCTGCTCCCTCAGCCCATCAAATCCCCGCAGGACCACTCTGGTCCACTGGAGGCAAATTCAGGCCGCAGCCTTTGGTGGTGCCGACACAGCAACCCTCTTTCACCAAGGGCCTCATTAAACCTGACAACATCCCCTCAGCCTGCATTTTATTGTTCAGCCGACTTAATGTTAAATGGCAATTAAAGGCATCACCAAGGTGCAGCTATTAATGCCTCGGAGGAGCACAAAAGCTTTGCAATTTGGCTTAACAGGAATCAAAAGTTTTCTATCCCGTTGGAGCAAAGATGAATATAAACTATGGCTGTCTGAGCTTTTTTCATTATTTGAGTATCCAAATAAAAGTTATGTTCAAGTGATTTATTGCAAGAACAAAGAATCGAGTTAAAAAAAAAAAAAGAAGTTCAGCAGTGTGAAAGGACTTGTATCGAGTCATTTCTCATAAAGCTTTATTGTTGACTCCAGAAAGCTGCTGTCTTAAAAGAAAATAAAATGATGTTAAGGAGCAATGACACATGCCTCCAGAAGTTACCAAAAACAGAGCTAAAACACAGTAATTATTGGACTTTCCGTCACAGTGGAACCATTTAACTTGATTTTATTTGTTTTCCTTTGTTTGTTTTCTCAGTTCACTTCCTTGTAGGTGGTCCCTGGTATCAGGTACGTTTTAGTACGACGCTGATCATGGTTTCAAGAGTGCTGACTCTATCAAAAATGGTGCCATGAAAACACTGCAGAACGTGAATTAGTCCGAAGCTGTGGGGATAACAACATCTCCGCAGCAACACAGAGGTCCTACAAACCCTGGCACGCATCCCCATATTCCAAAGAAAGTCATCTTTTGCATATTCATGATAAAAAAATGTAAAAAAAAAAAAAGGTTTTGAAATGAGATTTTGTGGTTGGATGGATGGATGGATGGATGGATGGATGGATGGATGGATGGATGGATGGATGGATGGATGGATGGATTTAAACAAGCAGTGACTGTGCTGTGTGTGTGTCCAACTTTGGTGGAGGAGGTGATGAAATCCAGCTTCCAACGATATTCACATGATACAGTATTTTCTTCAGAAGAAAGCAAAGCAGAGTAAAGTATATGAAAAGATGTGAAAAGACTAAATTAAAAAAAAAATAAATGCAACACTTGAAATTAAATCTTGTTCTTTTAAAGCAAGTTCTCCAATCTCCAAAAAGTGTGTGCTCGCATTTTGCTTTGCTGCCCACAAGATGCAAAAAAAAAAAAAAAAAAAAAGGAAAAAGGCAGTCAAGGCTGCTTCTCAGTCTCATGCCTGATACAAGATCTTTCTTTTACGGTGTTATTAGAACCTCATACAAACGTCAAATCATGACTGAACATCTTGTAATGATCACAGGCCCGCGCTTTAGCTGCTTGACCCCAACACGTTCGTTGTGAACATTTCTCTCGCATGCAAAGTGGAAAACTCAGGTAATGCGGTCGGCCTGAGCACGGCGGTTTTGCTGCCAGGTTGTTTTCCACAGCAATTAGCAGATCAAAGCGTAATGTTCTGTGTCACTTGTTTAACTCACCCCGCATATATACAGTCATCAGGGTCTGTTTAGATCCCATACCCGCGAGGCCCGCTCGTCTATGGATTACTTTTGAACATACATCTTCGCTTTTTTATTTATTTGCTTGTGTGCAGTCACGAAACAAGCAGGGGGCGCGGAGCATGGGCTCCACATGGAGACGCAGAGGGGTTGTGCTATGTAAACCACCAGGGTTGGCAAATGACTACAACTGGAAATGGTCATAGCACAGATGAATGAGAAGAGTGTAAACAGTCTGTGAGCCATCAATATGTACTTGAGGGACGTGGAGGGATGCAACTGAAACATCTGTTCCTCTAGCTCCGTGGAGTAATTAAGCCATATTTATAGCCTCTGCAGTAAACAGACCCGCAGCTTATCTTGTTGTGGTCAGGTTTGACACAGCTGGTTTGAGAGGACAACAGGAGATTTCAAAGGTTCTGGCTGCACTTGCCATATTTGGTCGCTGCACACTCCTCCGCGAGTCTTTTCCTGCTTCATTTTTATCTTCGGGTTTTGACTCAGTGAAAGTGCAGAAATTGCAGAACAGTTCACTAAGACTTTTCTAAGTTGCTCAAGACTTCAAACACACTAAAATAACAAAAGGAAGTCTGGCAATCAAGCATGACTATGTTTGTCTATCTCTATCATTACCACATTTTTGGGTTTTTCCATTTCAAAAGTCACGTCGGAGGCCATATAAGAAAGACTTAAGTAGTTTACTCAGCTGTGGATGCACAAGGTCGGCTTTGCCTCCCTTCTCAGTGACAGATATGCAAATAGGAATTAAATTGTTCTGATGGATGATAGTTTTTTTTTTTTTCATTTTATTGTTGTTGACCATCTGACCTTCCTTTTTCATGTTGAAACAATATTTCTTCAACTCAGAAAGATGGAGGAAGGAGATACAGCGACCATCAGCAGATATTGGGCTTCATAACCTCAGTGCAGGTCATGTCCAGTCCTTTCTGCGCTTATTTTATTTTTTTCTACACCTGGATCAGCAACACCACATATTACGACTGATTCATAAAATAGAGAAAAATTACACCTGCCTAACCTTTATCATCAAGCTTTGCTTTGTTATAAATTGGACAAAAAGTTACATAAAACAAACTATATGAAACATTTATCTTCAAAGTTGAGTTATCTGTGTATCTCATAAAGAGAAAGTTGTGCAAAGAAATAAGCAAGAGATGCTACAGATGCTTTTTTAATTATTAATTTGACAAACGTTTGTCAAATCTTTCACCTTGTGTGCCAATCTGCAACCAAAGCACCCTCAAACTATGACGTTAACGCCACCCTGCTTCATACGTGGTGGAAGAGTCTTCTCCTAGAACAACTTTATATTCATGCATTTAGAGCATTATTCCAAAAGATCTGGTCTTTGCCATCATGTTCACTGGCAAACTGGCAAGTTTGCTCTAATGTTCTTTTTGGACAGCAAACGTTTTTTCCTAGGCCGTCTTCCAGCGAGGTCAAATTTCTGCACATGGATATGTGCCTTTGCACGAGCTATCTGATCGCATGATGAAATTCTGGAATAAATAGATACTTGTTTTTGCATCAAACGGTCTGATGTTGGGCTGGATTTGCCATAGTGGCTGGTCCAGGAGAAAACTGGCAGCCATTTGAAAACCAATGAAATAAAATAGATGACTTTTTTTCTTCTTTCTTTTAAGTCTCTGACTTGTAGGGAACCGCAAGGTTTTTTTTTTTTCTTTCTGAGGGGCTCAAAGAGCTCCTCGGGCATGATGACAGCAGTCATTTCAAACAGCAGACGATGGAGGTGACGGAGGTTTTTAAAACTCAACGACCAATGGCACCTTTATTGAAATCCCTGAATAATAAAAATTGGTTTGAAGATATGATAAATATACTTTCATTTCACATGAAAAGTGATGTATTTTCTCCTTTTCCTTCTTTTCCATACACTGAGGTGTTTTTTTTTTTAGATACACCTTGTACACCTTTTAAAACACAGCAAGTGTAATGTCTTGAGTTTGAAAATGACATCAATGATTATGTCAATTTATCGCTATAGTACCTTTAATTTTGCCGTAAGAGGAAAAAGCAAAGGATCTTAACGGGAAAAATCATTTCCAAGTGCTTCCATCTCAGAAATGGAACCTAATCTAAAAATAAAAGAGGTTCATCTACGCTATGCGGCTGCAGATGACTACAGACTAGATTTCAAGCTGTTGAAATGCCAAATAAAATCACCTGTTTCTTCTTTTGATCTGAATTCTTCAGTCAGGCAGCAATTGTGAGTCAACTAAGTCCTCATTTCCATGCAGCTCCACAGCTCAGTGATTCGGGTCCCTGCAGCAGGGGTGGCAGCTCCCTGGTGCTATCAGTTTAGTTCGTAAGATCGGCCCTGGATAGCTGTGGTGGTGGAGGGGGGGTTGGAAGGAAGGAGGCATGGGGACACCTGGTCCTTTCTCTTTGGGCGCTCAGACATGTTACGGTTGTGCCTCCTTACAGAATCAGGTCGCAGGATATTACCCTTCCACTGATGTGCGTCCTGAAGCTCTTCCAACATCCAGCAGCTCCACCACAGTGTCTGGTTGCAGTCGTCTCTGCTTTTATATATGTGGAAGATCCTTTTTTTTTTAGACATAGGTGGGAACCCAAGCGTTAGGTGTCTTGGAGGGAAATATATACATATTCGGGATGACTGGAAAGCAGTCGACGTCAATGTGAGAGAAAGGAGAAAAAAAAACAAAACAAGGAGATTCACTTTTCAGCCAGCAATCCCCAAGTTAGACACCATAAAAGCCTTTGCATAGTAAGTCAAATTCAAAGGAGCCCCTCTCTCCCTTCTCTCCCTCTCTCTCAGCTTCTTTCTCAGTGCGTTGTTGGATATGCGTTTCATAGCTGCTCGAGCAATTGAGCGGTTTTTGAAAATGCCGGTACTTTGTTTTATGCGCAGAGAAGTAAGAGCACCGGCGGCTGCCCCTTTGAAGCCCTTTCAAATTTATTATTGTTGTTTTTCCAGGAGAGGCGTTTTTTAAATTACAGCTCATTGGGAGTGGATCTGCTGCTTTGCTGTTTTTGGAGAGGGGTTTGCATTTTATGTCTGGAAACGAGCATTACCCTCTTCGCTTAGATGTCAGTGGAAGGTAGAGCAATTCTGGGGAAGATTGAGTGCACTGTACCTGCATTGAAAGGGCAGAGGTGGCTTGTGTTGGCACCCTTGTTAGAAATTCTCCCTAAGACTAGAAGTATGTAATTTGCAGACATCTCAGGAGCTGGCTGTCCTCTGCTGTAGCAGCCATACATCATTCAAAACTGTACATTAAATGTGTTCTTTTCTCCTGCACCTCTGGTTTATTTCCAGTCTGATATTAAGACGGCCAATAATAAATCACCTCTTTCAATCCTTCTTTTTCAAGCCAGAGAACCGAAACGTTCCAGAGTTGCTTCTTGCGTTGTCCTCAATAAGAAAGAGACATCTTGTTGGAGTCATACCCAGGTGACATCAGAGTTTCTCTTTCCCTCTAATATAGAGCGGTATATGTGCAAAAACAGATGCAATTTCAAAGTCATAGAAAGTGTAAAGCCACAGCTTCTTAAATATCACACATATAAGATGTAGGGTGGAGGTGGAGGAAAGGTTGTTTTTTTTTTTTTAATATTATATACAAGAGAAGAACAACTAACTGCTGTATTATGTTACTAAATACACTGGAGAGGTTTGCAGACAGCGTTTGTGCTCGTTGAGCTCAGCAGTTTCTTCGTATCAGTGGATCAGTGTGACCAAGTACAAGTTGAATGGAGACCCATTCCTGCTAAAGAGGGCGAGGCAATCTCCGCTCCTGCATCACGAGGGATTACAGCTCAGGTTTGCACAACACGGCAGAGAGGAAGCTGTTAAAGACAAGGACCAACACCGCGTCCTGACCTCTGACCCTTACATCCTGACCTCTCCTACAATCTGACACTAGCCCTTGTCTACATGAAAGCTGTCCTGTTGACTCACCGGGGCTAATTTAGAGTTCCGGTGCCCCCGGCCACTGTGGGGACAGACAGCTCGCACGCTGGCCTTAGGAAACTTTAGAAAGACTTGTTTGACCCGATGCTGGTTTCAGCGCTGTCTGAATTCGACGGGCTGCAGCCGCTTGCCGCTTTTCTACGCATGTGTGCCGCAGCCGCAGCGAATACTCACCCAGTCACCCAGTTCTTCGCATGCCTGCGAATGAAATCCTTTAACAAGTCTCACAAACGCCGACCTCACACTGTGCCACCTGCCACCAACTACAGAGATTACGGTCATTACTTGGCTTCTTTTTAAATATCACCAAACGTCGGCTCTTTCATCATTCCTAATGTGCGACCTTTAGGTTCACAGTTCCTCTAATCATGACTGGCAGACCTGGATAGTATTTTCATATCGCCGCTTTTGATGGGACCTAAAAATAGAGTGCTCCGCTGACCTCCACCTCGCACACCTCTTTTGACGTCATCCCGAGTGGACTGCATCTTTATTTTTAGGTGCCAAAAAATTAATTGAACGCTCGTTGTTTCGCTGGGTTTGTGTGGTGTTATGTAAGGGGATTACCCTGTTTTTACTGCCTACCCCCTAACGATGCAGGCCACCGCAGAGGAGGGAGGTAGAGACGGCGAGCAGAGGGAACTTCAAGAGGAAAGGAGGGCAGTGCATTCAAGGTAGTAGTACAGTGCTCCAGAAATAACCCAGCTGTGGGCCTAATTGTACATCGCTCTTGTTCCCTTTTCCCTCTTCAGCTGCGTGCCAAGGTCTTTGACCTTATCATCCACCTCACTGGCTCCGGAAGAATCCTTTCCGCCCCCTCTGGCTACCAAAGCTCCAGCCGATGCACAGAGCACAGCGGCAGGTCATCTCTAGCCCCACACTAACAGCCAAGCGCCACAACCGTTTAGGACTGATCCCAGTCGAGCACCAAAGTGGCTCGAACTGCCAGGTATGTTCTAATCATCCCCAGCGTGGGCCTCGTGGCTCCTTAATAAAGCTTAGCCCAGGAACCCCAGGCCCCTTATAGAGGCCCGGGGCCTCCCAGAAACCCGGGTCAAAGCAGTATATAAACTCTGCACAGATATTGTCCCGCTGCTTGTTTTGGCTCCACAATTGCAAGCTTTCTGTAAAATGCAACCCTGAACTTTTTCAGTTTTGTATTATTGAACGCAACTATAAAGGTCAGCAATTTGTTATGTGCGTTAGTTTTACAAGGGGCACCCAAGAGGAATGTGCTCACTCCGTGTCCCCTGCAGAATTCCTCCATGGTTAGGACGGTTTCATGCCCACGATGGGGGCCACCAGGGCCTCCCTGTCTCCGGGGCGTTAATGCACCAGTCCCAGACGAGGCACATATATACAGTCATTTCAGAGAGACGTTTAACTGTGCAGCCAGTGATAAGAGCAGAAGTAACACTTATAGAGGATGACACATGTTGCTTTATCAAGGATTAGGATTCCTGGATGTTGGCTGTCTGTGCAGGAAGTCAGAAAAGGACAAACACTTGCATCGTTCTATTGATTTTCTCGGGCTTCATGCACTCAACCAACTGCTAAACCAAATAAAATAAAAAAAAAAAAAAGAATTATAATGTTGGTCAAAAAGAGCAGAGTTGCAGGGAAATGGGAATTTTTATGAAATAACAGGGACAGGAAAAAGTTGAAAGAAGCCGTGTCATTCGTATAACAAATATATTTACATGATTATAGTTCTCTTTTTTGATTACTGTAAAGCATATATTGTATATATTGCACCTACACATTTTATGCATCCCAAAACACTTTGGAAAGCAGGTGTAGTTTCTATTTCATTTAAACAATGTGATTGTGCAGACAGGGTTAAGACACAATAACTCAAATTTTAACCTTTTAACCAAATTTAACTCGTGTACAACTAACTTGTTGAAAAATGTCTTTGCCGTCGGCAAATGGCAACAAACCAGACAGATATTTCCATGCACTCCAGAAGGAATGAGCCTACAAGCAGCTCCATCCAAAAAGCAGCCAGAAGGCTGGAGACAGATCGGCCTCCCTCTCCTGGGAAAGGCTTCTCACTCCGGAGATTCTCCAAAGCCTTTGGACTGGCTGTCGACACTCCCTGCCTTTAATGTATGATCAAGAAAAGCTTTAACTCATTACTCTTGTGAATGCCCCTCCCCATTCTTGTCCTAACTGCTTTCGTATGTTTAATAATACAGCCTTCAGATGTAATTTGTTCCAATATGATGCATAAAGAGAAAAGTCAAACAGTAGTGTTCTGTTTTTCCAGTACAAAATCCTCCAACAACTCGTATTGCTGGAAAAAAAAAGAATAATGAGATCCGAGAGAATAATTCTTTTTATTTCACGAGTAAGAACACAGAAACAGTTGGGATCGATCCATTTTCAATTTAAATAAACTGCCAGAAAAGGCTAAAACATTTAGCAGCTTAGGAGGAAAAAACAAACAAAAACAAAAAACAAAAACTGCTGTTTAGTGTGTTAAAGAGCAATGATGCATTGCACTTAATTAAATTACTTTTATATCTGCTAAAGAAAGGTGAGGTACAAGGCACGGCATGCTGCTGTTGAAGTGTCTAACTCTCAATCCAGCAATTATTTCCCGATCAAACGTTTGTTTGCAGCCTAAATAATCCTCTTGACATTATTAAACTAAACATCGCTTAACTAGACTCGGCTCTTCCCAACGGTCTGCTCTGAAATTCACCCCTGGGAAACACGAATCCAGCCTCGGGGAAAAAAGGTGCCGGGTCAAATTCCAATTGCCGTGTCCTTGAGCACCTATTTGAGCCTGGACTCTTGACTTTCACTAAGTTGTTTCCAGCTGTACGCAAGCACAGTGAGTCACTCACTAGCCACATAAATAAACAGTGTGAGGTGTTGTACAGCTATGCTGACTCATAGTAAGGACACTGCTGAAATACACCGCTGGTGGAAAACCATCAGAGCTACTTGGGTTAGGAAACCCCAGATTACCTTCTCCCTTGTAGGCCCAACTCCCCCCCCCCACCCTCCCACTGCTGTGATGAAAGTGGAGAAAGCAGCTCTACTACTTGCCTTTTTTGTTTATTTACCTTCAGAATTATACCCTGCTCCTCTTGGACCACGTTCCAACGTGTTTTGTTATGTTTCTTTTCAAACAGAATATCTATGCGTGTGGTCTTTGGCCATGTTTGGCTAACGCGAGCACACATACATGCGCACACACCGCCATTCAACTTTCCCCCTGTGCCAGAGGTCCCCTTTGCCCTTCCCCCTACCTCTAACCAAACATCGCAGGACAGCAAAAGGGAACTTCAAAGTGGCCAGAGGGGGTACTCCTTTTTTCCTGGCACTTGTCATCATCTAAGGGACTGGCTGCTCCCCTTATTACTCTAATTGCTTCCAACTGCTCCTGGAGGCTTTGATGAAGGGCGCCATGGAGCATGCTGGAAGCACCTGTTGTTGCGCAGAGGAGCACAGGTGGCCCTTATTGGTGGCGAGTGGAAAACACTACTACTTTTACTCAAAAATCACAGACTTCAAATAAATACAAAGTGAGAATTGTAAATCAATCACAGATACGTTAATTATAAAACTGCAGTAACAGTTTGTAAGGGAAAAAAGGAAAAAGGAGCTGCAAATAACAAAACGTGAGAACATGCTGACAGCACTCTGGCTCCATCTGGTGGCCACTTCAGAAATCCAAGAGCTGCAGTGGAGAAGAGATGCAAAACTTGTGGAAATCTATTTTTGGTTCTGTTATAAATTGACACAAATGTTTGCCAATGTTCACAACTTTCAATTTTTTTTATAAATACTTTTATTGCATCACTAAATTATAGGGAAATTTAGTAAACGTGTGTTTAGGTTATTCAACAAAATTTCACATAACTGGTTGATGACAATTGAGTACCAATGACGTTCACTCAATTCTATAGTTTAATGCATTATAATAAATTGCACCCATGTAAAGAAGCCCACAGAGAGATTGTTAACTGTTATTAATGAACTTGTGATTAACTGCAGGTGAAATCACGAAAAAAGGACTGAGTGAAGCTTACTTCATTTCAATAAGACCAGAGAGAATATGAGTAAACATCTTGTGGTTTAGATGGCAATTAATTTTTAAACCAAGGATTGCCGTTATGTTTCATTATAAAAAAGAAAAACAAAAAAAATCTGAGTGTATACAGTACATACCAGCTGTGGGAGGATCTTTTCAAATTGATCAATCTCTACTTGGTCACAGTCCTCCGACTCAGCCTGCTTCTGTGATCTCACAGCAGCTTCTGAGAAAAGATAGAAGGGTTTCTTTATAGTCTTATGTTGTATATATGTATATATATATATATATATATATATATATATATATATATATATGTGTGTGTGTGTGTGCACAAAAAACATTGGATTACCTTGGACAAAAACCTTCAGCACCTCTGCCATGAGCAGTACAGCATCACCACTCACTAAAACACACACACGTACACAAAGCTCTGAACAGCTGTGGCATCATAAATAAAACACAAACTCATAAACAAATAAAAGCATTAACAAACTCACGTTTGGTTTTGTCTTCCTTGAAAAAAATAGACAGCAGTTTGCTTACGGTTTCCTGTAAACAAGCAAAATTATGTTCTCCAGATTAGGAGACAAACTTTAGAGTCAATTTCATAGGTAAGTTGTTAAATAAAATACTTTATTAGTGTCTACTGCAAATAAAATACACGACAATACACGTGTGCAATAAAGCCTGTAGCGCGTTTAGATGACGTGCCTGTATTTCGCCTACCAATCTACGATAGAAAATAAACTGATTTTCTTTTATCAAATAATTTTCACATTTTTTCACCGAAAATGTGAAGTAAAAGGCACAGGACAGGATGACTACGAGTCGCTCTTCTATTCGGCGCATGTCATTACTTTATAATCGCTTAAATATGACAGTTTTATACGAAATATCAAGATTGAGTTTTGGTTGTGGTATGAAACTTGACGAATTCATTTAGCTCTGTGAGCTTTACAATCGTATCGAAAGCTATATTTCAGTTATGTGAACAAATGGGGGATAAACAATGCACATTTGACGCCTTCCTGGGAAAAACAAGTAAATACAAACTCCCTCTGACCTTTTTAAAGCCAACTTCTTCTTCCTTCTCCGCCATGTTTTCTATCTTGAGGAAGAAACTTGGCGGTCTACGCATGCATTGGCTGTTGGCAGGTGACGTCACACGTAGGCACGGTTGTCTTTACGTTTTAGTTCGGTTTTGTTTTTTAATCGTTTAAATTACATTTCACATGAAGCACAGTTTATGTTTTGTAGCGAGACCTGATGGCGCTAAAGTGTAGAGTTGCCCCCCAAAAACATTTGTAAATATTTCTACATAAGTCAATAATTCAGGTCATTTTCATCAATTTCATAGTTAAAAGTCAAGTTGCACTGTTCACCAGCTTTGCCTGCACATCTCTAATCTGCATATTTTTGTTACATTCATATTTTAAACAAGTATCCAGAACACAATAGACATACATACGTGTGTGTACATGCTTTATTGGACAACAAAGGCATACATTGTCTAAAAAAGGAGTTTTTTTTTTTTTATTCTTCTCCATTTTTATTCTTCTCCATTTTGCTTTATTTTAATAACTGTATGTATTAATGGTTAGAACAAAGTCTGGCAAAAAAAAGTCACACACACACACACATATATATATATATATATATATATATATATATATATATATATATATATATATATATATATATATATATATATGCGTTTTAATCTTGCAGCAGTTTTTTTTTGTCCTTGAGTGTGTGTGAGCGCATCTTTCATCAGCTCTTGACAGTTTATTTAATTTTCTTAAACTGATTCTGTTAAATAGGACTAAACATCATTGATGGTGAAACACAAAAACAAAGAAAAAAAAACACAAGGCAGCGATGGATGCAGTGTGGAGACCATGTGGTGTTGTGTATACAGATGATTGTGAGTGTTTTAAATAAAAAGAAAGCCATGTCAACATAAGACACACATATATACAAACAGAAGGACAGACAGAGTAGAGGTTTGTTTTTTTGTTTTTTTTCTATTCACCATCTAACCACTGAGCATCCTCCAGAATGTAGCCCAGGCCTACTGAACGCCGTGGTGAAGGTTTGGCAGAGACTGCCTCATCGTGTGATGCATCCTCATTCTGCAAAAAAGAGTTCAGCATCAGCTGACAAAGGAGGAAGTTGCAGTTCTGAGCTCAAATACTGCTAACTGGAAGATTTCTGTTTCCATGGCCGTATTCAGAACAAGACAGTGACTCATGTTTTGCACTAACCTTTGGACTCACAAACTGTTTCACTTTCACCTCGGTTCCTCCAATGTAGTGAGGACCATTCCAGTCTGCTATGTCTGCTTCATCCTCTGTAGAAAACGTCACAAAAGCCACTGCATTACCCTTGGACTTGGGGTTTTTCTTTACCTGGGATCAAATACAAATATGATATAAGATATACATTATTTTTTGAATAACCGAATTCCTTTCACTTATAAAAGCAGTTCTTTTCAAGTCTTTACCTTACATGATGTGACGTTGCCATACTCTCTGAAGTAAGCATGTACGTATCCTTCATTCAAACAGGGATTCAGCTCCTTTATACACAATCCATGAACCTGTTCAATGATAGAATACTCACAAGAGTCAGATAAATGGTCAGATAAAAAAAACTATGGCTTGGCTTGAAAAGAACATTTTTCCTAGAAAGTTAAAGGCGTATTACCATTTCATACTTCTCTGACAAAGCAACTCTGTATTTCTTTGGAAGACAGATGTACACTTTTCTTTTACCTTCGGCATTTGTTGTATCTACGAGGAAGTTTGGTGGAGAATGAGAATGAATGAAAAATGGGAACCTGTGAATTTACATTACTTTGCTTTTGAGCTGAGACATGAAATTAAAACAGCTTTTACTCACCAGTCGTCATGACGATGTGAGATGAGCCTTTTCTTGAAAGTAAACCAGCTCAAGGAGAGAGGAGCTTAATGCTGAGCGTACTCGCATAGCATCATTTATACACAACAAGAAAATCCACTCCCACTTTTGTTTGAATGCCAAGATAAACAGACATATCTGAAATGTTCAAGGGAACCCAACTTGTTTGTCAACCTGGGGGGGGGGGATTATCACAAGGAAATGGTTGACATGACTGGTGTAGACTGGGCTCATTATTGCACCTTTTTGGCGGTACACAGGAACAAAGTCTTACAGTTTAAGGCACTTTTGGGGTTCTATTTGAGGATGTTATTGTGATACCAGCCACTGATATCACAATGGTATATGTGTAACTACTGAATCATGTGAATGCGACTGGAATCATTTGCACGTTTAGACCAGAAGACACAAAATTCATGTCAGAGGGTTCCAAAACAATTTTTCAAAAATATATTTTTTTTTCATACATTTAAGCACAATAAATAATGACTGTAATTATTCAAACACTGACAATTACAGATCAAAATCACCAATCTTCAATGTTACACGTTTGCTTTTGATGCAGATAGACATCTTGGCCTTGCTTGGATAACGCCGCATCACGCTCATCACAGGTGAGACGTTTTCTTTCTGTTTAAGGAATGGGGAAACTATTTTACCTGGAAGAGAAGATTAAGTCATTCAAAAAAACAGAGATTCAATAAGTTGTTATTCAAGAGCCCGAGGACAGCTCTTACCTATTTTTGAGATGACTCTTGACTATTCCGTTCGCAAAGATGCTGCAGTTGGCTGATGAGGAAGTTTTTATCATTCCCCTCCTGCATGAAAAAAAACAATACACTAAAGATGTTGCTAATTTTTTTTGTCAAAATGATAGTATACTGAGTGTTACAGCGCTTGGATAAATGACAGAAATATTCACGATGCATAGCAGAGGAATTTTGGCTGATGTTCTTCCAACTGTCTGAACTTTTGTTTTATTCTGATGGCGTCAAGGAATGCTAAAACAGGAATGATTTCAACTGTAAAACAGCAGGAGGTACAAATAATCCTGCAGCTCCTTGAACCAGTTTGTTGGCTTCAGAAGAAACTGTTACATACACATGAAAAAGCAAGCAAACAAACACATTCATAACCTGCAGAGTTCGGATTTGGAGCTGTAAGGATGGAACCGACTTCCTGGTTGGGGTGCTCCACAGATGACCGTGTGACCAGAGCTTTAACCCCCCGACTCTCCAAGTGCTGTTTCACGTTTAGTATTTAAGCGATTATTCCAGTTTATTACTAGATGGTAAGTTAAGTAAACATTTGTTTTGGACCAAAATGACTTAAAGCAAAGCTGTTTTGAGAAGTATTTCCAGGAAAATTGCAGTTAATGTTAACGCGGTGGGTAACTGACGTACTTACAAATGTGATTTTGGGAATGCTCTTATGTCATTTTGTTTGATTTTCAGGATGATTTTTTTTATAACAATGGTTTAATGATCTTTTAGAACCATTATCATCTGAAAATCTAACATTTTTTAGCAGGTACTTGGAAAATATCTTCCTGCATTTCCATAGCACCAGGACTGAGGCAGATTTAAACATTTTAAACATCAGACTAGGTGTCTGCATGCTATAAATATGCCAGACTCACAGAATCCTGAACTCAGAAGAATCACATAGCTGTCAAATCAGACTTGTTGAAAGAGAGAGGTAATATAGAACATACATTTTCAATTTGGTTTTCTAAGAGACGAATGATTCTCCTTTGGCCATCAACAACTTCAGTGTGAAAATAAATCACCAATCTAGGGAGAAAAAAAGGCAAAAATAAATTACCTATAAACACCAGACAAAAAGAAAAGGACATTTCAGCTATATTGTTATCATCAGCACTGACAGAAGCACTCCAGCAGCCAGGAATAAGAAGAGCGGGTTCTCTATCAGACTGTTGTAGACCCAGCTGAGCCACAACAGGATGGAGTGTGTGTCCTTCAGCTCTTTGGTCCAGAGTTGAGCTGATTCAAACATTCTTGTTAGATTCCTGAACGGTCCACATGTTGGGGACGGTTTAATCCTGTAGAGGACAGGTGGATTTAGATCAGGTCCAAATACAGTCTGTACCATAACAATCTTCTCAATTCTTGGAGCTCCTACTCCTGAATCATTGGGTTAAAAACAAAACAAACAAAAAAAAATCAATGTATCAGTTGATATCTTACCGTCACTCGATATTTCTGCCAAAAACAAACCTTTAGATGAAATGAACACTCACAAAATAAGTAAACTAAAATAACAGTGTTTTAACATACACTATATGGCCAAAAGTATTCGCTCACCTGCCTTGACTCGCATATGAACTTAAGTGACATCCCACTTCTAATCTATAGGATTTAATATGACGTTGGTCCACCATTTTGGAGCTATAACAGCTTCAACTCTTCAGGGAAGGCTGTCCACAAGGTTTAGGAGTGTGTTTATGGGCCATTCTTCCAGAAGCACATTTGTGAGGTCACACTGATGTTGGACCAGAAGGCCTCAGTCTCCACTCTAATTCCTCCCAAAGGTGTTCATTCTATCAGGTTGAGTCAGGACTCTGTGCAGAACAGTCAAGTTCATCCACAGACTCGGTCATCCAGGTCTTTATGGACCTGCTTTGTGCACTGGTGCACAGTCGTGTTGGAAGAGGAAGGGCCCAGCTCCAAACTGTTCCCACAAAGTTGGGAGCATGGAATTGTCCAAAATGTTTTGGTATGCTGAAGCATTCAGAGTTCCTTTGACTGGAACTAAGGGTCCAAGCCCAGCTCCTGAACAACAACCCCACACCATAATCCCCCCTCCACCAAACTTTACACTTGGGACAATGCAGTCAGACAAATACCGTTTTCCTGGCAACCACCAAACCCAGACTCGTCCATCAGATTGCCAGATGGAGAAGCACGATTCGTCTCTCCAGAGAACATGCCTCCACTGCTCTAGAGTCCAGTGGCGACGTGCTTTACGGCCCATTCTTTCACAAATAGCTGTAAAAACAGTCTGCATGCCGAGGTGCTTGATTTTACACACCTGTGGACATGGAAGTGATTGGAATACCTGATTCTGAATAATTGGACGGTTGAGCGAATACGTTTGGCAATATAATGTATCTATTATTTGTTTTTAAACAATGCTTGGCTTCCATTTAGTTTAAATGCCAATCGCTAAATTATGATTAGGTACATTTTGAATAACAAGTGAGTGTAAACTGCTATTTTAAAGAAAAAGTGATCCTATTTTGCCGTTTTCCATTCTTCAGAGTTCGCCACAGCAGTTTATTGATTTGATATAGATTTTATTTCAGATGTCCTTCGTGACAAAACCATTCCAAGGCTTTGGTGCAGGCAATGTAAAGTCATTGTTGAATATCCTGAGGATTTGTGTCATATAGTGTTATGGTCAAATGATTGACCCCCTTAATGAAATAAAAATAAAAAAAGGACTGTTTATAATTGAATTACAAGCCACGAAGACAAATCCCCATTAAGCAACCACAATTTTAGCATGTTTAACCAAAAGTCAATTCGCCAAGGCCAAAACTGTCAGCCCTTTTACAACATTAATCATCAGCAGTGTAGCCTCTGTGTCTTACAACTATTTATGGTACCTAACTAAGATGACACATGTGTTTGAGCTTCTAGCTCATTCTTCTATGGCAAATATTTTCAGCCAATCCCATCAGCATGGTTTCCTCAAAATATCATCATAGACTATAATAGAATATCTTTTATTGTCATTGTATACAATACAATGCAAGTTATAGGCATAAGGCAACGATATGTCTCTTAAAAACATATTAAACACAAGTAAATAAGCAAGTTTTAAGGTCATATATAGTGAAGTTGCACCTACAACATAATACACATACATATGACATTGATTCCAGTTGTATTGCAGTTTGATTTGATGTTAGTTCAAACAGATAATGGGCTGGGTTAAATGAGTCTTTTAAGATGTTATAGAAGGAAGTACAAATGTGTTTGAGAGCAGGTATGAGAGTGTTTGCTATTTTCTGTTCATCATTGATTACCTGCAGGGCCTTCTTATTAACTGCAGAGCTGCTGCTGAACCAGGTTAATATGCTGTGGAGTCAAGATACTCTCAGTGGAGCAGCGGTAAAAGAACGGCAACAGGTGCTGTGGCAGGTTAATCTCCTTGAGATCCCTCAGGAACTAAAGTCACAGCTGTGCTTTCCTCACCAGGCAGCTAGTGCTACATGTCCAGCTGAGGCCTGAGAATTGAAATGTTCTCTACACTTTCCCTGCTTATGTCTAGAGCCTGACCGCCATTCGTTTCTTCCTAAAACCAATCATCATTTCTTTTGTTTTCCTGGTGTTCAGGGCCAGGTTATTCGCTTATCACCAGCCTACCAGCCTTTCATGTCCATTGCCGTTTAAACAGATCAGTGTTGTGTCATCAGCATATTTGATGATGCGGTTTGAGTTGTTGGTGGCAGTCATGGGTGTACAAGGAAGGAGTGGAATATTTCAACATGAACAACTTTTCTTTATGGTCTCATTCACCTGAACAAGTTCACTTATATGTGAGCATCACCTTATAACTGTATGGAAACTACAAGTATTAAGGTCAACAAGAAAGGAAATTACTTACGCCATTATTGTATATGTGACAGCCACGGCAGCACCAAGGAATGAGGGAAAACACAAAAGAGTGACAAATAATGTTGTCATTTGGGTAGCCCTCCATGGCTTTTTGGAGGCCTGACAGTTAAGTGTCACACTATTCTGCGGAAGAAATCAGAACAGGATTGCTTGTCATGGACTTCAGGTGAGAAAAAACAGATGAAACAGCACATGCCATACCAACCTTCTTCAAGTAAAACAACAAAAACAGTTTGATCATTTGGACTGCAGGGAGCAGTGGAGCAAACAGCACGCCAAGCCTAAAAACAGAGGCAAAATTACTCATGTAAATTGTTCCGGTAAATATATATTGTAAAGCCATGGAGTTAAGTATGTGCATTTACCAAGTAAGAGTTTGTCCATATATGAGCTCCAGCACATTACGGGCGATGTCAAACACCGGCTTCCTTCTCTTTCTCAGGAGATTCTTAGAAGCAAGGCTAGAGAAAAGATGACATGGAAGTCTTTCATAGGGACGTGACTGAAACAGATTACATGTTTGTTAAAGCACTAATTTACCTCCATAGAAATTCCCCTAAAAAAGTGTAAAGCACCGTGAAGATAAAGTCCATCAGGAGCAGCCGATAAAGTTCTTGTCCCACAAAACTCTCCCAACACTGAAAAGAGAAAATGATAAAGAATTTGTATAAATACATACATGAAACCGATATTGGCACACATGTAAGCAGGTATGATGTAAGCAAATACACGTAGGTTTACAATTATATTTACTCTTGTTATCAGAGATATGAATCATAATTGCATTTGCAACCTTCAAATGTTGACTTTCTGGTTTCACAGGAATTTTCCCCAGCCAGTGGTAGCACAGCACGCCAACAGTACTGATCTTCAACAACAGGTTTCTGAAAATGAGGCCAAAACACTAAATTATACTTTAAAAAAAAAAAGCCTGAGCTGAATTATTTTAGCTGTTGTGGCTGTACAAGTGGCCTGCAATGCTCACAATACTATATTTTTTTAGTAACCGTGTTAGTCATAAGACAAATGTTCAGTTTGGGATCTTTAAATGTACACTTGTTCTCACCTGAAGATAGAGACATAGACACGTGTCCCAGGTGATTCATAACTCTCCATCCATGCGCAGAGGTTGAACACAGCAGGGAGTAACAGGTTGAGGCCCGACACCGCTGCAGATGTGAGCAGCAGCTCTTCTTCATTAGGATCCTTGTTGTGGAGGAATGCAGAAAATCCCTGTAAAGGCTGATGACTCTTCCTCTCAGCAGGTCAGCTTTTTTAACTTCCAGATAATATTGAATGTATTGGAAAACTGCAAATGTTACTCTTCTATTTGTACTTTTCAGGAGGACATAAATCAACAAATTCATAAAGAAGCATGAGGCTGCAGGTTTGGGCTGTCAATATTTATCTAGAATTAAAGGAAGGTTTAAAAATGATAGATGTTCTTAAACCAAACACATCTGTCAAGTCTACATGGGCAAAATTTCTACTCCCACCACTGTTAACGCACATATATATATATATACAGAGATAATTGTTTGATGTGTTTGCGTGCAGAGAGCAGACATATGATGTGTGTGATGCTTGTGGCAGGAAAGTGAAAGCAGAAGTGAACCAATATGGTAAGAGTATTTTTGTAAAAGACTTGATAAAATGTTTGCATACATACAAATGACTCAGTGGAGGAAAAAAACTTTAAATCTATGATGTTTTGGTAGATTTTCTGTGGATTTCCTCCAGCCTCTGACAGCCAGTGGACTCCTAAAGCACCACAGAGGATGCTTGCCAGACACAGGGCCCATGCAATCATCTGGAACAGGAGGCGGCAGAGTCGCTGCATGCAGCTCTTTTCCTCCACTCCAATGACCACCTCGGACAGCTGCTCCTGTTGGAAGAGTTGCCTTCATGATGCTAAGCTGGAAGACTGAAACAGTCCTCTAAATCTGCACTGGTTGCAGGTTGACGACTATCATCTGTTTGGCATGAAGCACTTTTGTTTTTTTAGAACATATAAATCGCAAATGAAACCTATTCAACCAATAGGAAAAGCCTGAATAGTATGGAGCAAAATAAACACAGGCTGTGACGTGCATGTTAAAGAGCATCCTGTATTTAAATCTTGTACACAGAAACTAGTGTGAGCCAGTGTGAGTGAGAGACCGAATGTGTCACAAACAACTCTTCTGGTTTTTATACTGTATATGTTCTGTATACTGTATCTTTTTCTGATAATTAAAGTTTATTCTTTCTAATTCTTTCTCATTAATTCTTCATTAAGTGCCTGATCATTAAAATGATTACATACTTTGAGCTGCATGCTGATTTTCTCAGACTGAAGTCTGACGGATGACTTCTTGCTGATGTTAAAGTCCCACGCACAGAAAACCTTCTCAGCCAGATTCCTGTTGGACTTACGGACTTGGAAATGTTTCCCAAAGGAGTTGGACAGTCTGTAAAGCAGCAACCCAGCCATAAAACAGACAGCTGCAGGGCTAAGTAAAGTAAAATAAATACAGAAAAAGTCAATTTCTTTACCTACCTGTACACCAGGATGATAAGGATAATGAAGAAGGTGATGGCAGTGGTGCAGAAGTAGGCTGTGGGTATGCTGTAAGACTTCATGTGCAACTCGTCAGCGTTGCAGTCCGATGAACTGTCACCTTGACAAGTTCTGACGGTGGTGTTTGAGTAGTAACCGTAAAACATCAAGCTGTGAGACAGGAAACCCTGGCAAATGTAAAAGACGAAGAGAGTTACAGACCAAGTTTGAAAATGAACTTGTAAATATTGCTGAGGTGAAACGGGCAGCCACCTCACCGTGCCAGTAAGAAGCTGAAGGCCAGTGAAAGTGTGATCGTAAGAGGTATTCGAAGGGGGGTAGATAGCTTGAGGGAAGATAAGGAACAGCCCATTGATCACAAAGAGGAGGAGGTTAAAGAACAAGAGGGTTCGGAGAAAGAGAAAGTAAGAAAGCACTCCGGTCCCGAAACGTCCGCTCAGCTTCTTCATGGAGGAATGCCACAGCTTAAGGGAGCTGCGGACATTGAGGCAGCTGACAGTGCAATGGCGCCAAGTCTGAGGGGAGAACGACAAACATAAAAGTGGGACTGACCCACACTCAAATACACAAAGGGTTCATACTTTATTGAAGAGCCACTGAACTTACCCTTGAAATGTACACATATAGGTAGCTGTAGCAGGGAATATTTCTGTTGACGACTGATCTCTTCGCCGTGGAGGTGAAAGCAAGGTGCCTCGGGGGAAGACAAATTAATAAATATAGGTTTGAGTTTGGCAGAGTACAGTAAAAATGTGGACAAGAGCAACACTGATCATGATTTTTGCTCAAGTTGCCACATCGTTCACGTCTTTTCATGGTTCTGGTGTCTAACTCACTTGATTTCTATCTTGTCCCCAAGGCTGAGCATCATGGCTCGCAGCTGGTGCGTGCCCTCCCGCTCCGAGAGGCCTTGGATGTTTGACACCAACTCCGCTTTATCATCTTTAGCCGAGCAAAACTTATTATCTGTTGCATCTGTGGATGTTTCCAACAAAAAAATACACATGAGCTCATGTTACAGTTAAACGAGCTTGACATCTTTCCATCTTTTGTTCACCTTCGGTATGGATTTTTCCCATTTCTGGCTGGATGACAGCGTCCCGGATTGCTCTCCGGGTACGAGGAGCTTCAGGGGACAAGGTTCGGTGTTGTTGCTGAGTTGAATGTCTTGCTCTTACAGAAATGCCTGTACGTATCCCTACGTGCATGAGCAAACACAAATGTTATTGTTCAGAAAGCGTGGGCAAAAATGCGATCACGAACTTAGAGAAAGATTTAAACTCACCAGCCGTGCGACTAGGCATTGAGGAAAGCAACGTTGAGGTAGCGGTTGACCAGTTGCCCCTCTGCAGAGAGTTAAACGGTCTCATTTCAAATGTGTCCTCCGACGTTTCGCTGCTGCTCGTGGAAACTCTGTCTAGAAGGGATAGTTTGAAAGTCTCAGAAAATCAGAATTACGTTTGTAGTCCTAATGATTTCTGACTACCACCATTGAATCTCAGATTCAGGGGGAACCATGCCAGTTCTGTTCAGGCTGAGGAATACTGGACTAGCTCTTTGCCCTTGCTAGGATCCTGAACTGGTTAGAAATTTGCCAAAACCTTTCACATGTGCATTGTGTACTTGGAGAAAGCATTCAATTGTGCATCTCTGGATACGTTGTTGGGGTACTTTGAGAGTATGGGGAAATGAATGTCCTCCACAGGGTAGCTGGACTCTCCCTTAGAGATGGGGTGACAGGTTCAACCATTTGGGAGAAACTTGGCGGAAAGTCACTGCTCCTCTACATCAAAAGGAGCCAAATGAAGTGTTTCAGGGATTTGATGTGGATACCCCTAGTACACTTACCTAGGGAGGTACTTTGGGCTTGTTCAAAGGGGGAGGAAGCCCTGAGGCAGACTTAGGACACGATGGACAGATCACATCTCTATGCTGATCTGGGAATGTCTGGCTATTCCATCAAAATAATTGAAGGAGTTGGCAAGGAAGACTCTGGGCCTGTCTGCTTAGGCTGCTGCTGCTCTCGATCCATATTTGGATAAGTGGAAGTTAATCCATGGATGGATGGATGGATGGATAGATGAACAACTTTAATAATCATTAGTTATTTTATGAAGCATTTACATTTGAGTGGAGTTCAAAAAACGTAAGAAGCTGCAAATGACTTACAAGTTTTAGAATCTATAGATGTTAGAACAAGAAAGAAAAGGTGGCATCAGTCACTTGAATTGCATTAAATACCAGACTTTCACCTGCATGTTTCCCAAACACTTCCATCTTTATAGTTTCAGGACACTGATGGCCAGGGACTGCTGGCTCCATAGAGACCTTGAAGGTGTCCTCACATAGATGGTTGTCTTCTCCATGCCTGAAATGGGGAAAAGGAAATATTGATTCAAGGAAATGAAAGGTTTTTAACCAAATTGCCTTGTTGCTGCTGCACATAAGGCATCTTAAACATTCTTACAGAGTGCAATGACATTTCTTATGGTAGTTAATTTCCTGATCAACAAAAATAATTCAATCTCATGATTTACTTCAAAACTGAGTCTCAAAGAAGACTTAAAAAAACAATTACTAACAAACAAACAAAAATCAAGTACGTAAAAGATGTATCTTTCTTATGAGTTGCCAATCATAGGAGTCCATATTTGAGACTTCAATGGTAAATGTATGAAAAAGTAAAAAACAAAAATAAAAGGTTAGATTGATGACACTGACTTTGAAAATGGATTTATGATGTTATCATTTCTGGAGCTTTGTCAGAAAAAAATCATACTCATTAAGTGACTCAAGAGAAAATGAGAACTCACTCAAAGTCAGAATCCGACTCAGACTCAACACGGAGGCTCCCAGAGTACGCCATCCTTCTTGATGATTGTTGCCCGCTACAAACACACACCTCACACTGGACTGCTCTTAATCAGGCACATAGCGAGGTGACAGACTTCCCCTCACAATGCAAAGTCACTGTTAAAAAAAAACTTCATATAGGAAGGCTTGCTCATTTCCTGTGAAACTGTCTCATAGAGCACATCCTCCCCTGGGCTTTTATCAGAGAGCTCTAACTAATGACATGTGCTTTTAAAAAAATAAACTGCTGTATGCAAATGAATAAAAAGCAGAAGATGAGATGAAAAAGACACTCAAAAGACACTATAGCAATCTACTACATGGCATTCGACTTCCTTTTTCTCAACCACAGCTGTGCTTTGTGCTTTTGTATTTAACACAAAGCGGCGTACTTGGATCTGATGATGTGCAGTGAACAGAAATATGTGTGAACAATCAGAAAGAGCGAAAAATCATAATGTTTTCAAGTACACATGTATGTCAAATACAGTGTTTATCTGTTATTGGGCTTGAAGCGTGCAAGCAGAATTGTGAGTGTTTACTCCCCCCAAGTGGTGACAATAAAGAGCTGCAAGAGGACCTTTGAAAATGGTTTGCTTTTCCATCTACACTTACTGGCCACTTGAGTGCACTTATAACCACATAATTATGTCTTTTTCAGTGTGCTTTAAATCTCCCTTAGTTTGCTCTATAGAGCACCACACTGCCTAATGGACATAGATCACAGCATTTAAGTTGTTTTCCCTCAGAACCAATGTCTTAACATCACCAGCTTGCGTTCATTAAAGTTTTAATAAACAACAGTTGAAACGCTCTTTACTACACCCAGCACCACCATATCCAGATGTTCTGAATGTCACTACAAACACAAACCTACTATTTTGAGCAGGATCTAACAACCACCAGACCAGTATGCAGTAAATATTGTATACTACATATGTACCTCTGCTGCTTGATATTAGTGTCCGTTCTTCATTAATTCAATTTACTTTTCTTTTTTTTTTGTCAAGTTGCTTGAAACAGACATGACTTGACAATGGTGAGCACATGGACTGGACTGGACTGGACTGGAAAAAGCCCATGCAATTAGCCACCGTTAGCCATTTTACCTTGGATTACTTAGTTTATCCTTTTTTATTGTGCTAATTAATTAGACTTTACATTCATTCTGTTTAAACAAAACACTCCACCTACTTGTGCAATGCGTACAGTTTGTTGCTTTTATATAGTTTCACATGATTTGGAAGAGAAATCTAACAATGGTCCTGGACTTTTTTTGTTGTTTGTTGCTTTTTTAACCAGGCTGTATATCTGATGCTCAGTTGGGGATCAGTGGAGATTGACTCGCTTTTGGAGCCAGCCCCCAGTGGTCAGTCAAAGAACTGCGGTTTTTATTGCCTCCGTTTTTGGCTTCAACCTGGAAGGTGAAATGTTGCCATTGAATTAGTAAAGCAACTAGCAGTTTGTACAACTACAAACTGCACACAGAAATACTTTTTAGAAGTCATTTCTGAACACGCTATCAAAGCAACATTTGAAATGGAAAATTATGCTGGAAATGTTCACTGGGAACTCCACAGCTCCTCCAGCGTGGTTCAGCGGAAGGAGCTGGTAGCCACAACTAACTTTAATAGTTAGTGAACGGCTCCAAGGAAGATCACAGCTCACAGCTAAATCAATTAGGTCAAACCATTTACTATGACAAAAGTGGACATACTCCTTTATGCCCCCTAGGCCTCTTTTGTTCTGCTCCTTATGGAAGAGTATTAGGGCCACTGAAGAAAAAAAAAGTAAATTCTGAGATTAAAGTCAAAATTCTGACTTTTTTCTTAGTATGTCTTAGTAATATGTCTCTCTGAAAAGCATGTATGATTTTAGAAGTCATCTGGAGGAGTTTCTCTTTCAACCGAGGAGTCCCTGAACGCATCAAAGCAGGGGCAGTCATTGAAAAGTTTTCAGGAAGTCGTTTGACACAACTTTGACAGGAAGAGTTCGCAGCTCGTCTTTTAAGAGGCTGACCGGCTGGGGTTTTTTTTTTTTACTGGTGAAAAATGCAGAGCAGTGCTTACGGGGCGTCTCTGGCCGGCGGTGCCTTTGACCTAGCGGACTTTCTGAAACGGCCTCAGACGATTTTGCGCTGCCTGAGCTGGGTGAGTAACCGCGCGGACGCGTTAGCTTCGAGGTGACCAGTAGCTGTCACGTCGCTCACTCTCTGGTAACAGATGTTTGCAGCTGGGGCTCACACACATGTCCTAATTACATGGCTTCTTAGTGCTATGTTTTGCGGGAAAAGTACATTAAATGGGTCCAGGGTTGAAATAATTTTAAAACGAGAACTAAAGAGTGGACAACGTATTTCAGCGTCGGCTGTTGTTATTAGCCAGTGGTAGCTTGTCCACTGCTGTGTCACCACCAGCATCACCTGACCACCTGGCCTCCACGTCCTGATATGGGTGCCTTGAATTTAATTCTTGACAACTGGAAGAGTGACGATGTAAAAAAAAAAAAACTGAGAAGGTGTAGCTCGGCTTACTGGTATTTAAGCCGCGTGTTGTTCCTGCGGGCACTCGGAATTGAAACGTTGGCAGCGTCACCTGTTGCTATGTGGATCTCAACTGTACAGTCATCTGTATTATATTACTAGTTGGGTCATTCAAAGAAAAACCTCGTCAAAATAAAAAACTTTAATGGTGCAATTAAATGTAAACCAAACAACGGCTTCCTTGAGGCTTTTGCATTTTTGAAATTAATAAATACAAAATGTAATTTTTATTTATTTATTTTTAATTTTCGTGAGAAAATTATTTCAAATTTGCCATGACAGCTAAGGAGCGATGAGAAGGAAAATGTCTACAAAACTAATAAGTAACAATATTCCATTCTTCCCTGACTTGCAAATGAAACCCAGAGATATTCAAAATCTTCCACTTTAGGCAGCACCCCACTCCCGATCCAGAGTGAATGTTCCACCGTTCTCCGACTGAGAACCCTGGTCTCAGATGTGGAAGTGCTGATCCTCATTGCTGCTGCTTCACAATCTGCTGTGAACGGCTCTAAGGAAGATCACAGCTCACAGCTAAATCAATTGGGTCAAACCATTTACTGAAACTGAATAAATACTGGAAAATATGACAGTTTATTGCAATTCAGGTAGTTGTCATCATACTTTAAAGAAAATATGTGTTGCCATATATTTAAATCGAACACCAAGACAAAGCAACAGAGAGAGTATCTAGATTTTTTTTTTTTTTTTTTTTATAATGTGGAGCAGTTTCTTGGGACGAAATGGAGACAGAGAAAACCATTTGAAAGGTACTCTACAGGGAGAAGCAAAATACCAGGCCCAAGCAGCGGTGTTTGAGAATTTACATCGATCTATGTGACCTTTCCATTCTGCCGTAAGGAAATCATGACACAAAATCAATTGAACTCAACAGCAGCCTCACAACAGCACCTCATCCAACTGAATCCTGTCAAGATGGCAGCAGCAGATGTTTGTGTAAACTACTCATTCTGGCTTTCTGATTACGCTTATCAAAAGAGTGTAAACTCCATAAATCGGTTAACCCCATCAGATGGTGTCAAACGATGCAGGAGTGTGACGTTTGTTAGTTTTATCTGTAGTTTTTCAGACAACCAGTCGATTTTAGCCACTGTGCAGACATGTCAGCTCAAATAACTCAGATCACACAGTTAATTACCAAAGGCCTACATGCAAAATGCTCATCAAATGTTAGTTTAATATTTGCAGTGGTGCACATCAAGATAAACGAAAGAAATGCAAACAGGTTCAAATGATGTTGGCACAATTTAGACATTTTTTTGTTTTGTCTTGTTCAAATGAATGTGGTCTGCTCAGTCAGACAGCTGGTGTAACAACTGTGACAAGCCTTAATGTTGCAGTTTCCTAATTTAAGTTTTAAGTTATAACTGTCAAAAATGAGTAAGTAAAATGAGCAGTAACGTTCTGGGATTCTGCCTTTTTACTGAACTGAATCAAACTTATTTTGTGTTGACTCATCAGGTCCACCTTTGCTCTCGTCACTAGAGTCTAGGGAATAGATCAGGAAATGAAACTTAGTAAATGCAGCTGCATCGTCTTTTGTTTTCTTTTTTTGTGACTTTTAGGTACTTTTCCTTTTGAGGAAGTTTGGTGAAATGTCAGTTATGTAATAAAAATTTTGTTTGATCCAAACTGTACAGTTTTCACCACATGCACCTGGAATTAACCTGGCATGTTCCTCCTTTGCAGGTATTCTCCATTGTGGTCTTTGCGACCATCACGGGAGAAGGCTACATTAACCCGACTACAAAGGAAGACGTCAAGTGCATGTTTAACTCCAATGACAGCGCTTGCAGCTACGCCATGGGAATTGGAGTCCTGGCCTTCTTGGCTTGTGTCATATTCCTTGTACTAGATGCCTACTTTCCAAATATCAGCAATGCCAAAGAGCGAAAATACATCGTCATTGGAGATTTGGCATTTTCAGGTGAGAGTCTCCTTTCATTGCAGAAAGTAAAGGAACTTAACCTTTACAGAAGGGTCCCGCTGGGAGCAAAAGGGCTGCAAAGCGTCTGTTACGTCGGCCACTTTGTTGAAAAGGTTTACAAAGTGCTCTAAAAGCAACCATCTGCTCTGCTAGAGATGGCCATCAAATCTATTTTGCCATTTGATCTCAGCTTAGTCACATCCATTTACACACAGCAGATTGGGCAGGCAAGAAGTCGGAAAGTGGTATGGTGTGTGGGAAAAAAAAATGTCTGTACTATCAAAATAAAGTGTCCTTCAACATGTACATTGTTATTACTTAAACTTGTGGAGGCCATGGGTATGCAAGTCAGAGAGTTTTAAAAAGTAATATCAACCATGTGTGAGGAGAGGTTGATCTTTAGAATCAAAAAGTTTCTATGTGTAGTAACAGAAAGGACAGGACATGGTGAGAAATGCGTCTTTAAACCAACAGATCAGCGTGTGATTCTCATGTGATCTTTAAACCTTCAGGTGAACTCGTAATCTTATGACTCCGGTCAAGCAGGCAGCACTCTGCTTCTGAAGTGTTTCTGGTGGCACACAAGGTTATGCTGAGAGAATAACAGCTGCAAAACTGGGCCGTGGCACTTTGGCTCCAAGTGGGACCCAGAGGTTAGAAAGTGAAAGTTGAAGATAATGCAGTCACATAATACCCCGTCGCCTTTTTATCTCCCTGCTTTCAACATGGCCCAGCGGGTTGGGCGTTCCTGTGGTTCATCTGCTTCTGTGTCCTGGCCAACCAGTGGTCCAAAACCCACGCGTCTCCTTCTCTCGTGGCTGACGCTGCCCGGGCTGTCATAGCCTTCTCATTTTTCTCCATCATCACTTGGGTGAGCCTCCGATTACATCCACGCGTCTTCCACAAGACCAGAACGTAACACACACACATTCTGGTTTTATTTATTTATTTTGTGTGTCTGTCTGTCTAAAAATTCTACCTAAAACTTCTCTCAACAGGGCCTTTTGTCGTACTTTGCATATGGAAGGTTTTCCCAAGGAGTGACGGACTTTAACCAGGATTACACAGACCCCGTCAGCGACCACACCACTCCATACCCACCCGGATCATATGGCAACAGCAGCGGGCCCGCGGGCTACCAGCAGTCACCATTCCCCCACAACCAGGAGCATCCAGGAGAGTACCAACCTCCCTCTTACTGAAGGACTGAGATTCAGACACATGAATCCAACTGGGGTGTGCCAATTGTTTTGTTCATAACTTTACGCTCTGGTTCGCACTCCCATTTCCTTCCTGCAGAACGCATTTGCATACTTCTGGGCGCACTGATTTCTAATTTGCTGCATCGCACGTTGTTTGGTAGATGATTACTGTTGTTCAAAGTTTCACACAAATGAACTCAAGAGTTAAGTTTTGGTTTGTTTTTTTTATTTTTTGACATGGTGATTGATTTGATAGATGTGAACATGGTGCCATAGTTTTTGTACCAGAATACTTTTAGTAGCTTTAGTGCTCCCTTTATTTCAATTTTGAGTGCAATGTAAGACCTGCTAATATCAGATGTACCAGTTAGATGGGTTAGGAATCATTTTTCTTAAAGAAATAAGTTTTCATTTAGGAGAGAATGTATTTTATTTACAAATGTGTTACTTGAGTGCAGAAAACCACCTTTTTTTTTTTTTTTTTTTTTTTTTTTAAAGAAATTCCCATGTTGTCTCTGTAACTACTGTAATGACTTTTTTTTTATGTCGGCCACTAAAAACAGGTTTGCGTGCACTGAAAATCAGTTAATTCTTCTGGGAGGTTAAATCTTTTGCTTTAACTTTGCCTGTGGTTTAATCTTATTGGTGTGTCACTTCCATGTAGTCAGACCATTGATTTCTTCTAAAGACGTTCGATGGGCTTTTTTTCTTTTTGGTAGTTCAGGTGCTGTTTTTAGCAAATGTTTCTCACTTAATTGTGGGGGTTCTCCTGATGTTTTGTTAAATTGAAGATATTTATTATCTTAATCCCGTGAAATTCAGGTTCAGACCACTGAACAAGTATTTGATCTGAGATACAGGAAATCAGACAACTTTTCCTTCTCCATCACCATTTCTCTTTTAGTTTAATTTCCTTAAAATCTTGTTAAATGTTGTCATTGTTTCACTTATTCGCTTTAAAAATAATTCCACGTTCAAGTGCCTTGTACAGTGGCCTGTGTGAGGCAGGCTTTGCCAAATAAACAGTTCCGGTTTTGATTCTCTGCAGCCTGTATTTTACATCCTCTTTCAAAGAGGGAGGCAGACGTGGGGAACATCCTACTCTGCCCACACCTTTGACAAATATTTGAGTTGGGATTGTGTTAATGATAGCAGACACACAGGATCTTTTGTCAAAAAAGTATTTTTTTTTATTTTATTTGGATTCATTGCGTCCTTTTATTTAAAGTTATCACAGATTCTGAAGGTCTTTTATAAAAGTATTTTGATTTGTTTTCATCTAAATAGAACAGCCATTATGGTGTAAAAGCATTGTTTTCAGCTAAAAGATTTTTTACACATGATGTCATTGTGGGTGGAGTTGGCTGCTCTTTCACCCCGCCCAAATTGTCTACAGGGTGGCCCTCCTCTGTGATCTGCCTTTTTTATAATAGTTTTTTTTCTGATTGTATTTAACTTCCTGTTACTAAACACTGTCATGGCACAGTAAATGGATCATGAAGCTAAAGTAGGTTAAGATAAAGAGGGGAGAGCTGAGGTTTTTTTTTTTTTTTTTTAAATTGTATTTACAGTACAAAAAAAAAAGAAATGCACAGAAATGCATAACTTAGAGCTCAGCGGTCGTATCAAACATCATTCTGGTTTTTCATAGCTGCAAAACTAAGATTTCTGGAATAAATCGACAAAAGAAGTCTGGAAGATTTGGTCTTTTTTTTTTAGCAAATTTGCTGGAATATATGGAATTTTGCAAGTTGAATAAGGAGACTGCCAACATATCTGACTTTGTAGGATAGTTGATCATTAAAGCAGCCAAATAAAAGATTTTTAAGATTCAGTTTAATTTTCGAAGGTAGAGTAACATCATCCTAGCAGATTTGACTATATGAACAATCCCAAAAAAAAGATGACATATCGAATCATCTGCTTGACGACAGAAAGAACAGAGACGCTCAACATTATCTTAAAAGATTTAAGATTTTTCACTAATCCTTAGATTTTGATCTTTGACTATAAAAAAGGCCTTAAAATTAATTGATATTTTATAGTAATACCTTAAATTTCTATTTCATTCAATGTTTTATGGGAAACAAATCACACTTAGTCAAGTTAAGCTGAAGTCCAGAAGCTTTGGAAAAAGCATCACGTATTTTAATAGCAACCCTAATTTGGGACTATTCCTGCAATGACAAAAAAAAAAAAACATATTGTATCCCTTGTAATCAGTGCTTGACATGTTTTTATTGACTAAACAGTGACATTTTCTGTCAATGTATGGCAACTAAATGGGTTTGTTTCACTAATGGTAGATTCAGTTTGGTGAAAAATACACAAACCCCGGCAAATTATATGTAAGTCATATGTCTCAGCAAGTGAATTACTATCACTAATAAAAGGGAAAAATGTGTATTAAGGTGAAAACTTTTTCCGTATATGCATTTTATTTCTTAGCCCTATTTATTTTGAGAGGGTCACGGTATAATCTTGAAGTGTTATTTGGCAGTTTCAAATGGGTCACAACTAACTTCCTGTTAAAAAAAAAGAAAGTTATGCACTGTATTTTAATACAATTTGTCAAACGTAACTAAGTCTGGATCAAACAGTTACACGTAAAGTCAACGCTAGTTGTCATATTTACGACAGCGCCTAAACGCAGCGTTTGACTAGCCCTGCTGCGTTCAGGACGCGCTGCCACGACGCGCTGCTGTCGTCATCAGCACACATAGGAAGTGCTGTTCGTCTAACCGTTTGACGAGAAAGAAGAAGGAAAATGATCCGATGAAGGAGTAATGACACATCCGCTGCAGCCGCGCACGGACAGCAGAAGGTCCCGCGTCTGAGGTGAGTGGGAGGATGCTGTGATGTAAACGTTCAGGCGGATTCTGAGCGCAGGCGTCCAGGTGTTGCATCTGTCCTCAGGACACGAACGTGAGAAACGCGTTCACGCGCAGGTCCTCGCGTCAGTGACTCTTACGCACTAAATCAAACGTTTGCTTTCGTGAACAAAGTGAGCGCGTGTGTGGTTTGTTTAGCTGAGGCTTGGTGAAGGTGTCGGTGCGCAGAGGCGTTAGTGACTGAACATCCAAACCTCCTTAAATGAAGTGGGAACCCCGACAAACGGGAAGCCCCGCTGTTAGAGGATCCCTGAAAAACAAAATATCAGAGTCCAGCTTTTACAAAACTATGTATGGCTTCTCTCTGTCTCCTTGATCTCTTTCCTTCTTAAGGCCAGCTCCTCAGATACTGACTTGTGTGGGGCCTTGCAGCTTTATCTCATATACTTAAAGGAGGCATACTAAGCTGTTTGTCGTTATTATTATTTTTGTACAAACGTTGGTAGTATGTCCTGAGGTCTTAATGTACAGTTTGTGACATTCTTTGGTTAAAAATATCAGATTACAAAAGTTTCACCATGTTTATACTGTTCTGTTCATAGTAGTGAGTTTTGGGGGCGGAGTCAGCCACTTGATTAGGCCCCTCCCTCTTTCTGCTGGATGTGATGCTTTTGAAACTCAATTATCTACGTCAGAGACCCAATAGATGCTGTTTGGCATAAACTTGAATTGAAATTAAATGAATTGCCAGAGTAATTTTATTCTGGTCTGGGTCTGTGATGTCACAGCCTGCCAATCAGAATGACCTGTGAAACAAAGGGGGGAAAAAAAAAAAAAGATAAGACCGTCTTACGTTGGATTATTTAATTTCATCACTGCAGAAACCCATATACAGTATATGCTATTAAATGTAAAAGTAGTAATTTCTCTTCAAATTTCCCAGTATGTTCTCTTTGGGTGATTGGAGCTAAATTATAATAAAAGCCCAGAAAACAGCCTGGTCACAAATTTATGAGAACTTGTATTGGTTATTGACACCAACATCTGCCAGGGGTTTCTTCGTCTGTTTGTGTGGATGGTCAGAGTCAAAACGGAAACAATTAGAATAAGAATACACATTAAAAATAATAATAATGATGATGATGGCTTCATCTACTGATGTTTTCACATCACTCAACCTTTCATCCCTGTACTTTTCGTCTTTTTATTGTGAGACATTTTGAATAGAAACATAGTTACCTTCAGTGTGACCAGAGGTGGAATGTAAAATCCCTTCTCAAGCATAAATATCTTTGTGAGCACGTGCTCATAAGGAGAAATTAAGTAATGCTACTACATAACAAAAAAGGCATTGCTGGACTCCTGTTTTTGGTTCACTTTGCAGCCACTTTGTTTTTATAATCAGGCTGATTTTTGGCTTCACTCAGCTCAAAGTACATGGGGAGGTATTGCATCATGGCTCCATCCCTGTTGTGTAAAGTTCATGCTACTGTAGTGACTAAAGTTTTGAGTTTAACTTGCCTTTAACCATGTAGTGCAATTGTTAAGGCCATACATGTCGTCCTAGCCCCTGGCTGTCTATAGATTACCCTAATGAATGATTAAATTCGTTAAACAGGGTTAGCCTCTGGTAGGATTTGTCCTTTTGGACTGGATCATAATCTTCCAACTGTAGGTAAAGTTCACAAGTACTAAAAACTCTTAGTCATGGTTGCACAGCAAACAGAGCCTTTGCAGTTCAGGACTTTCTGTGAAGGTGTAGTGAAGGGACTCTAATGGCACGAAATCAGCATCCTAGCAGGAGGCGAAGAGGTGAGACCACTTTTTTTTTTTTTTTTTTAGTCTCGGTGACGGTAATGGGGGCAGAATTACTGGTCGTGATATTCGGAAATGTGGCCTTAGAGTTTGAGCCGTCATGCTGATGCCATAATGAACTGCTTATTGGCTCCCGGCCCCCCCGCTGAAAGACTCTTTCAGCACTTTCAGGGATAAAAAAAGCGCAGTGTTTGGGTCGTGAGTGAGGCTCCTGAAGCAAACCTTGAAGGTTATTGGAGTTTGTGGTAAAGCAGGTCTCCTACAAGTTTTTAAACCAGTGAGCTGTGAGATGACCCTCTCACAACAGGCTGCACGGCTGCAGCGCTTGGGTTTTAGTTGGGATTACTGACTCAGCTGAAAGGGCGCATTAGTTTAGACTTGTTGTTTCTTTTTAAAGAAAATGTATCTGTGCTCACAAAGGTTTACCAAGTTTGCCGTCAATATGTGAAGTATTTGACACGTTGGTACAGAGATCCCTCAAGTGTTATCAGAGTTCAGAGTTCAAAGTAACATTAACAGTTGATGCAAAACATATATGCGATCAAATTTAATACAGTGCAAAAAAAAAAAAAAAAAGAGATTATAGAAAAGATGCACAAATTGTAATGCTCTGAAGATAATTTGAAGCTCATCGTTGGGGGGGGGGGGGTGAACAAATGCAATGCATGAAATATTGAAAGGTAAATTCTCATTCTGTTGCAAAGCATACAAAATGTGTTAACTCAGGAATGTGTATTGATGGCACCTTCGGGGATGTACACGGTCCTCATGTCGTTAATACAACACCCATTAGATATGTACCAATGTGGATGATTGCTGCTGAACTGTGTGATTTATAACCGAGGCGACCCTGTTCTCTTTGGCCGTGGGAATAAAGGAGGAGATGATCAGCAGGGAAAACAAATAAAAGTGGATTTCCAATTAAGATGTAGCTGTTTGGTTTTAATGCATTGCTGCTGGATGGTCCAAAACCATTCGGTTCTGACTCTGAATCTAGCTTCCTTGCAGCCCCACTTAACATATCATGGTTTTGTATGAGCAACAACCAAAACTCCAAATAAATTCACTTTTTGCACGTATTAAATCAGCACATTGAAGAAGCTGGGGTTTTCAACAATAAAGTGATTATTTGCAGCTAGTTGTGTTACGGATTCATGCACAGATATTCAACAAGTCAGGACTGGAACAATTGTAGATCTCAGGTTAGTTGTCCGGTTGCGTATTTCCTGAATTACTTGTTCATAATCAGCATCATAATGTACACCCAGCTGCCACGTAGACGGGGCACATTGGTGGCCACCTGATATTCACCACGCCTAAAGAAAGGTACTTCCTGCTTGTGATCATAGTCGAACACACGCTCACTTGTGGGAGCTCGTTGTAGAAAGAGGACACAAAAAAGAGAAGTTACACTTTTATTTGAATGAGCTGGACTTGTTGGTACCTAAAAAGAAGAGTCTATGACAAGTATGTAAGTAACTAATGCTGTGACGTTGCTGATGGGTTTAGAGAGATGTTAACAATAAATTTGCCTGTCAAATATCTAATGGCAATGTTTCATTTTAGGTAAAGTTTCTTTACATTTCTGGGACACAAAGTTACGTGTTAAAGAAAATGAAAAGATAATCCGTCATTTCTGTGGAGGGTGTCTGCTCATCATTCATTTAGTAGATGTGTTGTACAGGGCAGGATCCATGAACACATCCATGTCCGTGAACGGGGTTTCGCTGACAAGGCAAAATAATTGTAACAGGCATCGAATTCCTAGAGTGCACGGGGGGGGGGCAAAAAAAAGCTTGTAAAACCTGAATGTTGGCACTAAAGGACCCACCTATGACCTATTTCTTAAGAAGCAATGTGGCACCCTAAGTGTAGGCTAATGATATTGCTGTAGTAGATTGAGAATAAGTAAAAATTGTTGAGAAAAAAAAAAAGTGTTTTAAATTTGGAAGTGCAGAAAGAGTTAGAGGCATGGTGGAAATCTCGAGAGATCTTCTGGCGTGTATTGAGATGTTAAGTTGATAATTGAGCAACAACCGAGCTGATGTCACATGCAGCATCGGCAGGCTTTAAAGGTGAATCACTCATTTATTCCCAGCAGACCTAATTTGTCTCCACCAGATCTCTGAGCTTTTCAATTTCATGTGCTAATGATCTCACTTCTTTTGTGAGACTTCATTGAAGGGATGTCTTAAACTAAAAAAAAATCTCGAGCTGTGAAGAAAACATAACCTGATATTTAGTTTTCATGACAGGTTGTACAACAGTGGACTCTACTTACTATGTCTCTGCTTTACTGTAGGTCAGTCCAAACCTCCGTCCCCCATGCCTGCTTCCCCAGGCTACACTCGACTGGAGCAAAATGAACCTATGAACCCCTTGCGAATCTCTGTAGGAAACCTCCCCATGTTGGCTTCCATGGCCAACACCACCGACCCTCGTTTCCGCCTTAAATGGAAGCCCATCGTGGCTGTGTTTATCTCCCTTGCCGTGGTCCTGTTGCTGTTTATGCAGTTTAGCTCTGGTGTTCGCGACCGTTCGTATGGTTCACAAACCTGGAGAGCAAGTCGCAGTGAAACCCAAGGGTCCAGTTCCCATTACAATGACACCTACCCTCTCAGTCCGCCTGAGCGAACACCGCAGGGCACCCGCTACCGCATTGGGGTCATTGCAGACCTGGATACAAACTCTCTGAGTGACAAGAAGATGACGTGGTTCAGCTTCATGCGACGGGGGTACCTGCTGGTGTCCCAGAGTGGCGACAAGGTGGCAGTCGAATGGGATGCTGAAAGGTTGGTGCTGGAGAGCCATCTGTCTGAGAAAGGCAGGGGGATGGAGCTGTCTGAGCTGGTGGCGTTCAACGGGAACCTCTACAGCGTTGATGACAGAACGGGTGTAGTCTATCGTATAGATGGAAACAAGGCTGTACCCTGGGTTATCTTGCCTGATGGAGATGGGAGTGTTGCCAAAGGTTTGTACTACTCAGGCGTAAGTTTCAAGTTGAAATTAGTGGTGGACATTTGCACGTTATTTGGTACTTTGACTTTGTCAACTGAAGAGCCGTGTGCCATCTTCTGATAGGGTTCAAAGCTGAGTGGCTGGCAGTGAAGGACGAGTACCTGTACGTTGGTGGTCTAGGGAAAGAGTGGACCACCACTGAGGGCGAGTTCGTCAACAACAACCCAGAGTGGGTGAAAGTGGTGGGCTTCAGGGGGGACGTACAGCACGAGAACTGGGTTCCTAGGTACGCAGCCATGAAGACCGCTGCAGGGATCAAATCGCCAGGTGAGGATTCAGATCTGCCTTTTTTATGACTGACAAAATGTCTCTTCATGACTGGGTCCTAACTGAGTTCCTCTGAAACTCCACAGGGTATTTTATTCATGAGTCTGCAGCATGGAGCGATACCCTCCAGCGCTGGTTCTTCCTCCCTCGTCGCGAAAGCCAAGAGCGCTACGAAGAGACTGCAGACGAGCGTCGCGGCACAAACCTCGTCCTTAGCTGCTCGCCAGATTTTAAAGACATCAAAGTGAGCCGAGTGGGTTCACTGAACCCCACTCACGGTTTCTCTTCCTTCAAGTTTGTCCCCAACACTGACGATCAGATCATTCTGGCGCTCAAGTCGGAGGAAGATGCCGGGAACATCGCGACGTACATCATGGCTTTCACACTCGATGGGCGCATCCTTCTGCCTGAAGTCAAGATTGGTGATGTGAAATACGAAGGATTGGAGTTCATATGATGTCCTTTTGAGATACGGAGTCTTGCTGTTGGCGCCACTGTACTGTCGCTCTAATTTGTTTACAATTCAGTCACTGTTGAACTTAATGCACTGACTGCTTCCTGTAAAATCCTTACTCCGACCCTTCAAGGACTGTCTTCATTACAAAGACTATAGCTGAACCCTAAGATGGAGAACACTGTCTTCTTAAAGGCTTTTAAAAAGTCAGATGAGTCAAAAGTCAGAGTCTTACCAGCATGTATTGTGTTGGGTTATCTTTTTGCCGAGCCAGATCTGGGCTTGAATAGTACTGTAGACTTTTTTTTTTTTTATAATGAATGTACAAAGAATTGATTTGTCAAACTGTGATATTTTTTTTAAAAATATACACGTTCATTGCACATAACTGTACAGATTTTGTTTCACCTGCTTTCCCTATTAAACAGTGTTATTCTGTACAGACCAGACCCAATTTTAACTTAACATAATCAGAAGGACATTTTGATTAAAATAACAATTCTACTGTGTTCAATGTCTTTTCGATGATGCTTTTGGTGACAGTAAAATCTCGATTGCTATTCTTTGAGTCTTGTCTTTTAATCCGTTCACGGATCTCTGATTTTTTTTTTTTTTTTTTTACGTGTTCAACAGTAAGGTCAAGGTGAACCAGTGTCAGAACAGACCTTCTGTCGCTGTTTGAGACACACTGGACGACTAAGGTGGACTATACAGATGAAAGCAACTCAAAAAAGTGAGACTGGAATTTGGTTAAAATCCATATTGATAAGACACCAGGCTTCTGGGAGATGGTAAAACTTTTATACACTATTTGTTTTATCAATAACTGCCTCAATGGGTTGGCCCTTCTTCATCTGGAGGAATTGTTTTAGACAAATGAACAGTATCTTTGTACCAGATCAGTCTCCAGAAGGGAGAGACTAAAAACATCAGAACCAAACACAGTTGCTCAATGTGTTTCTATGTAACATGACTCTTGTAGAAAGCAGGGCGGAGTGGATTAACGAAGCTGCTGCACGTAGTAAACGGCCTCCAGTGGAAAGGAAGCAATTTGTACAGCAGACATAAAAAAGAAGAATTTTAAAAAAGCGACAAAAAGGTATGTGGCTTTTATTGCACGTAAGGATTTCATATACAGATTTTGTCATGTCAGTTTTCTTTTGAGCAGATATTTCATTGAATTCTGATGTAACAATTCAAAAGGTGGTTTTATATTCATCCTTTAAAAAAATGCATGACAGTATTTTTTTTTTTTTTTTTTTTTCCCCCCCAAAGTTTTATTGTAATAATTCTGTGTCGGATCAGTACACTGACGGTTGGAAATGTTCGCTGATCGACATCTATGGGCTCTTGGTTCTTCTGCCTGTGTTTTTCTGGGACGGCGTACAACTTCGACATGCCCAGTGAGTCCTCCAAACTATCCAATTTTTGTGGAAGTCACGTGAAAAAGAAAGTAGAACCTCTTTCAATTCTATGTATCAACAATAATAATGGTAATTAAAATATAAACTAAGGATGAAATGGGGAGCAGTGCGTGACGACGAGGGAGATTTTGCTCGTGCCCAGGTGCTCAATCAGTTGTTGTAGGAGAGGAGTACGGAAAAGGTGCCCTTTACTTTCATTCATCATCCACTAGATGGAAATAAAGCGATGAACATCAGCAGCAAACTGTGAATCCAGATTTGCAATTTATGTCGCTTCTTTATGGCCCTGAGCACCATCTAGTGTCCGGTGAATTCAAGGCTGAGGTGTAACTGACTGCACGCACAAGGAGGATGTCAGACTTATCAGTGAAACGGGAAGAAAATATCTCAACATTTGGTGCAATAAAAACAGATTTTTGCTCCAACGCAGTTGATCCAGTGATGATGTGATTTCAGGTAATGATTTGACCAAAACTGATTCTGCTCAATCACTGGACCACAGAGTCGGTCAAGTCAGATGACCTCGGTCGAACCTTTGACAGTGGGACTGGCTGTGACTTTGTGATTGTCCTCCAGAGTCTCCATGCCACGTTTGCAGGAACGGACGTCTCCCAAACCTGATGAAGCCTGGCTACCTCGGCTACCGCAGGCCATGTATTTGAGCTCAGCTTATCTCCTGTTAACCTTTGATCCTAAAACCGTCACTTTGCATTCTGGTTGAAAAATAAATCTAAATTAAACTCTGTGGGATGGAGAGACGTCTTGTTGAGGCCACCGAAAGCTGCTACTAACCTTTCACTTCTGAGCTCACTGCACTGACTGCTTCTTGTAAAACTAATACCACATTTAAAGGATTGTGTTCCCACGGGAAAACTTTGATTATCTCCCTGGTAAAGCAGAGGTGACAGAACTGGGCTTCCTTGTAAGATATATATTTTTATATACATCCTATACAGTCTCCGAAGTTGCTTTGTTTTAATTTGGCTTTTTCTTTCAACAGTTTTTTTTTTTTATCTTAACACAATAACATCGACAAAAGGAGTTCTGCAGTAAGCCATGTCCCCTTGGTGAAGCTTTTGCTGACGGTAACTTGAGTCTTAATTACTGACGGCTCTCTTAATTCACATGTGGATCTCTGTGCTGAAGGACAGAGCCAAAAACAGTTCTGCAACTAGTGGGTTGTGTTTGCTGACAAGCTGAATCTTTTTTTCTGACTGATGACTTTTAACATATATGGGGTTCTCTAAACAAAATCCCTACTGACAAACAGAAACTGTGATTGGTCTAAAACCGGTTGTGCAACAACCTTGTCTGTTTCTTTATAAAAATGAAACTTAGTGGAAGCAGGGAGTGTGTGTTAGTGGAGCTGCTGCATGCATTGCCCAACTTTCTTCAGAAGAAAACTGGACTTGCACTGCAGACTTGGAAAAGGGAAACCTTTTGAGGACAAAAACAGGGGCAGGAAGGTACGTGATTTTGTTCTATTTAAGGATTCAAAATTAAAATTTAGTACATTTTCATTTAAAGAGATTTCATTAGATTCTGGCTTAGTTAGAACAAGTCAAAAAGGGATTTTATGTTCACCACTAGAAGTAATGCATATATGCATGTAACATGGAAAAAAGAGAATCTTAATTTAATTTACATATAACCTCACAACATATCACTTTTTCCTTGTGTCAGATTTATACGAAGGCAACTGGAAATGTTTATTCATCGACGTCTGCAGACTCTCTGGCTTCTTCAACTTCTGCATTTCTCTGGAACAGCATACAGACTCGACATACTCAGTAAGTCCTCCAAACTACATCTGACTTACATAAAAAGTAGTCTGCAAATCCTTTAAAATATGTCATGCAAGTATATCAGTTATAGACTCGTGGCAAACAGACAGTAGAACCACTCTGAATTTTATGTTAGAATGATTAAAGAATCATCTTGCCCTGAGGAAACAAGCTGAAATCAGATAGATGCAACCACAGATGCACAGCACATGACATAATACATCATATCATTCTTTGTTAAAGAATATCAACGGCAAAAGCCAGAACTAGTGAGAAAAATGAATTACAGTCACAGCTTGTAAAAGTACTGATTTCTATTTGATGTTATCAGTCTCTTGCTGTGATGTGTAGGAATGTTGCCCCCTTCTGCTTTGCAATGCATTTCCGTTAATTATGTGTTGTGTGCATTTGTGTTACATCTTGCTTACTAAACTGGTGAAAATTTGGAAATGAAAAATTGCGCAGTTAACTAAATGGTCATTGGAGCCAGCAGCAACAGCAACAAATTCTATTAGGCTTTCTCACAACTGGCTTAACATTTGGGTTACCTTGGTAGTCTCTCCTCTTATGGGAGGATTGGTAACTTTATAACGCTTCTCATATGGATTGTATGCACCAATTTATCTTTTGAGATTATTCCTAATGTCTTTCCTCCTTGGCATGGAATAACCATAAATTTTTATTATGCATACATTAGAAGAAGATACACCTCAACAAACTATTTACTTTCTTTAATTATTCTTTCTTTTGTGCGGCGCCTTCTTTTTTCATATGAGTGTAAATATGTAAATTACGCACTTTTCTTTTATAAAGTCATTGTGTTTTGACTGGGATCGCTTGGCTCAGAATTAAGCTCCGAGGATGTTTCTTGAACATCTCTTTTATCTTGGCCTGTGTTTGCTTCTAGAAAGAAACTCTGAACCTCAGGAAGGCGACGTGAGGCTGTTTGGTTCCAAGAGCGATTCGGAGGGCCGTGTCGAGGTTTTCCACAGTGGGAAATGGGGATCAGTGTGTGATGACGACTGGGATATTGCTCACGCCCAGGTGGTTTGTCGTCAGCTCAACTTTCCTGGAGCCACATCCATTGTCCTAGGAGCGGACTACGGAAAAGGTGCCTTTTACTTTCATTCATCCTCCACCAGATGGCAATAAAAATCCTCAGGAAATTGTGGTTCCAGATTTACAATTTGTGTCACCTCTTTATGACCACCCGTTTGTGTTATTTTTTCATGTGATGTTGTAGTTTTTATTTATTTATTTTTTCTTAAATCGTAGCTCCTGGACCGATTTGGCTGGATGACGTAAAATGTAAAGGCACTGAACACAGCCTAGTGTCCTGTGAATTCAAAGGCTGGGGTGTAAGTGACTGCACGCACAAGGAGGATGTCGGAGTTATCTGTGAAACAGGAAGTGAGTTTTGGAAGTGCTTAAACTAATACTGCAGCAAAACCAGATTCTTTGCCAGCACCAATTTTTGTCGATTTTGCTCCAATGCAGCTTCTAATAATGCAATGATTGTGTGATTTCAGGTAACAACTTCACCAGGAGTGATTCTCCTCAATCACTGGACCACAGAATCGGTCTGTCAGATGACCTCGGTCGAATCTTTGACAGTGGGACTGGCTGTGACTTTGTGATTGTCCTCCGGAGTCCCGACAGAAACAGTCAGGATGATGGCGAACCAGAGATGGTGGAGACAAAAATCTGCGCCCACAAAATGATCCTCTCCCTGTTCCCACTCTTCACATCTTCAGAGGCACTGACTAACATCACAGTTGACATCAGTAGCCACTGTCAACCACATTTCTCCTCCTTCATCAGGTATGTGTATGAGTCATATTTGACACATCGTACCACACAAACACTTCTTTTTTTTTTTAAATGTTATAAATGTTCAACAATCTGGTCTTTGACAGGTACATTTACACCCGTAAGATTGCTGTTACCTCCTCCAATGCGCTGTGCCTCCATCAACTGGCCTCCAAGTTTGAAGTGAAGCAGCTGATGGAGGACATAGGACGGCTTTTCTCTGTGATCCTCCCAGATGACACCTCCTTCTACACCCAGATGTCGCTTTACCAATATGCAGTTGAGACCAAGGACTTAATCCTTGAAGAAAACTGCATCCAGTACCTGGCTTGGAACTACCAAAACCTGACCAGCTCTCCATTTTGGACTGATCTCCCAGTGGAGCTACTTCAGAGCCTTTTAAGGCGCTCAGACTTGGTGGTGCCAGATGAGTATTTTGTTCTTCAGAGTCTAGAGAGATGGATGACAGAGAAGGCCAACTCCACAAATCTGAAACCCGTGGCTAACCTGTTGAATTTCATCCGTTTTCCCATGATCCCTGCTGAGAAGATGTATGAGCTGAAGTCTAGCTCTCCTCTCTTCAAATCTGATAAGAATGCATATTCCGACCATGTCTTGAAAGCATTTCAGTTCAATATCCTGCTCTTTAATAACCTCTTAACCAAGCCCATGTTTAACCAGGACAGTGACAGTTACAAGCCCAGGATCTACATTGCTGAGCCTTGGAGCTTTGCTATTGACAGGTCACGCGAAACATCACCCAAATCATCATCATCATCATCATCTTTAACATCACCATCATTTCAAATTCGAGACAGGTACATGCCATACAACAGAAACAGACACGTCTATTTGGGTGGCAGTAATTTTGGTTATCAACCCACTACTGCCCCAGACACTTCAGGCAGGTTTCAAACACCTCTCCATTACAGCCTGATGTTTCAGCACAACAAAATAACCTGGGAGGCAAATGTCTTCAAAAGCCAGGCTGAGTGTTCAAGGAAAGGTGTGAAGTGCGATGATTTTCCTGCGGCCAGGCTGCATCGCCTAAACTCCTTCTCCCCTCAAAGCAATGTCCAATTTGACAACCGCCTGCTGCTGATGTGCCAAAACAAGTACGTCTTTCAGGTTCAGGGATTCAAAAGCAACTTGGCTTACGTTTCTACCAATGACACCCAGGTTTTTGCCTATCCCTGTCCTGGTGACCAGTACACCTACATGCTTGTAGTGAGACCAAAGTATATGTGATTGAGCACTGGGGGCGGGTCTGAATACTGTAGCAATCACAAGCAGATGGGTCACTTTTTTTTCCATTATTATGAATAAGTAGATTGCATTGATTTTTTTTCTAATTCATGTTATTAGTGTCAAATATGTAATATGTGTCTTAATTAGTGACGTCCTTTCCTTCATATATGGCAAATGAATAAAGTGATTTCTCGATCATTTTTTGTGTGTCCGTTGCCACTTAACGTTGATTCTAGTAAAGTGCTGTGAAGTAGAAGTTTTACTGCATGTACCGTATATCATATGAGCAATAAAATGAAGGTAGAATACTGTTCCTCCTATTTTAAGAAGAGTTTGTCTTTATTTGATGAGTTTGTAACCCTTATGGTGCATAAGGGAACTAAATTCAGATGAATGGAATATAGATAGAGGTTATATTTCTGCAATAAAAATCCACTTGGACCTGGTTTTTATTGCAGTAGGGTACTCAAATTTTCTGATTTTGAATTATATATATGTGATTTAATATTTATACAACACAAGTTACTGTAATCATACTTAAAACTGACAGCAGTGGCTTTTTTCAGCACAATACAGTTTTGTTTTTTTTGTTGTTTTTTTTAAATGCTCCAATCAACTTTTACTTTCTTAAGAAGTGTATGAAGCCAGAGAAATTGCAAAATAAAACACACAAAAAACTGAACACTGAGGATAATTCGAACACACAAAAGAAAAGAAAAGAAAAATGGGAGAAGAGTAAGCAGAGTGAGGTCATGATTTGAAAAAAACCAACAACTTTGAGTTGCATTACATTAAGAGAAATACATAGATAATAGGTGCTTTTGAATTTAGCCTTCGCTATTAATGTGATGTGGAAGCCATCAACATATAAAAAAGTGTTGATGTATAAAAGGAATTCTGCCTCATTTAATATCATTTTGGTGACAGTGGACGCATGAATGTTGTTTTATGTCAGTTGTCTTAATGCACATGTAACGTGTACAAAAAAACCACGTAAAGCTCAGAAAAAGTTGCAACAGTGGCCAAATTTGTTGCGCAACAACTTAGTTCTGCTTTAAAGTAAAAGGAAAGTAAGTGAAAGCAAGAAGGTAGAAGATTGTTGAATTTAGAAAGAATTGAATTTCCATTGCAGACTTAAACAGAGAATGTTTTTGAGGACAACATAGATTCATACTTAGAAAAAGAACACAATTTCACAATTTCATTTTCTACTAAACAAAAACTCTAGAAGTAGTATCAGAAAAATTAACTACACCGTGTGGCTTAAAAGCAACTAAAACATTTTAAAGAGAGATTCTTTCTATACGGATTGCAAGGTGTCCGGATAGCTGTGAAACGCCGTCTAACACGGTGCTTGAGCTATAGACAGTAAAAGCTGTTTGTTGATAGACGTAGTTTTTCACAAAACATGGTGTTGTACATTTCTGCTCCTCTCATCTGTTCAAAGGACATTGTTCCTGAAGTCTTGTGTTTTCCTGGAATGCAACTTAACTTCGTCCATGCTGCCGTGTCCTGTTTGAAGTGACAAGCAGTTGACTCATGGCAGCTTCTTCTTTCATTTGTTCATTTTTCTTACTTATTGAATCTTCATTGATATAAGCATTTACCACGCTGAGGCCCGTCGGTACTGAGATTTAACTATCAAAATTTTTTTTTTTTCCTATAAGGCAACTTAACCAAAGATTGTGTGAACTTCCACTTTTTTTTGGTCATTTACTTGTAGAAAAAGAAAGACGCTGACGGTGAAGCTACCAAGCAGACAGTAAAAAGGAAGTTTAATGGAAGTGGGAAAAGAGAACTGAGTAAAAGGATGGATGAAGCATTAGGCCACGTTGGTTTTCCGAAGACCGCTTTTTAAGCCCGCTTTTCTTCATGGGGGGCGCAGCCATGTTGCTCAGCAAGCAAAAAGGGAACACACCCACCACATGTCAATCAAAGCCGAGCCGGAGGAGGTAACAGCAAGTGATAACGCCTAGCCATTGGCTGAACCGACTGTCAATCTTTTTAGAAATAATTTGCTTGATTTAAAATGTACCCCCCTCAGAGTTGTCATGGGTGTTAAATCAAATGATTGAGACCAAAATGGTTTTTGATCCAGGCTGTAAATATGTTTATTTCTGTTCTGAAGTTGGACATTTTAACATGGGAGTCAATGGAGATTGAGTTGCTTTTAGAGCCACCTCTAGTGGCCAGTCGAGGAACTGCAGCAAATCTAAGTTCAGCTTCATTCTCGATGCAGTAAGATGGTTGGCACTTGGTTTGAAATCGGTTTTGCAATCCCACTTAGATTGACAGGCAGCAACGACTGCTTTCATTGCCGATGTCATTCTTATTTGGCATGATTTGGCACTTCTATAACTGTATCATTCATGAGCGTTTATGCACCGATTGTATTCTGGCTGTGTGATTTGGCCTGTGTTTGCTTTAAGAACAAAACTCTGAACCGCAGGAGGGTGACGTGAGGCTGTTTGGTTCTTGGAGCAGTTCACAAGGCCGTGTCGATGTTTTCCACGATGGGAGATGGGGAACGGCGTGTGACGACAAGTGGGACCTCACTCAGGCCCATGTGGTCAACTCAACTTTCCCTGCGCTAAATCTGTCGTCTATGGGCAGGACTATGACAAAGGTGCCCTTTACTTTCTTTTACCAACAGTAGATGGGAGTAAAAGAATTGAAATCATCTTGGTGATTTGATTTAAGAATAATGCTTCACATAATTTATTCCTGTGATATATTTCTTCTTCTCTAGTTACTTTTCTTTTTTAATTCTTAGCAACTGGGCCAATTTAGCTTGATGATGTTAACTGCAAAGGCACAGATGACCATCTAGTGTCTTGTGGATTTATGGGCTGGGGTGTCACTGACTGCACGCACGACGAGGATGCTGAAGTTATTTGTGAGACAGGAAGTGCGTATATCAACTTTTGCAAGGCTTAAGGTCCTTTTATTCAGAGCATGTTATCACATCTGTAACTGTAGAAGCAGATTCTTTTTCAGCACCAGTTTTCTCCTTTGTTCAGTAGTTTGCTCCAATGATCCAAAGATCATTTCTCAGTAAAGCACAGCTTAAAAAAATGAAAATCTAAAACAGCTGCATTTTACAGAACAGTTCATAATTTGACATTTTAAGGAGAATCGTGAGAACTATGAGCTGGACAATAAAAATCAGATTGAGTTAGACATCACCTTCAACAAGAGCAAGCCTGAAAGGGTTCATGTGCCCTCCGGTGGTGGCAAAGTTCCTACTGCCCACACATGGAGCTGTTATAAATGTACGCAGTAGGTCCTGTTGCCCACTGTGTCCTAGTCTCTTGCGAGTTTGTGGTTCTTCTACTCTATGTCCTCAGACTGCTTAATGCATCATTTACACTGTTTCCTGTGCTCTCACGGGATACTTCCAGAGGTGCTTTCACTCCTATGGAAACCTCAGTAACCTCTGATGTAATTACAAACTCCTCCTTTTATTCACAGCACTTCACGCACTGAAGATTTGTAATACATGTGGTGGATTTCAGTTAGAAAATACACTGTAGCAGCATCCAATCCTAGGTAGCACAACACACACTCACACACACACTTCTTTTACTTGTTTGAAGTGAAATTGCACAGGTATAAAGTACAGGCTGTAATAAAGAATAGTTTCCCTCCCTTCAGAGCTTCAGAGCGTGGTCCATCTTTCATAGGGATTGGCAGAAGGGAAGTGAAAACAATGCATAAGTCTTCAGCTGAAAGTGATTAATTTGAAGGTGAGAAAAATATGAATTGCTTATCAGACTATTTCACTGAACTGTCAACATTCAACATAAATGTGATACTATACACTTCCTCCACATCTGAAGGCTTACTTGTCATAGCTTTATACAACTAAATACAACTGCTTGATTCCTGTCTCGTGAAATGGGTCTGGTATCCCATCCACCTGCAGCCACTTCCAGCCACTTGGATCGGTACAGAACGTACCGAACCAATTGCAATGAGGCATAGGTGGACTTAATGCGATGTTTCATAAAGCACAGAGCATCCAAGAGCCACAATTATAAAAAAAGATGGCAGCAGCAGAATAGATCGTTACACCTCGGCCTAACAAGTTTTTACTGCAAAGCCGACAGCAGTCATTGACTGCTGCTCCAAGTCCGCTGTTATACTAGTCTGGTTTCTCCTCTGCCTACATCTCATGCTTCTTCTCTCTGACTGATTGCATGTCTATCCAATAATAAGGAGGCAGTTTATTCCACATTAAGTGGTACTACTCCTTAAAATTAAAAGTTGAATCCTGTGAACCAGATTAAATCTTTGTATCGAAGAGTAAAAGTATCGGATTTTGGAAAAGGCTAATAACGGTTTTCTACTTCAAATAAAATTGACTCTGGAGAGCACAATCCGGACCACATTTTTCAATGCAAAATCAGGTTACACAACTTAAAGCTATTTTTCATTTAAGCAATCAAATAATTTACATTTCCATTGTAGATGGAAACATTAGAATAGCTGGCCAGGCTTGTCTTGGATAATCATTCTTCTTAAATCAATTAATTGCTCAAATCTATTTTATTTTCACCACAAAAGAAAGTGTCTTTATGTCTGACTAAATTTCAGTTTCCCACCAGTGATTGTCACCCTTTGACGACATGCGGCCTTGCGTGCTTGGGAAGGTCGGTTAACGTGTAGCACACAGTGACTCACGCTTTTTTAAAGTGTCGGTGCAAAGATGTTGACAGAAGCTGATGCTTACACTTGGAGTTGAGTCCGCACGAGCTGCTCGTCAGCCTTGTCCGTACTCACAGCGGTTGTTCATCGGAGCGAGGAAAGCGCTGGATGTGAATCATGCCCAGATATGCCAGCTTATCTGCTTAGTAATGCGGCGTATTAACCAGAAGGAAAAAAATCTGATATTTCATCACATTGTGGATATGGTGTAATTTTTTTTTGTTGCATGCTACGATCGTGTCATTTCGCAAGTGATGAGACATTCACTTGTGTCATGAAGTTTCAAATAATGGATTATGAAACAATGAAAATGAAAAATGACATGAACTAAAACAAGAAATTATTCAGATGTAGATAGGTAGATAGATGTTTTCAACTACATTTACTTTAATATGGAGTGAGTTCTTCTGTTTTAGCTGTAACGGTGTCCGATGTATTTCCTGAAAGCCTTTCCACAAGTGTTTGGAGTGTTTCTGTGGGAATTTGTGCTCATTCATTCTGCGGAGCGTTTATGAGGTCAGGCACTGATGTTGGATGAGAGGGCATGGCTCACATTCTCCATTCCAGTTCTTCCCAAAAGGTGCTCGGTGTGGTTGAGGTCAGAGCTCTGGACCAAACTGATCAAACCATGTCTTTATAGTCTTTGGTTTCTGCATTTTGACCCTGTCATGTTGTAATGGAAAAACTGTCGCTCCAAAGTTGGATGAATGGCTTTGTCCAAAATATCTTGATATGATGAATGTTTGAGACCCAAACCCTGACAAAAGTCCCATACTAGTAATCCTTCCCCTCCAAACTGGACAGTTCCCACAATGCAGTCAGGCATCATCCAATGAACCCAAACTCACCTATCTTATTACTAAACAGCTTCAAAGAACACATTCCCACTACTCGACAGTCCAGTTCGGTCTACCTTAGGCCACTCCTTTGGATATATGTCATTAGACTTGATGATGTGAGGCTTGCATGGAGCTTCTTAGCCTTGGAAATCCACTCCATGAAGATCCCGCCACACAGTTTTTGTGCTTACACGAATGCCAACGGAAGTTCAGAACCCCTCAGCCATGGAATCAGCAGAGCGTTGGCTTTTACACACTTTGCTCCTTACTCTGTGATTTTGTGTGGTCTTCCGGTTTTTTTGCCCAAGCTGCTGTTGTTCCTGAAAGCTCCAACTTTCTAATAATATTACTAACAGCTGACTGTGGCAGATCCAGCATGGCCCCTCTTATCGCAAAGGTAGGCATCCTATCAAAGTACCATGCTTGAAATCACTGAGCTGAAAAGCTCACAATTTTTTTTTGCAGTTGGAGACTGGACGGCTAGGTGCTTGATTTTGAAATACCAACAATACAATAATACAGTGTAGGCAAATATGTTTTTTTAATAACCAGATTACAGTGTAAAATGCAAAAACAACCACTTACAGCCACAGAATACAGGCACGTTCATAACAAAATACCAAATAACAAAATACCAGCCCAATTTCATCTGCGTACCAGTCTGTCAGCACTAAATGGCAGGTATCATAAACTTACTCTTAACATACTGATGCGCTTAGCAGCTTCAGAGCCAGCTGGAAAGAGTTCTGTGTTTACTCTCAGTCACCTTGGTCGTGGCAATCCTAAAATTTATATTGCATTGCATTTAGGAGGCTCCAAGAGGGATTTATATACCAACGAACTCTTTGGGTCTGGAGAGATTAAGCTCTCTCTTTCACAACACCAATTTGCTGGAGAGACTCTTAATCATCTCAGGTTGTGCCCACACAATTACTGTAAGTCACGGCCGGTACAATTCTCTGTAAATGACATACTTGTACATTTATTTACTAGCACGCAAGGCTTTGTTAATTAAGTGAAAGTTCCAGTAAATTCGTGTGTTAGTATCTCAGGGCCACAACAGTTTATCCTCGACATGCTCAGGAAACTTTGCGGAGGTCATCAGCAGACTCATCGTGACTGACTGATATTTTGTCATCACCCTGCGGACAGTTGAAACCACCTGACCCCAGAATCTGTAGTACGGCTTTGTTTTTTGTTGGGTTTTTTTTTTTTTTTTTACTGTTTCCAAGCAGATGTTTTCCTCCTCCTTGCCGTCCCTGAAACACTTTACCAAAGCTGATTCACAGCTCCACATTTTCACCAGTGATATGTGAATAGCTGCACTGATGAATGGAATTTTTTTTGGAAATACCCCTTGGCTGTGGGTTAGAGCGCCACAGGGGGATGGATAGTCGGAAAGTTGTGCGGTGGTCAGGTCATGTGCAATGGATGTAGACACCCGGGCACAAGGGAGGTGGGAGTTAGAGGATGTGGGTCACTGCCACAGCACCCACCAGTTCCCACAATGAGTGAGACCCTCTTTGTATGTCTTACTGGGCATTTTCTTTGTAGAATATTTCTGGCCTTGCAAAGCTGTAATTTAAAGGATGGAGGTTCAGGACATTTTTAAGCCCCTCTTGGTATATTTAGTGGGTAACATAGCCAGAGGGGGGCTGCTTACATTGCAGTTCTCAAACAAATCTGCCCTCCTTCAACAAATTAAAACCAAATGTTGACACAATAATACAGATCTTAACTGGCGAGGAAAACTCTGTTCTAGAGAGAGGGTTGTAATGTGGGAAATAGCTCAAAAGCTGGCCCTGCTGTGAGGTCATTTGAAATATGCCCAGGAGCCAAGGAAACGGCCCCAATCTGAGCACAGCCCACCACATCAGTCAGCATCTCAGTGCAAAGGAAGCCGAGTGTTTGGACAAGGGTCAGCAGGCTTTGCCGTGAAGAAGGCATCTTCTGTTTTCTTCTCTGCCTCTGGTAAAGTGCAGTGACATGGAGGCTCATTCCCACCCATTTCATTTTGCATGTGTCACTTCCTTTCATGTGCCTTGATCTGTGTCTCACCCCTAACATCCGTGTAGTTGTGTCCTTTACGTCTTTTGTCTCCAGAAACTTCCACTCTCGTTGTGAGTCATCCAAGTTTACAAAATCGCTAACAGTTTTGGGAATTTTCCATATCTAACTGACACCACTTTCACCCTTAAAGGCAACGGTAAGAAAATAAACAAACAAACAAACAAAAAAACACTAGGGGTGTTATATAGATGATTAATTAGTTAAACCATTTTACATCTTTTCACTCTCTCTTGTTTTTTTTTTCTTTTAGTCAGACATCCAGAGAGGAAACGGTGGAAAAGAAACCAGGCAAAACTGCTAAACTATGGAAAACAGTGGAAATATTTGTCAGGGTGGCCAGACGACTGACAGTTGGTGGCCAAAAATGATCTCAGGGAGTGAAACAGCCACAGTCCTCTTTTCCTTTTTCTCTTCAATGCTTTTCATTATCAATCATCGAACAACATGTCCTGTGATGTTTCCCGTCTTAAGCCAAAATCAACAGGGGAGCCCACAAACCTAAAGACTCTGGAGATCCTCAGCCTCCTTAGATGGTATTAGAGTGGAGAAATTTCAAATAAAAGACCCGTCTATTTCAGTACACGAGTGAGAACTCAGGAATTTGGCTATACCCGTCTCACTTTCAGAGTAGTAGAAGGCTTTGGGTAGCTTATGCTGAGGGAATTGCTGCCAGATTGTGTCCATTAAAGGCAAGTGCATGATGTCACTTCTCTCCACCCTGGCCCTCTTCCTTCATACTTCTCCAGTGTTTCACGGGTTACTGAAAGTGATTGTACGTGCATAAACACTCTCGCTGAATAAAGCCATAGATAACTACCACAGAGTGGGAAGAGGATTACTCAGAATCACAGGCGTTACAATAATGTGATTTAAAAATAGCATAAAGGTTCCATGCAGCTCCAGTTAAAACTTTTACGATAACGTAGGCAGATGTTGTTTGGGGTGATGAACCCACAGAATCATCGCTCCAATTTCATTTAACACGTCTGCAGCAGTCACATACAATCTTACCTTAACTTATATCCATAAAGGGTCCAAATATAGAAGACAGGGGCAGTTTAAATCTTTCTGGAGTTTGGAGGTTTCCCATTTAGGGGTGGCTGTATCGTAGTCCAAACCAGTCAGTGTTTGAATCGATCCCCAGTCCTTGTTTCTTTAGTATAGAGTTCTGACTCTCAGGGGTGGCCATGGCATGGTGGGTAGAGTCGATTGTCCTGATGGGGATCAGTTCCCAGCTCTGTGACCTGACACCAAACACTACATTCCCTCAACAGCCCCAGTCACTGTGAGGTCACAATTCAGTGTTTTCATAGTTTTGGTCCCAAGACCAGATAAATGGAGATTGCTGTGTTAGGAAGCACATCACACATTAAAAAAACAAAACAAAAACCAAATGAATAAGTGGAAAACAACGATCTACTACAACCGATCAGCAGAGAAAAGCCAAAAATAGTCACTTTGTTTGGAGGTCTTTTTGCCAGCATGGGTTTATTTCCGACATGTACTTTATCTTCCTCCCAGCATTCAGAAACACGCCCCCTGGATAAATTTGTGGTTCAAGCGGAGATTTTTCTCACTTGAACTGTCCTTTGGACTGGATGGTGATAGTGGTTGGATCCAGGGGTTCTGAGAAGGATAGAGAGAGAAACAGGTTAAATCACGCAAATGACAGGGTTGGCGCTGCATTTCCGTTACAGTTTTATCACAAAAATACAGTGACATTACAAAATATCTACAAAGAAAGTCAACCTGCAAATCCGAATAAGTTGACCTGGACAGCAAGAGAGTCTTTGACTTAAACTTAATCCATTTATGCAGTTTTCTTTGGCCACATATTCCCTCAGAATGACTTTGGCTTCCTAAATGTAGGCCCATATCCACCAGACCTGCCCAAAATGTTCATTTTCTGTTGGTCTCTGAGCCATGTCTGGCACTCAGAACTTTTGCTATATCCGCTGGAAAAACGCACATTTGAAATTTTGTTTGTCAAGATTGCTCAACTACATGAATTTTGGGACACGTTTGGCCCACATAACACTTGCCAGTGCTGTAACTGATACTTTAGTTCCCAAAACAGCCCAGATTAGGCCCAAATTCGTCTGCTTTCTGGGGAGTTGTTATACGACAATGGATGCCTAGAACTTCCTTCATTTTCCCAGGTTAATTTCTACTTCTGCAACTACTCTATTCATCATTATTCTAATTTGAAAAAGATGTAGCCATCTGCAACAAATTGCCACTGGGAAGCCCCTTATACAGGATGCTGCCCACATCTGAGGGACTTCCGAGAGGTTACAATTTCACAAAGTAAGTGGATTCAAAACTTTAAGATGACTAATACAACTTTTGATGAATTACGCAAGGCAGTAATTCCTCTTCTTTCTTCCGTTTCTGCTCAGTTGATCCAGAAGAGTGAACACAACTCTCTTCGTTACATAATCTGACCTCTAGATGGGAAAACGTGTTTGCTTTGAAAAAAAAACGCAAAAAAAAAACAGGTCACACAACTGTCACGCTTCCGATTTGCACAATTTAATGGTAATGCTCTGAATTCAAACAATTTCAAAGTGCTGTCCCATCTCTGTCTCCTTGTTGTGACATACATCTCTTACATAATCACAAACCTTTGTTCTTTTAAAAAAATATATATAACTCTAACAAGTATTCAATACAAATAAGACAATAGATCATACTCCTAAAAAATAAAGAAGATCAAAAACTAGGTCTACTGTCCAATATATCAAATGAAACCATGAAGACAGGTTGTTTCATAAGAGCCATTACAGCATAGTTGTAAAATCAGAGGCCTTTTGAATTAAGTTTTATTAATTCCTGGATAAAATCCAGATGATCCGGTCAGACATTGTCTCTGCTCTCAGACATTGACTCATTTGTGTCCTAGTGGTTGTCTGGTATCACTGACGTTACTGCATTATTGAATGCAACCTCTCACCCTTTTCCTTTTCTTTAAAAATCACTTTCAATATTCATGTTTAAAAAAAAGAAAAAAAAAAGACTTGATTTTGATGACCTCTTGGCCCCAGCTTGTCCTGGTTTGCGGAAACATTACTCACCCAACGTCAAGACGTCATAATATATGTCATAATATAAAAATATTATGTAGGTTGTTTGACCTCAAAGTAATATTTGTTAGACTAAAATTATGTAATTATATATAATACTGGTTTTAAAACAGGTAGAGTTGTGGATTTGAGAAAAGGACACAAGACATTGAACTAATCTTTAAGAAAACAGCTCAAGAAATGCCCAAGTGTGACCTCGTGAGTGTTGACCAACATGCCACCTTCAAGTAAAAACTATTACCCAACTCTTTAACATAAATGTGTCAGAGGGTGACGGGGTTTTCTGTGTGTGTGTGTGAAAAGTCGGGAGCCCCTGACCTCAGAGCGCCGCTGAGCCCACCGGCGGGGGGCGGAGCCTGGCGGCATCTGGGCTCATAAAACGCGCCTGCCCCTCTCTGCAGAGGAAAACACATTTCAAGTTGAGACTGAGGTCTGCAACAGGAATGAGCAGCAGCTCGGGGCTTGTACTTTGACAGCTGGATCGTCTTTTTCCTCTTCAGAAGCTGGAGACACCGTTGCTTTGTTTCCTCTCCACTATTAGCAGACCACACAACTTCCTCCGTTTCTCTCCCACCTTTCACCTGAGTTGAAGATGACCTGGACGGTGAACAGCTGTTTTGTCACTGTGGCCATACTGTTTCTTTGGCGAGTGGAAGAAATGGCAGAAGCCTGCAGCTGCTCTCCTGCGCATCCTCAGCAGGCGTTTTGCAGCTCAGATGTCGGTAAGTTGACTCTCAGACAAAGAATCAGTAAACCTAATGTCCAATTTGGACTCGGTCTTAAGATACATGATGTAAAGAATCAGAGGCTAAATATTTTAGCGAAAAGTTTTTATTCAGCTGAAAACACAAGGAAACAAAGCTGGAGTTGGATTGAATTTTCTTTTTCTTTGTTGCCTTTTCTTTTTCGCCCCTAAATAATCTGACATCTTTGAATCTTACTTTAGTATTTCCTTTATTGCAATCTGCTTCATTTTAGAGGCTTTTAGCTCTACAACTTTGTAAACTAGAGAAACATAGGCTTACTTTATAATATTCGTGTCTCTTTATAATAGTTCTCCCTCCCTATTGGGAGTGTTTTTTTTATATGATGTTCAGGAACTAGTTTTTGTCACTTTTAAATATAGTCTCAGGTGTTTGTTTCACAAGAAAAAATAACTGTATTATTTCTCAGTGTGGCGCTATGCAAAATGAAGTGAGTGCCGCCCACATTAACTGAGTAATCAAGAGGTTTGGCTGTTGAAACTTTCCTGAATAACAACTATAGATAACTTCACTCAGAGGGTGTGTGAATGCCTCCTCTTTGACTTTTCCCTTTTATGAAACACAGTTTCTTATAGATGGGCCTTAAACTAACGGGAATACCAACAGTGACCAGCTTGTGCATTTATTTAATTTGGTTTTACCGTTTTTGTTTTTTTTTCTTGCTCGTGAGCTGTCGAAGTGTGTGGCATTTACACAGAAGGTGACTTATTCAAAGATTTTTCTTTGAGTAAGTGAGACTCCTTGACTTGGGGCGATGAAGAACTTTTATTTTACTGGTCAGTTTCCTGCAAAGCAAAGTTTTTTTTGTTGTTTTTTTTTTTTTTCTCACAGAGACCATATAATTTAAATTCTGGTCTAAATGTTGTCACAACTCCAACATGATCACATGATATGGTCTACAGTCAAATATTACTGCTTAAATACACATAAATGGGATAATTGCCACAATAAAACATTTTAAACCCTCTGCAAGGACATAATTTGTTACTTTGCACACTAAAATTATTGTTTAGGGGTCTTTTAGAGGTTTTCCCGAGATGAGGCATTTCTCTGCAATTATTTTCCCCCTGTGCTCATTTAACCATTTTAATTGGAATGTGCAAAAAGGGATTTAAATTAACTGTGTTGGATCACAGGTCAAAAACAACCATTCTTAAATGCTCTGGTTGCATTTTCAGCTATTAAATGAGGCAGACAGTGGTGGGCTCCGACTAAACCAAGGTGCTGATAATCATCTGAACTTCCCGATTGATTCATTTTTACCAGTGTCTCCAAGGTCAGGTCCCAACATGACCCTGGCGCCTCTGCTGCTGCTTCAGCACCATGGATAGACCCTAGAACCCACGTAAACAAGTAAGGCGTCAAGGGCGTCCGTTTGTCTCACTGATCCGTTTTTATATTTTACTTCGGTTTTCATGATCATTTCAAAGTGGGAGGGAAAACATACTCTGCAAGTTCAAGAGGAACATCACCAAAGGCAGAAGTTCAAGAAGAAGTCACTCATTTGTAAACTTGCACAACTCTTCCCTATTGCGTGGAGAGTGGTGAGTGATTGCTGTGGTTTTGGTTACACTTTGTAAATTGTAGGTGAGTGGTATTTGTATTAGACTCATTTTAAAAAATGCATTATTTGCAAGAGTGATGAAATTTGCCTTCCAGAAGCCTTAGTATTATTTTGGACAGACAAAACTTAGGTCAGAGTGTTTCAAGTTTGAAGAATGAAGAATTTAGGAAGAATTCAGGAAGGGTTGGGGCTAGAAGTTATTATATTTAACGAAAACTAAGAATACAACTGAAACTAGCAGTGAAAAAAAAAATCCTGTTACAAAACTAACTGAAATGAAATAGAATTGCAGATGAAATTAACTTTGTCTTCATTTTTGTTTTATGCCTTGTTTTTTTTTATGTTTAACATTTACTTTTTCTAATTTCTTTTTTTTTTCTAATTATAATTACTTAGAGGAAATAATTTAAAAAAAATGTAATACTGTATGGCATTGTTGATAGGATTTATTCATCCCATGAGTTGAAACCTCAAAAAAATTATAACTAAACTAAACTAAAACTTACCATTTATTTTCTAAAACTACACTAAAAAGGCTGATGGGTTTGTTAAACTAATAAAAAAAAGTAAATTTAAATAATCAAACATAAATAAAAACTATCTTGGAATTCAAAACCATTATAACTGATGTAAATTAGATTTAAATAAAAGTAAAGCAAAACAAACCAACGATCCAGCAGTGCAGTTAAAACGCTCTTTACTTGTTACTTTCCTCCTCCCTTCTTCCTATGCTCCTATTACACGTTATGGAACTGCAATGACTTTCTTTTGGAGCCTGGCTCATCTCTCCCACCATTACTGTAAACAAAAAGTGAGGTCTGTTTGGTTATAAACCTCCAGCTCCATTTTTCTTATCAAAGCAGGGAAAATGCGAGCCAAAAAGTCTTCCCTCTTAAATCCGTCCGTGAGGTTTTCAGCTGAGGCAGAGGAATGTCTGGCAGTCATATGCTGTTCTCGTTATGTGTTTGCCTTTTACTTCTGAATTTTTGCTGATTACAGTGTAACCGTACAACCGTTTTGTACAAGAAGGAAAGTGAATCATTTGTTGGCGTGAATGGAAAAATAGCTTTTAAGTTGACTTCAGAGATAAACACAGGACTTCAAGCTGTGTATACAGAGCTGACACCCAAACCAGATTTCTTTTTTTTTCTTTTTCTCTTATAACAACACCAAACATGAGCAAAGTCTCACATCAGCTACTTCAGAGTCCATCATAACCTCAAAACAATGGATCCAGCATCTTCATTGTGCTCTCAAGCAGGTTTCACTTGAAAAGGTTCTCCAATTTTAGCCTGGCCAGCCACCCTAACTGCTTATCTCTTCGAAACAAATGGGTTTTTCTGGTTTAATCTGGATTCGACTTTGATTTCTAGGGGACTGCCTCTGGATGCCATTGGTTCGATCAGAAAACCAATGCATGTGACACAGGCTGAGCGACAACCAGACTAGTATCAACAAAAGACCTCCAAATGTGGTGTGCAGCGGAGTAAGAACACAGGCTGGCAGTTTCAGACTAAAACCGTGTTTATGGAAGGTCTTACCATCAATTCTGCAGCTATCTTGGTTATTTTGAATATTTGGCTTTTGGACGCTCGTGGGTGAGTCGTCACATTAAGCCAAACTGCCTCACACTGTGATTGGCCCGGAACGTTCTGTAACGCTGGAAATGGCTGCTATTGGAAGGCGGATCGGACCCGTTTCACATCAGAGACATATCGTGAGGTGACCGGGTATGGCCGGCCATGCTGCTACTCTTTTGAGTACTCCAGGAAAACATTTCCTCACATCCTCATCATGTGCAGTTGATATATGAAAGTAAAGACTCAGCCTACTGGGAAGGAAGACTTAGTAAACATCAATCCACAATGGTGAGGCTGGTGTGGCATAAATATGATTAAGGGTCCGCCGAGGGTTTCTGTGGCTGAAGTCCAATAGTTTAGAATTTGTAAAATATTATGAAATATGCACATGTGCATATTCTGTATTTGCATGTAGGAAGCATAAGGGAAGCAGGGGGTAAAATACAATATCTCAGAGAAGAGGGGTTAAGAAATGTGCCACCAATGTACAGCATGATAATTTTACATCAGAGGTAGAATAATATTCTATATTGCCTGAAACAGTAGGTGTATGTTGCCTTGCAGAAGGCTGGCTCCAGCCTCAGCAAATCCTCCCCAGACGCCCCGTGACCCTGAGGGAAAAGCAGGTATAGATCATCAATGGATTCATTGCTATGGTAGAGCAGTATGTATATGTGTGTACTATGGACTTGTTAAATGTAATCTGCATAATTCTGGTCACGGAACAAACTAACGTCTTATCTGCACAGTGATGGGATTATCAGACATTTTTAAAGATACTAAAATTAGAACGTCCCAGGAAACGGAAACGGATAAAGACATCTTCATATCCGCATCCTTGGACAGCATCTGCAGAGGAGCCACCTTCAATTTGTTTTTTCTGTTTAAGCGTTGACCACATTGTGGCTGCTCGGAGGAAAGTGGATTTACAGGCTCTGCAATTACATGACATGCATTTGCTTTTGTCTTTTTTAAAGCGCTCCCGTGACCACGGTACTCTGTGCAAAATATTGTTTTTATTGTTTGAGTAACTGGAAAATGAGATGGTTCCTTCAGTTTTCAGCTTTTAAAGGGCTTTGTCAGCCTGTTCTAGTAAACATTGTGTCATGGGAGAGTTGGGTATAAACTGTATATCAACACAGAAAACTGAATCGGCACAAGAGCGGACAAGGAGTGCTTCTGTGGAATGGTGAATTTTGGACTTTGATGACCATTGCTCGAACCTCAGGGCCGTAAACATGGAAACGATGCAGATTTATACATCTTTAATCAACATGTCAGTGAAATGGATCTTACAGAGCCTCCTCTCAACGGTAGTGGGCTGTATATCCCGTACCCAACCCTCGTGATTCAGTGTTTCTTTTTTGTAGCTCTTTTTCACCTGCGTGATCTCTTAGTGAGCTCTTATCCTGTACACTCAAGCAAAAAGAGATTATCCCTAATCCTCTGCTCAAATACAGAGCTGCGAGAGTTCAATCAAAAACTCGGTGTGTATCAGAATAAGTGGATTTATAAGCTAAGAAAAAAAACAAAACAACAACACATGGATGGTGTAGATATCCCTTGATGCAGCTGATTTCTCCCTGAGGGATTGCTCGTTTGTGACGGCGCTGCTGTCAAGCGCTGCCTTCGCCCTGCATCCTCAGAGAAATGCTCCACATCTGCAGTCTCACTGTTGCCGTTGCCTGTGTCTTTTGTTCCCACGGCTCCTGAATGCAACCGCCACACTCCTAATCCGCACACACACACACACACACGCACACACTTTATGGTTAGGAAAATTGGGGCACATATGGTTTGCAGCTTCATAACTGTATAAAAGGCAAAATTTAAAGGTGTTTCCAGGATGAAAGCAGGCAAATGATGATGGCCTGAGAGAATCAGAAGCTGCCACCTTGACGTCAAAGACTGAACTGGAACGTGAGAGAAAACATCTGGTCGGCATTAGCCCTGCTGCTACTCTCCTCCTCTGGAACTTAATTGAAAACTGTTTTTCCTTGTGTTGCGAACTTGAAATAATCTTCCCATCACTCTGGGAATCACTAGGTATTCATTCACACTACGTTTTGAGTTTTACTGTACTTTTTTTTTTTTGTTTGTTTGTTTTTTGTTTTTTAAGAGTTGTTTTGAATCTGATAGCTAGATCCTTGGAAGCCAGCAGAAGTAAAAGAAAAGAAAAGGGCTGATTTGCATGTCAGCACGTCTGTCCACACCGAGCAGCAGCCTGGTAGAGAGAGAGGCCTGGAGGCGAGGGAGAGATTTCTAGTTCAGCTTTTTAGAGACTGCTGACTGGCTTCCTCCTGCGTTGGCCTCGGAATAGGCAGCGCACATTCCTCTCTCTGATTGCAGCTGATGAAACACTCATGTGCCTGCGTCTTCCCAGCACCTGGAACATGGAAGCCATTCGGATACAAGCCGCAGCAATGTGTTGTGGCCAACTCTGGCATGCTAAACCTGGGCAGGGCTTAAATCACATGCAGTTCCTTTTATACCGTTCTTAAAAAAAAAAAGGGGGGGAGGGGGGGGGGGGTGTTGTGTTAAAATGCAATAGAGGTTGACCTGAGTTTTGTGTCTTTTTCCAGTTATCAGGGCAAGAGTGGTTGGAGCCCAGGAGGTTGACGCTGGCAATGACGTCTACGGACATCCCATCAAACGGATCAAGTATGACATCAAACAGATCAAGGTATGGGATGGACCAGTTTTGAATTCTCTTTATGTCTGCCTGTAAACTTCAGTGTAATCTAATTCAGAGGTTTTCCTTTGTTTGACTCACCAGATGTTTAAAGGTCCCACCCGTGACATCGATGCCGTCTACACTGCTCCGTCCTCTGCGGTGTGTGGAGTGACTCTGGATACTAATGGAAGGAAAGAGTATCTTATCGCAGGTATTAACTGTTAAAGCAACTCTAGGGAAGAAATGTTTTCTTTTTTGCTCTCAGGGGGTCCAGCATTGTCATAAATTCAGCAGGCTAAGTTCAATACAGCCTACTCACTACACCTCTACAAATGGACATCCATGGTTTGAATTTTTATTTATTTTTTCGCACTGCACACAAGTAATAATAGCACCCTAAAACAAGGAAACACAAAGCGAGAAAACGCCTGGGTTGCGAGTAAACGGACACTAATACCGATGTGGTGCTAAAGGTCAAAAAGCAACAAGTCAATGAAATTTACTTTATAAAACTGACACACAAAACACTCATCCCAGACATTGCTCCTGATAGTAGTCTGAGTCTGAGTAGTTCGCTAGTGATCGAACAAGCAGAGCGTAGAAAAAATTGATTTGATATCTTCATTGCCAGAGGTTTACTGGTCCATGAGTTCACTGCTGGTCTTGTATTCTGTTTATTCATGCAGCTCTTGCCAACAAATAAAAGCCTGTCCAAGATTTACCCCCGTACGGACCCTTACCTACTCTTTCTTTACCCTTTCTTCCATCTGTTGACCTGTTGTTCATTGGTTTCTTTAGGCGTCTCTGTCATGATGAATGTACCGAGAACATTGTGCTGACTAGTGTCTTAAAGCCAAGCAGAGGTGCTCAGTGATCCCAAGATGGAAAAAAGTCACATAGTGCTGCTTCAAAGCATCAAACAATGCATCTTCATATCAGTGTCCATGTCACTTATTCGTTCTTCTACCCTTCTTCCATTGTAGGTAAGATGGAGGCTGATGGGACGATGCATGTCACACTGTGTGACTTCATTGAGCAGTGGGAAGCCCTGAGTGCCACCCAGAAGAAGAGCCTGCCTCTGCGCTACGAGACGGGCTGTGACTGCAAGGTAGAAAAGTTGTTTCTAAATGAATTCGCTTCTGTTTGAACTTGGTAGTAGTATAGCCAAAGAGGGAATGCTTGAGCTGTAGTTTGTTCCCTGATCTTTTGCCCTTTTTTATTTCTCAGATCACCCGCTGCACTTCCATCCCCTGCATGATCAGCAGCCCAACAGAGTGCCTTTGGACAGACTGGGTGATTGAGAAGACGGTCAATGGAGAGCAAGCCAAACATTACGCTTGCATCAAGAGGAGCGACGACTCGTGTGCTTGGTACAGGGGCAGTGCACCACCCAAAAAGGATTTCCTGGACATCGAAGACCCATAACTTCCCCGCTGTTGAAGTTTTGTAGAAGTGGCTCCAGTTGAAATAAAAATGAGAAATTCTTTTACATTTTATTTTTTATTTTTTTTACTTATTCAGAAAGCTGTCGAGTGGGCCCTCCATTGTGAGGAAATAATAGTTTATTATTGCAGGTCTTATGTTTTCAATTAAGAGTCTTATGAACTCAGCACTTTCCACAACTTCTACCCCCTAAATCTGAAGCACTCCCTCTTAAACCACTTCTCCTTCAGTTGAAATAAACAGTACTTCTCTTTTTGTGCTAATGATTTGTGATAATTCATGCTTTCTTTGTTTTTTTGTTTTCTTTTGCACAATTTCCAGAGGTCTTAATGTATGATTTGTGACATGTATTGGTCAAAATACCACATGGACGCAGTACAAAAGCCCCCTTTTTTTTTTTTTGCAGAGCTGCAGAGTTCACAATACCCAGCTCAAGGGGTCGGAGTCTGCCACTCAACTCAAAATCAGAGAAGTGCTCTTTTGAAATCAGTGTTATAGATTTGTGCAACCTACTGCAAATGTTCAACAAATGCAGATTGGTATGAAAGTGGATGGAGATAAAGACCTCAGAGCCATTGGCTCAGAGAGAAAAACTTCGAGATCTTGACCACCCCAAAAAATTAACAGAACTTTTTTTTTTTTTTTTAATGGAGTTATTGAGTTGGTTCTAACTTAAAAAACTAAATAAATTGTACCAAGATAAGATATTTTTTGTGTCCTCTTTGAGTAATGGTGTTGCTTAAAGAGAAATGTCTGTTGGTGATCAATTGTTTGGTTCTAGTAGTCCTAAATAACCAAAAATGCACTTTGAACACAAATGCCACAAGTTTCTAATGGGAAAGATTTATGAATTTAGGGGTACTGAATTGTTGCTTTTATACCTTCCCTTCTCTCTCATTTTAACAGCACAATTTTTATCTTTGTAATGCTTCAGAATGTATGTAAGTATTTTATTTAAGGAGGTTTTGTGATCAATAATTCTTGAAAAAAGCCCACATGTTCATCATTTTGACACAAATGACACCAAATATTAGTAAGAATTAGTATTGTCAGATTATTTGAGAAAATACACATGTTTGATGTGCAGTAAAGTATAAATTTGAGGCCTGTTTCTTGCCTGACAGGGTCAGTGTTTAGTTGAATGATGTAAAAACATATTGTGAGCAATTCTTTTTCTCTTTAACTGAATAACTGTCAAGCAAATATTATGTGAATTCCACTATGAGCATTGAAAAAGACTCATCATTTGAAACTGTAATCAAGTATGATGCCTGGTGCTGGTTTCACGTGGGACTTTTTTAGATTATTTCTGCATGCATATCCATCTAAAACGTTTCTGTACATTTGACTATTAAATACCAAACTCTTGTTTTGATGTGCTTTATGGTGGTCAATTTATGCCCCAGTAAGTGAAAGAAGAAAACATTTGTCATCACAAATATTCAAAGGAAGGAACTATGCAGAGATTATAAATAACTTTGGTGTATGATTTGTGCAGCGAGACATTAAACAAAAAGAAGAAAATACTGCCCCCTGGGGGGAGAAATAGCAACGAACACGGAAAGAAACACGAGGCAATCCATGTGCAGCTATAAGCAGTTTATTAAACATGACCCTGGGGATATAATTGTATAGATTCATTTTTTGTCAAATTAGTGGTTCTGGACAATATTGAATTCGTTTAATCTGTTAAAAAATAATTTGGCTTGTAATACACTTCATCTGCTGTCATTTGATATATTTCATCTCAAATGATAATAACATCATTTGAGATATTTCATCTCAAATGATGTTATTAGGAGGTACACAAGCGGTAGTCCTGTATATTGAAATCAAAAACCAATACGTCTGCATACAGAGGAAAGGTTTATCAATAAATAAATCGTTCAACTCTTGAATAAAAGTCTTTAAAGATATACGGAAAATGCCACATGGTAGCGATTAAATTGCTTGAGGCACTGTCGTGCAGGCGACTGTTACGTTCCATCTGATCAATGACGCGAATCTTCAGGTTCACATAAAAAAATTATTAAATAAATTAAAAAAACGCTAAACATCAATCGCGCCGCCTGCATCAATGGTAAACAGCGATGACTGGAAGTCACGTGTGGTCCTGTACGGACAGTGCAAATCGTTCCTCTACGCGCTGATTGGCTGAAACGATCGGTTACGGCATTATCTATTCCGTGATTGGGCCAACATCCCTGTCAGTCAACATTGACACCGCCCTCTAATAATGCAGCATGGGCGAAAATACCAGAGTCGGTAGCTTCAGCTGCGGGAGTAGACTCCTGTATTTTTGAATATTTTGGCTGATTGTATGAAAGGTGAGTGGAAAAAACGCATGTGCTCATCTAATTTATATCAGGTGCGCGTATCTAAGGAGGTGTCGTGAGACAGGGGCGAGAGTATTCGCCAGTAAGGGGGTAGTTAGCCGCTAAGCCACATTGCAGCGCTGACGGCGTTTGAAGCTCTCGCCACGTTCAGTTAGCACGGCGGCTAATTCGTCCGGGTAGCTGAACAACCTAAACACGTATCAGTCGAAAGAGTCGGCGACAGAGACGCCCGACCGAGAGAACATCAGAGTTTGACTATTTAGCATGCGTACGCTTGTTCCGTTATTATTTTTTTATTTGTTAATTCATCGCGAGAATCGCTCTCGCCAAGGTTAGCAACCCAGCACCAAGCTGTGATGAGCGACTGGCCCGCAGTGTTCAGTCCAGCCAGTTAACTCGACTGATCAGCCAGCGAGGCTTAATCACACCCGAGCCGAGAGGCAGACGTACGTCGGCGTGGTCGGGGATGGGTCGAGTTTTCTGCAGCAGGTCGGACTGTGGGGGCTTTCGGAGAACCGACACCAGCCGCGGCGCTGCCTTCAGCTCCGTCATGTCCAGGAATCGGCTCCTTTGATTCACGCCGCTTGTTCTTGTTATTGGCTTTCCTATCAATAAATCACGTAGTAGAAACCTTTCGACGTGTTATTGCCGTCATCAGCCCCAGCGATGTTTTTGTCCCGCTACGACACTGATAATTAATATTTTTTTAACGAGCCCTCGGGCCCATCTCTGTATTCATCATTAGACTAGTATGTGCACCAAATTTGGTTTTTTGATCCCTACAAACACAGAAACGTCTCTCATCGTGTCATAAAGTATTAAGTTCTCACTTTGCTGTAATATCTTACAATCTTGCCCTAATTGTCTTGATTTAGATGTTTGAAAACAGCAGAGGAAACTCTCAACTATGTACATTTGATTGCTTTTTCCTCTGCATTAGACATGGAATAATAATACATTAAATATGACATAAATGTTCATTAAATATCACAGATGTCACAGTTTTGTAAATCTAAAGCAAACACGGTTTTAATTTAATCTCAAAAGGTTAAAATGCACACCGCAATGTCCTAAAACCAAGAACTGTCAAATTGTCTGACTGGCAGTCAAACTTTAGTTTTAAAAATAGCAAATTAGTTGGAAAATATGTTGTACGTTGATAGTGTATATAGTAATGGGCAACTAATTTCAGTTTATTCATGTGTTTGTTCAAAACAAAAAGATTTGACCTGTAATTTAAAAAAAAAAAATAAGGTGAGAGGAGTGGAGGTAGGATCACAACTTGTTAAAGCATCCTTTAAAAAGACACTAAATCATAATTTGTTTTTTCTGTAGCTGTGGTGATTGTAGAGACGACGCTGGTTGGGCTGTTGAGCCGGGTGTCTTTTAAATCCAGTACTGGTCGTTTGATACTTTGATATGACTCCAAACCCCAATTTGCTTCTGATGGCGGATGTGGAGCCTTGCGTGACAGCTGCATTGTTGCTGGTGTACACGCTGGTCACTGACTTGTAGTTTTACACTTATCTTTATAATAAAGATATTCCCTGACGTTATTATGACGTATTGCTTACATAGGCGTCACTGATAATGGTGTCCTAGGTGTACTAGTCATTTTTAGTGGCCGTGGTGAACTCTGTACTTTTGTGCACAGGATGATCAGTTAGGTTTCGTGAATCCTCAAGTACCCAAGAGTAGAGGTAAACTGATGGGTTGTTTTTTTGTTTTGTTTTTTTAAATTTGGCTGAGGTTGACTTTTAGATATTAAGGCAGTCAGTAGGATAATAATGATGCAGATTTTTTTTTTTTTCTCTTTATGCAACAGTTTAAAATTAACAAATGGTGCATGAACGTGTTTAACTAAGATGTTAAATACATTTCAAATGAAAATTCACAAAATATAACGGGAGGCAATATTCCATGTTTAACAACACAGGCCCTGTCAATCAACCAGATATTTTCATCCATTGCCCGATTATTAAATAAAGGCCAATAATTGGCTGGATTAAATTGGTCTCCTTCTACACGAGGGTTGGCCTGAGCCTCCTTGATGTAAATCATGTCATCACACAGTGAAGTAAGCATGTGTGAATGCTTGTCGGTTTGCTGTGACTTCAAATATATTTGTCCAGTGAATTCATGTGGACTGAGCATGTGCGGCTGACCTGACTTCTTTCTGTAATTTTTGTGTACTGCACCTGCATAAAGGTGCCTGCATTTTTCTAAAGGTGCAAGAAAAAGTACGTGCTCAGGGTCTCCTGTGTTTGTTCCCTTGTCTGTGAATGAATAGTCAGACTTTTATTTTCTGGTGACTAACATAAAAATGGAAAACAGCAAAAAAAAAATAAAAAGAGACACTGTAACATGAGTGGTATCAGGCAAAAAGAGAAAAAGATGAGAAAATTAGTTGAATGTTGTTGGTTTTTTTTTTTTGATAATTCCCTGTGATAAACACTTCAGATCACTCAGTGATTTTTTTTTTTTTAGGCTTGGTGTGAGGGGGGAAAAATCTTTTATTGCATGATTTCAAATAACTACTCTTTGTTAAAAATGTATTATGCATACTCGCATACAGAACCCTGAATACGGTGTATTCATGATATTGATCATTATTATGACATAAACTGATTGATCACCACGTTGTGGACAGCGTATCAGCATCCGTCCAGCCGTCTCATCCCTGCAGTTTGCTGCGTCCTTCTGGGCTTTATTATTCTTGGTTGCATCAGTATCAGCAGCAGGAGAAGGTCAGTGTGTCCTTGTGCATACAATGCACGTTCAGCCCTCCTTCCTCCTCATGACGTCACAGCCCACTCTGATGAGCACGACTCTTGTGAAACTCCTATGTCTTTGCTGTTTAAATGTACCACCAAAACGCCTACATGACGCACTGCCTTCACTTTTCAGAGGGTTTTCTCCTGTTCGAAACATGTCAGCGCTGTACTCACTCAGTATGGAGCGTGTTTATGTTGAGAGTAAAACACGAGATGTCTTGCTCTTGCTGTGGTTGATGGCTCTTGGTTTTAGAAATGTACATGCTGTATCTGCACTGGAGGAGGTCTTTTTAATTCACTCAGCTGCTCCGCAAGTGTGAATGTTTTTATCATTTTGAAGCAGTATATTACACCCATGGCTTCTTTTCTTTTGAATGCCCCCTTTTGCTTAAACGAAATACTCATTTAGTAGAAATAAATCAAATTGTTTAATAATAACTTGACACCAGCTTCTTGCACCTTTTTTTTTTGTAAAATGCCCTTAATACACATCCTCCCCTATCACCACCACCCTATGTTGCTTACATCTGGTGTCTTACATAACCGTAGGGACGGCTGCCAAGACACAATTGGCTCCTGATATATGGCAAGTTCTCATCTATTGTGAGTAAACATAAGTAAATGTGTCCTTGTAGAGGTACCACCTAACAGGCACCCAGACAGGAATTGTTATTAGGCTCTTAATATTTTTAGCTGAGAGACAAATTTGGCATCTGTTTGATTTATTTTCAGTGCTCGAGCACGAAGAAATACTCAAAAGCACTTCAAGGCGCTTTTGAACGTGGTGTATGTGGAGTACTATGACACATTTTCCTGTGAGGTGAAGCTGAGTTTACACTTGTCATTTTTGTTTTTACCTAAAGAATAGCAGCGTGCACAAAAATGGATGTCACACTTCTTAAATTTTGTGGCTCAAGTGACACATTTGCAAAAACGATCAGAACCGGTGGGACGAGTATCTAAGCCGATCCAGCTCGATTGGTTTTATGGATGCGTAATAGAAAGAAGACTTATAAATGTTGCAATTACGTAAAATGGTATAAAAGTAAAACGGACTTAATGTCTTTCTCTGCAGTGATGTTCCAACAATGCCGATAGTGGATAAACTCAAGGAGGCTCTAAAACCTGGTCGAAAGGAGACGGGGGATGAGGGAGACCTGAATAAGCTGTTGGCTTCTTCTGCCAAGAAAGTCCTTTTGCAGAAAATAGAGTTTGAACCTGCCAGCAAGGGTTTCTCCTATCAGCTGGACAGCCTGAAGAACAAGTATGTGATCCTCAATCCTAGAGCTGAGGGCGCCACAGGGCAGAAGGTTGCAGAGCCGGCTCAGATAAAGAGGCAAGGTAACTGGAAATGTGTTGTTTTGAAATTTCACTGTTCACTTTTTTTTGTCTGTTTTTTGTTTTTTTTTGTTTAGTTGATATCTCTAAAAGACTCAGTTCCTTTGTTCTATGTATTTCATTTTCTGTCTTATTTTTTTTTTTTGTAGTGTCAGAAAATGTTGTTGGGAACCAGAGCGATGGGATCCCCGCACCACAGAAGATGCTCTTTCCAGGGAACAAGCTGACTCTTAAATGGGAGCGCATGTACAGGGTGGGAGCTGGCCTTCACAACCTAGGAAACACCTGCTTCCTCAACTCCACCGTGCAGTGTCTCACCTACACCCCGCCCCTGGCTAACTACCTGCTCTCTAAGGAGCACAGCCGTGCCTGTGAGTACTTCACCTGGGCACTTGGATGCTGTGTTGCAGATTTACTATTACAGTCTCTAACATTTTCCTGGAGACTATACCAAACTTTCTCAGTTTGAAATTTGCTCTAACTTAAGCCTTTTGATGGCTTTTGCTTATTTTATTGTTTGACATTTTTATGAAGTATATCAAGCTGATTGTAATTTTGTTTATATTGTAATATTTTACAATGTAATTAATTTCTATGATTATGTACATTATATTCAAAGTAACATACTGAATTGAGTGAAATTTCCTCTCTGAGTCAAATTGAAGTCTCTGCCAGCTGTTGTTCAGCTGCAGTCAAGTAGTCGGCTGCCACATTTAGCTCCTTAAATTAACTTTGTATTATGATAGTTCTGGTAATGCATAGATTTAAGGTCTCACATTTTGTGCTTCAAGTAAATATAAGAAGCTCGAACGGGTGAATTTTATTTTATTTTATTTTTTATTTTTTTTACATTTTCTTCTTGAAAGTGCAACAACTGAAACCTAAAACATCTTGTAAATTTACTTTTTAAGTGACTTTTAATCTCCTGTTCATGTTTCAGGTCACCAGTCAGGCTTTTGCATGATCTGCGTGATGCAGAACCATATCATCCAAGCCTTTGCCAACACAGGCAATGCCATTAAGCCTGTCTCCTTCATCAGAGACCTGAAAAGTAAGACTACCTTTCTCTCTGTATGCTGAGTCGGTTGAGCCATAGCGATTGAAAGAGCCGTTTTTCATTGTCAAAGGTAGCAAAACTTTCTGTTACTTGGTAAGAAACAGATGTGAATAGAGTAGACGGCTAATATTACAACAGATGGAAAAATGAGGGACAAAATAAATAAGAACTTGATGGGAAATTCATGGGTAAGTAGGAGGTTCTCTGTATGTTTAAGGTCCTCGGATAACACATCTGGCAAGCAACGACGGCTCTGAAACCTGTGCAACTGTGGTCGTTATTGCAGGAATCTATTTATATATGTATATTTATAAAAACACAAACTTCCCAGGAGGATTATTGAATTGATTCCTAGACTTCCAGATGTTTTATTTGTGGGCCCAGTGCAGCTCACTCTCACGCAACCAAGGAAAGTCTTGTTCTCACACGTGACATTGAATGATTGATGTCCGCATGTATGAGACCGAAGGCTGAACGGCTTATTAGATGTTTATGTGTGGAAGACCAACCCTAAAAACATTGAATGCAACTTGTATGACAGAGGGGGGGAGGGTCTTCATTCAGCGCTCAGTATCAAAAAAGAAAACCTGCACACACAAATCGAAGTTTGGATGTTCACATAACGAACAAATATTTGGTTATCTGAACAATGGGGTTTGGCCCTACAAAATTGAACGCAGCATATGTTCTTCCATTCGTGAAGTTCAACAGAAACAAAGAAATGGTGTCGCTTCTATTAAAAAGTCTGGATCCCTGGTTCTGTTTGAGCAATTTGGCCCGGTGTCTTCAGTGTAGGCTTCGTCGGGAGTCTGTAGCACCTGATTCCTGGCAGCCAGAGGCGCTTTCAACATGTGACACTTTCCACCGTGTCCCATGTGATAACCCCCAGTAAGTGCAGTGGGCTGGTGAAGCGGCGAGACTGCAGGTGGTGAATAAGGCCTCACAGAAACGAGGTGCGAGTTGGACCGTAACGGGCTGTGCTCTGGTCTTATTGCAGTTTAGTCCCCTCCATATCTGTGTACGACCTCTGGAAGTGCTGCTGCAATCATTTTGCCAATTTGTGCTGTTTTTTTTTTTTTTTTTTTTTTGTTTTTTTTTCTTTTTTTCTGCCCCCTTCCCCCTCCTCCCCTAATGCCCTCTCTGTCTCCTTGTGGCTGTAGGCTTAAAGGAGCAGCTTTAGGATAAAAATGTCCAAGCTGCCTCTTTACCTTCTCTGCAGATACACTCCCTTTTTACATTTTTTTTCAGCTAATGTAAAAGACATACAATTTAAATATCCATAGATGGATCCATTTCAAATCCTCCCCTCCTACTTCTTCTTCTTCTTCTCCTTCTCCTCCTTCGAGTGCCTGTAAGTGGTCATAAGTGCGTGGTGCTATATTCCTTTTTCCCCACTCTGAGGTGGCTCATTTATCCTCTGAGTAACGTTGCTGTGCCGGGAACGTGGAGATGATCACATTAGAGTTGTGCCAGCTTATTCTGTCTCCATAGAGGCAAAGAGTTTACAGCTGCATTAGCTCTAAGTGTGATGAGACGCAGCAGTTACTAACCATAAGCTTTTATAAGTTCGCCGTTTAGCTGCTTGTCTCAGATTGACGAGGTACTAATTGTGGAGGGCAGCTTTAGGTAGCCATTAAAGAGCACAGTTAGAGGTTCGCTGTATGTTAACTGATAAAGAAATTAACTAGTTTTTAATTTTATTATTATTCCCACATGTCTTCAGTGAGCGCATACAATCTTCTGTTCTTGTAAAGATGGGATGTAACGTGTCAGATGCTTCATTTACTCAGCACAAATTGGCATCAGTCTGTGGTGACCTCAGTCAGAAGATTTGGACCGTCAGCGGTTGTCATTTATGCAGCATTGTGACCAAAATCCATTTACTTAATTTTTAATGAACATCTTTTTGTGTTGTCATTATCTCTGCAAGGCCAAGACATAAATTAGTCGTGTAAAGCGTCTAATTTTTGTTCACCTTCTCAGGTTCAAAGCATTGAAGTTCAAGGCTTTAACACGCACTCTTCTCGTCTTCCACAGAAATCGCCAGGCATTTTCGCTTTGGAAGCCAAGAGGACGCCCACGAGTTTCTGCGATACACGATTGATGCCATGCAGAAAGCCTGTCTCAACGGCTACCCCAAGTAAGGTTTTATTGTTACTATTAAAATGTACTGTCGTGAAACCTTTCGTCTGGTTAACGAACTGTTTTCTTCATGTTTTAGGCTCGATAGGCAGACGCAGGCAACAACACTGGTTCACCAGATCTTTGGAGGTTACCTCAGGTCCAGAGGTATGTCACACACAAAAAAAGTCTACTTTTAAGGCGGTAAAAATGCTCTGGTCTGTGGTTAGATGTAAGGAATGTAAACCTTCATTAGGGACCCAAATCGGTTAAATCAAAGCAGTTTTAGTGAGAATGGAAAATGTTTTTATTTTAGCACTTTTTGGGTGTAATTGACCTACAACAGAAACAAATTGCTGTTTTAAGTCCATGACAAGACTGAAAACTGTTATTCCAGTTACGTTTTAGTGAGGATACGGTCCTTAAAAAGATCCAAGGTCATTTTAACTTTGTAAGTTTACAACAAAGTATATCAAAAGTACTTTGTCACAGAAAGTGGAGTCAATAATTGAGTAATTTTCAAAAATTTGAAAGCACATTTATTAGACTTCTAACAAGGTGAATGATACACAGGCTAAAGATCATAGGTCATAAAGAAATATACGCCAAGATTTCCAATAAAATGATAAAATCACTACCATAAAAGCCAATAGTTGCTGGTCGGGGGCTGTCAGTGCTCCGGCTGGAGGGAACGCGTGAGTTCAGATATGTAAGAAGATGCCATGCCTTTAAAACTCTAAAAAAACAAAAAAAACAAACGGTAACATGTAAAACTGGATCCTGAACTATTCAGGAAGCCAGTCGAGGGGAAGTGGGCTCTGGAGTAGCTCACTCTTGTTTCTTCTCGGTCAGAAGGCGTCCTGCTGCAGTCTGCAAATAATAGCGCAGAAGCTGATCGGTTGCAGTAACTCGGGCAGCAGGTTAGGACGAAGAGCCTTTACTTTACCCAAGAGCCTCAGCTGAAACAAAAAGGCTGTTCTAATAACGGAGCGTTAATGACCTCTGCTTCCATAGGAGTGGATCAGTACTTGGATATTTATGACAGATACAGAAATGTTAGAAGCAGAGGCCACTAGGACAGTAGTTTGTACAACATCTGAAGTTGACTTGTAACAATATGGCAGCAAATAGAGGGATGTTCCTTTTAAACCTTCTTTTTTTTTGTTTTTTGTATAACCTTTCTGCACACCTATAAAGTTAAAATGACTTATGGGACCCTATCCAAACTATCACGAGTCTTAAAATAGCAATTTGTGCAAAAACAAGTTTCAAAGCCCCCATTTACAAAACTATTTGTTTTTCTTTAGGTGAGAACAAAAAACCTTCTAATGTAAATATCTGTTTACTAAACTTCTACAGCTTGTAAAATGCATTTATTGATAAATTTGTTTTTGTCTTTCAGTGAAATGCTCCATTTGCAAAAGTGTGTCAGACACGTACGACCCCTACCTGGACATCGCCGTGGAGATACGGGTATGTTACATGACAGCTTGATCTCATTTGAGTTTTCACAGAAATGTGAAGTGAAAATGGAAACTTTGCTAAACCATGCTTCAGCAGCCAAGTGTTGATCGTGTTTTTATGTTTCAGCAAGCAGCAAATATAGTGCGAGCTCTGGAGCTGTTTGTTAAACCGGATGTTTTGAGTGGAGAGAACGCTTACATGTGCGCTAAGTGAGTTCTGTTTATGTGGTCTGACGCATCCAAGTAAATCTGCAGGGTAAATTTTAAAATATTAATGAAAAATGACCTCAAAGTAAAAATATTCACGCATTGTTTTTCTTTTCTCCAGGTGCAAAAAGAAAGTGCCGGCCACCAAGCGCTTCACAGTTCATCGAACATCTAATGTATTGACCCTGTCGCTGAAGAGGTTTGCCAACTTCAGTGGAGGAAAAATAACGAAGGTTAAAGCTGGACTCTCTCAGCGTTTACTGCGTTGAAGCGGCTTTCTCGTTCCACTGCGTTCCTCACATCTCTCTCCTTCTCTGTTTTTTTATTTATTTATTTATTTATTTCTCCAGGACGTTGGTTATCCAGAATTTCTGAACATTCGTCCCTACATGTCTCAGAGCTCAGGCGACCCTGTCATGTACGGCCTTTATGCTGTCCTGGTGCATTCTGGGTACAGCTGTCATGCAGGCCACTACTACTGTTATGTAAAGGTTAGGCAACCAGTAACCTTGTCCGTGCTGTAAATTGATGACATCTAAGTGAATATATTTAACATCTAATCTGCATCTGTTGCAACTTGCTTGATTTTCAATGTGGGTCTTTTCTTCTTGTCCTTGAAGGCGAGCAACGGACAGTGGTACCAAATGAACGATTCGATGGTGCACTCGAGTAACATCAAAGTGGTTTTGAACCAGCAGGCGTACGTGCTCTTCTATCTGAGGTAAGACAGTACTGCAAGGGATCAAAGAAATCTGTCTGAACCTCCTGGATGTATTATTAAATAAACTGGAGTCTTTGATTATGGAATGAAGGATCCCTGAAACAAAGAAGAATACAGATGGGCAGTCCACCAAGGCAGGGATGCTGCATTCAGGGAAGAATAGCACATCATCGGAGCAGATAAAGAGGGCGAATCTAAACGGGCCACTCTCCTCCCCACAGGTCACAAAGGTATTAAAAAAAAAAAAAAAAAAAGACGATTTTTTAACCCTTAAATGCAGTACATCGGGTTAAACTCCAACCATTTTCGACAGAAACTTGAGCCTGCACAGCTGCGAAAGATCCAGTCTATGGATGGTGGTCTGGGTTTCCCCGTTTCCAGGAACAATGTGAGCGCTCAGCCACAGCCCCGACTTTCCAACTGGACATCATCCACCAACGGTGCAACAAAACTGCCGGGCGGGCCCACGGTCATCGAAGAGCCTTTCAAAAAGGTGAAGAAGCCCTCTCCCCAGAGCCAGGCGCAGTCCCGCAGCACTACTCCGACCCCTTCCAGCAACGGGATCAGCAGGACCGATGACGATAAAAAACAAGGTGGCGAGGGCAGAGGCATGGCAGCATCTACCTCATTTAAGTCTTTGTCTGACTCTTCCTCTGCTGACACCACTGACTCAAAGGTACAAACCGCACACAAACGTCTCCCTGGTAACTTTGGTCTTCTCAACACACCTTGTGTGTTGTCCTCTGCAGCTAAAGATCACCAGTAACAGAGCGGCGATTACTTCCAGCCTGAACAGTATTGATCCCGTTTCTATCAAATATGTTCTCACTAAAATGACCTTTTCTGTTATTTGAGCAGTATTGTGAATAGAAATGTAATGCATAAACCTTCTTACCCATCCTAATATGTAAAGAGTTGATCTCAGACTGTTTTCTGAACATAATATGAGGAGAAATTGTGTGCCATGACAATGCATAAAAGCCATTTCCATCTTTTACCGTCCGTCTTTCTCTTGGGCAGGACTCTGTCGGTACCAAAAGCGCACCAGTAGGAGAGACTCCCTCCACCCCGCGGAAATCCTCCAGTGGCCTGGCGTCTCCGGCCAGGAGCGTGGAGCGCTCGCAGAGCACAAAGGAGCAGAAAACTGCAAAAGTAAAACCCCCGGCTCTCAACAATATCACATCCGAAGCCACCAGCACCATGTCACCTCCACCTGCCAAGAAACTGGCGCTGTCAGCCAAGAAGGTAAGCTCAAGTCTACACGGAAGTGCAGATTGTATTATTGTGTTGAATGAGAGGTTTTATTAAGGGATGTGAAGTTGTAATTTTGCTGTGTAATGTTATTTCTGCAGCGTACCTGTCTAATCAGTCACATGTTAGCACTTTATTTCTTTAGTTTCTCTTTTTTTTTTTTTTTTTCTAACCATTTCTAATTCTTCAATGCCAAATCTTTTCCTCTGTTTTCCTCCCTCCATCTTTTCCTGTTATCCCTTCAAATTTCCCCTTTCCTTGTTTTTGATTTTTCTTCCTTATTTTTGTCACATTCATGGTTATTTTCTTTAGACCACCAAGTTTTTATTTATGTCGATAACTGCAGGCTCACAGCAGGAGTCCGAGCAGCATTGATGCTATGCCCCATTTGCCACACCAGCTGTCCAGTGACCCCATGCATCAAAATCAACTTAACTCCTTCACCGTTGCCTCACCAACTCACAGGTATGAGGATGAACTAGAGCTCACATGGGAAATCTGGACCCAAAAGGTCTTGTCAGTCCTGATATTTAATTTTTTCTTCTTGTCTTCCCAGAGTCGGTCCATTTCATTCGCCTAAAGCCCAGTCTTCACATTTTGCCTGCTTATCTGGATCCTTAGAGCAGCTGAACCCTCAGAAACAGTCCTTTCCATCTACGTTGCAAAAACCAAACGCCAGCCTTTCTCATAAAACCAACGGGCTTCACAGTCCGGGCCCAAAGAGTTTCAAGTCTTCCAACAACCTCAGTTCTGCGGCTCAGGAGCCAGACCTCAGCCCCTCGGCTCAACAAGTCAGCAAAAGGAAAAAGAAAAAGAAGCGGCGGCATTCAGAGGTGGAGGGCGACCCAGCGCCAGTCACATCATCCCCTCCAATCACGCAGCCCCGTCCCGCGGAGCAAGCAAGCGAGATGAGGCGCAAGAAGAAAAAGAAAAAACGAAAGAGGGAGAGTGAGGATGGGGAGAACGTGGAAGAGAGGGGATGTGTCCGGTCTCATTTGGACACATCAAATCAGGAGGAGGATTGGTGTCAGAGTGGCTTGTGGAGCCTAACATCTCCTTCAGATGCCAAACTGCCTCAGCAGAAACCTGCGCTTTCTGATGTGAGCCCAGCGCCGCGCCAGTTAAATCCGACCGAGCACGAAGGAGACTCAGCGAAGAAGAAAAAGAAGAAGAAGAAGAAAAAGAGAATTCAGCTGGAAGAAACTGTGCAGGAAACGAGGTCTGCGTCCTCTGCTTCAGAAAGGTAGGCTGAACCTCATCTTTTTATAATTTTCTTCATTTGTGTAACACAGGGCTGCAAAACAGTGTTTCTATAGCAACCAGCTGGTTTGCTCATCCTCTTGTGCTCAAAGCAGGCTCACAATGGCTGCACTGTATGAAGAAGCAAAATGATTCAGATGTTTTTGGGCTTTTTTTTTTTGTTTGTTTGCATCTCTCCTAAACTCTTGCTTTATCTTCTTTGTCTCTCAACAGAAATCTGGAGGAGAATAACAAAGATGTGTTTAAAAACACAGGAGATTTAATCATGTTGAAACAGAAATTAAAAATGAAGAAGAAGAGGCTAAAAGAAGAGATGCGACAGCAGGAGGAGAGCAACCGTTGCGATGCTGAGCCTGTAGCAGCAGAACGTCCGTCCAAAAAGACCACCACAGACGGCGACAAGAGAGGCCAACGGAGCGCAGGTACTGTCATTGGAGGGGGGGGTGTTATTTTCACGTTGATATTTGCAATCAAAGTGCCAAAACTGTAGAAAAAGACTAAACATCTACATTATCCAACCCTTCAAATTGGTTAAAAGAAAAAAACAACAATGCTTTTTCTGTGCAGGATAAATCGAGTAAGGTTATTGCAAGAATAAAGCGTTAAATGTTTGCATTTCAGTTGAATTTTTAATTGATTGGTGTAGTCATTGTAATATTCAGTCAGTTAGATCAGTATTGGCCCTCGACACCAATACTGACTTGTCCCATTTCTTTATTTAGAGTCTTCCTATTTCTTTTCTAAGAGAGGATGGCACTGAGAGAGCCAGATTTCATTTTGGTTCACTTTTTTTATTTTTCACTTCTGATGGTCTCCAGCCACCGTGGTGGTTTGGGACAGCCAAGTGAAGGACGGCTACAAGCGCAGCCAGGCACCAGCGGCTGAGGGAACGGCGTCAGGGGACGTCCCGAACCACGCCGCTCCCGCGGCTTGGGACGGGAAAAAGAGCAGCGACGTGGTGGAAGAATTACTCAAGAACGCCGCCGATAAAGCTTACGGAGCCAACGGTGAGACACAGACTGATGCAGGAATCTGAACACAATAAGTGCTTTTGAACACAGCTTTTTACTTTTTTTTTTTTTTTTTTTCTTAATTCATCTAGTTCTAAGTTGGGATGGTGAACTCTCCGCTATCAGCAGAGATGCCATTGAAGATGTCCGCAGTGCCAAGTGTGATACTGTGATTGACGAGTGGGATGAAGACTTTGATAGGGGAAAGGTGAGGAGAAAGACGGACGTGAAAAACTGAGTAATGGTGCTTTTACACGAAAAAGACGAGTCTCGTAGCTTTTTGTAATCCTCAACTCCTATATTTTGTTTCAGGTGAAGAAAGTAAAGAACTATAAAAGAGAGAAGTGGAGAAGTGGCAGCAGCATCTTCCAGAAGATACAGGACAGGCGGAACAAGTGGTCCGTAACACCCGGAGGGAAGAGGATTTTCGGAGTCCGACGCTGAGAGTCCAGATTGCCGCTGAGCTCCTGCTGACTGGAAATCTAGACAATACTGTATACCAAACTTGTTTCTTTGTTTTTTCTTTCCTTCTCGTTTTTTTTTTTTTTTTTTCCCCCATCCTCCCTTATTATGTACACTTGTGTTTTACAAAGTTAACAGTAAGATATGAGCCTAAAAGAAAACGCCGACCAACAGTATCATCATCATTGAGGTGAAGGTTCAAAGGTTTAAACCTTTTTTAACCTTGATGTCAGAGTGAGTCGATGGATGCATTCAGTATTTGACAGAAAACGATTACGCTATTACCTTTAAGCCTCAGTTACTGCACCAAAAACGGATATAAAAATAATATAAAACGTACCATAAATTGTGAGGAGGGAGCTGGAACCATCTCAAAACAAAGTGCACTGCATTTGCAGTCGTAAAGCCTCACAAATCGGACACAAAACGAGTGACTTTTTCAAGATTCTTCTTGAGTTATTCTATACCAAACTCTCCTAAAATGTCTAAAGATTAAAATGCATATTTTAGGTTTCTTAATATTATTTTTACTTTGTTTTTTCTAGCTGTGTTTTTATTTTACCTCAGTGTTTGCCACGTGGCTTTTTCTTTTCTTTTTAAAGTGCCAAATTTTGCCTGCAAACTGTTTTGTTAAATTCGGGTTTCAAAACGTAACCTTCCTCAAAGTATCCATATCTGAACTGCTTCAAACAGGTCGCCTGAATTTAGTCGTCTTCTCGTCCGGTATTGGTGTTCAATTATTTGATGATGCATTTTAAAACGTGAAGCAACATCCTGCGGGTTTCTACAACCGTCGTATGTTTGTTTATAACAGGACGTTGGGGGTTTCTGAGGGGAAACAGCTGTTTTCTGATGTTTTCAGATTTTTTTTTTTTTTTTTAAAACAGTAGTTGACCTCATCAGTCCCTCATCTTCCTGGAGATTGGAGCTTTTTTTTAATTGTGTATGAGGAACCTCACCAGGAACATGTCATCAGTATACTTAGTAAAAAGGGTTGGATTTTATGCTTCAGGCACCGTTTCAGAAGGGGGCTGTCCGTGATCGTTTCTTTTTCTTGTATATCTTTTTTATCTCTATGCAATTTTTGGACCATCCCACTGGTCACCTGGAAACTGGGCTGAAACTCAGGAACCCAGAGCCCTCCTGTACCCCATCGTCACCTCTGTTAAGATTAACACCCTCTCATGGCACCCTGTATATTCTGTAGAAACTGTTTTATACTAAAGTACTTCAGGTGTGGAAACCACGGGATCATCCTCCACCACTCTGGGCACAGATGCGTAGGAATAAAAAAAAATAAGAAAAAAAAATGCTTTGCCGCTGTAAAGACTGTACAGTTCATCTTCTGCTACCTGTTTCCCTCCAGTGCTGTAAAGATCTGCCCATGCATTTCTTTTCATTCTAGAGATGTTGCCTTGAATTGGCTGTAAAACATATAGGATTAAATGTTATAAATACATAATTTAAAGAGAAGAGCCAGATCTTTAATGTGATACTAATACTCGGATTAGTTGGTGGATGTGAATTGAGAATTTATTTACAAATGTGTTTGTGGACGAGAGAGGTCCCTGTGTCACCTCGGTGTGTACGTCACGGCGGATTGCAGCAGTCTAATTACTGTAGGACGTGTTTGTTGGCTGTAAAATTGACGTAGGTTGTAAAATCTCACAGTGGCGCAGAGGAACATTTACTGGAGCGAGTGGACAGTCGACATGTTTGCATCGATGACTCTGTATTTTGCACCACCTTTTTTTTGACCAGGGAAGAGATCTTTCATAGTGAAAGCTGCTCTTACAGTTAATGAAATGGGTGCAATAAAGTTGTGACTTTTGTGAGTTGATTTGTGTATTTGTTGTCTTGTCCTGCTTCATATTTCTCCTTTTTTTTAAATATAGCGTTTTGAGGAAATTCTCTCGTCCAGGTTGCGGCTGTTCAGCTCTCAACTTTCTGATGTCTGTTGCTGTACTTAAGAGGGATTGTGTGTTTTTTTTTTTTTGTTTTTTTTGTTTTGTTTTTTTTAAAGCATGCATTTGTTTGCTCAAATTAGTTACCACCTTTTTTTATAAGTTCTGAAGGCCTTTGGAAATGATATGGGGGGGATGGAAAACAAAAAACACAAAAACATTGATGGAGAGAGCTGTCTAACGTGTCATTTTCAAATTTATTTACCTAAAGTCAGCCGGGCTTGAGTGCACTGCTGCCCCACTGTCTGATTAATAACTGACAACCAATTTTATCCTGACAGTCTGATCTCATCCTACAATTCACGTTGGGAAGTTTGTGTTGTATAAATGCATGAGCATCAAGGTCACCGCGTATTGTCAGTAACTACTAGTTTACAGTCTTCGAGGACGAAGCTCCTCCCGTTATCCCACCTGTGCTGAATTATCTTAAAATTTTATCCAAATCTCATCCTCCGACAGGAATTATCCCACTGATCCCGACTGATTATCACTGCTGGTAGGCATCTGTGTTTAAAAAAAAAAAAAAAAAAAAAAAAAGTGTTCACTTCATTGTTCCTTTTTTTCTTTTCTTTCTATTTTGTAACTAAAGGTGCAGCTGAAAGGTGAAGAAAACTGGTCTAATCGGCTGGGATAGTTATGGGTTCTGCTGCCTCAAATGGCAAAAGAAACAACTTGCAGCACATTTTGTGTCTAATATGAGCTGCTTGGGCCTGCAATGCTGGTATTTTTTTCTGATAGTAAATGTTTTTAAAAGATTAATCAATAATCTTTATTAGTTTGGGTCAGACCCACCCACCTTTACATCTGGATGCATTTCGCTATACGTGTAAAGCAGGTAGGGCAAAGCTGTTACATTTGCAACTTTCACACAGCAATCTCATAAGTAAAGTAAAGTAGTACATGATTCCCTCTTGATTCCGCCTCCGCACCCCAGTTGTGCATTCACATCGATCCCGACTTTAGCTAACCTGATATTTTTTTACTTCACCTGTACGCGACTGTCAGAAGACTCGGGGGGGCCATGTCTCACCGCCCCCTTGGCCAAACTGATTTGATCCCCTGCAGGAGTTTCCAGCCGCCCTCCTGTCCCGTTAACATGTTTCCACATAGCTAAATCACTCTGCTCATCACGACTCTCTCACTACCTCACAAGAGTGTATAGCCGTGGAACAAAATGTTAATGCGCTTCCACTCCTCTACCAGTCATGGTGTGGAAAATGTGAACATGGCTGCTTATTTTAAAGGAGGAATACCCTGCAAAACCCAAGGTGGAATTATGATGGTGACTCCGCCCACTTAAACCAGCTGCTGTGAACGGAGATGAAAAGAGGACGTTGGAATGGCAGCTGTCGTTCTGTATGCCTGTGGCGTTTTTATTTATTTATCAAAACACTTCACAGACATGTCTCATTTCTTCAGGCTTTGAAACACAATGCGTCTTAAAGTTTGTTTATTGGCGATCTAAAACTATAGCTTGCAGTCTACAAAGTTAGAGGGGATTTAGAGCCTGACATCACAACTTGAACGGGAGGGGCCAGCATGTGCGCGCAGACTTTTCTAGATGTGTTATTAGCGCCGATCCATCATCACCAATCCGTCTGAAGGGGCTGATGGGGGCAAACTAAACGGCAACAAACCGAAAAGTAACGCGTTTACGTGAACTTGCACGTCCGAGCTCCTCGGCGGAAAGTGCAGGCAGGGAGAGACGGCAGAGGGGAGGGACCGAGGGGGGCAGGTATCCGGATCGCTCCGGGCGCGCAGCGAGAGACTTCCCCGGCCAGTGACGCCTGCTGCAGCATCAGGACCACCGGGATGGAGGGGGTAAATCCAGGTTGGTCTCCATAGCACTCTGAATGTTTGCCGTTTGGCTTTGATTTCAAGTCTGAACACGATTACGTGTTTTTTTTTTTTCGCTGTGCCAAACAAAAACGTCAGACTATGGTTTACTAAGCTGGGTTCCTACTGCAGCCAGTGTGGCTGCCTCTTAGTTTACGGCATCAACCTAGATTTGGAGTCTTCTTTAGTGTTTCTTACGTCTCCATTGAGTTTCACTGCGGGCTTTTCTAAGTACATCCACCAACAGGAAACGGCACCACATTTTGCCTGATCTGGCTCAAAAACAGGTGGCCTCTGTGGTATTCACTGCCAGTGAGATATAAAAAGATCTACATGCTGAATTATTAAGCATCACACTGCAGCGATGACAGCGTGCTCGATTCCACACATTTCCTCTTAAATGTAAAGGCAAATACAAAAATTGCTTCTCTTTGAATTATTTACGACATCTGGAGAATGCTATATCATGAGACATGTTGGCTCCTCAGATCAGCACAGTTTTCCTTTGGTCCAGCCATCATGTATGGGATGACCTCCCTGATGATGTCAGGCCATGATTCATGATGAGCCGGCTGATGGCTCAACCAGGGCTATGATTGAGGATTCATCTCAATTATTTAGCAGTTTAGAGTTTCTGTGAGCTTTTAATGCATCTCAAAATAGAATCTCCAGCAATGGCCTCATTGCAAGATTTGAGCTAATGCTCTGCTGGAAGGAGGGAGGGATGGGTATCAACAAATCTGTCACAAATAAGAGAAACTTTCGGTTCATTTCAGATGGTAGATGTCTAGTCCGCTGAAGAATCAGTTGATTATGTAATTACCAGCATGAGTGTGAGCCACAAGAGAAAAGGCTCATTGACGCTCTCAGGACATTCAAGTCACACTTAAGTGTCCCTGACGCCTCCTTCATCCAATCGACAACTTGGGGATCTGAATAAGTGAGTGGAAGTCACATCGTCTCTGTGGCTCCTAACCCTAATAAAAGTTTGATGCAGAGAGAGGATGCAAGCAGTTGAAACCACTTCCTGTACTTTATACTTATGCAACAAATTTGTTCTGTGGTAAATATGGATGTTTTAGAACCCAGTATTTGTACCTCTTCTGTCCAAAATGTGGGAGAGGGTTGTCATGCTGCACTTTTGCACTCTGCTTCAGTGTTGTTGCTAGGTGTCGGTGCCCTAAACCTGCTATCTCGGGATTCATAAGGGTGCGGCTCTGTTTCAAGACTCACTTCAAAGGCTTTGAGCTGCAGGGCGTCAAAATTGTCTTTATCTCTTTTTTTTTTTTTTTTTTTTCGTGCATTTTGCTATACCTGCACATGCCACTGCAGCTTGGTTTCTCTTTGCATAATAAAATGTGTGCTTACAAAGGAAGCCGTGTATATAGGCGCGGTGCTCTGCATCCGCAGGTACATGTGGTTGTTGTGGTGGGTGTTTCCGTCTCTGTTTCAGCCCTCCTCCCTGGCAAAACTGATTGATGTGAGAAATATACCTCTGCTGGCCTGTAACACTCATATGATGTCCTCCTACTGTCACTGTCTATCTTTTTGACGGTAAAGGTTTAGTCAAACTCTCTCCGAGACGTTCAAAGCTCGCTCTGACTGTCACAGCTGCAGCAGCAGCAAAATTCCAGCAGATTTATTCAGACTGTCTTTGTTACACTGCAAATAAAAGATTTGTAGCTTCATAGTTTACGGAAATTTGAACCAACCTTTTTTTTTATCATGGCAGATAAATATCTAAAAATAAATGTATTATTTTTCATGAGTTAATGAAATATTCATTAAAAAATGTATATCAAGTAGATGAGCACACAAAAGCAACGTATGGGAACTTCTAACACAGATGAAGTAACAATCAGCTACAATCAGGAAATTGTTGTGAAGCACATTGAGTCTATTTTTAGAAGTAAAAGCTTTATTGTTTGTGGGTTGTATTACTGGACGTGCTGGTTCTGCCTCCACTCAGCCAGTTGTTAGTCACCAGAGGTAATGCCGACATTCAGCTGCTGTGTAGGAGTTCCTCCAGCACTTACACACAGTGAGCTCTCTTTAATTTTTTTTTTTTTTCACTTTCAGATAGGAAAGTTCCCTACATAGTGAAAAATGCAAGATTGATTTTCTCCAGCATCTCTAGTGGGTGGACTTCTGGAGCAGCTGAGGATTTTCTGTGTGTCATATTTGCCCAGAGATGCTGCACTCACACACGTTCAACCAGTGTAAATGTAATAACTGAAATGAACCAACGCCTCCTGAACCCCAGAAGCTTTCTCGCTGTGGCACGCAACTTGGCACGCGTACTGAGGATAGAAGTGTCATTGCACGCTACATCCACCTGGTGGCACATACATCTCAAAGAAGTTGCTCACTGCATATAGTCCAGAACTAGTGGAGTTTGGACTGTGTGCAGGAAATCACTCTCCAGTCAGGTGCTTATCTCATAATGCAGCTGCTATTCAATCACTGAGGTGGGGCTGCATCAAATTATGTGAGTAAAGTGAACTGTCATTGATTTACATGGTAAAACATGGGTGAAACACTACACACTGTAAAATCACCTGCAGTAGTGAAAACTGTTAAAGTGCAGCTTTGTTCGTTAATGTGAATGTTTTTTGAAATTTTATGACATAAAGAGAATTTTATTTTTTGGACATAAAAGTTTATGTTAATGTCAAGCCACGATCCATGAAGCTTTGCATTCACTTCGTCATACGCTACCGTTTTAGGTGATTGACACCTCTGTAGAGTCTTCACAGCCAATAGACTCAACAGGCGGTTCACAAACCGACGTCACTACGGACGTATTCCCGTCACCACGCGTGTTTCCCGAACATGGCTGCTAAACATGTCATCTTCTGCGAGGTTCTTCTATGATGCCAGGCAAATTTTTAGTTTGGCATTGAGACTTTGGATGACATAAATCGGGTGTAGGTTTTCACTAGGACGTGATCTATGACGGCAAAAACACAGAAGAAAAGACTGAATTGTTGTGTTTATTTATTTTTATTTGGTGAGTCAATGACTTTTTGTCACAGGGTGGTGAATCTTCAAAATGTTGTATCTGTGAAGTTTGAGCTTTGAACCAGTGCGGTTGGGATCGTGCCCTCACGTGTTGGTGGCTACATGTATGGTTCTCCGCATCTGGAAGCAAGTTGGTTCTAAAAGAAAAAAAAAATCTAATAATTGTGCGTGACCCGAACAAAGTCGCTGGCCAGGGGGGCTTACTTGTCAAAATCCCTTCCTTCAGTGAACAGGAATCGTGTGTGTGTGTGTATTTTCGAGGTGAGAGCTCTAGGATGAGGTACTTTTTATTTGTTTATTTTTTTAAATCCCTCCATCTGCTTTTTTTTCCTTTCTGCATCTCCTAAGCAACCTTTTGAAATGGCCTTGGTCCTGCTTGTTGGGAAGGCGTTTACCAGCATGACTGTGTGTTCCGTGCACAAAAACAGTTATTATTCATTACCTTTGTAGTTTGAACTTCTGATTAAAAACACTGATTAAATTAGATCTGATGGGAAAGTTTGTGTCCTGCCCCTTGAACAACAGCAACAATACTTAACTGTGTGAACCGGTTACTGATAAAATTGTAATCAGATGAGTTTGGTTTGGCTTCTTTGGCCTTTTGACTTTCACTAGGGCACTTAAATCCATCTGTGCATTCATTTGTCTGCTTCTTGCATACGGGCTCCGTGTTGCTGACACTCTTGGATGAGGTAAAGAGGAATATTCAGCCTATAAAAGCATAAGTGCTGACTCATGTACATTGTTCCTGTGGTGACAGGGCCGTTGCCCTGGATGATGCGCAGCTGCAGCATTTAAAGCAGTTTGGGCTGACTTTGCATTTTAGGTGTGTATGTGTGTGTTTTTTTTTGTTCTGTGTTTTTTTTTTTCTTGGGGGGGGGGGGGGGGGGGGGGGGTCTGGCAATGAAATGGGAAATTATATCAGAAAAGAGGCCACATCACAATTAACAAAGAGGGTAAAGTTGAACAGCTCCTCGTTTAAAAGACTGACACTAACACAGAGAGGAAGTTGTCAAGTGATGAGAGCCTTCTGTGTGAGTGACAAGTGGTCTGACTCAAAGTGGCAGGTGATGGGATGGCAGTTCAAGAGTGATGTAAACATTTCAGCTTTGTTCCACAAAGTGAGATGAAATCTTGTTGCCTATGAGCGATTGTGAAAATCCGCCCTCATTTGCCTCATTTTGACAGAGCGGGCATGACCACCTGTGTCCTTTGCTACTCCAAGAGCCCGAGATGTGATTGTGTTATGGCAAATAACCCCTCAGGAGAGTGGGAATAATCTAATGAAAACAAATGGCTTACAGTATTTTCCTCGGGAGCAGATCAGTTCTTCACTCTTGTTGCCAAGCAACAATTGCAATCTTGAATTATTGTTTTGTTTTTGTTTTTATCTTCTGAAGCCAAGAATCATGAGTGACTCCAAACTGAAGCCAAAAGAGGGTCAAACAGGGATTCAGAATGTGTAACGTGGACAAAGCCAGTTATAAATTCCAATGAGTCTGTAAAAGTAATATATCTGCATTAATATATATATATATATATATATATATATATATATATATATATATATATATATATATATATATATATATATATATATATATATATATATATATATATATATAAATAAGAGCCAGGTATATATATATATATATATATATATATATATATATATATATATATATATATATATATATATATATATATATATATATATAAATAAGAGCCAGGTATATATATATATATATATATATATATATATATATATATATATATACCTGGCTCTTATTTATGCCAGCCAACTGTGAAGTCTAAGACGGAGGAAGGGATGACTGCACACAAAAAAAGGAACATGAGAAAGCAGAAGTGATTTCAGCTTTCCAGCAAGTTGCACATTCGATCTGAAGGGGAAGAGAAAGCAGCGGTGTTGGAGCGGAGAAGCCGTCCTGCTGTGGGACTGAGCGAATTGTATGACTCAAGAGAGCGGGACCTCGCAGTAGGAGCCTCGCTGTGGTACAGAGTGGCCGTCGGTGAGCTAAGGTGGGGCGTCCGTCTGTTGTCCTCCGTCTCATCCAGATGTGAGGAAGCAGGAACGCAGCTGCCGACGGGGACGTATACCTTCACACGCAGACACACAGATTCCACGGTGGAGCTATGGGCTCAGTGAGTGAGCTGTGCATCTCCAGCCTTCAGATGTTTTTGTGTCCGGCTGTGGAGACGAGCCAGGAAGAACCCCTGGGTAAAGTAACGTTAGAGCTGTCTGCTTTGAATTGCATAATGTGTTGCAGCAAGATGTTACGCTCTTCTTCCCTATAATCCTCACCAACTTAGATCAGTACTTTTGAGTGACTCTTCTCCGTCAGGTTACCTATTGGAGAGTGTGCGTTTGTGTGACCGCTGGCATTAACACGTGGCTTCACCAGAGACCGAATCAAACAGCTGGACGGGAGCAGAAGGAGCTCAAGCGAGTGCTTATTCAGCACCTTTTAAACCTCTGCCTGTGGAAGCACACCAAGAGAGACGCTCCCACGCGTCTTGTTCTTTTATTCCTCTGTAGTAACAACATCTGAGAAGAGACGGAGCTGATTTGTGCGTATATGCATCATTCAGGATGGGTCGTCAGCTGCAGGGTGGCGCGCAGGTTTGCGTCGGGGTGTTTGGACTCTGCGTTGGCATGACTACAACAGCTTTGTGGTGAATCAGCTGACTGAGTGTGTACCAAAGGGAAGCGTTGCTGCCTCAGGGATTTTGAAACACTAGAATCAGCAGCAGAGTTGCATGCGAAAAAGAGTTGATTTATTTATTTATTTCCCTTTACTTGGGTTATTCAAGAGACAAGCCGTCAAGCATGTTCCGCTTTCAAAAATGCAACGACAGCAGCTTTACAGGGATGTTTTTTTTTTTTTTTTTTTTTGGTTGACCGACAAAACTGAAAACATTGCTCTTTTCAATCCCTTGCTATAAATTCATCTCTAGTTTGTAGTTTGATTTCTTTTTCTAAGCTTTCCTCGAGTATGTGGGCTTATCTTTAAGCCTTTCATCGTTACCCACCTGCTCTGTGTCACGTATTGAAGGCAGACGTTACATTTTGGCCTCTGTGGGGTGATGATGCGGCACTGTAACCGCGTCTGTGTTTTTAATCATGAATCATACTAGTGAGTCAAGTGTGACTCATCTATTGTTGTCCAGTGGGCTTAAATTGTATCAAAATATATCATTATATATATATATATATATATATATATATATATATATATATATATATATATATATATATATATATATATATATATATATATATATATATATAAAACATTATATATTTATATATAAATATATAATATTACTCAAAGTATATCCAAATGATGGATGTGGCTGAGAAATGAGCCACCAGTGAACATAACTACATAACCTCATGTAATGACGTCTAGTTTCCCCTAAACAGTGTATAGCCATGTCTCAATCCTTTCTTTCACTTCCTCTTGCCATGTAAACCTGTGAAAAGAGTTTTGTAAATGTTGCTGTCAGTCCACCATTTCCTGTCATTATGTGCTCAAAATGCTCAACAGTGTCAGTGATGGGGGTCATATCCCTCCAAGACGACAGGATAGTGATTTAGATGACTAATGTCAGCACGGTAACTATCTGTGCTGTGAGACTGGTGCACCTGGGACTTGTGGGGACCGTTTGACAGGCAGTCCCACCATGTGAACCCCAGGATCAGCTGTGGATCAGTGTGGAAGCAAAAACCAGGCCATCAGCAGCGGCATTTGAGTATAATCGCTTCATCGGCTCATTTCAAATGAGGGTACGGTGTCCTGGGGATTACCAGTTTCCCTATTTCTTTCTTTTGTTGTTCGGTTTGTGACTATCTCTCTGGGTTCTTTTTAGAAGCTCAAACTCAGCCTTGTGCTATTTTAATTTAAATGTAATAAATGACTGTAATTTGGCTTTTGGCTCTCATCTGCTTTAGCAGAAGTCCTCAGTATTTCACACCCTACTCTAACATTCCTTGACCCAGCTTCTGTCAGAAGTACCACTGTACATTTGATGTTAGTTACAGGGTTGTTTTTTTCTTCCTCCTCCTCTTCCTCCTCCTCCCCCTCCTCCTTCTTCTTCTTCAATTAATTCCAGCGTGATTGGCCTCCTACACAGTGCTTTTCCTACCATCACAATCAGAAAAGCGACAGCAGAGTTCATGCAATCTTCTTTCAGGTCTGCCCTCCCTCTCAGCCATAAAATTACAGGATAGTCGATCCAAACGTCTCATTACCTCCAACTACACCTACAAATAGAGAGCAGTGGTTTCAAAATGAGCATGGGCTGTGAGTCATGTGTAAGGCAGCACGACTCCAGGCACAGCTGATGTCAAAGAATGACTGGCATGTGTGTGGTAATCTGGTAATCTTAATGGTAACAGGACGCTTGACTCGTGTTTACTTCTTGTTTACTTCTTGTTCAGGAATTTTGCAAGAAGCTTCATTTCGTGAGAAATATTTTTGTGCACATAAACAATTATGTTTCACAATCTTTATCTATTTGTTCTTCAGTACTTTTTTTTATGTTTGATACATTTTTATTCTCTTAAATGACACAACGCACGGACTGAGAACCAGTTTTTTTTTCGAGCAGACTGTGCTGATCTTAATTGGTAGAAGCTAATAAAAGAAGTGTGACTGGACACAACATTTAGTATATTTTTCATTTTGAGGAGTAATAAAGTATTATATTCCAATTATTCATCCAGCAGCTACCTCTACATGTTTGTCGATATTAAGCAGGAGTATAACTGGTTGTTTGATGATGATGTTGTCGTCATTTATGCTTTAATGACGTGCGTACCCGTGTTAAAACCAGAATTTCACACATGCGTCGTCTTTGCTGTAATGTCACGTGTAGTTAATACAAATGGCCAGTAGGGGCCACTGTTGACATCTTTCTTCAGCTGGTCTATATTTTGTAACACTGAACGGCGCCCCCATCTAATTGAGGTCATTTAAACCTCAAATGCCAACAAATCCTTTTAGAAACACTTTGTGCTTTGGTCTGATTAATGTGGTATCAATCACCATCTGCTTTATTGATTTAGACACACAGCCAGCCAGAATAAAAGCATCTTTCCACTGTTTTTACACATAGAGGCACACCTAATTGTGTAGAGTATTTAATGTCTCTGATGTCTTTGTAACTGCAACTGACAGGAACAATAACATGTCAGTGTTATGTAAAATAGTGTTGGAAACTCCAAAGATTTATGGAAATTAAATGAGTAATACTGTAAAGTGGGCTAATAGAAAGAAAGGTATTATCCTGTATTGATGCACATATGGCCATCCCAAATTAATACATTAAATAACCCTCATGAAGATGAAAAGTAGCAGTTCTATAGTGTAAATATGAATAAAAACCCAGCATTTAAAATGTGATGTGATTACCTGTATTAAACAGGACAAGCCTAAAGTAAAAGCACTCGGTCAGAATGCCATTTTAGAACCACATGTATTTTTAATATAGTATAAATAGTTATACAATTTCAGCTGGAGGGGATTTCAATTACCCTAATTTATACTACAGGGTAGCATTACTAAATACAGCGGGCTTTTGGTAGGTTTATACAGATTTTATGTTTGTATAAATCCATCCTTTCACGTCCGTGTATCTGTGCTTGGGTTGCAGGGCAGTACCTCTGCCTCAAGGCATTCCCAGGGTCCAGGGTCTACCTCTGGGCCTCCTTTGTTGAGCATGCCTGACACTTCCCCAGGGAGGGCTCCAGGAGGTATGCAGACCAATCGGCTTGTCTAGATGCTGAGCAGTAGCCCTGCTCAGAGTATAAATCTAATCCGGATATGCAGAATGATTATTAACTGAAACAATACTGATACATTTAAGGTGCAATATTTGCTTCCAAAGTGTAGTTGAGTAGTTTCAGACAATGATTTGCTTTTACTTCACTGATGTCAAAACCATGAAGTAAATCATTTCCCCTGCAAATGAAAAATCCAGATTTTTCACTCTCAGAACATAGTATATTACTTTCTTCTGTACAATCTAGTATTCCTTGGGTATTAATGCACAATTTCAATTTTGGGTTCTATTTGATGTCGTATTGCGTTACCATAAACTGCAAAGATTTATTATTTTAATCTACCACAAAGTTTCATCAATTCAAAGAACAAGACTCCAAGTATTTTATACTTCTAAGCAGCTGCATCCTTTAACATGCTTGAACAAAAAGTCTTTACTCTTGAAGACGCAGAATGATGAATAGTGCTGATATGATCTTGCATTAACATGCCATTAATATCACATTTATTCAAAGCTGGGATCTGTGTGTGTGTGTGTGTGTGTGTGTGTGTATGTGTGTATGTGTGTGTGTGTGTGTGTGTGTGTGTGCTGCAAACAACAGTACATTCCACGTGTTGATATCAACTTCTGATCTCATCTAAAGGTCGAACAGCTCTCAGCTTTCATTTGCTCGGGGTTTTGAAGCGCGGATGTACAGCACTGCTCCGGGGAATGGATGAACTAGAAACAATGACTTGAAAGTGTGTGTGGATCGAGTTCATTTCACACAGCCTGCATTGTCAGTTGTTGAGTTTGTGGCACACAATCGAGCCATTCATGGTCACCCCCCCCCCCCCCCCCCCCCCCCCCCCCCCCCCCCCCCCCCCCCCCCCTGAAGAGGCTATGCAGTTTTTTTAATACTATTTTCAGGTGGGGTTAGAAAGTCCCAGTTCCTGGGTTAGAGCTCAACACAGTTAAAGAAAGATTCCCTACCTGTCAGATGGAGAGAGGCAAAAAGAAAGAGGAGTTGTTATCTCCCTCTACCTGGCCTCACATTGGCTGAGAGAGCTGCATTCCTCCTCTATTCATCAACAGGCCGGGACACGTTCAATCCTATTTCAATCCTATCCAATCTGAGAGCAATTCCATGATGCAGGTGTTATACAAATAACAGACCAGATTTGGCATTTTACGCACTTATAGGAAGGAGAATGAAGGCTCTGTTGTGTTTCCTTGAGATATGCCGCTGACATGTCTCCCAGTGTGAACAAATCACTGCCCATGTTTTAATCTGCACATATGTTTGCCAGGCATAACAATGTCTCTCCCGTGTTTGGCGGAGACAGTTTCAGCATGTCAGATATGACAAACTGCACGCCTTTGAGGTGTTTTTGGAGTGTTGTGAAACTCTGAGATGTGAAATAATTATTGAAATTTACATTTTTGTCATGAACATCAGTGATGATAACAAAAAAAAATCCGAAAAGATGGCACATATATCAGCTGTGGTTAACGAACTAAGAGAAATATTATCTCATGTGGGGAAAGGGTAGTCCAGTGAATTGTAACATTCAACACATTTTCAGGGATTTTTTCTTTATTTATAATGTGGCGTCTCTGCTCCCAATACCGGAATAGTTGCTATTTTTCAAAAGAATCGTTCACATTTGTTTTCGAGGTAAAAGACTGACTTCACACGCGTCTGCTTTCTGCGGATGTGGTAAATCTAGAGCACCTACATGAGCAAAATCCGCAGCAGCCAAACGCTCTCTGCCCCGCTCTTTCCCCGCCCCCACTCAACTTTGTCCCGACAACAAACCTGTGCACGCGCGCGCGTACGCGTGAGAGCCCGAGGCAATAGGGTGGCAGCGCGGGCGCGTTATCAGATTAGTTGACTCCAGTTTCAGACTGCGCCGAACAGGCACCGGATACAGAATGAGATTACCTTCAAATTAAGAATCCACCTTCAATTAAGGATACATTTTCATCAAAAACGTATCTGACTTTACTTGACGTCTTTCTAATAAAATAATAAATGTAATTTACTCTCATTGAGTTGTTTAACTGCTTTATGCCCTATGGGATTTGGGATGGGCTTTACTTTAATTCATTATTTTTATTGCTCTGTTTCACACCCACTTAGATCCTCTAGTCCCGGGCAAGATTATATGTGCAATCTCAACAACAACATTTCCTTGAGTTTAGTCTTAACTGTGTTGATAGTGGCTACAGAGGCTGCAATTAATTAAAGACTTAATTTAATAATGACAAGCAAATTCACACAGTCAATAATGAAACGAGCTTGTATGTCTGGAGAAAAAAAAAAAAGAAAACAATATTGCAAGGGAGATGATGCACATTAACTCTAGAGTTAAATCCCAGTTGTGGATTAACAATTTGGACACTTTTTGTCCACCCTGCAAAGCTCATCTGTCTGCTGTTTTACAAGAAAGTTGGATAATATAAGTTTAGTAGTTTGTCATCAGTAAAATAATTCAAGATTTCATGAAAGGAGGAAAGATTAATAGAGTTCCAATAGCATATTTGTTTTGTTTAAGTTACCAAATGTTTTCCCCTATTTTTCCTGAAAAGTGGTATTCATTCCAACAAATGTAATTACTTTTTCAATTATGTTGTAGAAAGCCAGCATGTTCAGCTGTTAAATAAAATAGATTTGTGTCATACCTGTACTTTTGTTCTATAACAAACACCTTTCATTTAATCTATTTCACGGTTCTTTAAAACAGTACTATTATTGTGACAGTCTCAACAGGAAACACGCTGCTTACATCATCTCTGACTTGACAGGAACTCGCGATCCGGAGAAAAGGATCGTTAAAGTCCGTCTGGTTTCTGAAACCGCTCCCAGAACTGTCGGCAGAAACTACCGAGGAAATTAATACGCTGTATATCGGAACCCTTACAGGTCCACAAATACATTTACCGATAACGGTTACGTGTCGGCGATCAGACTTTTGGCTGTTGGAAGCCTCTAGAAACTTTTTGTTTGCTTGTTTGTTTGTTTTTTGCGGACGTGTGAGACGCAGCCAGCATGGTGTTGAAATCGGAGGACGGAGTAGGTGAGTGAAAATGTCACGGAACTAGCTGAATCCTCCGAAATATCTGTCGGTAGCGGGGGTCCCCGCGGGTTATGTCGCAGATAAACATACTTGGAGTACTTTTAGTGTCCGTGGAAGTTAATACGTCTGAAAGCAAACATGCGAACCGCGTTTTTCATTTTTTTCTGCTTTGTTGGTATTTACTCCGCCGCGGTTACTACGACGACTTCTATCTATCTATCTATCTATCTATCTATCTATCTATCTATCTATCTATCTATCTATCTATCTATCTATCTATCTATCTATCTATCTATCTATCTATCTATCTATCTATCTATCTATCTATCTCTTTTTGAACTGTTACGGTCAAATTGTACTTATGCATGTGAATTTTTATATTTCAATTTCATATTTTTGACTTAATGAAGAAGGTTTAAAAGTCTGAGCCTCAAGTGGGCAACAGGTGTGAGTGCTGTCCTGCTCAGTGTTCAGGTGCAGAGGCAGTTGCTGGGTTTGTCTTTTAATGCCCTGTCCTACTATAACAACTTATTATTATTAACCTTTGTAGTTGCAACAGCATTACACGTTGGTGTCAATAGTTTTGTGCAGGATTATCATTATTGTTGGGGTTTTTTCCAGTATGGTATGGTGACAACTGAGTGTTCAGCCCTTGGTGTGAAACAGAAGGCCTTTGTTGCTGATTCCTTCATCCCCCTGGCCTGGTTGGCCGGGCAGCATTACTTAGTACCCTTCACTTGCGTCACAGTTAATCACGCTGGCTGACTGTGGACCTCTGACAGACTGATCCTCTTGTGGACTGCAGATCCTTTCTTCTGCTGAACTTCCAACGCTTATCCTCCGTGGCCGTTGCTGAGCCCGCCTGGCAAACAGATGCTTTGTTTTTACAGGCAGGGAGACGAGAGTAGAGCAGTCGGTTCTTTGAGTCCATTTGTCTCTGCCACTTAGAGCTGGGTGGTCTGGGAACTTAAAGTAGTTGTCACTAATGGTTCTCTAATGAGCGGCGCTGAAAGCTCTAATGGGCCCGGTGGTATGGTGCACCCTGCTTGGCACTAATGCCCTGGTAGTTTGATAATCTTCATCATCTCCCCTTAATCATATTTCAGCCTTCTTTCTGCATGAGTTACAGCTTGTTTTTCCACTTGCCCTGTCGTTCGTTTTATGCAGTTACTGGTATAATGGAAAATTGATTTATTGTTCAGAGTAGGGAGGTGGTGTAAGGTTCATTTGGTATCTCGACAATACTTTGTTTGCTGCGTTGGAAGTGTTTTCACAAGTTAGAGGCAGGAAAACAAGACCTTACAGCATTTGGTAACCTGTTGGTAAATCCTCGTTGTGGTGAGGACTCTTAATATGTAAAACCGTAAAATGGTCTTAGCTAAGGTTAAGTGGTTCTTTTTTGGAAACGAATCATATTCATGTTTGTGTTTTTTTTTTGTTGTTGTTGTTTTTTTTTTTCCCACCCCAGTAATAATCCTAGAATTGATAAGTTCGTACCCGTTTCCTTCTTTCTTGCAGTTCATATTTTGACTTTCTTCTCAGAGGATTAGGGTTTGGGATTTTTGAGGTTTGCAACCAACAAGTATAAACATGCCTAAACATTTATTTACCCCCCCCCCCCCAATACATGAACAAACTCGCACCCAGAAATGAAAAAGGATGAAAGGAGTGTTTAGGTAGAAAAATTAAAAGTTGTGTGGGCTGAAATGCGTTGCTGCTTTGTTGGATCTTATTTATCTATTCATTCTTTTGCAAAGTGTTGTTTTTGTCCTCTACATTTGTATATGCACACAGCCTTTTTGTGATAGAGCTGAAAGCTTAAACGCAAGAATGTAAAAGAATGTTTTTTTTTTTTTTTTGTTGCCTTTAACCTCAGCTTTCACTTCCCGTCAAAGACGACTGCTCACAAACAGGAAGCCAGATGGGAAGTGAAATTGCACAGTTTATGCAGATAGCGACATTTTCTTGGAAAAAGACAAGTTACAGGCAACATGAAGACACTGTAGTGCAGCTGGATATTGATGGCAAGCAATGACCAAAAATAACTAAATGAATAAACAATGGCTTTCCCAGCTTTCCCATGCAGTTTTTCTGGACATCTAGTTGTTTGTCTAGCAGAAGAGGATGTTGACAGTGGAATGACTCTGATAAGAATCATGGCAAACTGCATCAGATGGCGCAGGCATGCATTGTGTGAAGAAACGGCGCTTCCGCTTTTGAGGGAAAACATAGAGAGCCCATCAAAACAATTAATGCCAATAAAACAGAAAGGGGATTATTAAAGAAAGCTCCGTGTGTGTGTGTGTGTGTGTGTGTGTGTGTGTGTGTGTGTGTGTGTGTGTGTGTGTGTGTGTGTGTGTGTGTGTGTGTGTGTGTGTGTGTGTGTGTGTGTGTGTGTGTGTGTGTGTGTGTGTGTGTGTGTGTGTGTGTGTGTGTGTGTGTGTGTGTGTGTGTGTGTGTGTGTGTGTGTGTGCGCGCGCGCGCGCATTCAGCCGTGGGAAGTTTTTTCTGCTCAGCCATCTGTGTGTTTGCTTTAGACTGAAGCTATACGGTGGCCAGCCTTGCTATACATTCTCCAGCTCCATTTCCCACCCACTCACATCCTCTGGTCCCAACATTCCTGCGCAGCTCCTGACTCACTGAGAAATATGTGGGGACACGGAGTGAACAGATTATTTCTGTTTGAGCAGTCTTATTTTGTGATAAATTTTAAGATGGCCTTAACAGCTGGAGGTAAACATGATGAAAAGTGGTAGTTATTGCCCTAAAAAAATTGAAATAATAATCTAAATTGCTTTAATGTTTTATTTTTAATCTTATGTATTTTACCTTTACCTCATCAGAGCTTGAGTCTTTGTCAGCATAAACAACTGCCAATTAAAATTCCTCTTTCTTTAAGCTCTTTAAAAATTCTTTGGACTTTGATCAAAAGGGATTAAACCAAATGCAGGCCTCTGTTAAGAAAAGCAACTGACAGATCTGTTCACATAAATGAGATGTTGTGTTTTATACACACAGAAACTGTTGGTCTGAACATGTCCTTGAGTATTTTTTGATGAGATCTCATAACTTGCATTCCTTCATTTTAAATGAGTCTGAGTCCAGAAAGTCTGGAAACCAAACTTAATATGGAAACAGGGGTTTTATGTAAGTTTTATGTATCACAAGATGATAATAAAATCACCTGGTCCTTAGCAGGACTTAAAATGAGATCATCATTATTATTATATCAGATGAACAACACACGAAAAACTACACCATGCCATTGTTTATTTAGCTAAAACTAAGCCAAATGTGCAAATAAACATGTAGACCATAAATGCTTCCAAGGGAATGAAGTGGATAAGTAGCAGCCATGTTGTGGCAATTAAAATGACTCGGTTAATTGATGATCAGAGGGTATGAGCACCTCTATGAAAACAGGAGTTTCGTCATTGTGACCTTGCCAAGGAGGAAAGCCCTCAATAATAATCTTAGATCAATTGTTGCCCCCATCACTCTGGGAAAAGCAGTTAAGTCTTTCTCACAAGATTTGAATGATGTCATTTTATAAAAAGAAGATTTATAATTGGGAATCACCCAAGATGGTTGACATGCTTCCCATAATGAATGCTACAACCAGTTTACTCGTTCTGATTGCGCAGAGCTCCGAGGAATTGCGCAGCATCCTAGAGCTACACCTCACACTTCAAAGGCCTTAATTTTACATTAAAGTTAACAACAGTACAAGAGCAATCAGACTTAGTGGGCATGAATTACTATGACAAAGCTCAGTCTTTCTAAAAAATAATATGGCAGCACAGCTTAATACAGAATAGTACAGATTAAAAAAGAAAAAACAAATCTAACAGGAGTGTAGTTGCCGTCTGTCAGGCACGGTGGTGTAGGGTTGATGATTTGGGCTTGTTTTGCTGCTAAAGACTGACAACTGTGCAGTTGAGCTGACTGTGAACTCCTCTGTGAACCAAAGTGGCTGGAAAAAGAACAAAATCAAGTTATTGATTGGCTCTTTGAAAGCACAGACCTACCTTAAAGAGTTGTCAATGATAGACTTTAAAGGACTTACAAACGTCAGTGAAATGAAGCAACATGGTAAAGAAAAGTGGGCCAGAAACTAAGAACGATGGCAAAGAAGACAAAAACAACCAAACGTGACAACATAATAGCACTAATAACTAATTAAACCCTGTAGTGACACTCGTCAGGGAAACCTGAGCAAACGTGGAGATGTGGCGTGTCAGAGCGCAGCCAGCACAGCAGAGGGCTCCACGTTGACTCATCCATTTCCACACAGACGTGAGGCAAGCGCTCCCACCAGACACACCCAGGGCAAGTGCACACTCATGTTGCAAAAATGAGGAATGCTGGGAAGCTTGCACAATGTCTTGACGAACCTCATTACCATTAGCGTAATGCTCCTGCACTCATCACAAAAAAACACTCAGTTGTCTGCAGCACAGAGACCTTTTGTTATGCTTAATTTTAGAGGGGATAATGTCAGTATGACCAGCCGCATGTCTGGCAGGAGAGTGAAGGCCGGACTTGCATAACCTAGTCATAACAACAGCTCATACTAGAGTTTATGATTGCCTGACGGCCTCTGTTAGAAATGACTGGAATAGTCCAAAGTAAAAAGAAAACCGTGGTTACTTGTATATTTATATGCTTTAAATGACAGCTCTGGACATGGGAGTTGATTGATGCTTTCTGTTAGGGGCTGTTTATTATAAAGGTTTACTCTGCAACGAGAGATGCATTGATCCCAATTTTCTGGGCCGACTTCTGTTTATCTGTTTTATGTATTTACTCAGTTGCCCACTTGTTTTGAAGCTCTGACCTGTCCATTTTATTTTTCTTTCTAACATCTAAAATCCCCCTGCATACAAAAATCTTTTTTTTTTTTTTTTTTGTCCATTTTTGTATTTTGCTTGAACATTGAAGTGCTAAGTGCATAGATGACTACATTGGGAAAATGATCTTTTAATTTTGATACAAACCTTGAACTTAAAATAAAGTGCTGTATGTTGTACTCATGCACACTATGTAATAGAAACTGAGCAGTGAGATGTAACATTATCCAAATGTGTTTTTCATTTTTTTTTTTTTTTTTTTTTTAACTGATTTTTAATGTGAGATTAGTGTTTAGCAGGAAGTTTGTTTGGCATGAAAAGTTTAGATGTTGCAATGTTGGAGCAGTCTCACCTGTTCAGTATTGTGTAATTTGTTTTTCTCTTTAAACGTTTAAGCTCGACTCCAGAATATAGTTGATCCTACAGTTATAATTTTGGTTCCTAACATCCACTAAACATTGTAATCATGGGGAGAAAAAAAGCACCACATATTCTGGTTTGTGTTCTGAAAGAAGTGCACACTTGAGGAATGGACTTGGTGTGTGTTTGATCGAAAACATTTAGTCTGTCAGCTTTTGCTGTGTTGACAGTAATTTTTCTTTAGTCTGATTGAAGTTTGCTGAAAATTTCAATTTGATGAATTCAACATGCTTCTAAAGTCAGTAGATAACCATTAAACATAACTGTAATGTCAATGTTGAACAAAATCATTGTAAATTTTGCGGCTTTCAAGATCTGAATGATCACCAGTTTTGTCTTAGTGATTTGTTATCTCTATTGATCAATATAGATTTTCCTCTTGTGGCTACAACCAGGCATATTTAGTAAATGTCAAACGTGAAAGTAGAAAGTCGCGTCACTGCTACATCTGCCTACGTATCTTCCTGCCTCTGGCTGTGTAAGCATGCGTTTCTGTGCAAGAGGAGGCGGCAGGAAAAGAAATGACCACTGGGTGGAGCCTCCATGTTGATGGTAGTGACAGTGAAGAGCACGTGGAGGGGAAGAGGAGGGAGTGAGATAGGGGGTAAGGCTCTTTCCCAAATGAACTGTGTCAGTGTCGGCTTGCTGTGAGCTGATAGCCCTGCTGCACAGCTGAGAAAGCTCAACAATCTCTCTCTTCCTGGCTGGAAGTAAAGGCTCCCTCCCCCTGCTGCTTGACTTGGATGCTTGTTTGGCTCGCACTGAGCATTGGGATTTAACAGAAGAGGGGACACCGGGCTCTACTTTTCATATGTGAAGGTGGAGAGACCTGGAAGGACGGAGAAGATCATCTTTGTTGAATTTCTTATTGAGGTTTGCGTTGATACGTATTTATTTATTTATTTGGTTTGTTAATCTCTCTCTGTCCCTTATCTTTGTGACGTGTCGCTTGTGACTTTGGTCAGATTTCATTGACTCTGACTGTTTCTTTGCTGTGTTTAAACAGTCCTAGTCATTGTTAAATCAATGAAGCGAGACCTTTATACATTGCTGTTGGTGTGACTTGTCTGCTGGACCGTCCTGTCATTCTCCACTCTGCCTTCTTGCATTGTTGTAAAGGTTGGTGAATGGTGCGCTAGTGACTGACACTTGAGATTTCCTCAAGTACTGCCAACAACTGGACAGCTGAGAGCTTTTTTTTAAGGAGGTGTTTTGTCTGTATGAAACGGGAGGATGGTATAGACACTTTTGTCCTCATGTAGAAATCAGTTTGAAATGTCTCTCATCAGGATGCATCATAAGTAAATTGTGACGGGTTCAGAAGACAAGGATTTCTTGTAAATAAATGCGAGGTTGTGGAGAAGTAAAACCAAGCATGCCTGGGCCCTCAATCTCTTGTGTTTTCGGCCTTGTAGAGGAATGAGGCTGCTGGCAGACACAAAGGGAGGGCTGTGATCATCCCACCACCTTTCCCTCCGTCTTTCTGTTCTCCTGCCATTCGCTGCCCCACGTCTCCTTGGCAAAACACTGGGCTCCTTCTCCCAGCTACCTCCTCCTTCACCTTCTCCTACCCACAGGTCGGGTTGTGATGGATGCTCCTTGGATTCTTGATCCGTAACTGGCGGTCCATTTCAGTCTGGTCATTGTTCTGTTCGGCTGTGCTCTGAATGAACAGGTCACAGATGAGCAAGTTCTTTGAAGTGACCACATTTTCCTTTACAACTTTTCCTCAGTTTTGTTCTAAGCTGTGTGGGTCATAAAATGAAGGGCTGTGTGAGTGAGAGAGGGGTTGGCAGCGGGTGGGTCGAGGGTTCAAATATATATGAGAGAGAGCACCCTTGGGATTTGCTTTAGTAATGAGTTTCAGTCTCGGATGAGGGATCAGCAGATGAGTTGGTTATTATTATTATTATCTTTTGTTAAGCCAGCTACAAGCTGGAAGGAGCAAATGCTACTAGTATTTAAGAGACCTTATTGTGCTGCTGTGTGTGTGTGTGTGTGTGTGTGTGTGTGTGTGTGTGTGTGTGTGTGTGTGTGTTGCTGCACATCCCTGCAGGCACTATTGATTATTTGTGTTTGTGCTAAATGCGTTAAACCTTATCATAAAGTAGACTGCTTCTGGTTACTGTTGGGGCAGCTATTGGTATTGATTAGATCCTAAAGAGACGTTGGGGTTTAGGGTGCCTTTTTGCCAAGCTGTAAAAGAACTGTGTGTTACCAAAAAGTCATGCAGCAGTAACATCAGCTTTGAAGACAAGACGCTTGTGGAAGATGTCTTGATAAACTGATATTTTGGAAAGATTTTAGTGAAGACTTTGGCTTGAAAGAGAGCTCGAGTTGGGCTCTAACAGGAGAGAGGAGTGGATGAAAGGAGACGTGATGGACTAAGAAGAGGAGGAAAGTAATCAAGTTTAATGGAGAGTGTGTCGGGGGCTCAAGAGGGGCTGTTCCTTCAGCAAAAATCTGAAGGAAAGACTTAAATAGTGTGAAGGGAGACGTTGTTTGTACAACCGTCTTTCATTTGCATCATTTATTGTGTATATAAGCAGAATGTGAGTACACTAATGTGGATGGGCGTGTTTTTACATATCCTCTCAGAAAGCAAGGAAGAGTTGAATAGTAAATGTATTCTTTGATGCGTCTTATCTGCTGTTGTGACCCTGCAAGACGGGGTTGTTTTTTTTTGTTTCTTTTTTTTACATAAGTGCACCCCTGTGTGTGTGTTCAGCAGCAGCGTCCTTGGTGAGTTGACCTAGGTAAGAAGTTTGTTAAGATATAACATTTTTTCCCTTCTTCTGGTTTTTGAGTGCTAAGGACTTCCCTAATTTGGGTCACATCTGCTGGGAGGGGGTCAGAGATATCCTACGAGCACACACGATTCTAATTTCCTTATTTTCCGAGGAGGATTCTTTAGTGATCTGGGTGGAAATGAGATGTCTGCTTTTTTTTTTTTTTTTTTTTTTTTTGCCAGGAAGGCAATCAGGATTTGTATTAGTAGACTCCGCCGCGGTGGGAGAGGGAGCTATAACTGGCGTATCCCTTGATGTCGCATCCCAGGTGTTCTCTGCTGACCCAGCCCTCACTAAAAACAGCCTTCTAGGAACTCCTCAGGTACCTCCAGGAGGGGGAAGAAGGATCAAAGCACAAATATAGTCAAAATTGTTGACGGTCGATGCGATTTTTAGGGCTGAGGCAGCTTGGTAAGTCAAAAAGTTCAAAAGTACTGCAAGTATAATGTTGAAAGCAGTTCAAAATGTACAGGCTGCACTAGTGGAGAAGAAGGCATCATCAAGTCATAAATTTAGATTAAACAGCACTTTGAAGTAATGAGGGCCAGGGCGAAACTCACATTATACGATCCTAGTTCTAGCAAATGACCACATGTACTTTCAGTGCAAAATAACATGGAAATCTATTTAGGTCCCAGTAGTAGCATGTAAATACTCAATGCATACTTAAGTACTTATTGCATTTCTCTGGTCCATGTACGGCTCTTTCATTTGCTCATTTTGATGGTAAATTTTCGTTAATAAACTCTGAGACCTAAAATTGAATATTTGCTGAGTTCTTTTTTTTGTTTTATTTATTTTATTCTGATGACAGGCACTTTACGTGGCCATGCCAGTGGCGAGTTTGAGAGTTGAGCTTCATTCGAAGACAGACGAGAAACAATCTGTTCTCAGAAATGAAACCCACTTTCTGCCCACCTCTGGCCATGAGCGTGGGTGGGGCCTTTCCCTTCCCTGTTGTGGGTTTGAATATTTTGGGTGTAGTCAGGAACGCAGCGTTGTGCCCTTTGATGAACTCTTTGATGAATTTTGATCCTGCTGGTAAAATCTGATCGTGTAGCGATCTTGGTTGGTGCTTTTGAGTGGAAATGCTGGTTTTAGATGCATGGCCTGGATACTGTTACATCTGTCCCACTGATTTATTCAAGCTACTTGTTTGTGATCATAAATGAGTGAAGTGAAGAGATTCCATCCAAATGATCACGTTTCTCCCTTTTTTATCCATCTCCTCCTCTGAGCCAAATTATAGTCCTTTCTGGAGCTCGTCTTTTCCTTCAACTTTGTGGTCCTCGTCTAAGCCAGGAATGCTGTGGTTGCTCTGTGTTGGTCCCTCCTGTCCTGTGCTGTGTGGTGTGGCTCTCCTCAGTGTTGCCAGCCACCCGACCTGACATCATTCTTCCAGAAACAGGAATGGACCCTGCATTTAAGCTCATCCTTCCTGTTTTTCTTGTTTTGCTGTGTTAGACAAGGATAGACTCGGGATCCGCCTGGCATGACATGGGCTTGTCCGTTCGATCATGAGACCATGAGAGTGATTAAATTCAGGAATGTTCACACGATATTAGTCCTATCGCTACTTTCTGTGTGTAAATGTAACTGTGGGTTTTTGTGTTTCACCTTTTAACCCAAACATTCATGCCCCTCTTGACATTTAACCCTTTTCAGGAACAAATATGAAAAGTTGCACAGGAGTGTATTTTATTCAATATCATCCCATCAACTTCTCTGCATTAGCAACAACGTATGATCAGATTCAGAGCTTACAGTGATTTCCATGGTTACCCAGAAGTGTTGGTATGGATGCTGCTGGCGTACAAGTAATGCTGTTGGCTGTGAGGTAAGATGTGTGAAAGGTCAGTCTCGATTGGACTGCTTTTCTCCCCCAGATATCTGAAATCGAGACGAGCAGACAACATGGCCTTGTTTTAGTGCCCATCAACAGGCTGCCGTAAGGCTCCTGTTTTTTTGCCTCTATTGTCTATTATTCCTGAGTTGAATATTAACAGGCTTTCCCGTTAATGTCATGGGTATTTGCCTCAAGATGCTGGGGATCATGCGCTTGCTATTAAAAATAAGTGGCCTTCATCGTGCCAAAAAAATACCGTACAGTAAAAGTTGGATATCAAGAATAATCATTTACTTTTTGCTTTTGATTTTTGCGGAAGCTGCCAAGTCTCATTGAGCAAATTTGTGTGCATGCGAGTTGTGGAGTTAGTAATATAAGACCTGATGTTTTCCCTCGGGCTGCTCTTAAACCATTACCTTGATAAGCGTTTCCAGGGTTCCTCAACCCCGACCTTATCCTCAACCTGGTTAACCTTTTAAATTCTGCTGCTGTGGTGATGAACAAAAGAGCAGAGGTCACTGGACAGGGCTCATGCTTGGCCACTGGGAGAACGGAGAAAGAGCCTTGCATGATAAATACTGTTATTGGAGTCTTGTTGTGTCAGTCGAGGGTTTAGATGGAAACTATTTGAAGCTGATCAAATAGATGGGGACACTAGGAGTTGGGTGAATGACTAGAATTAAGGATATTCAAATGTTTTGAATAGCTAAGTGTACCTCTGTTGCTCTTAAGACACGCACGTGATGCTGATGCCAGAATGTTTGTTTTCCAAATAGTGATGCTTTCCTACAATATATCAAGGGTGGAAGAAGGAGGCTTTTATTTCAGCACTTACTTAAATGAAACTGAGCCAGTGCTTGTAGTTGAGAGTGCTGATGCCGATGACGTCCCTCATGAGCTTTCAGTGCAGGTAGGCCTTTCACACGCACAAGCACTCTGTCTTTCAGCAAGGACACGTTGCCCGCCTGTCACTGGTTGGCACAAATATACTTGATTATAAGTAGTTATTGTGTCAGTGGCAGGAACATGAGCATTCTGAGATTTGGTCACATCTGTGCAACCTTGATTGTCTTTGTTGACCTGAGCTTTTTCCTTTTAGTGTCTGAAGAGCTCACTTTTCTTTGCAGCCCACCTGACTTCTGCAGACTTGGGTCCCAATTTGTAATTTATGATAACAATGGCTGTAATATGTTTCAATAATAAGAAACGTGAAAAAATGTTTCCTCATCTGCTTTTCTGCTTGTCTTCAACTCCCACTGTAGTGTGTTCCCAGTCGTGGGAATCAAATCGCTTTCCAATTTCAAAGGTTGTCAAGAAAATCTGATTTTGATGCTCCGATACACCTTCAGTGATATGCCTCAGGACTAGATGTGCATATAGTGGATATGGGTAAAAATGCTAAAGCTTCATCCTCTCTCCCATCTCTTTCCAGTGCCAGAAGACCTCACCCCAGAGGAGCAGCAGGAGCTGGAGAATATCCGCCGGCGCAAGCAGGAGCTGCTGGAGGACATTCAGGTAATGCGGGAAGAAGATGTGCGACTTTCTCTAAATATATGTACAGATCTGTGGTTCGTTGCAAAATAATAAAAAAGGTATACTCACTTAAGATGTATAAATGCAGTCGATTATTGGTGAAAAATATTTTAAAAAATGACTCACTTGTGCATTTTGGAAAAACTGGAGCTACATTTTGAGTGATTTTAATGTTGAATCAAAAATAATTATTTTAATCAAAACTGAACCCAAAATATGCTCCTTTGATCTAAAGAAGAAAACATTACACTTGAAGTTACCAAATTAAAGTTACTGAAATGGTCTTGGGTTGAGATTTAAGGGGTTTACCGCACTTCTCCTTTTCCAAGGACTCTTTCAAGCTCTGCACTCCTGGTGGAATGTGAGGCATTTCCCATCAAGTGCTCACTTCCCTCGCAAATAATTTCTGTTGTAGAGCCTTTGTGTGCTCCTCCAACATCACAAACACCTCCATTTATGGATGAGTTTTCAGTACCTCTTTTTGGACTGTGTTTTAAATGCACTTTTGAGTATTGCTTGAGGATAAAAGTAAAGAAACGAAATGACCTTGCATACAGGAAGCCCTCCTCCTGATTTTCAAGCACAGCCATGTATTTAAATCAGCTCTGCAGAATTTCCATAAAGTGGTTTATTTGATTCCCGAACATGATCCATGGTAACCATCTTTTCTGGCTGTGGACCTGATCCCAGTACACATCTGATTAATTCAAGAGAGCTGCCTGGGTTAGTCCTGTCACTCAGCAGACATCAGTTGTGTGTAGTTCACATGGGGGAGACGGTCTGTGGATGACTCAACTTCCGCTGGCCCTGATGAACTCTGGAGGTGTGATTCATCACCTCTGGTTTTATTTATCTATTTTGACCGTGCACCGCACTTTGCTTCCCTCCCCCCTGGCTCTAACCAGCAGTCCTTCTCACGCCGTCAGTGGCCTACACACTGACCCCTCTTCTCCTCTGTGACTCCCACACCACCTCCTCCTGTGGTCCTGGATGTCAAGCCCCCCCACAACCCCCTTTCTTTTCTGTATGACCACAGCCTTTGTTTGTGGAGGCAAGCATCTGAGGAATGTGTTGTGATTGCGCAGGCCTTGAAAACACAGATGTTCCCTTTGTGGTTTGTTCTTTGGTAAGTTGGTATCATTCACAAGAAATCATATAACATTACTGAAGCAGGTTATGAATTCATTGACTCGATTATTATAAACCACATGACAGCAGCCATATCGTTCCTTTTTATGTAAGAATTTCTTGATTGTTGCACATTTTCAGCAAACTGATGTCACTCTCCCCATCCTCCCCCGATCCCCATCCCCATCGCCTTCACTGTGCCAGTATGGCACCAGCAGGCCTGCCACGATCAACTAAATCTGCCTCTAAGGCCATCAATCATTAAAACGCCACACAGAATATAATCTACTTATACGCTTCTTCATCTGTTTGTATGGAGGTTATCCCGTAATATCCTCTACCCAGTGAAATCCAGGTTGAGAGGAGTGTTAGGGAGAAAACGCATGCAGACAAATTGTCTGCTTTAAGAGTCGTTATCTATTAGTTCAAGGAAACCGGGGAAAACAAAATATCCTGTATTGTTTTAAAAACGGAGAACTGAATTAGTAATAAAAAGCCCACCGACTTCTATACAAATAGGTGATTCAGTATCTCCCTCTGCACTTTCATTGGACCTATTTTGCTTTTATACAAATACTCTCCTCATTGTTTGTGTTGGTCATTTTCTTCCACGCTTCAGTGTGGTATTGCTAAAGAGACATTTTACTCCTTTTCTTGTCATACGCTTAATAGTTTTAGACTTATACTTGTTTCCTTTGCAGCGGCTGAAGAATGAGATAGCAGAAGTGACCAGTGAGATTGAGAACCTGGATTCCACCGAGGAGAGGTAAGGAGAAAAAATACCAAACCAGAAGAAGCACCTGACTTCCCTGTTTGTTGCACATTTCCTGCTCTGTTTTGCCTAAGTTGCCTCTCCTTCTATTAACTTAGCAAAATGAAGCTGTCAATTATTCATGTTTGATGGCCGAGCCAGGCCTTCCATCACACCGAATACTCTACCCAAATTGGCTTTGCTTTTAAGGCGTTTTAAATGTTTCATCAGGCACACCCCCTTGATGGGAGGCCTCATTGAATAATGCAGTGGGTGTTCAGACAGAAGCAGACAATAGATGGTCTCAAGAGACGGACGGCTTGGGTTTGGCCTACTGGAGTGATTAGGGATCCTATCGGCAACTGGAAATATCTGAACCACTCTTTCCCATACACGTGAAACCCATTAAGGATCAAAGTACCCCGTACATCCATCTGATCCACTTATTACTGGATATTGTCTGTTGACACTTTTCAGATGAGTACTGGACTTTTGCAGACTCAAATCAAAGGAATTATTATGCCAGGGAACTGGTAGGGAAGACGATGTTTGACGTCCTGTCAACTGGGAACAGAGACGTAACCATGGCGATGGCAGACTTCAGGGGTGCACTTTGACCCCTGAATTATTCAAGCCCAGAGGAATGAGACATTCCCATGTGCATCTTAACCTCTTTACATATCCCTTTATGAACTCCTTGTCATCACAGTATCACCAGCCCCTGCCAAGAAATGAAGATGTTGAGGAAAGACACTGAAGCTGAAGACGTTTACAGTGGTGGTGTGCTGAATAAATCAATTGATGGGCCATTGTCACTATGTGTCTTGCATGAAATTAAGTGATTGCTTCCTTGCGTTTTGCTTGGCTTTGTAGTGTCTGAGAGGATGACAGCTCTGTTGGCAGTGGTATATTTTGAATATAATCAAATAGTAATGAAAGTAATCCTTTTTTAAAGTAGGTGTTGAGTCAAATCTCTGCAAATAGCAGTTTGATGCTCATAAACCATCTTCTGACATGTGATCAACCAAATAAAAATAACTGAACTCTCTTTAGATCAGTTGCATTCCTGTAATACATTTAAGCTTTCATCTTAGAATCTAATCAACAAGTATAACACAACATTATAAAATTATATGTTTTCCATAGCATTATGAATAACCACCTAATACTTGCTCATTCCTCTTTTGCAACTAAAAGAGCTCTGACCAATCTAACTGGAGAAAGAATAGTCTGGAAGTCTCCTGGATTTTGTGGCCTTGAGATGTTGGTGATAACCTCACCCCGCAACCCACAGGGGTCGCTGTGTGTTGCGGGGTGAGGTCTCTCTACGGGCACATTGGTATGTATTGGGTTTTACGCCAGGTGAACACCTCAGAAGCTTGGTTGCACTATGTTGAGGAAGAGGGAAAGTGTCAAAGTAGCATCTATGTGAGTTAAAGCATGTAGGTCTTCTCATCAGACCTTTACATCGTAATAAGATGAGCAGTGACACGTCAACTGTCTAGTTTATGTGCACTCGTGTCTAGAACAACTGACGGTGTACATTCTCACTTTTCAGGAAAAATATGCAAAGGAATAAACAGGTGGCCATGGGCCGTAAGAAATTTAACATGGACCCCAAAAAGGTAAGTGGAATCATTACTTTTTTTTAAAGAAACATCAGTTGCCTCACATGTTCCTTTTAAGCAGGACGTAACTCTGGGTTCTTGTCTCGTTCTCAGGGGATCCAGTTCCTGATAGAGAACGAGTTGCTGAAGAATACCAGCGATGACATTGCTCAATACCTCTACAAAGGCGAGGGCCTCAACAAAACAGCCATCGGAGATTACCTCGGAGAGAGGTCAGGAACAAGTCGTTTTATTTTTGTTTTTCTCCCCATTATCTATCTATCTATCTCTTTTATGCTCTCAGCGCTGATTCACCAGAACTCATCCATGTGACTGATAAAATAACATGAAACGGAGTGCATACTTTCCCTGTTGCTTTGTTTCCTCTTAGTCAGACACGCACCCAGTCTTTCCCAAACACTCATTATTGGTTCCACATTTAAATTATCCTCTCAAGACGATGACCGTTACTCAGCAGCCTCCATCTGTCTTTGATTATCTACTACTTCAAAAGTTGAGTGACCGAAAGGACTCACGACTTAAGAATGCACGTGTTTCAAAGCAATTGAGGGCGTCGCTGTAGAGCGGAGATCATTCGTGTTTGAGTGAACACATAATGCAGCAAACATTAAGCTCAGGGTCCTTTAGGGTTTCCGTTGGTCTTCAGTGAGCTTAGACCCAGAAGTGGACTTGATAGATGTTTTCTGGTTGATTTTCTATCAAGCTTTCTGGGAGCTCTTGGAAGCAGGAGGGCATCAAAGAGAGGGCATGTTGGATACAGGGGGTCATTTGTCCACTAAATATGGTGGTGACTGGATATGACTCTTATGTTCCAAGGAGATTTTTCATGATCCCACAGGACAGATCATTTACTCTGAAGGACTTAAAGGTCGGGGATGATGTCAGGATCTAGATTGCATGATAACTTTAAGAGGGGGGGCGGGGTGGTGGGGGAGGTGCACGCTCTCTTCTGCTGGGTTTGTGTGTGGCATCCGTTGTATCACATCCCTCTGAAAACCGAATGAGCCGGATTTCAAAACCCGACACGTCCTCAGACACCTTGCCAGTGGTTCCTCTGATAACTGTACTTGTAGAACAGTTAATACATTTAGCCATTTTACCTGTTCTATTTTATTTATTTTTTTAATCTTTTTTTTTTTTTTTGATCAGTTTTTGTAGATTAATTTTCCTTGTTTTGTTTCCCCTAGAGATGACTTTAATATCCAAGTCCTGCATGCCTTTGTGGAGCTTCATGAGTTCACAGACCTCAACCTTGTGCAGGCCCTGAGGTAAGACGTCATCCTTGAATCTCTCGGGCATCTCTCAGACCACAGCTTAAACTTCATAACTCCCCTTTTCATGAAAAACACGTGTTATCAAGTCAGCTTTCAAGAGTCACCTCATTTGCAGTTTGCAAGGATGCAGCTGTCAGTTTCAGCCTCATGACTTAAGAAAATTCAGCCTCTTCACTGCGGAAGTGAGAGTGTTGCTGGCTGTAACGCCGTGTCCCTCGACAGGCAGTTCCTCTGGAGTTTTCGACTGCCGGGAGAAGCCCAGAAGATCGACCGCATGATGGAAGCTTTTGCTCAGCGCTACTGCCAATGCAACCCTGGTGTTTTCCAGTCCACAGGTGAAACACGCATATGAAACATCACAACACAGGGCTACAGATTTATACAAACAAACAAATAAATAAAATGAATACACTTCCCCTTTATCTAGACAAAATGACTTGCACAGATAGGACCTGTATTCGTATCAAGTGGCTCTGTGTGTCCGTTTTACTGCGTTTTGGCATCTGTTAATATATTTGGACGACACTCGCACTATGTGGAAAAACACTGAAAGATAACAGATTTTTACTGTTAGATGGTACTTCATGAACAAACACGATTTTTCATGTTGCACTCTGATCCAATGCCAAGTCAATGAAAGTCATATCTAAGCTGCTTTATTTAGCAGACACAGCGTCTACTCAGTGTCTGGCTTTTGGGAAATGATGCTCTTTACAGACAAACTCTTACATGGGTGCAGATGTGGTATGAATATTGCATAGGGCTTTTTTGGCTTAACAGTGCTTATAAAGTGCTGCTGTGTCAGCCGTGAGCTTTCTGTGGTGTCTTCAAGCTAATGCATGCACTCTCTCTCTCTCACACACACACACACAAATAAACATGCATACTTAATTGCTCAGGTGCAATCTGCCCACTCTTCTATACCAGAGCTACATCTACAATATTTCTTGGTCCCCGCTTCAATGTGGCTTGAAACTGGTTGTGCACCGTCGTTATGACATGTAAATCTTATTCTGTTTTTGTTACAGACACCTGTTACATCCTGTCATTTGCCATCATCATGCTAAACACCAGCCTGCACAATCCAAATGTGAAGGACAAACCGACTGTGGAGCGCTTCATCTCCATGAACAGGGGCATCAACGATGGGGGAGACTTGCCCGAAGACCTGCTCAGGGTGGGTAGCACTTCCAAACTCTGCTTCTTGTAGCCACCTGTGTTTGTCTAACCTCTATAATGCTTCATATTCCTGTCTTAACTTTGCCCTTTGCAGAATTTGTATGAGAGCATCAAGAATGAACCTTTCAAAATTCCCGAAGACGACGGCAACGATCTCACACACACTTTCTTCAACCCGGACAGAGAGGGCTGGCTGCTAAAACTGGGTGAGTGACAGTATCTCGTCTGGTCTCGACTTATTCGGGCCCGCGCTGTAGTAATAACATTGTCATTACAGTAATTGCACCCGCTGAAGACCTTGTATCCCTTTAGCAGCATATGACAGAGGATAACAGGTGTCTTCCCGGAGGTCAACAGCCTGTGACAGTGTGCATGTGTGAATAGGTGTGTGCAATGGATATGAGACATCTGAAGACGCCTCTGCTTGCTTTAATGTATTATAAATGTGGTCTGGAAAACAGACAACCACATGTGGAGCCAGTTGAGTAATTTATGTATACACTTGCACGCATGCACACAAATACTGACTGGAAACTTGCGAATCAAGTCAGGCACAATCGTAAGCGGTACGTTTTAGGCTTTTATTTGGTTTTCAACAGTGAAAACTTCTAACAGGACAGAGGTTTCAGTTTTAAACGGCCCGTTAAGTTTGAATTTTTATCAGTTTTTATTTTGTATGAACTTAGCAGCACTTCTTGGCTGCCTCAGCCTTGGCATTTTCCTCATGTTTAAATCTGATCTTTGAACACAGGCAAGTACAAACTTGTGTGATTTAGAAATGTTTCACAGGTCTCCAGTCTCCATCAACTCCAACGAAGCACAACCAAGGATACCCCAACTCTCTAATTTTTGTTTCCTCTGAGATTTCTCTTTGTTGTACAGATTCACAGTGAATTTGAAAACTTGAATTTGTCAAGGTGAATGAAACCTTCGAACCACTGTGAATCTTTCCAACAGCCTGTATGAAGCAAAACATTACTTTACTCTTTCGCCAGTGACTCTGAACTGGCAGACCTGAGAGGAGCAATCACGGTGGAAGGTCAATTAATCGATATAACGGAAACGGATCCAAGTGGAGGCGATATTTCATGTAGTGCTTTACATGCACTTTCACAAGTCCACGTTGAGTAGAGCTCCCTCTGGTGGACAGACATGACTATGTCGACTGTGAAAGCTTTTGAGCATTACATCAAATTAAAAAGGACTGTGGTGCTGTAATTTCTTATCATTTAATTTGATTTATGTTTTCTTTTCCTCTTCGTTTGTTTGTTCCCATGATTTTGGCTGTTGTCTTTCCTCAGGAGGTATGTACACCTGCTCTTCCCCAACGCTAGTCCATCTCTCAGCTCTCAGGTGCTTCTGGTGGTCTGCCATGCTCTCGTTCTCTTCCTCATATATATATTATTTTTAAATCCTTACATTTTTTTTTCGGCTTGTAGGTTTTTCTTTTGTCTCTTCATTGACTCATTTGAACTTCAGATGTTTGTCTCTTCAGTGTCTCATTGAGCTGGTGGTTTGTCTCCACTTTTGTGATCTTTGTCGGGCGGTCGCCGGGTGCATTTGTCACCCGGCGACTCGACTCGGGAAGCTGCCGCTTTGTGACCACTCAGCCGAGCAGCTTCACCTTTTTTTTCTCTGTTTTTGCTCTGGTGGTCACTTTCTTTAATCTCCTATTTTGTTTTTTGGAAGCTGCATTATACCTCTTTTCCATTCAACGAGCACAACAATGGACTTTTTTTTTTTTTTTTTTTTTTTTTTTTTTTTTTTTTTTTAAATTGAGTACGAGCCAGTTAAGCATTGGATAGTTGTTGCATGGAAAGGAAATGGTGCACCTTTTCACAAGCGTAGCTCTACTCTCATTATCTCATGCTGGAAATGGATCTGCAGAGTAACAGTGTGGCCTGTGGTGGGGATGGACTGGAACGGATCAAAACTGTGGGAGAGAAGAACGGCCCGAGGAGCTTTTCCAAAACGGATTTGTTTATCGCATTTGGATGTTTAATGAATTCTTTACACGCCAAGTACAAGCCATTAGTGAATTTTTTTACACTAACTGGAAAAACATGTCACTTTAAAAAGAATTCAAAGGGAAAAGAACTTCTAAATCATCACAATTGCTTAAATTTTCCCAAAGAACAAAAATGTAAACATTTAGATATGACTTATAAGAAAATCTGGCCTCAGTTTGCCCACCCTCCCACAGTCCAGTCTTGCATGGGTGAGTCCGTCCACTCGGCTCCGGTCCGGCCCAGTGCCGTCCACACACCCCTGCAACAATCTGCTGGGACGTCCCGCCACGTTCCACACATTATTGCAGGGGAACTTTCCTTTTTCTGAGTGACGGGAACGGACTTGTCCGATTAAACCAATCACAACCTTGAGAACCAGCCCAATCAAGTCCTCGGTTGTCAGCTGTGTGATTCTGCCATGGCATCTGTGTTATTTGTTAGTCTGCTTTTCTTTTCTTTTCTTTTTTTTTCTGTTGCAACCCTCTGAGTGGAGGCGTGGTGAACAGCCACAGATCTCCATCTCCGTCAGTTGTCGATGGTGTCTGTAGATACTAAGCGTAGACCGAAGAGCTGTCTCATCACGATGTCTGTGACATGATGGAGCATCATATACAGCGTCGCTGCTGTTATATGATAATATCAGTGTGTTCTACATGTCTGTGCAGAAACGTCCTCAAAAATGGTGGAAAGGGTAACCTTTTACTAACATTGGTGGTGGGACTGTCCCGTCTAGACGAGGCTTAAACCTGTGGCAGCCCCTTCCAGCTAAGTGGACACAGCTTATATCTGAGAAACTACTTAACCAAACCCAAACAGGAAATTCAAGTCTGAGATGCCTTCAGAAAAACCGAGCTTTGCTCCAGGCCCGAGCTTCCCGTCTTAGTCCGTTGGCATCCCGTCCTCCCAGAGTTAAGCTGCCATTTCCATCTGCGGTCAGGTTTCTAATTACACTAGAAGTGTGGGTGACAATGGAGCTAAGAGGTCAGCCACAGATCAACGAACTCTGAGTTAACCATAGAGCCCCGAGTGGGAGTGGCACGGGCCAGACCGTAGTCCTCAGTCACTCCACATGTTCCACAATCAGATCTTGTATATTAAACTCCATTTATGGACTTCTTCAAGTAACATAATTCAGTTGGTTCATTAAGTTCAGTGGGAGCAAAGCGCATAGATCTGTAAACCTCACATCGATCTCGGCTTTCCAGACGTAGCAGACGAGTCAGCAAATGAGGGAAGAGAAATGAGGCCAAGTAGGGAGACTTGCCAGTGTCCAGACACATAGCTTCATGGTATAATATCTTCTCTATCTACTTCAGGTAACGCAAAAAATATGAGGAATTTGGTTTTTAATGTCCATCTTCTGGCGTTGCAATGGAGCTGTGAAAACAGAAAAAGAGAATATAGTTATAAAGTCAAGACGTTATGCGGTGATGGGGAGTACACAAGGGTGGAAACTGCTTTGGATAGTCTTCTGGAGCCTTCATCTGTCTGTCTGCCCATACATCTGTCTGCCTGTCTGCTGCTCGACCTGGTGTCTTGGTGCGTGTTTCCTCTCTCATCCCTCTCGTTTTTTCGTGTTGAGCCTCTGAACTCGGCTGTTTGCTCCACAGGAGGACGAGTTAAAACCTGGAAGAGGAGATGGTTCATCCTTACAGACAACTGTCTTTACTACTTTGAGTACACCACAGTGAGTACTTTTTTTTTTTTCTTTTTCTCCCCCCCAACCCAGTTTAATTGTGTTGAAGCAGAATGGTCACTCACTGGCATATTTTCACACTTGTCCAGGACAAAGAACCCAGAGGAATCATCCCTTTGGAGAATTTGAGCATCAAGGAAGTGGAGGATAAGAAGCCTGTGAGTACACCTCCCCCTACTGGTCGAGTACGGGGTTACATAACATAAGAATTGGACTTTTTCTAATTTAGTCTTTTCCCTTTTTAGAAATTGTTCTTCCTGTTGTTCCTAACCCCCATCTATTTCACGCCTGCAGAACTGCTTTGAGCTTTACATTCCTGACAATAGAGACCAGGTCATAAAAGCCTGCAAAACGGAGGCGGACGGACGTGTCGTCGAGGGCAACCACACCTTCTACCGTATCTCTGCCCCCACTGCTGAGGAGAAAGAGGAATGGATGAACAGCATTAAGTAATTTTTTTTTCTCTTAATCTATAAACCAATTACGATACAGTTTGTTCATCTGAACACAAGGTTTCACGGCAGAGATGGTTAGATTGTTTAAAATTATGAGATAGTGTCAACCCTCAGGCAAAACTCATGCAACATTTGCAATATCACAATACCACAAATTGGCACCATTAAGTATGTGCCAGAAGGGCTTTTAGCCGTTCTTGTTTTTGAGGTAGCCTCAGAGATGATTACTGCCGCGTTACAACTCCACCAAGGAAAACCTAAAAAGCAACCTATCCGCCTCGCAGAAAAATAATTTATATTGTTCCAATTACCTCCTAGTAGAAGGTGCTGTAGTGGTGTGCTTTTAGTATTTGGACCAGCTGCAGTGACGGAGACAAATCTGCAGCGAGGTAACTTTGGATCTATTCATTTCCACCTCTGAGGCAGCAAACGCAGAACAACGGATACAGAAGCATTTATTGTGGAAGTTTGATTCTTCTAGAAACGTGATGGCTGTTTATGAGTGAACGAATCACCCCCGTCAGCATCGTTTCCCTCCATAAAATACTCCTCCACTTCACAAAACAACTGAATAAATGTCAACTGCCTACATGACCACCTTCTTTAAGGTTAATCTGTGGCCTTTAATAGTACGTCTGTTTTTTTTTTTTTTTTTGTATTTTTAAAAAAAGAAAGCAACTTGGGATCAGTTGCAATTAACTACAAGGCATCTTAAAATTCTTTGCAGTTATCAAAAAAAAGGCTATAGCTTTTTAGGTTTTTAGGTTCTGAGTGCTACTTCATTCATGGACATTTTTCTTTTGCGTCTTTGTCAACAGAGCTGCCATTAGCAGGGACCCTTTTTACGAGATGTTGGCGACTAGGAAGAAGAAGGTTTCATCCATGAAGAGGAACTAAAGCTGCTTATCTCTCCTGACATTGCACTTGACGGAGCTGAGGGTCCGCGGTCCTGCTCGGCCCATCTGGACCGACGCTTGGGCCACGGCTGAGGTCGGCCTCAGACCTCTCCGAGGGATTTCTCATGGACGCGTCCCACGACTGGCTTTAGGACTCTGCAGGCCAGATAAACAGGAAGCATGCTGGGGCTTTAGATAAGAGTCGGCGTTAAAGCCGCCTCTAACCTCCTCTCTGAATGTGTCTCTCTTCCTCTCTCACAGCTTTGTATGTTCTTTCTGTCTCAGGCGGGAAGGGGGTCTTGCTGTTTAACTCGGCAACACCCCCTTCTGAAGATGCTTTAAAAACAGACCCCCTGTGCGGCATGTTGTAGATGAACGCAACATGCCCATGCAGCCCCAGTTTGCACACGTTATTTTAACTCAGCAGGTCTGAACAAGTGTGGCACACCAACCAAAATATTCCTCACTGTCTGAAAGAAAGGCAAAGAGCTTTTATCAACGAGCTTTCATATGTTCTGGATATGTGTGTTTTTGTTTTTTTTTTGTTTTTTTTAAGTTAACAGCTTTTATTGTGGATTAGAATGGTTTTTCACAAGGCCATTGTGGGAGCGATGGTTGGAATAATTTCCCAACTGTTAGGGTTTTTATAGAGAACAAAAAAAAAAAAGAGGATTTCTGTTACAAAAAGAGTTGCCACTCAGGAGATTGCTAAAACGGATGCTCAGAAACCTGTTTTTACTACATGACAGTCGTGCAAAGAGCAACGTGCTCAACTGGACTGAACTGCTGTTTTGTAAATGTGAATCTGCAGTGACGGTGTGTGCTTGTCTGGATCCAACCTCCGACATTCATTCCGAAACGGTGTCCCAGGGATGGAGAATAGGAATGACGGTCTTTATCGTCGTCTATGATGTCTCCAAAACCTTCCTGTTGGCCCCGTTTCCTCTCCTCCTCCCGCGTTCCTCTCCTCTGCCCTCAAATGCAGCCTCAGTCGCGATTACTGTATCATAGAAAAGTAATTTAAATGTCAGAAAACGTACTTTACTGCTGCACAGTGCCTGGTGCCAGACTGTAGATAAAAGTGTGATGAGCATTGCTGCTGGTTAGCAAGTGTGATTGCTTAGATTGTGTTTATGGTTTTTATTTGTAATTTTCTGCTTTTTAAACTCATGTTCTTTGAAGTGACTTTTTCGAAAGGGTAAAATCAAACACATGTCAACCTCACTGATCATTGTACAATACTTGGCGCTTCAGGTTGTTTGTTTAACGTAAATAATGTTGGTGTGTTGTTTTGGAGGCCGTGAAAGGCCGTCGCCTGGAAAACGACGGGTTGTCCCTCATCTCAGGATGTTTAAACAATGAACAACTCTCTTTTTGTATCAGGAATCTACTGTGGTGAAGAAAGAGAGGGATGGATGGCTGACTGGTCACGTTGCAACAGTGACGCTTCGACAAAAGCCAAACTTAAGCTGTTGGTACTTTTCTGCAGAAACGGTCCTAAGTTGTTTTCCCTTCCTTTCTCCATCGATTCGTGTTATATCTGTCCTCGTTGTCCATAATCTTCGCTCCCTGTCAGCTCTGCTACCCGCTTCTCTTCCTCTCTGCGCTCTACTCACAGAGAATTAAGTAAGAATGCTCATTAGTCATAAATCTTGACAGTATTTGTTTATTTATGGAAGTTGTACATATTTAAATGTATAGTGGGTATTTTGTCCTCTATTTTTTAATTAGTTTTGCCACTTTCATTTGATATTCTGTTATAATCTTTACTTACAGATTTCTATCAATGCCATTTAATCACTTTGAAATAAAACCTCATTTGTCTCAAAGCTGACTTTTATCGAATTTGTTTCCAGGATTTAATTGAAATCATGTTGCAGTTCTAGAAACTGTCCAGTAGGTGGCGGTATGTGACCAGGGCCTCCGAGATGATCGGCAAAGGCGATCCGAGCGATGTGGCAACAAACAATGAGTTATTTATTCATTTATTTTTTCCTTCTTCCCTCTTTCACTTGGTGGTTAATTACACATTTTGTTAAATCAGTCCCACATTAGGTCATTGGTTACGTTCAGCCTGTCTGCGCTACACATGTCCACGGATACTCAATAGTACTTCCACTTGAGGGCAGTTGAACTTATCCTTAATCATTCATGAATCCAACCGCATTTACCTTTTAATTTATTTATAAAATTTAAAAAAAAAAGTCTGTCTGCCTATAACTGTTTTAGGCGCTGCTTTTATTTACTGTTGCTTAACATTTCATAGTATTTCACAGGCTCGCTTCTTTTCAAGTATTTATGGTGCAAACGCTGCGGCAGCAGGGAGAGGTCGATATTTACAAGTGAATATGTATCATATTCAGAGATGCCTGGAAAAACAATCAATAGAAATGACTTTCTCAATGGAGCAGACATGCAGGAAACGGTTGCCGCCTTCTGCAGTGTCAGAAGAAAAAGCGAAGACTAAAATACAGTAAAATGCACACACTCTTGATTAACATGAATACTCGGTTTGACTGCTTTGTGGTTTGTATTAAATGTCAGAAAAAGAACTAACATGAGTCTCATGAAGGAAACAACTGTGTACCCCTTTCATCCTCCGTTGCTGTGGAAAACAAGTTTCAGTTTTACAAAATGCAAAGTTCAGACCCTTTAAAATTAAGTGCTTTTTTTTATTTTATTTTTTAATTCATCCTTTTTCTGCACACATTTCTTTACATAAGATGATTGTGTGGAAGTAAAAGTCAATCCATTACATTTAGAGTTATTTATAGACCTACAGGTCAGGACTGGGTCAAAGCACCGATGGGAAAGATAAATTATTCTTGCTGTGTTTACAATTCCCAAAAGTACCGAAAAATCCATCTGTTCTCAAGACACCAGTGGTTTTGTAGACCAGATTAACCAGCTAAAACTGAGCAGTTGAGGACAGAGAGATGTTGGTCTGGCAGGTGACCAGCAAGTCAGCCGTCGGTGTAGATGAGGCCCAGAGTTCCTCTCTGAAGATGGGAAAGCTGGGAAGCAGGATTCTCTGATCTGTACACTGAACTTTGTGGCCCAAATGCTTAAACTGTTCTTCAACACATGGAGGAAACTATGAGCTTCACCTCACTAAGACTGTTCTCAAAGTCAAATATATTTAGGTGGATTAATGGGATGTTTTTCCATAACAGAGGCCTGGAGACGAGGAAAAGAAGAATGTGAAGTAATCTATTAATGAAAGCATTTTTCCACTTGCTTTGAACTCGGGGGTCCAGTTTTCCTTTTCAGCAGAGAGCAAACCAAATCATATGAAAGAAAACACGGGAGTGGCTTTGGGTAAAGAGAGTAAAATTCCTCGAGTGACCCAGACAGACTGGACTCGAACGCAGCGGAGCATTACTGGAAAGAGCTGAAACTGTTGCTGCACTGGTGATCAAACGGTCCAGCCTGGGAGAACTGGAGAAACTCCAGAAATGTTTTCCAAGTAGGATCACTGCTTCTGAAGGTGCTCGAAACCAAATACTAAATACTCTTTCTGTCTGATTCAAAAAAAATTCAAAGGTCTGCATATTATTTTTGTTGACAAAAAGAAGTATTTTCCTATATACTCTTCCATTTGACTGAAAAGCACTAAAACTCCTGGAGAAACCGGCGTCTTTCAATCGCAGTTAAACATTCACTCTAAGCACTAACATATGCTGACACATTTTGTACACCATATGCTTTAGACATCCTGTTTTAATGAAGTACCTTCTTAAACAGTCATGCTTATATACTTGAGTTCATTCAAGTTGGAACGTGTTTACCTGAGTACAAAAACTGCAGCAAAAATGTCTTTTGATGCGTCAAAGATGAAAGATTACACGCTTTCTTTCAGTTTTTTTTTTTTTTTTCTCCAGCAAAAGCAAACAAAGCCTGAATGAATCACTGCTTAATTGTATAATATTTTCTTTCGGGCCACTGCCTGCAGACTTATGTGAGAACATGGGTACAAATTATAGGACAATTTTCTCCAGATGCGCACTGAAAAGACATGCGAGTGAGACGGTTGCTAAACAGGATTCACGAGTGTCATTTGCTTTTTTTTAATTAGAATAGTGATGATGGAAAAGCAGTGTGGATGTGTAACTGCCTGCGATCGTCTTTGCAGAACTGCCTTTTTCTTTTCTTTTTTTCAGTGAAACTGGATGAAAGTAGTTTTTTTTTTTTTGTTTTTTTTTTTTTTGAGCAGGTATGGAGGGGAGCGCATGTGTGATGGGAAATGAGAGGCACGTTGCCACAGGAAGAAAAAAAAAAAGTGTGAATTTGTGGTGGTTGCGAAGCAGCAGCTGCAGATGCAGGGAAGTCTCTGTTTTTGATAAGCTGCACTGTTCACACCGCCACGTGGAAAAGCATAAACGTGAAAAGACTGTTTTCATGTGTTGTGCTCTTGAGGTTGAGGTCTTTTTACGTGATAAAGGGAACATGATACATAGGAGGGGAGGTTTCATTCTTCCTGACCCCAAATGAGATGAACAATAACAGGAGGGTGCACGGGAGGAACTGAAAGGAGATCCGTGGAACAAACTGTTCCCAAGCTAAATATTCTTAAAAAAAAACAAACAACAAAAACAAACGCCATATAAAGTGTCAAAGCGCACCTGAGCTCTGAAATATGCAAAAACCTCACCACTCAGCAGCCATGGTGTGACGCAGGCCCGCTTCTCTGTGGTTTGTTGAAAGTGTGTGTGTGTGTGTGTGTAGGGGGGGGTGTGGGGAGCTCTCATAGGCCAATGCAGCAGGATCCTCCATCTCCTCCAGTAAGTGGAGACATGTGAGACCAGTCAGGCTCCAATTAGGCCCAGACTGTTTCCCAGAAGCGCCGGAGTCCTCCCCCTGCCACTCGACCCACCGCGCCAGGAGAAGGGTGCACCCCACAGTGTCCGTGGCTGACCTCAGCTGGCATGACGGCAGGCTTTTCTTGTGCGGTCTCATGCAGGCAAAGAATGTTACACACAGAGAGGCATGCAAATATACAATTACTGTCACGCAAGCAAGAAAAACTTGGAGTTTAGCCTGGTGGACATTTTCTCCAGTTCACAGCTGCACAGAATTTGTTTTAAGGGGTCTTCTGGCTTTCAGCTTTTTTTTTTTTTTTCTCTTTTTGAGTTGATGTTTGAGAGCTGTAGAGTGAATCATCACTCATCTGAGATGTCAAAGTCCATCACATCTCAAATAACCAAACCAAAAAGAAAAAGAAAAACTCGCAGAGAGACAGACTGCAGCCCTTTGCAACATCTTGCAGTGTTTTAGGCGTTTATACACTTCAGGTGCTGCGCTGGCAGATGTATTGTTACTTTACAGGAAGCACAAACCATGCTGAGATCATTTCAGGAATCTCCCGCTCGACTAGGGGACAGCGAGTTTATCCTTGGGGCAAGATTTCTGAGAAAGGGAGTTTAAAAGAAGCCACAAAATCTCTCATGCACCTCCCTCCCCACCACTATCTACTATCGCTGGTCCTGCTGCTCTGCCAGTCACACATTCACATAAATATGAACACTCCAAATTCAAGGAAATGCAAGATGTACACCAGTCAAATGTTTATAGCAATGATAGAAATGAGAATTTCTGAGGTTAATCTTAGCTTTCCCTGGACATCCAGCAATCATATATGTCATTTTAAGGCCCACATTTTCATTAAGGCCCTTAATATTCCCCTAAAAGCTGTGGATCTATTCAATTTGTAACACTGACCCAGATAGTGAATGAGACCAATGAGAAAATGCAGTTTATTGTCTAAGAACAAACAAGATCTCCCTTCTGTTACCGTCACTGTAACTGAAACAGGAGCACAGGCGGCTTTATGCGCCATAAACAGTTAATTAAAGGTCTTGTAAATGATTGAATTGAGTGACAGTATATGAACTGGACTTACTGGAAATGCACGATTGCAACTGAGAAATGATGCAGCCACCTTAACCAATTGTTTCTGACTGGAATCAGTAAAAGGAATTGAATTTAAGCGAGAAGAATTGAGTTGAGAGCTAGACATTGTCTGTGTGCTACGCTGATTCAATTTACAGAAAAAAAAGAAAGATATTTTCCTTGCTTGCAGTTTTTTTTTTTTTTTTTTGTGAACTTGCTGATCAGGGGCAACAACATGGTAACTGTGAATGGCACAGAAGGCTGTTTGTCCCAGCTGGAGAGTAAGAATGCATGTGTGTGTGTGTGTGTGTGTGTGTGTGTGTACGCTTATTTTTTTTTCTTTCTTTCCTGCGCATTTGTTGAAATGTGGGTGGCTCCCATTCTGGGAATCTGAGGTTGTTTTTTCTTTTTTTCTTTTTTTTCGGTGTGAAAAAAGGCACACTTTGTCCAGTGGGATTTCTGGCTCTTTATCTTACGTCTTAGTGAACCATCCTGTCACTTTAGCTGTTGCTTATTGTGCAGCTTAATAATTCCAGGCGCATAGCATTGCAGAAATCTTAGACGAGAACTACATGACTCTTGATATGCTGCAGCGGTTGCTGGAACAGGCACATTGTTTGTTTACGCACACGCCGAGTCCTGGGACATGCTGTACCTTCCTTCCAAGATTTTTAAGTTAAGATCAGGAAAATGAGGGGAAAAAAAGGAGGCCATGGTCTGGAGCTGCTCCAGAAGAATTTCCTGTCTACAGGGAGTGCCCTGCTAGAAAGGGACTAAAGGAAATGCGTTGTTTGGGGGGAAGGATCCTGATTTAGGACCAACTAATTTATTCTTTTATTATATATTTACAAGCTGTTGAAGATATATATTGGTTAAATTTTAGAGTTAAAGACAATCAAAAGCAAAAAGAGTCCCGCTGAGCCTTTTTTTTTTTTTTTTTTTTTTTTTTTTTTTTTAAGCAAAAATGCATGCAATAAATATGTAGGGGAGGCTGTGCAGACAGGATCTCCCTCTGTTTGGCCTCTTGGAGACACAGAGTTGTTGTTTTCAGACCCACAAACCTCAAAGTGTAGGAGTTGCATTTCTATGAAACAGGACAGAGGCAGAAATATGGGACTGTTGACGTCGTCTCTGAAACAAAGAGCGCAGCGCTGTAAAAGAGGAAGATATTTACTGGTACTGAATGATAACGCAGCTGGCATCACGTTGGGAGTTGGGTGACAAACACAGGTGATGCCAGAGAAAATCAAAGAGCGCTGAACGGGAACACACCTGCAAGGGTAACAATAGGCTCCATTCAGCCCAGTCAGTGGCCTGCAGTCCCTTTGTTGCTCTCCGGTATGATTTCATTCTGTCTGCCATGACCGGAGTTTGCGCATGGTCATGGAAGGCCCAATGACAAATGCATATGGAGTCACTTAGTGACACAGGGTGCAGCCAGGATCAAAGTTTTCCTCTTGGTGACTGATATGTCCTGGGCTGTGTCCTCAAATATCTGCGGGCCTCTCTTCTTTTTTTTTTTATTCGATAATGAGAGACAGGAAAGCTGGAGAGGGGGAGGAGGGTGACTGGCAGCAAAAAGGTCATGGGTTGGGAGTCAAATCCAACTTGGTGAGCTGTGAAGAGAAGAAACAGCTCTCCAAACGGGATCCCTGAGTCAGGCCATTTAGATACTGAGGAAAAGCAGCTTCTCGGGGTTTGATGTGCAGCTCTTACAGAATTGCAGGACATCTTTTGTTGCTTGCTCGTATCAACAGCTGGCATCAGCGCCCAGATCTGAATAGTAACCACAAACCCATCGTATGAACATAGCACATATGCTCTAATTTTATCAGGAAATGTCAGGCTTACCGGCACAGTGCGGCCTCAAATTACTAATGTGTTATAGGGGAAATGTGTGTTTCTTCATTTGCATGAGTTGATGCAAATGGGAAAACCAGAGAATATGATATTTGCATAAAAATAAAGCATTTATGTGTATGTCCATGTATCGGCCCATTGCACAGAGCCAGTGCTTTGTATTTCTTGGCACCGTGTCACTTCATACGAGTGCATTTGACACGGTGTTCTCAGTAAATAATGTTAACAGCCAAACTGCTATCATAGCAGGGACAGATTTATCACCATCTGCTCAATGACATCAGCCAGCTATTTCTGGGATTTGTGGGAATCGAAGTTCATTTTGAATATCCCGATTATGTCACTGGCTCCCTTTGTCTCCAAGTATCTGATACTGATAAACGGGCAGCGGCGGCAGAAGCGGGCGAGCCTGCAGCAGATAGCCGGGCTGCACCGCATCAGTCATGATATCTGCGCTGATGCAATCTGAATGTTTGCAGCAGCTCCCCGTGAACTGGATGCGATTTGCTCTGGCCACTTGAGGGAAAACGCAGCAGATGTGCGCTCTGCAGAAACGGCACTTACGGCATGCTGTCAGGGTGGTGTGTCCCGTATGTCCCGTATTAAATATGAGGTCAAAGCAAAGATTTAAGCTTGTTGTAGGGTTTGTTGGAGAGACTGCAGTGACAGTCCTTTGTGCCTTTCTGTAGAAAAACTAGTTGGTGATGCAACATGATGGTCTACTTTGAATTATTTGTAGGTAAACACAGCTTCTTTTAAAGGCAATTTATTCTACTTTTGTGACTTGTGTCCTGGTATACATTTGTTAAGCATGTGCAGATACAAAATTAAGTGCAGGTCATTCTTCTGAGACTGTACTGAACTGTAGGTATTATTTTGTAGGATTGACATTAGTCCAGTGCATCCAGCGCTTACTGTAGTCTGATCCATCACACTTGCTTTCTGTTGCTGGTAACTTCAGATTTTGCGACCTTTTTTTGATTAAGTTTAGAACTTAAGAAATTTAAAAAAAAAAAAGAAAAAAAAAGTTGGTTGGGGTTAGGAAAACAGCATGACTTGTCTTAAAATGGACACATTCCCCCTCCAGCTTACTGAGAGACGGGTCGTGCCCTTTTCACAAAAACAAGATGTGGCAAAGACATGAAAGACACCAGAAACTACACTGGTGCACCAAAATAAACAAAAAAAAAAAAAAAAAAAAACTACATTCAAACCAAGATTCTTTACTACAGCTGGCCAGGTTTTAACCCTCTACATGTCAACATACCAAATAAAGTAACTATTACCTTCATTTTCATACTACACACACACACACACACACACAAATATATTACTTCAGTGCCTCTCAGCTCATCTAATCCAACTGTGAACTCGGATCAGATTTTCCAGTCTCTGGATTGTTATATAATAGCAGCCTCTTTTTGTTATTCTCATTCATACTCTTTTTTTTTTTTTTTTTTTTTTCAGTCTTGGCCACAACCCTGACAGTAGAGTTAAAGCAGGGTTATTCACTCTCAAATAGCTGAAATACACACTTTAATTTTCCAGCATGTGCCTAAGTGTCATGTGCATCTATCACATTGTGACCTGCAGTGGAAACCAATGACACACTTGACTCCACGTTGTCACTGTTACATTTATGTCTTTTTAACTTCTCCATCAGTGCCCTGACGGTGCAGTCAAACCGGCTGAATCACATGTTCCCAGACATTTCCTGAAACACAGTCTCGCATGTCACAATATCAGAGTGGTCATTCTCAATTTGCGTAAGCTACCTGTCATTTGGAGAGAGAGGACACTGAAAGCCCAGCTACGGTCCATCTGGAGTTAATTATTGTGAGTCAGGCTCAATAATAGCTCCAGCTGTTGTTCCCGGCTTCATGTCACAGCCAAATGAGCCATGCATTCTTTCAGGAATAACTGATGTCAACAGCATTTGTTTTTACCATCGCATTTGTGCACTACATTACAATAAATCCATTCAATCTATTCATTTAAAAACGGTGTGTCATTGTATTCAAAAACAGCCGAACTGGCACGCTCCACGTCAGGTAACGAGGTGTAAAGTTAAACACCTGGTCAAGCACTGGAAGGATCATTAATTTGTTCACAAAGCGTTCTTGGCAATTAATTATCGCTGATGATGGTTGATGGTTGGATAATAATCCAATTCAACAGACGGATAAATTAAAAAGTTTAAAATGAGCACAGTTTTGGTAAGCTGGGAGCAGAAATCAGCTGATGACTTTCTGGGTGTGAATGGTAAGATTTAATTTGGTCTGATTTCTGCTTTATCTCTTCCCAGAAAGCAGGTGTGGCAGCCATAAATAAATACCATGTGAAATGAATGGAGAGATTAAAGTATTGTGAAGAAAAACGTACGGCAACGTGTAATGAAAGGAGAGGCTTTAGCTGGTCTGGAGAATGCAGGTGTCTCCTAACACAATACCGATGAGGAAAGACATCAGTGATGAGCTCAGAGAAGCAATTGTTGCTGAACGTCAGTCTGGGAAGTGTTGTAAGGGGTATTTCCTTGCAATCTGTAGCTCGTGGTTCTACAGAGAGAAAGGTAGTTCATGCATAGAAAACAAGTGAAAGAAGAAAAAAATTCAAGACACATACCAGTCTTTCCCAGAGAGGCTGTCTCAACAAGTTGTCCTAAAGTTCAGCTCAAGTAACATCCAATGACAACACCCAAGGTCTACATCTCAGACTCAACAGGCCTCAGCTTGCATGTAATATAATTAAGTTTATTCAGTATGATCAGGAAGAAGGCCAAACAAAAATGATTTATTTGAAGCCTCTTCTCTTAAAAATCAAAACACAGCAAACCAGCACAAACATCTGAAGACCACTTTCCTAACATGGTGGTGGAGTTATGATGACTTGTTGGCTTGCTTTCCAGTCCAAGGACCTGGGAACCAATCCCAAGGACAAGGTTTAGAAACCCACCAGCAAATCTACAGTTGAAAAAGAGAAGAATCGAGGTGGTGACAGGGTGACCCAAATCTCAATGAACAAAAAGGGATTGAAATTCCTCCACGAGGACTACTACTTTTTATTTCTTCTAAAGGTTACACATGCTTCACAAGCTGTTGAATCATTTTGTATTTAGTTTGTCATGCATTGCTTCTACGTTTTGTTGTTGTTGTTTTAATATTTGATGACGCAGTTCGAAATGTCGCGCGTGTTTGCTCCGCTGAGGTTCTATTTACATAAAACGGGCAACGTTAGTAAGTTTCGTGGAATCTTGGCTAAGTAAACCCAAATGCATGATTACATTTAAGAGGTGAGCCAGAGCTGCAGTACAAAGGAAGTTAGCCAATCTCACTTGTGGGTCAAGGCATCTGCACTTCCTTTTCTTTTGTTCTTATGGACGTTTCACCTTCTATCCAGACTGCATCCTTACTTCAAAGGAAAGGACAAACGTCCAGTTGCGTCGTCTCACACCGGACAGAGCTACCATGACGCGGACGAGTGAGAATCTACAGCATCCTGCAGGACTGAGGTGGAGGGACGACCAAAGAGCGAGGAGAGTTGGAGCAGGAGCTGGAAGAACTGCAAACAGACAGCTCTTAGCTGCTTATGCAGGGGGAAATAGCCACTCTGGGTGTTGCTCATGTTGAGGTTACAACAGTGGTGAGGGTGTGGCAGCTGATGTCCTAAGAGCAGATGCAATTGGACATGCCCAGAAGGATGACTGCACACCTAGGGAACATTCTGTTCAAGTGCATTTATGAGGAACTTCGGTTCCTTAGAATCTAACCTGAAGCGAGATCACAAGTCTTTCTAAGCCAGCGAGTTTGGTTTCCAGTTTGGCTCGGTAACACAGAGTAATTAAAGAAATGCTGCAACGAGCTGCCTCCAGAACCAAACATTTCCAGAGCCGTAGATACAGCGCGAGAAAATCATACCAGCTGTGACCTATGGCTAAACTAACACACATCTGACGACACATTAAGTTAAAGACAGATTTAAGAAGTTAACTCCTCTGGCCTCATCGGCAGCTATTGACTTAGCCCTGATCTTATTCAATATCATTAAAAAAAAAACATAATACATAGTAGTTTGTGTTAAAATGTTGAAGAGACATGTGTCAGAGTATCATCTCATATGCATACCACAGAAGGCCCATCAATTAATATATTTATTTCAGATTTGAGTTCTCTTTTTTTTGTGGTTTAAAATAGATTTTAACCCTTTAAAGCCCGACACATGTAATATCCCAAAAAAATAGTATTTTTATTTAAAGTGAATCAAAAACACTTTAAATTTTGTATTAATTAATATTCCTCATCATGATGAATACATTTGGTAAATCAACATATTTTTTATTTTGTTTTATTTTTTATAATTATTTGGTTTGTATGCCACCTTTTCCCCCCTTTTTCTTGATTGAAGGGATGCTACAAAGGTCTCAGAACTGGCATCATTGGGTTAAAAAAACTGCTTTCTCCTACTAAGTCGCAGCCAAGCTTCATAGTGGAGTTGAGCAATCAGTATCATAAATAACATCTCATCAACACTTGTGAACAAAACGTTCGTAACAGAGTTCCTGGCATCTTTTCACACGCCACAAAAGAACCCTTCAGAATGATTCTGGTCAATACAAAATATCCAATTTTTTTTTTTTTTTCCTTTTCTCCTTTTTTCTATAAACAATACCATAATGGGATATTGAATTTTTGTTTTCTCTTTTAAAGAATGGATTGTGACAAAAAACTGCGTTTCCACAGGCTGTTGCGGTAATCCCATAACGCACAAGAACACACAAAATATGAGTTTGACAGCAACACAAAGAGAAATGGGGCCGAGGCAGAGCATTACCAGGAAACTATTGCTGAGCAACTGCTAATCGCACAGAAGTGGTCTTTCCCAACAAACAAGAAAGTTTTACAGCAACACAGCAGAATGTCAAGTGCACTGAAGGACACGCTTTGTCATTAAAACCAGAGAGGCTTCAGGTAGGGGCAGGAAGTACTCCTGTGTATGATAATATCAACTAACAGGAATTAGACGGACTGATATGAGAAGATGTTTCCAGCAAATCTAGATAGATCTAGTCAGGATGTACCTGAATCATATAGGGTTTGTATGGGTCTTGAAATGAAAGGGTTTCCCACGACAAAATCTTTTAAGAGAAATATAAATTCAATATGAAATATTGGCCCATGAGACTTTAAGACTACATTTACCTGTATTGTTCAGTTTTTGATTTGGACCAACTAAGAGCTGAGCCTTTGTAAGGGTCGAACATCGTACCAGAATGTGAAATTCTGCTGGACCCAGCCCTTCTAAAATATTTTGTCTAACAACACTTTTTACCCCTCTTTCCAGTTGAAAGGTATGCCTTTTTTTCTTTTTTTTTTGTTGCCCTGATCCCCAGTGGGTTTACGGGAACCATGAGCTAGAGTAAATTTCTGAGTCAGTGTGGGAAAATCTTCCCTTTTCCACTAAACAGCGGTTTAGACCAACTATCCTGCAGGGCCATGTCTCATCCGCTTAACAGCGTACACTGTCCTTTTCATGTCACCGTTTGCGTATAAGTGGACAAAAATCTTTTAGTTGTACGTGTGTGTCTTTTTTTTTTTTTTTAAATGATCACTGTATAGTTTGATTAATTGCACAGAAAAGGCAGCACCCAGTTTCATGTGACTAACCAAACACTCAAAGGCCTCTGCTTGTTTTGTTTTATGTTTTTTCTTTGTTTTTTTTTTTTTTGCCATGAGGGAGTACTTACAGGCCCTTTTCTAAGAGGCCTTCCTCTTAACTTCAGGTAATGTCCTTCTGTTTTAGTCAATCTATAGTCTAATTGACTGGGAAAATTACAGTATGCTCCACACTAAAGCAAAGTCAGCATACTGTAATACTTTCATAGCGGTTTTGTTGGTGACATGGTGAGCTAAGACACAGCGTGGGGGTTTCTCCTTCCCAGCCCAAGTTAACTAACTGGTGGTCCTACTGACTCGTATTATTCACCCAGGGGAGACCTTGGATTCTAAATAGACGCCCCACGGTGATGTCACAACTGATTTTCTGGAAACGAGCAAGCTGTTTCAAGCCCATCCCTAGTACATGCCCTCCCCCAAACCAAGTGGTCTGGATTAGACAACACCTGACTCACCTCTCTGGGCACAGCTGGCTCTCACCAGGGCCTATCAGGCTTTGCGGCGTCAGGATGCCTCCCTTTGTCCGGCTCCTGGCAAGGTTCGGCGTAAGAAAAGCAAAAGTTATGCTCTGTGTCTTTTGTTTTCTTGAGAAGTTTTTCGATTTCTTCCAGAGTTGTTGGCTTTCCTTCCCCAGGAATCTGTGTTAATGAGCGTTTAAAGGGAAGGCGAAATATGACGTGACACTCGAGCCAGGAGCTTCAGTTAACCGAAGTCTATAACCACAAAACGCCTGTCGACTGTCGTGACTGAGTCAGCAGGACAGGAGGTCAGACATATGGCATGAGCGCTCTGTCAGTCACACTCCCGCTGGCGAAGCTAAACGCCACCACAAACACGCCTTTCTTTAATAAGCTTTATGCTGATATAGAAATGATTAAAAACTGATGATGAAGGAAGTTTGGTGAAAACGGTAAATCATTTTTTATGGAGTTGTGTAGTGTAATTTTGAGTTGTTAGAGTTGACAGCTGTCACAGCAAGTTTAACTTGGAGAAACAGGGATAAGGGTCACAGAGGAGGGAATTCCAGTCCAAATCAACTCAAACTGTATAAATTTGAGGCGGGAGGTGAAGCAACAACACTCCGAGACTCGTGCTGATGCTGCCACACATGCAGTCACGCTCATTTAGAAATTATTTAGAGCTGATTCCAAAAAAAGCTTTGACGTTTTATTTCTTTTTTTTTGTAGTTTGATTTACAGTTAAAAGAATCAGAAAGGAGTTCTGATGGGGAACTAAGAAAACAGCTGATCAGAATGAGGAACAAAGAAAAGTACATTTTCCACAAATTAAATACATTCCAGCAAACCCTGTATACGATACATTTATACTGCATCACTTTTACACTGGAAATTTGTTTTTTTTTTTTTTTACTGCAAAACGTTTACATTGCACACAAAATGGACCACATTACTCAACTCCAGTCTGCGTCAAACATTCCTGTAAATCTAAATGTTTACATCCCATTGCAGTAAAGGTAATTTCTGTGTTAATTAATGTTATTTGCCATTAATAATCTGTTCATACACCAGTGTTGACAGAAACAGCGATAAACATTTGAATTAGCTGCAAGATCAGCTGCTGCTGTTGCTGCAAAAAAAAAAAAAAAATACAAATAAAATATCCCTGTCACTTTTCTTTGTGACCAATTGCATCAGAAAAGCTGCACACAAAAGATAAAGAACTTTGTTATGGTAATTCACATGAGGTCATGCTCTCTTCTTCACAGAAATACTTGAAAGTGTCGCAACAACATGCTTCATGGGCTGCACATTTAAACAGAGCATGACCTGTCAACAACGTGGGGATCTGAAGAGGGCACGTAAACCTTAGGATTAGTTTAGGAACTTCAAAACAGCCGTGACATATGCTCAAACAATGCAGAGAAAGCAGATTTAAAAAACCTCAGGGCAGCGAGTAAACAGTTACCCGCGGCTCTTGGATACCAGATAGGGCAATTTCCCCGAAACGTAGCGCCCCCTATAGGTGATAGTCGTCGGCATGTCAGTCGCAGTTACTATGAATTTCTCAGAAACTGGTTACACAAACTTTTCCAGTGAAGACTCAATCATTATCTCAAAAAGAACACTAAAAGCAGAACATTAATCAGCAGCCACCTGTAATCATGTGCTTATATCATATATTTGGTATTTAGGGGCTTAAATATTTTTATAATGTTTTAGAAACAGACTGAACAGACTTATTAAAGGTAAATAAAGACTGCTTGGAACTCCTCCTTAACTTCATTTGGGGAACAGCAAAAGGGGGAGGGCACTTCTCATAGCAGGAATCCTAAAAGAAAAAAAAAAAAAAAGAAAAGAAGCTTCCTGTCAATCTGCCAAGTGAGAAGCTTTACTGGAAAGAGGAGGCGGAGACTGGTCGCGCATATGAGGACTCCTCTCCCCCTCCCACTTCACTTTAAACTCTCGGCTCACAGGAGGAGCGCAGGTCGTCTCACACGGACCACACGGCTCGACAAAATCTGGAGCTTGTTGCCGCTTAATTAAAACTTTGTACAATTCCCAACGGACGCAGCGCGGCCGTGGAGAGCCTTCCCATCCGAAACCAAGCGTTTGGATTGTAACTGGCAGTTGAGGGGACTGTTGCAAGGTGAGGATCTGTCTTTGTTCGTGCGTCTCCACTGGGTCTAGACGAGAGTTTAAAACTTGCTGTCGGTTGTGTCTTGGGATGTTTACCTTGACTGAGGTGAGCTGTGTGGAGGGAGCCGGTCGCGGCGTGCAAATTGCCCAGTGAGGATTACGCCGCGTTTCCTGGAACTGACCGTGAAGCGGCTCCTTCCCGAGGGCAGATTACACACGAAAAACAAAGTTTCCCCGAAATGATTGCAGCGCTGATGGTGGCGTTTGACTCAAGCTGGCAGTCAAAAGCAAAACTCCTTTTTTTTTTTTTTTTTTTTTTTAGTATATGTGAAAAAGTAAAACGAATAAAGATGTGTGGTAGTTTTTTTTTTCCATCACCAGAGATGTTTCACAGCTGATTTAGAAAAAGTTTTTATAGCAGAGGTTTTAGGAGCTGAGGAGTGATTATATTGAACAGAAGAACTCGTGTTTTTTGTGTTTTTGAACTTTTAAACTGATTTCCTATTTCTTCTTCTTTTTTTTCCTCTTTAGGCATTCTGGCCTCCAGACAAGCTGAGATCTGACCTCCTCCTCTTGCCCACCCAGGCCACATCTGTTCTTCTGCGTTGCACCCAGTGCGCCCTCAGGCTGCCTAGAGAGTGGGCACAGCGCCATGGTAACTCACAGCAAGTTTACCTCAGCGATGAGCAGCAGCCCCCTGGACTCCAACATGCTGCTGCCTTATCATTACAAGACTTTCACGTCAAAGTCGCAGTACCAGATGGTCCTGGCAACGCTTCACAAGCTTCAGGAAAGCGGCTTCTACTGGAGCACCATCACCGGGAAGGATGCCAACGCTCTTCTGGCGACCGAGACCACTGGTACCTTCCTCATCCGGGACAGCTCTGACAACCGACATCTGTTCACCCTCAGTGTCAAGACGGCGTCGGGCACCAAAAACCTGCGCATCCAATGCGACAAGGACTCTTTTTACCTCCAGACAGACCCTAAGAACATAAACTCTGTTCCTCACTTTGATTGTATACTTAAACTGGTCCATTACTACATGCCTCAAAGCAAAGGGAACACTGTCTACTACATTAACTCTGGAGGAGAGAGAATCCCTCTTGAGCTCATCAAACCTCTTTCCTATACCTTGTCCACCTTACAGCACCTGTGCAGGAAAACGGTCAATGGCCATTTGGACATTTCTTCTAAAAGAGAAAACCTTCCTCCCCACCTCAAGGACTTCCTGCAGGAGTATGATGCTTCTATCTAAAGGTGTGGACAGATGCTCTTGAAGGAGCAAAGACTTTAGGGTGAAGAAGAAATGAGATGATGCCGGCACAGCTGCACAGAGGACGCGTACTCTGTCGGGGGAGAACTAATGCAGCCGAGAGGATGGACTCTAGCCCCGTGAGCTTGTGAAAAGGAGTCAATTTGTCGTTAGAAGTTCTCACAGAAACGGTGTCATCAGTTACTTTAAACATAAAAAAAAAAAAAAAAGACACTGGATTTTAATGGTTTGGCGAAAGAAAGCACAGCTACAATCAGGTGGTTTCAAAAGGCAGATGGCCCCGCCGTCGTCCTCCTGCCTCACTGATGACGTACGACTCACTAAAAACTGAAATGAGGCCCACAGTCAGCTGTCTACGGTGTGGTGACGCATAGTTCCCTTTGCTGCTGCTAACCAACATGTTATTAGGCTGTGGAGCGCGCACACGCAAGCCTTAGAGGACCATCCATTAATCAGAGTTGGACCTGGTGGTCAGACTGACTTTTTTTTATTTTTTATTTTTTAATGGGTAATAACCTTCCCACTATCTCAGATCCTGGGATCTTAAGCCAAATGTTCCCTGGAGATTCAGAGGAGTCCTCATAAGCGGACACTGGCTGCCTTTTGTTCAACAGCTCGGAGGCACGAGAGCTAAGCATTGTAGTCTGACATCTATAACTTTATTGAAGAGCTGCAACATGGAGAAAAGTTGTGTTTATGCCAAAATTTGACATACAACGAGGTGTTGAACGACCAACATGACTGAATCCTGGAGGATGTAGTACCACTGCTGAGTTATGCCGATTTAAGGAGTCAGCTCTTGTTCGGCTTCAGTGGGGAGCAACGATGTCCTAAGAGATGCGGTTGCATTTGTGGCACAAACAGAATCGTCGGTGCCTGTAGATGAATGTATTACACATGGTATCTGTCTTTTCCTAACGTGGAGAGCAGTCAAATTTGTACATTTCTCAGTGTTTACATGACGATGATAATAATAATAATGATGGTAAACCTTTTTTTTTTTTTTTTTTTTTTTGGTCCTGTCTTTTATAAAGATGTATTTTTGCCGGCTGAAATACTGGCTCTGAATGCTTGAAGATATTGAAGTTTGACAAAGCAAGTTGACTGATACAACTTTGCACTTATTTATATTTCTGTAAGCATTTCATTAATTTATAATAAAAACAAAAATGCTATTTTTCTATGAAATGAAATCTCATTGTGTGATATGCTTTTCCCCCTCCCCTCCCCCGTTATTTATTTCAGTTTTATTCCTCAGTTACCTACAAGTCGGGTTCATATCGTTCTTGGTTAACTTGTCACAGAGGTCAGGCCACAGGTTCAGCTTCCTGGAGTTCATGATTTCCCCTTACGTTTTACTAAGCATCACCTTTTAACCCAGATGGGAAACCACACATCTACATGACTACGGTTTTAAGACGCAACACAAACACATCTCTAATCAGCATCAAAAATCAAGAGGGTGAAAAAGTCCCTTTTTTCTACATGATTTCTAATGAAGGCAATACAATCTGAGATAGGCTTTCAAACAGATGTATTATTTCCTCAAAAAAAAAAAAAAAAAAGGATTTGCTCCAAACAAAATACACCAGAAATGTAAACTAGTTGCGTACCTTTTTTCTAGAGAAGTACAAGCTGAGCTGTCTGTTCTTGTGACTCATGGGACTCTTTGTTGGTGTTGGTGTGATCTAACAGGCTCGCACATGCATCAATTGTGATATGACGTCAGTCAGATTCGAAGTAGTGTTTAGTTCCCTGTAGACGGGGACCTGGTGCAAATATGGCCACATGTGTGCATCAATACATAGGAATTCAGACAAGTGGCGTCCCTTTGTCGAGGTTATGGGCTTATGTAATCTGTTACATGGAACACTATGTAGTGTGGTTAAAAGAGAAGAAGCCTCACAGATCGCTCGGGGAACTGAGAAAACTTCAAGCTCAGCCAAAACCGTCGGCTCCATGCAAACAAAGCTTCTAATCAGGGACAACATTATATTCTTCCAACTCTTTCTACAGTGAATTACATGGGGTTGCTCTGCTGGTGTATTACAGTTGGGCTTATTTTTGGAAAAGGCGCTTCGTGTGCGTCAAGTCCCTCTTATCTTCTTATCTTATCTGCAATAAAAAATAAAAAAGGTATAAAAGGTAAAGGTAAAAAGTTAGTATTACCTTTTGTCTAGTGGCTATATTCTTTTTCTAGTTTTAAGAATTCTAGTAAAAAAATGTTTTAACCAACTGGCAGAGACATTTTTGCTGACTATGAGACACTTCGCCAGATTTAGGGAATATTAGAAATATTTTTAGAGGTGCTGTTTTTGCTGTGTATAAAGGCAAAGAGGCTTTATTGTGGGCAGCATGGAGGCTTGGTTTTTACAGCTGGAAGATTCCCAATTCAAACTCCATTCACGGCCTTTCCGTGCGGCGTTTACATGTTCTCCAGGTACTCCGGTTTCCTCCCACATTCCAAAAGCTTGTAACCCTGATATGGACTGGAGCCCTGTTCAGGGAGAGAGCTTGGATGGGCTCCAGCAGAACAGAAAAGATATATAACGCATATATCATGGATACAGATTATGGATGGATGTTCTATGGTCACTCACTTATTTTGTTACATTCTTCAAATGCATGTAGATGACTTTTAATTAGGGTAGAAATTTATATTGAGTGAAGAGTCATACTTTTCTCACCCATTGACCCCCAAAACAATGATGAGGTGCGACAGCGCTGAACAAATCTCCGTCTGATGACCACAAACGCTTTAATTATTGGATGATCTATCTTCTTTATTGCAACCTCGGTGAAAGCGTCCTCCAATCTTTACAACAATGTACATGTACAGCAACATCACAGGAGCAATTTTCCAGCTGCTAAAATGATGGATGAACATCTCTCTGCTATGACCTTTGAACAACATAATTACAGGAAAGAACTCCTATTTCACCTGCTTCCATACTACTCTAATCCTCTAGCAAATAGCCTTCTCTGGCATGCTTTTACTGTGTGAAATGGTCCAGAACATAATGTATATTTCTTTTCCCAGTCATATACTGACAACAAAACAATGTCCTTCTATTGAAAAATACTTCTATGGCTTTGATATCTGAGAAAACATCAAGACTGCTTTGGAAACTATTCTGTGTAAAATTCCAAATAAGGTCCAAAAGTAGTTATTTGGAAATGGTCCCATAGTTTTGGAAATGCTCTGAATCACTTTTATGTTTCTGTTTTATTTAAAAGCGGTAAGTGTATAATGATGCTGGCTGTGCGTTGCGCACCATTGGTGTGTGTTGATACCAAATAAGGCTTCTGCAAAAGTGCATTTTTGTTTCCCAGTAAGCATGAGCTTCATGTACGCACAATACATTGAATGTAGATGAGGAAGCACAAGCATAAACCTGAATGACTCAGTCTAGTTTGGCATGTCCCGACAGTTTTCTGTGAATTTAAACTGTCCTTAATGCAGTTCATCTGTCTTTGATCTCAACTCCAGCAGTGTTTTATGGTAATAATGGACATGTCTCATTATCAGTAGGTTTATAAATGCATTTGGTGCATGTAAGGCTGTAAAAACCTTTTGGGCATGACATTAGTCTGATCGTCTGTGGAGGACTAAATAAAGCACACAGACTTGGCTCAGGAGAAATTCTCTGGTAGTTTCTGGTCACGTGATTCCACAGAAACGCTCTGAAGGCTTAGTCTAGTGGTTACGCCAGTCTTACATTTGTCATCACAGCACACCCCGGAGCCATCGCTGCATCTAAGGCGGCAATCTGAAACAATTACAGCTCTCTGGTTTTTCTCAGGAAGTACCCACATGTCATCTGCAGCTGCAATCAAACCTGTTACACAGTTGACATAAAACACAGAATAGATAAGGGCCAGTGTTTAAATAAAGGGCATTAGGAGGCCCTTTGAGACGTGAATGCTTTTTTGAATAAGATAGATTAGTTACATTTATGCAACTTAAATGTTTCAAGATGATATTTTTATTCAAACTACCCTTTTTTTTATTGTTACCTGGCTAAACTGAGAAAGTTCTTATAGATTGTATATAGTTTAGGCATGACATTCTACTTGTAAATCTACAGCAGTACCATAAAAGTGAGGCTGAAAATGAAGATTTTCACAGATTAGAAAATGAGCCACTGAGCATTAAGTCCCAGAGCTCAGCCAGACTGACTTACTATATCACAACCATGTGTTTATTGTCCTGTAAAATTGATAACAAATCCGCTGACTGGAAAAAAAAATCCATCCTCTTTGTTGCCTTGGTTGTAATTACAAGTTGGGGGAGGAAGCCGATGTACCGCTGGCTTCAATGCACCAGATAATATGAGCACTTCTATTGAAGTACAAATGAGACCAGTGAAGGAAATGGTTGTCTGTTTGGTGGAGTTCATTTCTTCTCCGGGAAAATAAGGGTTAATGCCCTGTATAAAAAGAGATTTTACCACCGGCAAAGTCAAACGTTGAAAAGTAAAGCTCAAAATGCAAGCAGGTCAGAAAGAAATACTCTTAACAACAAATACACGTTTGAGTTGTGCTTTTACAATGAAAGAGGAGTCAGGTGATGAGGCATGTTAGTCAAGAACAGTATGTACTTTCTAATGGAGGCCTGAGGGAAGTCTAATCAAGTAATAAAAGTCAAAAGTCCTGTTGCGTTGGATCAGAGTATTAATGTCTAGCCTAGTTTAGATAAAAATAGAAGATAAAGAGGCCTTTTCACTCCGTGCTACGACTTGTCAAGTCATTTCCCAATAAAACTGGCTCTGTCATGTAAAGTATTTCATTACATGAAAGTGTTGTAGTGTGTAGTGCATCAAATAATAAAGTGGCGCGTTCCAGTTCTGACTTGTCAAAATGTTTTTCTTCCCAAAGCCATCTTATAGGGTCTATATCGTTCAAAATGAGCCGTAAAGCATTAAGCAGAAACTAGTCCAGCATAAACATGTGGTGAAACTTAATGTTTTCCATTCAGCATCAGAACAATTGATTTCACATGTGAGAGGATTTTTTTTTTTTTTTTTTCACGCAAATGTTCGTATTAAGTTCAACACACTCACGTTTAAAATGCCTCTGGGAGTGAATTGATTTAGTGTTGAGAACTGATGTAATTTCATGTTGGTTCACTCCAGAAAAGGGAAAGTCCTGAAAAAAAAAGGTTCCTCTGGTAAATGCTAGTAAAATAGGGAAAGCAAGACATAATATTAGGATATATCATCCTTGTCTTTATCTTGAAGGTCGCTATGAGCAGTCCCATGTCCTGTTTTACTTCCTAGGTTTTTCCCGGTGTCTTTTGTGGTTTGGTGCTTTCTGACCAAACAGTTCTAGGAGCTTCCTGAAGGAATCTCCAGGGCGGTGCTGGTAGCATTCACACTGCTTCTACAGTGATGTAACAGCCAGATGGAGCTGACAGAGTAATCAAAATCACGTTGTAAATCCTTGGTTGCATGGAGGTGATGATTAATTCCAAGATTTACTGTTGGTCCATTCCTGTTTTTTTTTTTGCTTTCATTTATTTCGAGGATGCTTTACTGATTTTATTTCTTTATTATGGAAGTGTTCTGTGGTGTGAACTTACATCCAACCAACTATCGTGTTCTTATGTCACCAGAGCTGTTATGTTGTCTCAACCAATCACAGTTGTATTATATACGATTCCCTTCTTGTTAGGAAAACTTAAAAGACCTTAGAAAAGAGGCTCTACCAACCATCATCTGCCACAGTTTCTGTAGTGCAGATGCAGAAAATAGGGAGGAACTTCCTCCTACGTTTGCAGGAAGCTGGAAACTATCTGAAAGCCCCAGTAGTTCACCTTCTTCTGTCTATAGGAACCATGACATTCTTTCCTCTTTATGTGCTGTAAAATTTGCTTTAAAAACAAAACAAAACAACCGTTGACTTGGCTCTGGCCCTTGCGTGTTTCACACACCTTCCAGGCTTCAGCACCACTGCATCCCATTCACTTTGCTCTGGTGGAGATCCTGTGTTGCTGAACTGAATACTGGGTCTTTGGCTTCCCATTGCTAGCAGAACTTGCAAAGGGAAGTTGAGAATAGTTAAACATTTCTTACTTCTACCGTAGGCACCAGCCAGTGAAATTGTTGGCTCATCTGATCTCTGGATTGACTGTCACTGCCACGTGACCTGTGACTCCTACCCCACTCTCGCCATTTGGGTTTCATTGTTCAAGGCATATTCATTTTATTTATTGTTGTGATCTCATACTTTCGGTCTTAAGTTTGTCAACGTTATTCTAGTTTTGTTAGTTTTGATCTGATTTCCCTGAATTCAAAGGTTTATGTGACAAGCTGGTGTAGTTTTCAATCCCCCCTTTAATTTTGAAAGAGTACCTGGATATATGGTTGTAACTCCCTTGCTTACTTGCCCCTGTGACACTCTCCTTCTCCTAACCCTAACCCTAACCCTAACCCTAACCCTCCTTTATTGTTGCCACCTGTGTCTTCTCAGTCTAAAACTTCTTACATGACCCAGATTCAAAATTGTCAATAGGAATAAGTGTATGTGGTTGTTTGTCTAGATGTATCCCTGAGTTGGACTTGTTGAGGGTGTACTCCTGGCTTTTGCATGAGGAGAACTTGGATAGGCTCCAGCAGAACCCGGATCACTGAATAGGAAAGATTTGAGTAAAGATAATAGATGGCATGTTATGAGATACAAATGCATTAATCAAGGTTTAGCATCACATATCTCCACATTTAGCCTTTGTTTTTTAAACTCATTATTCAGAGGATTCATTGATGAACTCATGTCACTTTCAGTGTTTGGTTTAATTCAGCTACGTTCTGAGTCCTGTGTTCTTCTGTTCTCTTACATCCTTCATCAAGCGTACAATCATCCTTGTTTGTTACCTAATCTGCTGCTGTGTGCATTTGTCTGTTGTCCATACCTCAGCTCATAACATGTCATTTCTCTTCATGTTGTCACACAACTACCCATAATCTATGGCTTTTTATCTATATTTGATTGCTCTTTAATTGGAAGTATTATATCACTCTTTCCTGATGACAAAATGTCAAGTCATGAAACAGAAAACTCATTTGTGATCTCATTTTTTTCTTCACTCCGCCTCTTATTTTTCCTTAAGGTCATGTTTTTCAGTAGGGAATGTACTGATGCCGATGAGATATTATAAAAAAACTAATTCAGGAAAATGATATTTGGATGTGAGACATTATGGCAGCGTTGTTTTTAAAGGAAGGCATCGTGACTATCAAGCAGGAGATCTGAGTTGAATTTCAGTCCCAGTCTTTGCTGTTTTGAAGTCATTTCCCTTTAAAAGTAATTTTCTTGGATCTTTAAATTGCTGTTTTGTTATTTCAAAATGATACTTAGTTAAGGTTAGTGTGTGTATGTGTAAATGTTAACGGGCCAGAAGATCACGTTATTGCTGCATGCATGAAAAATACTCATAAAAATACTGCTCAACAAAGTCAAAACCTGGAGGTTGTAGGAGTTGGTTGGTGGAGCTACACATAAACTGTCTGATCTGCATTTGGGTCCACTTTTCTCTCCATACATGACAATTATTTTATGTTAATACCTGTGATAAAATAATGCTGACATGACAAAAAAAAAAAAATCTTCAGTGACTTGTGAATGCTTTAAGAGGCTGCATTTTTTACTCTCTCTCTCTCTCTCTCTCTCTCTCTCTCTCTCTCTCTGTGTGTGTGCGTCTGCGTGTGTGCATGTGCATTAGAGAGGTATTTTAGCTCTGTGACCTCATCATGTGAAGTGCACTGACGGCTCTTTTGGAGCCCTTGACTTCGTTGTGGAGAAACAGTGAAAGCCTGATTCCCGCTCATCTTTCCAGTGTCTCAGTCTGTTTACAGTTCAGCTGGTTGCCATGAAGCTCTTGCCAATGAGCTCCAGATGCCAGATATCTGAGCCAACCAGGAAGAAGCTGTGAGTCATAACAAACCGCAAATCCCTCCCACTAAGAGTCTTCTCCGACACACTAGCCCTGCTCTTCCTTCTGATCTCCAGATTTACCGTCAACACGCCGTTCCTCTGTGCTCTGCCTTTCTATTAAACCACGTATTCACACCTCCAGCTACAGGTTTTTCTTTGAACCTGGATTCTTTGCTGCACCAGCTTTCAGCAGAATGCTCTTAGCCTTCTCTGCTTCGCTTCGTGGAAGAGGACTTCCAAGTTAGAGGAGAAAAAAACAACAAATGCAGGAGGATGTGAGAATGCTGCAGAATTAGATGTTTGTATTAGATTTGCATCTAATATATTATATTGAATTTCATTACATTTTCTAAGTATAACCAGCTGTTACCTGTAGCTGTTTTGATTTAGAAGGTGGTTCCCTACTAATGCAGAAATGTTACTGTGGCTCCTGTTGCAAACCTGCAAAACAAAAACAAAAAACCCCCCAACAACCCACAATTAGGCTGTGTAAGTGTGTGCTTCCACAAACCCACATGTGAGATATCGAAAGCCAGCAGGAGTTGGTAATGATGTGCGACACTAGTCTGCGGGTGCAAAGACAAACACAAAATCCAGGGGTTATCTGATAAGATCATTTGCACTTAAATACATTTTGCAAATTTTTGGTTTTGCTTTCTTTTAATTAAAGTCACACATTTACAGAAATACAGCCACCAGTTCACATAAATAACCAATGTTTTTATTTCTCTTCTACATTTACAGAAAATAAACTGCAACTAGTTGTATCTGCCGAGCAGGTTCTGAATGTAAACAATGTCAGCTGAAGAGAAATCCCTAACAGTCTTCTTGCAGTGCTGGGAAACACCGTCTGAGTCATTGCTGCTGCACATGAAGCAGCCTATGTGGCAGCAGGCTTGCCCAGACTTAAAATGACATACCAGCGATGAGCGCTTACTGCACAAGATACTTCACTGCACAGCGGGGAAGCAGCATTCATCAATAACAGCACGAGAAAACGTCGCGGGGCTGCGCTCCAGCAACGCAGTGCAGACAGAGAAAAATGGAAAATGCGTGGCTCCTGCCGAACATGTTGCTGTTCTCTGTTCTGGTGATACCCTGACTCACTTCCTGATCAACTCATCTGATGGGGAAATGCTTCAAACTACCAACGTGTGTTCTCATCCATATCAGTACCAGTCATTCCAGCTAATCTATGATACTCAGCCCAGTGCACTCTACCATTTTCAAAAAAACTATTTCATTTTGTTAGTCTACATGAAAACAAAACAAAACAAAACAAAAAAAAACTGTGGATGCAGAACTGTGGGATCTTTGTTCTATAAATACTCCACATTGTTATGACAGCTTCTGTCTGTTGTACAGTTTCCTGACAACTGTCAGAATGCGTGTGTGTAGTGGAAAAGGGTGTGTCCGTGCTTGTGCTTGTCCCTTTGTGGTACAGGGTGTGCTTGCGTTTGTCAAGTCAGGAAACTCGTTCTCTCCAGCTCGTGACGTAACTAGTGAATGTTGTACGGCCGTGCTAGTCCTCCTCCTACGCACATGTGCAACACAAATTGCTGTCACCATAGTAACCACAAGTATATAGAGACGAAACAAAGCAAGACGAAACAGCTGCTGCTCATGTTAACTGCGAGTGGGACTTTAGGTTCAGTATTTCAATGAATATTGTTTTAAAAAGGAAGGGAAGTTTGGTGTAGTTCTCATTTTTCATTCAACAAAGACAATTTTCTGTTCCCAACACAGAAAACAAGTGAACAGGTTAAAAAAAAAAAAAAAAAACAACAAAAAGAGGTAACATCCTTCTTCTTTTGAAGCTCTGGGTTTGGACAAGAGTTTCCCCAAAGAAGTAAAACTCTTCCAATAATCTTACAAGGATTTCCTTGAACTTTTTAAGGGTTTAAACTCAGAAAAAGTAAAAAAAAAAAAAAGAAAAAAAGAAAAGCAGTTTCTGTGCTTTCTGTGCTTGGCTTTCAGACCACCGCCACCGCAGGCCTGAAAGAGACCAACAGCTGCAGCTGTCTGTCTGGAGTGTAGTGTACCATATCAACCAGAAAGCAGCACCTGGCAGATGCGCCGCCGTCACAGGCCGTGATCAGGTTCTTCCTCAGAAATCTTCTCTGAGCTCGTTTCTTTCTAAATTGCTGTTAAGGCTTGTTTCAGCCTCATCAGATAGAGCCATGTACACTGTGTGCTCTGTTCCTGAACGAGCTGTGCCGATTGGTCCGTTCAGATATGACACATTTGTACGGCCTTAGTAGTTTGCATGGCATTCATGTGTACAAGCCATTCATAATCAGGGTAAAAATATCTTAACGTCTCACCTAAAAGCTATTTCAAATATCGATGGACAGAATGACAAGCTCACTCTGAGGACCAAAGCTGTTGTAGCTTATGTTAAGCCACTCTCGCATATGCTGTCCTGTTGTTGTAAATGCTGTAAATAGCAGGAAATCTTCTCCTGAAAGTATCTACCAGATGCCTGCAGGCTTTCAAGCTGACCAAACAATTTTACTGTATCTGGCGATTGGCCCGAACGCCTGCCCTTTCCTGGCACTCCATGGCACGGTTCTCACTATCTCTGTATATGACATGTAATAAAGTAAGCAGTATTCAAAGTCAATTTTACTCTGAATTAGACACCTTTCATAACTGGGTTCTTATCAGGTGAATTATTCATTATGTAATTCTTTTCTGTAAATGCAGAGATAATGAAGCGATGTACATGGAAATTTCCGGCATCACTTCACTGGTCCTGCTTAAACTATCTGACTCTCAAGCGTCGTGATAAAAAGTGAGAGCTGACTAAATGTTCCCATCTGTACATGTCTGTAAAGGAACACAACGCCACAGGGAAATCACTCGCAAGCACATTTAAATTTAGAAATTTGTCCAAGTTGTCAGACTAATTTCTCATATTTCATGCATATAAGATCCCGATTCCCTCATTTTCTAATGTTAAACCCTATGCAGCAGCAACTTTGCAAATGTGCTTTCACTCACCATTTTCAGCATTATGTTGTCAAGACATTTGTGCTGAAAGCTGCAATGCACTTGCAGTAATAATAACTAAAAAGATAAAGATTCAAGAGAGCATGACCCTAGGTGTGTGCATGTGAACTATGTACAGTATGCACACATGCAGGTGTTTTTTGAGTGACCAAACTGGAGACATCCTGAGATCAAAATAAGACATCAAGTATCTCATGTAAAATGTCATGTTAATAATAATGATGCACAAAGGCAGACAACGCTGCTGTGGCATTTTAAAGCATGATACTGAGAGATCTCGGCAGTCATCCCGTGTTGCAAGAGAGCTGGACAAAGGATGGAAACACAAGGGGAAATTGCGGCCCATAAATAGAAACAATGGAGATCCTGTTTTGACGAATGCTCTTTTGCGCCTGCTTGTACACTAGGACTGAGCAGAGGTCAAGTAGTTCCCGTCTGAGTTCTCTATTCCATTGTTTGATACCTGCTTTATTGAGATTGGGGTGAGGATTGTGATAAACGGTCTGCATGTGGAGCATAAATGTAGTTTCTGGCAGCAAATGCAGCTCCTCCCTGACGTGTTTTCGGTCTGTTAATCCACTGTGTTTTGAAAGTATGGGTGTTCATATCCTTTTTTTTTTTTTTTAAAAAAAGAAAGGGAAAACAAAATCCCCTGGTGTATACAACTGGGATTTTGGACATAGAATTAGCTCTTTTTTGGTTAAGACAATGAGTCAAAAGAAAGGCAGCTGCAGATAAACACCCTCGCTCTTTTGTAAGAATGAACAGAACGTGTGCTGTTGTGTTTTTTAATCCTTGAAATCCTATGAAAGTCTAATAGAAGCTTAGGCAAGCCATAAAACCTCTTCACCTTCTCTAACTTTAACCCTTTATAAAATATCAGCTTCAACCTTCTATGGAGCTGTACACTGAGGGCACTCAGATCGCTCCTACTTAAAGAAACACTGGACGGAGAATGCTTCAACAACAGCTCCAGCCTATTCCACGGAATTGCAGCGAAACTGCCATCCAACACTGTTTCCTTTGTGGCAGCTGGCCACATGAAAGACGCATGCTGGTTTCAAAGAGCGTCCCACTGTTCACCAGCTCTTACAGCTCAAATTCAAAAGTCCTGTTGGTAAAGGTCACGATGAGTGGCTTATAAAGGAAGTGGGACTTTTGAATTGGCCACTTTTGTTGATGTGAAAACTCAACAATGAATGTTATCAGGAGGGTTCATGTTTTTGAGTCTTCAGTCGAGAAGTCTTTCAGAGGTGGTAAAAACTAACAGAGCGGACAGGAATAACAGACCTTTTTGGATAAATGAAGTCGAAGCATAGCAGCACCACTCTGACGCTGTGGAAGCTTGCTTTACTCTACTAAAACTATTTAATAAAAAATAAATAAATACATTTTCCAACAGCTGAACCACATGTGAATATGAATTATTTAAACTAGAGCTCGCAATGCCTCCATCTGGGAGTTTATAATTGTGAATCTACCTCCATGCTGAGGTCGACTGAAATTGAGAATGAGCTCACATCTTAATAGGGCTATTACAAAAATGAACTTTATGAATAAGGATGAATAAAATATCTCTCTAGAACTATTTGAATATTTGCTTCTAAGAATATATTATCATCTAGGGAGGAAAATTGGCTTTACAGAAATTATATTTATTACTTATCGTCTAAAGAAGAAGACTGTGAAAAAGGAAATGAATATATGCTAAGTCGTGCAATTGTGCAACAGTAAAAAAAAAAAAAAAGAAAAAAAGGAAAAAGGGAATACTCTTGGTTTAACTTCTTTTGGGAAAACGGTACTAATCACAGCTGAATTGGAGCGTCTCACTGACTCACTGACTCATTGCTTTGGAAACAGTAAGATCCTGCATGAGGAAATTTCAGAATGTTGCCAAGATGCAAAATGTTGCTTGGTAACTCGCTGGGAAAAAAGGCAAAGTACTCATGGAAGTCTAGCTGTACATATTGAATAAACTTCACATGTAAACTTTGCTGGGCGCTCTTTCCACATCTGTGAGGGTAAATAAATACACAGTTTAGGAAAATGAGCTCACAGGTTAGCAGAGGACAAGAATTGCACAAGCGGCAGACTTTTTTCCCCTTTTAACAGGGCTGACCCATAATACCTTAAAATTTAGAAATGAATTTTTGATTTGGTCAAACTGTCCAAATGCAAAAGTATATATATATATATATATATATATATATATATATATATATATATATAGCCTCACAGAAAGAAGGTTCCTGTTTCAGAGGAGGGGTGTGGAGTTTGCATGTTCCTCCCGTGCTTGCGTGGGTTCCCTCCGGGTACTCCGGCTTCCTCCCACAGTCCAAAAACATGCATGTTAGGTTTGAAGGTTTTGATAAATTGCCCGTAGCTGTGAGTGTGAGCGTGCAGGGTTGTTTGTATTTGTATGTGGCCCTGTGATAGACTGGCGACCTGTCTTATACCTTTTCTTATTTTTTCTATCCATCTATCACCTTTTGGGACGAAATTTTCTTACATCTTTCCTGCAAAAAGACTTCTAGTCCAGCGAGAGTCTTGGTTATCTTATTTAAATCGAGTGGTGAAATGTAAAATCTTCAACTTGAGTCTCTTGAGGAAGGCTACAATTTGGCCTTCCTCAATGTATATACTTCTTTCATCCTTGCCTTTTTTTTTTTTTTATAAATAATGTGATATTGCTTGCCTCAAGTCCTTCATTTGTCCCTTTACCACTGGTTTCAACCCCAACGCATGATCAATCTGCCCCCATGTTTGACTGCTGGAGAGCTGCTCTAATGAAATTCATTATTTAAGCTGTCATCGGGCTAGATGAAGGCGCAACCTGGACCGGTCGCCTCCCTGTCACAGGACCACACAGAGAGCGTGTTCGTTTGTCAGGTGGAAGACAGAGTACCCTGAGAAAATCTATGTAAACACAAAGCCAGAGGTCAAAGGGGAACCGTCTAGATGTGAATGTTAAGCACCAGACCACTCTGCTCCCCTCATGAACTTCTGCGCTGATTTCTTTTTTTCCCCCCTGACTTCTTCAGCTTTGAATCTTTTAAATTTATCTCATTATTAGAATGTAGAAGCTCCATCACCCAACAGCCCTTATAAGTAAATTAGGGTCAGACACCTTAATAATTTTGCATGCAGTTCCAGTGTCCATGGAGGTAATAACTTTTGCATTTATTTTACTTTTTATGGAATAATTATGAAAGCAAAAAACATACACTACTCTTATTTTAGGGGTGAGGTCGAATGGACATTGACCCCCGGCTGATATCTGGTTGGGCCCCAAAAGTGTCCCTGTCCCGTCACTCATCTGTTGATTGTCCAGTGACATTAATCAGACAATTCACTGTTTAAACAGTATGTGGCACTGGTGTGCCAAAAAGAAACGTTCATTTTCCATGCAATTAAGAAAAAAAAGGGTTTGTATGACACTGTTACCATAGAAAAAAAGAAACAAATGGAGACGCACGAAGTTTTGTGACACATTTGTTTATTCTTCTTAGTACTGAGTGCAGTCCTGTTGCTCAGTGAGCTGATGTCATGTCACCATTTTTTAATCAAAGTCAAAATCTGCAGATTGCGTTGCTAAGCCTTATCGAGCCTTATTGTACTGTATCTATATAACTTCTTCTATATGACTTTTTCAAGTGTATTTTATGCACCTTCGTTGGAAAACCCTTTTATAGAAGTGAACATTTTGTGGAGTTTTTTGGTTTCTATTATGCTTGTTAATATGCAAGAAAAAAGAAAATCATATGAAGAACCGTAAAATCCTCTGTAACATCAGTCACAGGTTTCTGAGGAATCTGTTTGAAGCTCCTTCTTTGGACCTGTACAGGACACCATCTTCACAGCAGCTGACTCCATTCGACCCTAGTTAATCCAAACATTTGGTTAATGGGCAGAATGAACTATTTTAGCTCAGCTAACTAATGTTTTTCTTTACATTCATTCTGTGAGAGCCACTGCGGCCTGTCGTCAAAAGCCCCGCCGCCAAGTGTAGCTGTGGTCTGGGTAGGTGGCCTGTCCGTGACAGTGGAGGAGCAATAGCAGCACTGCAGTCCGCCTCTGCGCCTCCTTAGCCAAAGGCAGCTCTCCAGTCAGCAGCCCTCCCACCTTTTCGGCCTCTTCAGCCCTTGGCTGCACTTGGCCTGAGTCACCACTGGCTGCTATCAGCCTCCAGGTGAGCCACCTACCGGGGACAAGTCATATCATCTTTAAAATAAAAGCGAGTATCCTCAGCTCAACCCTGACAGACATTAAAGTAAGAAGCTACTACTTTATATAAACTTGAAATATTTTCATAAACAGTAAAAATACATGTAACATTATTAAGGGGCATTACAGTCTAGGCTTCTTTTTCCTAATTATATACAGTGTTTGAACAAGGTTTGACTAGTGAAATGTACACTCACCAGTCTAACATATGTCTAATAACGTAGACTTGACAAAGTGGTGAGTATATAAAGTGGCTGATGAGAGCATATACACCTTAACAACAACAAAAAAGGCATCTTGTGCAAGGATGCAAGGTAAATACTTTGCCCCCTGCCATTAAGCTCACTTGAAATATATAAAAGACTTATATAATATGACAGCTTTTATCTTTTTTGGAAGAGATTGCGGGGGAGTGAAGAAGGGCGTGTGATGGTGGGACTTTGGTATGCCACTGTACACTGTATTTTGGGACCTCAGACACACAAAAACCACTTTTTGTGCATTATTCAGAAATCAACTTACAAAGAAGACGGGTGTGAATGTGGCTTACTTAGAACTGTTATCAGCATTCAACATGGATTTATGGCTATAAATGGGCAACTGATTACTTATTGTAGCACTGGCAAGGTCTTTACCAGCGCAGCGAGATACATCATAAAACCATTGGATGAATAAGAGTGACTATCACACCCGGTTCTCGCAGGCTGAGTCACTATGTACACACTAGTAACTGTAAACTGGGATAGATCACCATTCCCATCAGCCATACACTCATATCCTGCCTGGACACATTTCATGTGTGTATTAAAAAACGTTTCTTAATATTTTGTCTTTATAAAGTAACATTTTCTGATTGTTTAATATGCCCTACCCTTTGCCTACAATGACTCTCCATCTGGGTTGTGCAGCTAGGAAAAAATGTAATAGTTGCAACATCATCCAAAAAAAAAAATAACCCAAAAAACATTGCATCAAACAGTATTTGCCATATATCGTGTGACAAAGATGCCAAAATGTACAGCACACACTTGCAAAATACCTTTAACAAGAAATACGCTGTTGCTCAATTTACTTATGAGGAAGTGCAGAAATAGCTGTTTCATATTAAGTATGAAACAGCGACTGAGTGGTGCAGATGCAGCTCAGTTGTCAAAGATGGACGGGCCACTGAGAGCTGCACCTGCGAGCGGGACAACTGCGAAGTATTTGATTACCGGGAGATAATATTATCAGTCATCTACGTGGTCTGCTGGTGGGTGTCAGGGGTTGTGAATTAGTTTTAGAGCTTATATTTTATGCTGACAAAGAGGAAGTGGACACCTTTTACAGCTGATAAGATGAAAGAAGCCTGAAATACTCAGTCCACAACGGTCGCACAGCGTTGAGGTAGCAGTCATTAACTGGAAATGGACAACCATGATATGATGAACCTTCCGCTTATTGCTTCCACTCTGATAAACTGTGTCATTTTGCCAAATCTGAGTTTTTATCTCTTTTTAGTGAAGTAGAATGTAGATTGTGTGATGAGGGAGTCAAGGAGATTTAAACTGGCTCTAATTTTTTTGTAAATAGGTGTGACAGACAAAAGCTAGTTATAAAAAGTGCACATATATATATACATTATAGATAAGATTGTGAGTAAGGGGCTCCATTAGAAGGATGAACAGCTCATCTGATGAATGAAACGAGCCGTCATATGAATGAGGACATGACTACCACAGACAGAAGAATGGGAGGAGAAGAGGGAGGGGACAGCAGGGAGGGGAGGGGGGAGGAGGGGAGGGGAGCCTCTCTCTCTCTCTTAGTAACGATTCAAGGAACTGATTGTGGCCTCTGAGAAGTGTGAGTCATTCTGTTGCAGATCAGGAAACCCTTCAGATGTTGGTTACAACTTGCGTGACTTGAGCAAATATGACTGCATTTTATGTAAAACGAGCTCACTCCTCCTAACCTGCCTCTGGTTCCCTTTTTAAATTCTCAAAACTTACGCCAGCTATACGTGGCTGTGACAGCCACCTCCATCTGCCCCTCCCCCGCCCGATCACTTCTGCACCACCGCAGTTTTGCTTTACGCTGAAATCTCACACAGGTGACTGACACATTTTCTGATTTGAAGTGTCAAGAAAAGAAGCAGGTTACTTCTGTTCAAAAACACGACGCCCACTTCCCCTAAAAGAAGCTTTCGCTGCACTGTAGCCACCCTGAATTACTGACTTTTACCTTGCTCTGTGTACGTGTTAGGTTGAGAAATGTGTGTGTGTCTCAACCCAAGAAAGGACAAATCTAATGGATCCAGCCAACATGTGAATCACCCATCTGGAATCTGTTAGGGAAAGCTCTAGTTTCAGCAGACTTTGAATCCTTTTCTTTAAACGCAGATGGATTTCTCTAAACGTGGTTATTTCTATGAAACTGGTTCTGAAACGGAAAAGGTCATGTCTTAATCTCTGTTTCGTGGTGTGTAAGATCTATTACTTCACAGCAGTGATAGGAAGTGATGCCACAGGGACCCCCGTGTCTCAGCTGTGGTAACGACAGAACCCCAAACCCACCCCGTGTCAGACAAGTTTCCTCTAAACTTTGTCTTTTACCACAAAGACAAAGACAGAAAACAGCATCCAGTCATGACTGATCGATTCCACTGTGAAGTTCTGAGATGGGCAACGTTAACTTGATTAATCACAGTTCTTGTAAGATTGTGAGAAATTCACTGAGGTGGTCTGGAGTGGGATGTGAACAGAAACCCAGGTTTTAGGAAGCCCCCGCAGAGAGAAATTGACTAATTTTGGATTTGTGAATAAATAACTTGTTTCCATGGATGACCAAATCACTAAAAATAAATAATGACATGACACAGACTGAAAATACATTTATAACTTATATGGAAACTTTAATTGACTTTATTCCTGTCATGTTGATCTTTCCTTGAGATTTTTTTGATGATGATTCATTTAAGAATGGCGAGGTGTATTAAAGTAAACACGAATGTAAAGTAAGCATGTTTCAGACTGAGATATATATATATATATATATATATATATATATATATATATATATATATATACATATATATCAGAGGTTTTTGACGTGTGTGTGTCTTCGTGTGTGTACGTGTGTTTGTGCAGTGGAGGAGGCGGAGAACAGTACAGACGACACAAAGGAAACAGCGAGAGAGATACAGCGAGATGTACTGATGCTCGCACGGCAAATTGTGGAAAGTGATAGTGAAACATTTGAGGCTGTGGACATCAAAGGTGGAAACCTCATCTGTATGTTAATCTGACTCAGGTGAGTTTTGTCAAGAGGTCCTCTCCCTGCTTCCTGGAAGAGTGTGTTGTAAAAAGGGTTTTGTTCTTTGCATTTCAGATAAGCAGAAAACCTGAGCTTCCCATAAACTAAAGGCTTACAACATTACACAACCAGTTACCTCTCGTAAAATAAACAAAAAACAAGGTAGCAGGGGATGTTCTGCTTTAGTTCAACTAAATAGTTGTGTTTGGCTGTTTTTGGTGAAAGTCAAGGAAAGGAAGCCTTTGTGTTTGCTGACCTTAAAGTTACTTTATGGCACTGCTCTTCCTGATGTGGACTTCCTGGAAATCAGATTGATAACCTTATTTGGCTGTCAAATGACACTGGTCCCATTCAAATGTCCATTTATTCCAGTAATCCAGATGAAACTTAGGGAAATGCCTCACTACACGCCGCTGCACATTACACCAAGGTTCCTGTGTAAATCATTTCCTGTCAATAGCCTTCAATGTAAAACCTTACCATCTTAGGCATGACTTTGCTATTTCCTTTTATCTTCCTCTCAAAAAATATTTTGAAGTATGAAGATAAAAAAAAAAAACCCTATCTTTTTCTTCATTAACACTGTTTCTCAGCAAGGCAGAAAACTACAAACAGAACTTCTAAACCATAGCTGAGCTTATCTGTTCGGCAATGGGTGATTTATTATGGTTAACACTGTTATGTTTAACATTTCAGGGGTGAAACAATCCTAGATCTATTATTGGATGGTAGGGAGTGTTATTCCCGTTAGGGACCAAAACCACGTGAATTAATTCAGTTTTGATAAGAATGGAATATGTGTTTGCTAAGAAAATGCAGATTAATGTTGGCACATGTGAAAATGGAGCTACATAAAAATACATTGATATTTTAAGCATGTGACAATACAAAAGAAAAGAGGTAAATTTAGAGCCAAAACACACCGCCTGAGGTCATTTTTGACTTTGCATGTGTACAAAAAGTGTATATGAATGAGTCTATCCAAAAATTAAGCAAACTGCCAAATGTCCTGCCAAATCAGACAAGATTTTATCTCAGGAAGAACTGATGGCGGGCTTGTGGACAAAGTTTGCTCATCCAAACGGTGCATGTGGCACAGACTCCCACCTGAAAACAATCTTCTGTGGAATCTACAGTAATATGCTTGGATATGTTTACATTAGGTTCTTCATTATTAAGAAGAACCTCCAGTTTCTAAGAAGTCAACGCATTTATCAGTTCCTTTGGTGTTTATTTTTTGCTTATACAAAGAATTACTTCATGCTGCTTATAAATGATAAAGTACCACAATGAGGTAGCTGTGTCTTTTACGATAAGGAAGTGAATTAACAACTTCCTCAGAATGACAGTATCTGTTTTAATTCAGTATTTAAAAAAAGAAAAAGAAAAAAAAAAAGATCAGAGCATTGAAGTGAGCTGACATAAACAGATGTCACATGTACATACACACCAGGTCAACAGTGAACAAAGTGTCCCTGCTATCAGAGCAACAGGATCAGTGATATTCTGTGGAATTAGTTTTGCTGAACAAAAGTTGTGATAAAGAAAGAAGAGAAAGAAATGTGGCGGACGGGCGAATGAAAAAAGTAATTGTCGTCCGAGGCAAGCCCTCCGTGGCTCCGTCTAACGAGTATCTCTTTACAGGAACGAATGATCGCACGGTTGCCATGGCAACCAGGTGACATAGCATGCAGGTTATCTGCTGGCTAAATAGGCTCCACGCTCAGCCTGCCTGATGGGGTTTGGAGACCTCGAAGCCTGACCGGAGCAGATAGACGACCAACGCCAGACGCCCAGCATCCCCGCAGCCCTGCACGGCTGCACGGCTGAGGCCAGCAAGCGCTTCCAGTCGAGCGGGCGCAAATACAATCATGCACATACATGTCTAAATGCTTGTGTGCAGTTGGAAAGGGAGGGGTGTGAAGCTCCAGCCTGAACAGATAAAGCCTTGTGTTCTTTTTCAACAATAAAGATGTGAGTCATCGTTACATGTAGCCTGGAGAGACAGATGTGTGGTTGAGCAGACACGAAATCACAAAATCAATTGTCCATTTATGAACTCATTCAATGCTTCATTTTCTGTGCTTAAATATTTAAATACAGCAACGGTAAGGCTAGAATCACCTTTCTTATTCTATGGTTTGGCAAAACCCTCCCATTTAGCACAAATCTACACCAACTTTTTAATATTTATCTATAGTAACAATTGACAAAAGCAACACAGAAGAGACTTGCAGAGACTTGCTTGACTCAGATCATCTACCGGCATGTAGCACTGGGGATTTTATTTATTCCTTCTGTACATGGGAATACAGTCGTTTTAAATCAGCTCGTATTTCCTCCTCCATTCTAATGCAAACACAATAACAGGACATGCTGTAACAGGAATAACTTTGTTGAGCATTTTTAAATCTTCACTGTGTACCAATGCAATTAGACAAAAAGACCATGCAGTTGAAATGAAATAACTACAACTGTTTCATTGCCAAATAGTTTTTTTTCTGTGTTTTTTTCTATTTTTTTTATTTGTTCTCAATGAAGGTCCAGTCATCTTCACAATCAGCTTCAATGATCGTGTGAAGATTGTTTTGCATGACCCTGGAGAGCGAAAGAGCTGCACGACGAATGCTCCAGACTCCATTTGTCTTGCCTTGCGTCCACTCTGGAGAAACCCAAGCTCCTCCGGTCTGAGGTAATGATGTAGTGTGTGCACACGGCTGCAAGAGTGGATCAAATATCAGCAAGGAGGCTGAGGAGAGACACTTCCATTTTTAATCAACTCGCTGACAGACACATCCTCCCTCCTTCTCTTCCACTCTCTCGCTCTCCCTTTCCCGTTGATTTATTTGTTCTTTTACCCTCTCAGAGCTCAAAATAGAAATAAATTCCCATTAAACTGCACCCCTGAATCTTTATCTCGAGCTTGTTTAGTCTGCTAATCTTGCAGAAGAGGAGCGTTTAAGCATTAGTATCACCTATCAAATGTCAAAGTGATAGTCGTGCCGCAGAAGAGAGCGGTTTACCGTGTGTTCTTTAATAACGAGGCAGAACAGATGTGAGAAAATCCAGTTTAACTGGCAAAAGTGATTCATTTGCCTCCTCTGACTGGCTGAAAACATTTTGTGGCACAAAAACTAACAAAAAAAAACAATCTAAGGGTTGAGTTGAGCGTGACCATTTAGGAGAACAGATGACGAGTTTTAAGGACACTTAACTGAGTTGGCTATCTACTAAAGACAAGTAATATTTATGTGTGCCAATGAAATGTTACTGTAAAAGAGTGTTGTCTCGTTCAAAGTCTTGCTGCATCAGTTTGAAGGAGGATAAGAGTAAACTTTTACTACATTACGCAGAAGGGAAGTGCAAATGTATGATCATGTGCTTTCTGTATAATTCAGAAATTCCATTTAATTCAATTTCATGATGAGGAGGAAGTTTTACCATTTCAAAGGTTATGGTTTTGGAGGCTCTGATTATGTAATTCAATTTTTTAAGCAAGAGAAGAATTGGTATTCCTATAATTCTTAAAACCCACATTATAAGGAACTGCTGCATTCCTTTCCCAGGGGAGCATACGATGATGTTCCCAAGAAGAACGAGTGGTCATGGTTTTGTAATCTCACCATGTATGTGATTTTGGCTGACTGATACTTGATACTTAGACGCTGCAGGGTTTGCGAAGTGTAAACCTTGTAAGAAGGATTATTGACAACAATTATATTAGTTTCACCTGAGTATAAGCAATTTTGAAGTAAATATGTAACCCATTGTTGATTGAAAAACCACCTAAATCCAAATTTTGAATGACTATATGCACTACAACAGCAAATTAAACAGATGCATTTTTCATTGAGGACTGTACATGTGAAGCTGCGTGAGTGGGCGCAGATAACCTTTTCTTTATTGTCACATGTGGTACGGTCAAATTTACTAGTCGGCAAGGCAGATGGCAGCTGATTCTCTGTCCTTTTGTGTGGAGACCATGTAATCAAAAACAACAATGTAGTCTGATTACATTGGAAAGTCGTGTTTCTGACTGGTCCAATACGGCTTGCGTGTAAAGAGTCAATAAAATCCACTCACTAGGCTGGTGTCCCCCTGGGAGACAGCAGTAGTTGCTGGATGTAACTCCAGTCCTGGTGCGTGTGTGTGTGTGTGTGTGTGTGTGTGTGTGTGTGTGTGTGTGTGTGTGTGTGAGTGTGTGTGTGTGTGTGTGTGTGTGAATACATACTAGATGGCTGATGAACGATAATAATTAGTGGGCTCCCTGGATGTTGGAAAAATTACCTAGTTATGGGTTAAAAGCAGAACCCTGAATTTAATAAAAATCTAAAATCAAGACACGACACACTTTAAGACACACAACTGCGGCGTGTCAGATTCTACAAACCTCACTGGGAGCGGTAAATGTCAAAGTCTGTGACAGCACAATTAGAAAGAAAGGTTGAACAAATATGCTTTTTAGAACGTCAGAAGAAAGCGTTTTGTGTCCAAGATGAACATGGTAGCACCACATAGGAGAGATGATTGTTAAAAAACCAAACACAGCATTTTTTTTTTTTGGTTGTTGTTGCTTAAATTCAGTTAAACAAATTGTGGTATAGTTAAAAAGTTGTTTTTTTTTTTCATTGTTTTAACACATGCACACAAACGGGAATGATAGAGGGAGGCTTACAAAACCTTTAAACCTCTGGGACTCCATAATGACAGGAATTGATAACAAGTGGAGTAGTTTTGGAACAGCAGAGCAACTTCCCAGAAAATGACAACTGTCGAAAATTCTTTCACAGTTATCTCATCCGCGATGTCTGAAAAGATTCACGGAAAACATCCAGGAAGGCCTCGGCCTTCTCAAGAATTGCCCCTCTATCGCCGTAGTCTGAAAGATACGGAGTATAGCAAACATGACAGAGTGGTGAGCTGTAAACCAGCACCAACCTCTACTGCTGAATTTTTCTGCAACAAACCATGAACACATTCAGACTTTTGAGGGGGTGTTCTGTGATGGACAATGAGTCACAAAATTAAATTATTTGGAAGCAGAAGTTCCAGAAGTACAAAGAATCTTTACTCAAGCAGATGCTGTTAGAAAAAAAGAGACTTTGATAAAAGCGTAACAGTAGAAGTACTAGAACTGTTTCACGTACTTTGAACAAGACACAGCTGGGAAACGTATTTTAAACATAAAAGAAAATGTAATAATTTAAAAGACAACTGCTGCAGAATGATGTCCTTTTAGTTGTAAAAATAACAAACTTTTCCAGGGTAAATTACAATGCAGGATAATGCAATGGGAAATATAAACACAGAGAAACACATTCCAGGGATTTTTCTTACTTTTCAGACTTTAAAAAAAAAAAAAAAAAAAGCCCTCTGATGAGGAATACATTGCTACTCTGAATCTGCTTTTCCATGTTAGAAGTTACTGACTCTGAGTTTTCTTTTTGTCAGTTCAGTTATGTAACATCCACTGCGTTAGAGTGGGATTTGATATGTCAAAAGGGCAGAGGGGTTTCGGTAATGCAATGGATATCGCAGCACATGTGCATAGAGACTCCAAAATCTGACGGCTATCATTTGATACGGCATAAATAAATGAGGTGACAAATCCCAAATGTCTGCACATCAGTCAGAGTCATTCTAGATACAAGTGACACTGCACAAAGCTGAGAAAAAGAAAATCTTTTTGTAGCTGAAATAGCTGAAAAAGAGATTTATTATTATTATTATTTTGTACTAACTTATGAACATGCCATCTTACTTTAAAAGTGGCAGCACGAGCCATTGGTTCATCAGATCCAGATGGGCCAGTGTGGCAGTCTGAACTGCGCTGGAAAAGCTTCATTATTTCTAACACTTTAAATCCATTTAGCCTGTCTGCCAGCCAGACATGGGTTTTTAAAGTTGTACAGAGCAGGCTGCAGAGGAACGCCGAGACTCCTAATGATGAGCGCCTGTCATGTCAAGCTGTTACTTAAGGCCTGGCAGAAAAAGTGGATCACGTGGAGGTCTTCGCGTGTGCTTTGGCTTGTAACCACTCTGAACTGAAAATACAATACGGTGTTACTTCTCTGATTTAGTACCTGTAGCTGTGACTGACATAGTGGTTCCTTTGGGACTCAAAACTGATTCTGCAGCTGCTTTACAGTACATGTTATAATGTGCCGCTTCCACTTGGGAGCAGGAATATGCGAAACAGTCTGAGATGCTTCTTGTTTATGTTGGTGCACTGCTCAGTCTTTTAACTTTGCTCCTCTTTGTCATTTTTAAATCATTTTTAGCCCATGATGCCCATGATGACATTAGTTATTGCCACTCCCACCCCAACCGAACTTGTGCTTTCCAATATACTTGGAAGTTAGACTTTTAAAGTGAGTAGTTTTAGTAGGAACTCTAACTCAGACAGTCAGAGAATCGTCACCTATCCCATCTTCAGAATACACCATGACTGTTTCTCACATAAAATAAAACGGATCTAATTTTACTGTTGAAAACAGTCCGAAAGTATTTTATCCACATGAATTCAGGCAGAACTTAAACAAAAGATGGCCTTGAGGACTGGCAGACCGGTCAAACGAAGAGCACCGGGTAAGAGCCTGGAGCGGAGGCTGCAGGTGCGGAGGATGTTGACAGCCCAAAGATGAGGTGTGGGTACTGCTGGTAACTCTGATGACCTGGGCTGAAGTAGCGGTTAAGGCAGTAAGAAGGCAGCTGGGGACCTGCTGAGGCAAAAGTAGGCAGAAAGGTGTGCAGAGGCCTTGTTCTGGGGTAGTGGCTAAAGCAAAAGCAGGTTGAAGGCAGGTAGGGGGCATCAACAAAGACCACCTCAGAGACAGGGTGGGTGCGGTAGAACCATGTCTCCTCCTAGAAACTGGAAACTAATCCGATCGAGACCCAAAGGAAAACAAAAAACAAATCAAAACGAAAGCCTTCACGAAAAAGAACCGAACCAAAAACCAACGATAGGAACATCAAGTGATGGCAAACATATGGACCAGCAGGGAGGAAGAGAAAGACAAGACAGACGCACACACACACACACACACACACACACACACACACACACACACACACACACACACACACACACACACACACACACACACACACACACACACACACAAAGAGGCAGGCGAGACTCAGGTGCAGGCGATCAGGAGAGTTTCAGCCCAGCGTTTCAAAATAAAAAAGGAAGTAAACCACCAGAAGAAGACCAAGAAAAACAAGAAATGGAAACCAGAAAACAGAAACCGTAGACCATGACAGTTTCTATGTGTCAAATCCTGTGTACAGCAGATGGATTAGTAAGAGCAGGTCGTTCGTAAGGACTTACTTTTCGTCTTGGCAACTTGGGTGCGATATCATCCTGAGTTGGGAATTTTCTGAGGTAACTGGAAGACAACAAATGCATGGCATCATCTCATCTTCAGGGGAGCCTGTGTGTTGGTTTAATATGGTGCACGTTATTTGTACTGTGCTAGTGTTCTGTTCTGAAATTCACTGCATGAGTTGAACTTTTTCAACACTCATGAGACAAAAATAGCTGAACTAATAATAATAAAGCACCAAAAGGACAACTATGTTGGAGATTATGAAGGATGCCATGGACTTCATGGAGGTGCTCAGAAGCTTCTGGAAACAAGCTGTTAGAATACTTCTTCCCACAATAGGAGGTCAAGTTGAGCGTTATGTGTGCAATTAAAAAGCACACGCCCAGCTGATCACCTGAGAGCACAATAAATCCACTTCTGAATGTCTCATAAAGGATAATGCATGAAAGTCTGAAGCTGTGTGTCTGCGCATCTGTAATCCTGAGTGGCCCGAAATTCCACCACAGCGACGGAACAGGAACATCTCCAGTTCAATGAACGCTTAGGCCACGATTGTTGCTGCAAAAGGCGGCTTGACCATTGGCTTAAGAAGATAAATGCGTTTCAGTTGAACGTCTTCCTTGTTTAAGAGCGTCCATTCCTTTTTGTTTTGATTTTGTTTTCGCGCTGCTCGCCTTTGCTTCATGATAATATTTGTTTGAAAGTGTAAAACAGTTAGTTGGAAGAAATCACGAGGGTAATCACGGGGCTTTGCGAGAATTTACAGAATAAGCTTTATTATAAAACTTTGTTGTATTTTGTTTTAACGTGAGGCCTCAAATCACCCTGAAAAGTTTTTACTAAATCAGTTTTTGACTTTTAAATAGTTCAGCAAACTGAAGACCCTTTTTAAAAAAAAGGTGCAGAAAAAAAGTGCAAAGACATAAAAGTGCAGAAACATTTTCAACAAAATAAAGCTGCTCTCCTAAGTGCTTGTTCAAAATGTCCCTTACGATAAAACATGATGCATTGAAACATTTCTTTCAGTATAACTGAGTCTCTTAATGGACTCTTACTGTTAGTCATGTAAAGATGACTTTGCTTTACCAAAGAAATGTGATTGTGAAAATGTGTTGTTACTATCCGTTTTACCATAAGGCTTACTACACTAGTACAATTGTTATCGACCACACGGTTTAACTCAGTTTGTCAGAGTTAACGAAGCAGCAGCTTTGGTATTCACAGCATTTTCCCATTTGGAATTTCAAGAGAATCAACCATCTGTTTTATATGGAACTCTGATGTGGAATTTTATCAGTAGAGTTTGAATGATTGGCTCAACTATTTCCTCTTTCTCAGTAACCAGACACGCCACTCTGGCATTAGACAGCAGTATTAGACATGAGAAGTTCCCACTCAGCGAATCCAGTGAACAGTCACACAGTTAATCATTAATTCTCTGCTAAAATGGTACCTATAAAATCATGCATTTGCAACAGAGCTCATCTTGCGATTTGAATTACTCTGTAATATCTGAGAATACCTGTAAACGCTTCTCTCCGAGGACTTAAAAAAAAAAAGTCCTGTAGCATTGCATGTTCTTGCTGCTAGAGAAAAAAAAAAAAAAAGTCAAGTGTGAGTTTACTTTGAAACGGAGGGAGAAGTGAAGAGAGAACAGAAACGTTTGGGAGGCAGTGGGGGGGGGGGGGGGGGGGGGGGGGGGGGTTGGCTTAGTTAGTGGAAAAAGGCAATGGAAAAAATGTTGTATAGTTTGTGTTTCTACGGCACCTGGCTTCGGCATGGAGTTCATTTGATTCGAACTCTTCAAAGCCACTCCAACTACCAGCCTGTTTTCATTGGAAGATGAAATAGACAGAAAGAAGGAAGGGAGGGAGGAGCCCGTAAAGGTCTGGTGTGTGAGGACAGACGAGTTGGCAGAGCACCACCAGTGAGCTCATGGTGGGACTTCTCATCTTGGCTTAACTTTTGCTCAGTCCCTGAGGGGAGAAGAGTGATGCGAGACTTGCAGTGGGCTGCTTTGGCTCCTTTGTGTACCCAGGGTGGCATGACCTTATGCACTGCTGGTCAACTCCACAAGTGGGCAGGATGAAATGTTGACGGGCGCATAGTGACCATCCAACGGCTTTGTTTGTTGTGGCAAAAGACCCAGGTCTACGGGAATGAACACATGCTGCATGTCAGACCAGCTGAAGCGATGATGTTAGATCCAAACTGGGACTAGCAGTTATATCAGTGGGCTGATGTTAGAGTGTACATGGGAGCGAGCTCCTGGAAACACTGCATCACTGCGTGTTTGTGTACAATATATAACTCAGGACAATTTTGAGGGAGGGATGCTGTTCTTTCTGTGGATAACAAAAAAAGGCCATAATGTGGTTTTTTTTCTGCCATTGCAGGAAGAGATTAAACGTGAACTCAAAAAGGCATCACAAACACTAAACAAAGGGTATTTCTTTTCTTTCAAGAAAAATGGGGGTCAAGTTTCTGCAAAACAAAAACAAAAAAGAAACCAGAGAACTCTGAGTCATCCTGACAAATCAGGGATTTTTATGGGGAAGATTACTTCTGAGTTTGTTTGGGTGTGAGTTGATAAAGACTTAAAAGTTAAAATGTGAGGAAGGAATGTGTGAAAACGTTACAGCAGTTCAAATCAGATGGTACAGATAGAATATTTATCATATTCTGCACTGGATGAGTTCATGAGAGGGGCATTTTTTTTAATGCATGCATGAATGGACAATGTAAGAAAATTGTCCTTTTTGACACCAAAAATTGTTGTTATAAGATAAGAAGTGCTTGCACACATGTCACAGACGGAAAATCTTTCATCAGAGAGGGCACACAACCTTACAGTAACAGAAGTGAACTGCAGGAAATAGCTAAAAGACACATGCCCTGCTGGGCTTTACTGGAAGCTCTGAGCGATCTGAACTTCCTCACATGACACACGTGCTGCTTCATGCCAGACAGCTGTGATGCTGCGATGTTGTGATTGTATGCACACAGCAAGACTGGCAATACAACCCCACACCACAGAAAGTCGAAGTTTTTCTGCAGACAATCTGAAAATATATTTCATGATTGTGTTTTTAACTTCCCTTCATTATGTATTTAGGAACTTTTTCTGGAATATTTTGCTGAACTGAAAAGCAAAAAAAAGAAAAAAAGAAAAATATGAAGAAGGAAATTAAATTGAAAAAAAATAAAAAATATGAAATGGCTTCATGGTCAGTAATGCCAGCACGGAAATGAAGTTCAAAACATTTTTATTATGTTTTATTTCACTAGTCTGAAATTTCCCCATTGTCCTAACAGCTTCTCATTTGGGGCGGAAGAAACCTTCACAAAATTAATTCGCAAAGACACTCCTGAGTGGGGCTGCATTGCTTCATGACAATATTTGTTATGTTACATTTGTGTGATGAGAAAAAAAAATCATCCAACACATATAAATGTGAGTAAACAAACAAATGAATGCATAAAAAAAATAAATCCATGCACCATCATAATGAATATGTTTAAATTAACATAATTTTGAAACCATTCACAGTAAATTCTTTGGCGGGAAAAATGGCTAAATGCTGACACCTAGTGGCCAGAGGGGTGTCAGCTGACAGGGTTGGAGCAGTGCGACTTTTGTGTCCATCTGCAGGATTATTTGCCTCTCTGTATCTATGATGAGTTTGTGATGGAGCTCAAACAAGCTCCTGTTGGTCAGAAAGAAGCTACAAGCGACATAAGCATGGCTGTGTGAATTTTAAGCTGGGAATTTTTTCTTTGTTTTCATTCTTTCTCATTTCCACATGGCAGGGATGGGAATTTGGCTTTTACAGTAAGCACTTTTTTTTTCTTTTTTCTTTTGGTTCTCGGGGAGACACATGCCAGCCCTTTAATGCATAATGGCTAAATTTAGTAGCAATTCATGGTCCCAGAAGGATGAACCATAAAGAGATGAGAGGCAGTTATTTATTAAATGACCAGAAAAGTGTATATTTGTTATTAAATGTACAGTCAGCCATAACTTATGAGACAAATTCACTTCTTTAAATTGTTAAATTGTGAAAAACTCATAAAAAATACTGCCCAATTGTGCAGGTCTCTTCTGCTGTGTGGACTTTAGTCTGTTGCAGTTCGTTGTTGTGATTCTGCTGCCTGCAACATTATTTTCCTATTCCCCACTGCACTCTGTTGTTGCCTCTAGACACAACAGGCTTATGGTTTGGAGAAGAAAAAAAAATAAAACAACCATCAATTAACCTATTACACGGATCTGAGCATACGGCCAAACAGCACAAACAGAAACACGTTAATGAACAGCACAGTGAACTGGAATGAAAGTGGCGCAGAATTTAGCCACCAAAATAAGTCAGACGCTTCCCTCCGGAGCAGGAGCGGGGGAAAACAATGAGCGACTGTTCGGCTGTGGCTCAGGGGGAGAAGCAAACGTCTGACAGCTGGAAGGTCAGTTGCCTGATCCATGGGTTACCCAGTCCACGTGTTGAAATGCCCTTGAGCAAGGCACTGTTTAAGTCCATCAGCGTGTAAAAGTGTGCACGACAGACAGAGAAGAGACACAAATAACCAGTTTGGTTGCCAGAAACGCAGTGGTGACATTTACCTGACATTCCCATCATCTAAGGTTATTAAATTATGTTAATTATGTCATATGAACACGTTTTGGTAGTTTACTTGTTTCTTAAGGAAGCTCAGTGAGGATGGACATTTTCTTCTTTTTTTTTTTAATTTAAAGATAAGCCAGGAGAGAATAAATACAAAGACTTTCCAAGAGATGTCCTAAGGAAATTTCCCATTTAATTAATTACCATTTATGTTCTGTCAGGTGTTATCTGTCAAAATATGCACTTATTATTAAACAGAAAACATTAGTGTGAGAAATTTGCCTTTTTTAAAGATAATGATTGTAAAAATCTTTACAGTTTTATTGGAAATCATCCCAGCAGATTACTTACAAGCAAAGGCTGTCTTCATGTGAATTTGAGAGGATTTTATTAACTTCCCTTAACTCCTGCTCTGACTTGGTCACTTGTTTTTAAAAGAAAAAGAAAAAGAAAGACATAAAAGCTGAGCTGTGAACAGCAACAGATGTCACATCACACCAGGTCATGTATTTTAAACAAAAACTGAAAACAGCATATTAAAGACTGATGTGGGTTTTCTTTTTAGTTTTTTTTTTTAGATTTCCTTTTGTTTCTTTTTTGACAAAAGCTTAGTTTCAAGTATTTTGTGTGCTGCTGAGCTATTTCACTTCCCATTTTAGTTTGGAAGTCTTAATGCTTGTGTTTTAAGTTCAGGTTTGACTTCCTTTGTTCTCATCCATCTGGACTGTTCACATGTTTGTCTCATCAGCCCCTGTGAGTAAGTGTGATTATTCCTTTTTCTATCCTTGTCCATCTGTTTTTGCTATCGTGCTGTGTTCCAGTATTCTGCTTCTCTCTGCAGCTCTCTTTGTTCTGCACGTATCGTTGTGTTATGAATAACCTGGGGTGTGGTGGTTTTTCTTAAGATAACATGTCTTTTCTTTGCTGCTTCTACTTCCTAATCGATTGAACTTGACCCTCAGTGCTTACATAGTAATTAAGAGAATGCATAACCGCCTAGTGCTGCTCACTGTGGTCATATCGGGATAGGACAGTTAGGAAAAGCGTGCACAAATGTGGGCTTGTTTGGAAGGAATGGCAGTAGAATGCCCGTACAAAAAATGTTCTTTGGATGGATGAGAACAATGTGGTCCATCTAATAACAGTACATCCAATTTGATATGGATGTAATGCACATTATCTTGTCTGGCAACCCCCTCAACAAAAACTAATCCAGCATATTAGCACAAAGGCCAATGGTTTTGAATCTACAACATAAGCACCTCTCAGTCCTGCACTCGTCTGTACACCAAAGCATTCCAGACTCTAGACTTCTAGACTTAAACCGCGTCGTGTAACAGAGAAATGATTTCAAGCAGAGCAACGAATCTAAACCGAATGGCTGACGCAATGAAGAATCTAGGTGTTTCCGTAGCCCTGTTCAAGACCTTAACCTGAAATATTATGGAGAGAGATGTACATACACAAATGATTGCACATTTTAATCAACTGAAGAAGTCAAAGGCTGCACCTCTGCATTTGAAGTCAATTTTCTTGAATAATTATAACACTTACGTAATATGGCATTTGATGTGGTTCTTATTAAGTTGTATTTAACCCATATGAAGGAGCAGGTGCCTTTTCATTTGTGCGTCCTTGATTCGTTCTAATTTCTGGGTTTTCTTTCACAGCATCCTCTGAGATACTTAATGGTTTCATCAATTCCACTCTGCTTTATTCCTGGAGCCACTAAGAATGTTTCCACGGAGACCAAGAGAGGACCGACCAGATTTAGAAAGTAGTCTTTTCTGTTTTGCAGGATTGCATAAGTTTAGGCAGAAAATGGCATCAATATTCAAGTGGTGCTTAATCAAATTTGACGTCACGGTTTATTGAGTTTGCATGTCTGTGAAAGGTTTGTTGCTATTCTTGCATGCTGCATATTTCTAGGAAGTGGAGGACATGAGGCTTGCTCCTCACACATGATTTACCTCATGTTCTATTTGGGTTATTTGTTGGCCTCATTAACCCTACTGGCCTCACATAGACACTGTTTACTGGCATTTTGGTGGGCCTATGGAGGAAGCTGCACTGTGGAGATAAGAATACATTTGACTTCAACAGAAACAATCAGTCTTTGTTTTGCTGAAATCAGTCCAGTGAAACAGAGAATCTGACAGGAAAGGGTAGGAAAGATGGAAGAGAAATGAAGCAATTTGTGGAATGAATGCCTGTCTCCTGTCTTGGTGTTTTGATATCGTGCAGTTAATATACTATTCATTGTGCTTTTTCTAGTTTTGTTGTGATCTGCCTGTCTGCTTTCAAATATGAGGTCAAATATGAGGATGTGCTCTGGAAAACAACGCGCTAAAGCTTCCAGCTAAACAAAAACTAAAAAAAAATAGAAAAAAAAGGTTGCTCATAAAACATCATCTTTAATAAAACCTATCTAATATGTCATACAAGTGAGCTAAATGGGCATGAGTTAGGATGAAAGTATTCAAGACACCACACAGAACTTGTGACTTTGAGCAATGTCCATCCATCCATCCATCCATCCATCCATCCATCCATCCATCCATCCATCCATCCATCCATCCATCCATCCATCCATCCATCCATCCATCCATCCATCCATCCATCCATCCATCCATCCTACACACCCTAGACAGCTCACTTTGGTCAATGTCATCCGTTAAAACACGATGAACCCCAAGTTGGATGCATTTGATTTTGGCAAAATTTGAATTTTGAAAAAAAAAAAAAATACATTAATGCATCTAAGAGAGCTGCTCTTGTGCTGCATTGCAAAGTATTTTCAAGGACTGCACTGTAGCAACATGCCTTTAGGTGAGAGTATTGTGTATGTGGCTTACAAACATTAAACCATAGCTTTTCCTTATCCTGCTCTGGGCAGCCATGTTGATTACTAAACTCAGGGTCCTCTGAGTTTGTCCAGATTGATGAGTTGTAAGTTTAACATTGGGGAGAAATTCATTTGTCACTTTCAGATGTGGAACCTGGAAAACAACTTAGAAAAATGAGCTCTGTGAGCAAATGTAATGCTGCACTAGCTCATGTCTCTCAATAGCACAATGTTCATTTCTCAGTAACAAGTCCACCAAGGAGTTCATTCTTGGCATGTTTGACTCGGTAGAAAGTACTCCGGAGGATGCTAGAACGCAGAATGATCACTCTGCTGTTAATGGGAACATAGTTAATGACGTCACAGCTCAGCTATTGGGCCTTTTTGAAAACATCAGAGGAAATTGTCATATTTGTGGGTATCAGTCACATGACTTTGTTGTTGTGGGAGCCATCTCTAGGACCGTAGTCTGTTCTCTCTCAGAGTGAATGATCTTATACCCAAAAATAGTCACACCCTACCACTGATGAAAAGCACTGATATTTCAAGAAAATCGATATATTAGGATTTGATCCATATGTGCTGTCAAACGGACTGCTGACTCCCCTAAAGTTAAATAATTAAGTAATTACTTGCAGATATGTACATCTGCTTAGATAATAGCATTAGCCATGTTGTCGCCTTTGGGTCGGTGTTTCCATTGAACAGTTCTTGCAAGTGTCCATATCTTGTTCTGTGAGATTTTTCTTCAAAACAACAGAAAAGAAAATCTCAACATTGAAGAAGATGGACATAAACATCTTTAGTCCTTGACAAATCACGGCTGATGATAAAATAATCAAATGACAAAAGGGCAGTGGATGATGCTTTAAATGATTACTCAGAGGTAAAGCCCTTATGTGATGCAGTAATGTCTACTGATTAGGTAGGGTTATCGCACAACTGCATCGCATCAATGAGGCCAAAAACAGCTGGCACCTAAATTTCATGGCTTTAGATTTGCTAGCTTCGTCAAATCCAGCGCAGCCAGAGACGTGGAAATGTGTGAAAAGTGTTTCCATTAGACTTTTGGTATAAACTGGATTATCGACACGTCTGAAAAACCACTTCATGAAAGCGCAAAGAGGCTTTTGCGATATTTGGGTCCAGTGATCCCTCCTGAGGGCAACAAACCCTTACAGGGTTTTTGGGAGATATTGTAAAAGGTTAAGTCATTTCTTTGAGATTTACTGTTCTAACAGCCCTTAGTGCAGCAGATAGAATGCATATGGAAGTCGGTCCTAATGATGACGATGCGACCGCTGTGTGACGTCACATGATACCCGTGTATGGGCTTTATCTTGAAACATCAACCACAATTTTGAAATTAGAATAACCACATTCTTGCATGAAAACATCTTGAAACTGGGCAATATAGTTTTTGAAATGCATTGTGGGATACTTTGCTGTCTCAAGTCTACGTAAGTCTCCACTGGATGCATCCTTGTTAAAATGGCTGGAGTAAAAACATACTCTGGTATTTCAACCGTACCTGGTGAGATCCAGACTTTGAACTGCATCAGTACTTTGACTGCATCTGAAGATGTTTCACAGTCCTTCAGAATACAAGTACACACAAGGACAAATACTCAGACTCATTAGATGCTAGTGATATCTGCACTTGATAGAAGAAATGCATGTTGTGAGAAGACAGTGGTTACATCCAACAGCTCTGATGTGAAGCAGGAGGTGAATTTATTTGCAATTCTTTGACTGACCACTAGAAGTAATGCACCGACCCCCAATGATAAAATGTGCAACTTTGCAGCAGAAATAAACATATATACAGTCTGATTTAGATCAAAATGATTTTGGTCTCCATGGCTAGATTTAACACTCAGATAGAAGCAATTCGTCCTGGTTCCTCCTGCCCAACCACGTTGTATGTGGGCAATCTTTTCAGATGAACCAAGTGAACTCCGCTGAGGCCCTGAAGTGCCTACAGGCTGCATCATTTCTGACGTCTCCATCAAAACATCTCTCCATGAAACTGGAGGTCCTCAACAGGATCTCTGCCTCCTGGTCTGTTGCAGGACCAGTAGTCACGGGTGACAAAGCCCTGGGGTACTGCAAGGCAATCAACATTTAGTGTCCGCTGGTGGAGGCTCCTGCTCAATTGGACTAATGCCTTTAACTCCAACAACAACAGCATAGATCGACAGAATTTATCTGATTGAGCGTAGGGTAACATAACTTAGCATCACTAAGCTTGCAGGAGCCAAATCAAGCGAAATAAAGGCTAACTTGCAGAAACCGACCTCCTGGCCTGCTCACTTTACCCATTTGCAATATGATGCCCTGCAGTAAGAAGAAAAAGAGGCTTCAAAATCCCTCTTCAGAAAACCTAGAGTTGAGATCACTGCAGGTTCCTTCAGTTCTTCTCATAGTTTATGGATGAGACCCATCTGACGTGACCTTTCCCAAGGTTTTTCACTTTTCTATTTCTCCCTCATATGACATTAATTTTAATTTTGCCCTAACCTTTGGATGATTAGAGTTGTGAATTTAAAACAGATTGTGAAGCTTAATTATGGTTAGATGAATATCGATGTTTACCCAAAGCAATAAACTACGAATTAATTGCCATCCCACAATTTCCAAACATGTGACACTACTGCTTGTTTGGAGATGCTGACAACATTTCATAGTGACTCTATTCAGACAGTTTGACATTATATAGAATATTTAGGCACAACAAATATATTTTGGTTATTTTTCCCTTTTTATGAGTTTTAACAGGATTCAAACAGAACAAGTCTAATTCACTCATGTCACGCCATCCAGTTCAAGGGTTGGGAATGGAGTCCTCAGCCCAGGTTTCCAGTGGTTAATTTGCCTCCTTTTTCATAATTTACCCCAAATAGAGTAAATTTGCGATGGAGGAAAATAATGAAAATGAGATCTTCAGCGTCAACTTTAACACAATTACTATTGATGCTCACTGAACACGGTGCAAGTCTAATTAACTTTTCAAATGGTTCCTGGGTAAGAAAAAACACATCTCATTCACATTCCTCCAGGGACTCGGTCCCTGCTCGGTTTATGAGGCCACTCAATCCTGAGACGCCGGCTCTGCACTCCCATCAGTGGCAGCGACAGGATGAAGCCATGTGATGTGGAAAGTGTGACCAAAAAAGGTAAACGAATCTAAACCGCTGCCTCAACATGGAGGAAATATGTTGTGAATCTAAATTTGAAGATAAAAGTGTTGGAGAATTACTTATGCTTTCTACTTTGATAGGAAAGAGAGTGAAAACAAGTACATAAAAAAGAAAGCTGTCAGAGGAAGCACTTTAGGCATTTTACTCTCATTTCCAATAAAAATGTATTCAATTTAGTGCAAATTAGAACATCAGATTTCTTATGTTCACCTCTCTGGTGATGGTGAAAAACTGTAGGCTGTACATAAAAATAGCCTTGAATCGGCACTACACACGCAATAAACACTTTTTAAAAATTCTAGTTCCAGCAAATCAAATCAAATCAAACCTGGCCTGACCTTGCCTTTTCAGCATGTTGACATCCTGCAATAACAAAACACTAGTTTAATAGTTGACAGAAGTGCTCTTCAAACTTGAACATGTCATAAAAATCGTGACATTTATTTTCAGTTTCTAGGCCCACGAGTTTTCATTGTGTGGCTACTGAAAGGGATTTCATGCAAGGATGACACAACATTACAACATTTCACAGAAACCAAACCCATGTGAGCAACATGTTAATCTGTTTGACTCTAAAGGAGAAAGATCGCTGGCCTTGAGCCAGCAACGTGTCCACTTTTCTGTAACAGTAGTGCTTTATCCATTATGATGATAGACTACAAGAGGAACGCCAGGGCCCGTGGCTGTCACTGGAGGTGCAGCACATTTGTTTTGTACAAGACGGATAGATTAGGCTTTTTAGGTTCATGTTTGATGACTCATACCAACATTTCTGAAACAATCCTCTTGCTTTTCTATAGTCAGGTCTTAAGATTGTGGAAATATAGTACGAGTTCCCTCACTGACTGTTTTTAAATGTTTGCTCCAAAATACATTAAATAATCAAGAGTTTAATCAACCATGTACCTTTTATTTTACAGTAAAGAGTAAACATTATATTAATAGCTTTTATACATCTTATTTTTAGACTCTACCCACAGTATTTCTTAAGTAGAATAACATTTTTAAGTCCTGTCAGAGGCTTAACAACAGCAATTTGCTGTGAAGTCGGTTAACATTATTTACCATTTTGCTACAAATATATGTCAAAGACATAATTTTCAACTCAAAATCATCATAGGCAACAGGTGACTTGATTTATAGTCATGCTGGTTGTTAATATATGAGAGAATTTAAGGAAACATCTGCACAAGAAGAGATTCGTGTCAGCGAACGAGGTTATGGCAAACCTAAATAAATTCTTAAAATGAGCCCCGAGGTTCTCGGCGTCAAAATTACTGCACTCTGTCAGGGACAAGGGCACAAACCAAAGAATCATGGCTCAACACCAACTTCTGCCAGAGCGGATTGAATTATTATCTTCCATAAAAGTTTAATGGGATTTCAGTAGATCTCGTATATAATAGAGGACTGTGAGTCTCTGTGCTTTGACCCTTTTTTTTAATCGCCGTCTCCTTTCTGCACCGCCTGAAGCCGGGTGACTGGCTCGGTAGCTGCTATGCAAACAGCCGAGCAGACGCGACGTTTCACAGGCTTGGTTGTAATCATCTAGCCGCAGCGCTTTAAATCATGTTGCAAATCACATTTAGGCAAACACACATTTGATTATGTAGGACCGTTCTCTGTCATGAGTGTCTTCCCTGTCTTTTCCCACTGCAGCGTTGAGCGGTGTGATTTTGAATAAGCATATTTAGCACAGACTTAATTCAATTCAGTTTATTCATAAAGTGCCAGTTTCACAACAAAAGTAATCTCAGAGCACTTTTACAGAGAAAGTGATCAGGTTCAATGCAGGCCCAAATAAATACAGTGTAATTCAATCTAGTTCAATCCAAACATGAGCCACATGTGCTCTGATCATATCCAGTTTATTATAATTAAATGAAACCCAATTCATTATAATTGCATTCATATATTCCCGGTTTCTATAAAAACAAGCTTGCATCGAATCTTGGAAGCAGTTCAAACCCAGATTTACATTTTTTTATTTTTTTATTTTACTTACACCTTTTCTTACCACTATAACCTGTAGTAAAGGCTGCTAATAGAGACCTTCCAAATGAATCTGGCTTCCTGCAGGACATATTCGATTTAAAATGCTATATTTTATGAGAAAACACATGCATTTTTAAATTGTTTAGATCACTTTTGTATAATTAGGTGGAAAGGTGCCTGGATTATACGGTAATATGTTTGTCAGCATAAACGACACAGAATATCAAACAACTCGATTTTCATAGTTTCCAACACAATGAATGTTTCGACACTGAAAGTGAATACGGTGATTTTTATAGATACTTGTGCTGAAACAAATCAGGCATTTCAGAATTCTTCTGAAGTTGTCGCTACCAATTCTTAGTACAAAAGCTTCTTCTACCAGACTCCTGCTGTACTTCATTTACATTCAGAGGCAGTCTTTCAAGTCAATACTCCAATAAAACCAAAGGAAAACAGCTACGCGCATTAGTCTTAGACGTTTTGGCAAAGATTTGTATTGTAAACAGGATGCAGAACAAGTACACAGTACAGAGCACGAGTAACCATGTAACGATGCTTCATATTCTGTTATTGTTTTAGAAAAATCACAGTTTATTTGTGGAATCGGTTTGACGAGTCACAGATCTCGGCTGGACTGATATTTTACTGCTTTTACAGCTGCATCTAACAGTAAACATGTTATGAGAACTTAAGCCATGTCTGTTACAAAATAATGAGATAGCACTATAAATCTTACATCAGCAGTTCAACATTAACATTACAGCACCCCATTTACCTGCACGGTGCAGAAGAAGCTGTTAGAGCTGCCAGAGCAGAGAATATTACACTACTGAAGTCATTAAAACAGTAAAGCAGGCAGCAGCACATGCACATATTCTGTACTGCTGAAAGCGGCTTGCAAGATCCCCAAAGGTGCACTTATACTGTGCTGTATCATCTACTCTGTTTTTTTTATGATTAATACATCCCCTGTAAGCCTGGGTAGAAGTTAACAGGCATGAGGCAAAAACTAACATTTAGCCGTTGCTCTGAAAGTCATATACTCAAAACCTTTTCGGTTTCTGCTTTGACTAAATGTGGAGTGATTTTTTTTTTAAAGCTGTGATGTGCAAATCTTTCTCCAGCTCATGGAGGGCTGGAGCGGCATGGAGCGGCTTCACCGCTGCTCAATGTGCGGGAAATATTAGAAACCATATCACCTAAATTGAGTGCCATGGTCTAATATCCTATCTGGTGGACTCTTCTACCAGAATCAGAAACATCTTCACTAAAAAGAATTAAAATAAACTACAATATGTAAACACACGGTGCCACTGTATAGGAGATGCTAATGTCCTTATTTTTATTTGTATTTTTTAACCAGTATACGTGTCTGCGTATTATAAAAGAAATGACTGCATTTCCAAGCAGGACCATCTGGGCGGACAATTAAAGATTAGATTTAATTTAGCAAAAATGTTTTGCCACAACAAAACTGAAATATAATGCAAAGAAAGAGAAAAGCTGCTGTGCAGTAGTTAATCCTGTAAATGACGAGTTTGTGTGACCACATCTCTAACATTACTGTGGACAGGGACAATGGGTAGAAAATAATAGAAGATGAAAGGCAGCAACAATGAAGAAACAGATGCTGAACAACATTTAATCAGCCTCTGTGCGCCTCAGCTTGCATTTCCATAAAGTCAGCATGATGTTTCTGATCTGCTTAGCCTCTTATGGTCTGCTTAATGTTAATAAATATATAATAACTACAACTGAAAACAAAAATCCAGACTATGAAATTTAATATTGCTATAGCATGGCGATGGCTACTCCGGAGTCGTAACGCCCCTTTATTTGTGTTATCCTGGCAGCCAGGATTAGCAGCAGGCCTGTTGCCACCTCCAGGAAGTAAGAGAGCCAAGCTATGGCTAAGGACCAGCCAAACGAAGTGTGGACGTATTCGAGGTTCTCCGGGGACACGACTCGCTGGAACTCCTCCATGGCCTGATTGGAGTATTTGATGTAGATGCTGACTCCAGACAGGGTAAAAACACCTGTGAAGATACAAACATGTGACGAGCACGTTCGAAAGATCAGACTTTTCAAATTAGGAATGCATTCACACTGTGGAATTGAAACGAATGCTCTGAACAGCGGACTCTTGAGCTCCGTGGTCACGCACTGTAATAACCATGATTTGTCCACACAGGTGTCCTCTGCCACTTTAGAAGCACTGGAGACAATTTCAGCAGATACAGGGAGAAAGGCAGGGTGCACCAGCCCATCACACAGAGAGGATGGCAACCATTCCGGATCACGTTCAATCCATTTTCCAGAGAATATTTGAAAAAAACATTCTTTTTTGCTGTTTAAATGACACAAATCCCACTCCACTTGAAAAAAACTGGTTTTAGGGAGTCGGTCGGTCATGCTGTTTGTGAATAGATGTTATAAGCATAATAAACTTTGAACATTCATTCATTCAGGATTCATTTTGAGTAAAATGAATGATGACTTTGTAAACAGATGAGGTCCATCCTGAATACTTACATTATTACAGATTTTGAAGTTTTTCAATTTCACAAACACCGAGATACATATGGGAATTGGATGGGAAATTGTTGAGTTTAAAATGAAAGGGGTAGTAAAAGGGAGCTGAACATTTTCTTTTTCTTCTCTTAGAATAACCATTCTTGCAGGCTACAGAATTTGGTCTAATGGATTCAATGATCTTTTCACACCACGCAGCAATTATCTAGTAGCCTTGAAACGATCATTAATCCAGAGTAACTGTAACAATAACTTATGAGCACTGTGGGTTGGGAAATCAGTATCTTAACAGAAATTGCTGCTAGTGAAATCTCATAGCAATATATTTAATTTCTTGTCAAACTCAAAGAACTAATCTCCCAGATTCTCTATGGACGACAACACACACACAATAGATGTCAGTATATTACATTTCTATGGCTGAATTATTACATCACTTATAGTGTAAAAAGATCTTTTTTTTTTCACAAAAATCCAACAGCATTTTTTCCAGACAAATGTGATCTTGTATAAATGTTGACAAAAAATGTATTTCTATATTGATTTCTATTTCTATGTTGCTCATTTTGCTACAGTTGTTTCAGAGTTGTTGTGTTTTTCCCCACATGCATTGTTGGCCTTAAATTGGCTTTAAGAACCTAAACACTAAAAAGGAGGAGAACATGGAGCAAAGGACCACAACCAGGACCCCAACCCGGGTCGGCTGCAGCAAGAACCCAACTTGGGGCGCTACTTAACCAGCTGAACGATGTGAAACCCTACAAAGCTTCCAAAACATTTTTTTCTTTCAGGTTTTCTGGTCCCATCTTTTCTAAATCTAAGGAGGACATATTTGGAATAGCGATTTGGTGTGGTTCCCCTAACTGGAGGCAAAATGAAGGTCTGGGACCAATTGATTCTTTTTCTGTTTTATGAATGCACTTATGAACGTCCATATCTCCATCCATCTTCTATACCCGCTTTATCCTTTGCAGGGTCACGAGGGTCTGCCGGAGCCTATCCCGACTCACTACAGGCGAGAGGCAGGGGTCCACCCTGGACAGGTCGCCAGTCCATCGCAGGGCCACATACAGAGACAAACAACTCACACACTCACACCTACGGGAATGATAAATCAACTGAGTATGCATGTGTTTGGACTGTGGGAGGAACCCGGAGTACCTGGAGGGAACCCACGCAAGCACGGAGCAAACATGCAGAAAGACCAGGAACCTTCTCGCTGTGAGGCAACAGCGCTAACCACTAACCCGCCGTGATGCCCTGTCTGTATCTCTTTTAATCTATTTAATCTCTGCTCTTATCCCTGTATGCGTTATGTAGCACTTTGAACTGCAGATGCGTTTGAATTACTCAATATAATAAATAAACGGATGAAATGTCTTGCTAAAACAGTTATCTCCGAAATGGGCTGAGAGGAGTGGAATCATTAAATATAAACAAAAGCACAGGAAAAGCCATTACATGAGCTATTCAAACTGACCTTTAGTCGAAAACACTTCACGTTTTACAATCTTCAACTACAATTAACCTTCGTTAATTGCTGACTGTTTTTGGCTTTTTTTTTTCCTCCCAATGTCAAGTACAATTTGTATGTAGGCACACCAGAGGAAAGTCTTTTAGAATACAAATTGAGGAACTGAAGTGGGTTAACAGCCTTCACCATCATGTAACATTTCCACAAATATCTGGCATCTGTGCAAGATTTGACCTTTACCTCTAGTCTTTTTTGCACCACATGAAGAGCATGCGGAAAATTTACTTTACATCTATATACCTGACCTAAAATAAATTAAAAAAAAAAAATTTAATGAACGCAATGGTTTGAAACAACCTTGAACTGCTCATTCAAAGGACAGGCATGAACTTGCACTGTTCATTATAGGAAAATCTGCCAGCTTTCATATTCATGAAAATCTGTCAGGAAATCTAAAGAGATACGTGCATTAGTAAAGCAGTGCTTGATGGGAAGGCTACGAGAGGGATATCAAAGTGACACACAAACTGAAAATTTCATACCAAACCGTCACACTGAGAAAGTAAAGGTACCAATGCATCAAATAAATTGGATAAAAGCTGAACAAACACTGAAAATCCATTATCCCTTTTCTGTTTACCGGGGTTTGAAAGAGGCGGAGCTCAGAAAATCTTTTGATACCTGGATGTGGACAGAACATTTGATACGGAGCCGGTGACTCTGTGTGGAATGGGAGACCAGGCTCGTCAGCAGAGACGATGCAGTAAACAGTAACATCCCCTTCTGTTTCTGTGACATATTCATGCATTTACCATCAGCCTTATTCAAGGGGAGGTTTGAACTCATTACTTTTGGGTTAATACACAATCAAAGTAGCTACTGTAACTGTTCCACAGCTGAACCTTTTGCAACGAGGCAAAGAAGCAATCGCTTTCTCTGAAAACACAGCCTTACATTACCATTTAAGGACCAGCACATCAAGCGGCCTTTCTGTGTAACAGGGCAGCCTCATCAAAAACTGCACTTTTCTTCCAACCTGAGCTCCTGTTCTGTTAGGTATTCATGTCATATTCTACCAACCATCTGCAGATTGTGTAAATTACTTTGGTTGCATGATTATTTTATGGACGTCTAGTCCTGACCTGGCTCTTTATATAAAACGTCACATGGATTTCCTAAAAACTGGACATTTATTGGATATGTCTTACTTTTAGCAGCAAGAGTATGTTTCAAGAAAGAGCACACGGCGTAGTCCACATCGAGATCCTTTAATCAATAAAACACTTTTGTGCAGTTTCATTCCACTCCATTGTGATCAGCAATCAGCTAACATGCTGTCATCAATATGGGTAATTATACCATTATCCATGCTGGGAATATTTCCAAGTTTATGCAAGCCCGATCTGCCTTATGCAAATCCATCAGAAAAGAATAAGAGAAATGTTGTTGTCATTGTTGGTAAATCACTGCTAAAACCGCAGGGGCGTGTGTCATGTAACAACTGTTTGCCACGCTTTGGTGAAAGGGTGTCAAATATGTGACTGGGCATATGAGCTTTTGTGTGTGAGAAAGATGCCTCTCATGGTGCTTTAATTGCATTTAAATGCCTCCGTTCAGTCATGGTGCTCGTCACGTATCCATAAAATCCAGGAAACAGATTGAAAATAATTAATGAAAATGCTGGGTTACTCCGTTGTTGTGCTTTGCTCTTGAAATTGCTTTTTCCACAATAACATACCTACCCATACATACCCCATCCACTCTGACAATAATGTAAGCCAATCTGTTTAGTACAAAGACAGATATTAAACATGCACTTGCACGCTCAGCCTATTATGGTCTTCTATATCTATAACATGACATACATAACATAAAGGAGTAAATCTCAGCAACCATAACGTATATGGCACATTTAGGAGTACTCCTGCCATTGAGGTTTTTCCATATCACTTTACTATAAACCTCATTTTATTTGATTTATTTGTCAGTAAATGCGTTGATTTATATCAAATGTAACTGTTTCAGGTTTGTATCACTTGATCTTTTTTGAATCAAGTGGAGTTTTACTCTCAAATCTGATGGTGGATCACCAAACGTAAGACTGTAGAAAATGCATTTGTTTTTTTTTGTGTTGTTCTTCAGCTACTAGCTCAGTGATTTTTTATTTTTGTCACAAACTGATGATCCTTACATCCCTGGAATATGTGACATCTTAGCGCTCACAGTTTTGTTTGTGGAGCAAATCGGTGTTTTATGTGGCATGTTGCATTCATTTCTTTTTGCAGTGTGTTCACTTAGTTGTGTGGTGCTGAAACAGTGTTTTGTCTAGGTGGAAATTGTGTTTACGGAATTAAAACTGAACCTTTATGCTGTTGGTTTGATCTGCTGCATGGGTATTGTGTCATGCTTTGTATGATTGAAAAAGGCCTTAATTATCTCTGTGTCATCCATCCCCACCAAGGGTGTTCATTAGGAAGAGGTTAAGGAGCTATATTTACTGCATTTTCATTGGCTGAAATCAGATACTATCAGTGGCTTTATTCAGATGTGAATCAGATCTCAGTGAGCGCGACCTGCTTATAACTTTCAAGGTTTCTTATGTACATAAATGCACTTCTGTTTTGTTTTTTTGTTAAAGATAACAGGCTAAGCACAACAGTAACAGTTGTGCTTAAACTTACTGCAGAGAAGAAAGTAGGATGCTGATGCAGCCAGCAACTTGGGACTGCAGGCCAACGAGCTGACAAGCCCAAAGATCCAGCCCAACACCAGCAGAACCAGGCTGGGGGGCAACAAGATGACCACCACCTTGTGCAAGCCTGCAAACACGCATATGCACACCTGAAATACAATCTGTGAGTTTGCTCAAGATCCTAAATTACAAGTGAGCTGTGTTTCACAGTACTGCTGAGTGCAATCATGTGAAAAAGTGGCTGCGATTTCCAAATTGATTTCTATCATCTGGGGAGCCATTGGCTTTCATTCCTATTGTCATTAGAAGATAATCGGCTTGCAGACTTGCCAGCCTCTGTCACAGCAAATTACTTATTCCTCCATCTTGCATTAAAAGTTGTGAGGAAGGACAGTTCTTAAAAACCCTACAGCCACTCTGTTACAGAATGTCCTCAGAGGCTCATTGTTAGTCTGCTGGATGTGTGACCCCATACCAAATACAACCTTTGTCAGGTGAAAAAAAACAAAAAGAAATCCAAAACCGCTCACCAAGAAGATGTCTCTCTGTCTCTGACAGGCTGGACATGTTTCCTATGAAAGAGCCGATGACTGATCGCGTTTTTCCTCCTGCAAATGTCCAAGGAAAAGGTTACAGATTGCAGGACCTGTGACGGAGCTGAAGGACGCTGCACAGACTGCTCTTCTGCATCAAACATTTTCAATGTTAGACAAAATATCAATCTGTATGCACATTTGACAAGGTTTGCACAGTATGCTTTTCCACTAGAAATTTCATCTTGCTGTGTTCCACCGTTGATGGGGTGAATAGCTTCATGTTGTCTCATCACTTGGCAGTTATTAACAGAGCTGTGTGTGCCACCGGCAACAATGAAAACATCTAAAACCTCAAGCTGTGCAGACTGCAAGCAGGAACCATTGCAGCTGAAGAATTATTTTGCAGCCTCCTGCATGCTTGCCTGCAGAGGTTTAAAGAGCCTTTAAAGATAGAAGTTGCAGAGTTTGATAAATAAACCTGTTACTACACACATGTATGAAAGATGCATGAGGGGTTTTATACTGCTAAATGAGAGATTTTTATTATTGGTTTGGCAATTAAAACTGCATGCAAATCAGCATTTGTTTGACATTTAAATCCACAAGATAAAATCAGTGACATCTGTCTGTGCCTTAGTGTCACAATCTGAAATTCACTGCCAGCGGTTTATACACCTGGGTTCTCCACATCGGAAAAATGACGATCTAATCAGGCTGTGCTGTGGACTGCTGATAATTAACAGCACCAAGCCGCAACACCAAAGCAAAAGAGCCATGGAAAAACATATTCTATCATTTAACACGCAGCTGAACAATTTTCTTTCCTTCTTTTTTAAAGTCATTGTTTTGGATTAAAAAGAAGTAAATTCAACAGTAATAGACCCCTGCGAACGAACCATTCATCATGGCACCCCCAACATTTCTGCTGAGCAAAGCAAAAGTTATGTGTAAAAAAAAAAACATTAAAAAAAAAAATCAAGACTTCGATTTTATATCAAACTGTTGTGTAAACCCATCCTCTACAAATACCATCCTATCCTGTACTGAGCGAAGCTGAAACTGACAAACCTTCATTGATTCTCCACAATCCAGAACGAGAACTCAGGTCATCTGGACCTGTGTGGTTGGGTTTATTTACATCGATTATGTACCAGTAATCAGTCCCAATCGCCACAGCGAGGAGGATGAAGCTGAGCAAGCCAGTGAGTCCAGCGGCAAGAACCACCGGTCCGTACTTCATTGTACACTCCACGGCGCAGCAACCTCCTAAATGGCTTTTGTCAGCGCAATCTGATGAAACACTCCACGGTCTGCGACGCGTAAAAGCTGTCCAGCTGGACCTTTCCCTGTCAAATGTGCGTTCTCCATCCTAAAATTCATATCTTGGGGGGGTCAACATTTAAACACATACTCAAAAAAAAAAAGAAAAGAAACAAACAAACAAAAACCAGTTGGTTATCTCCAGTTTATGAGCACTGATCAAAAAAATATATGGTTCTAAATGAAGAGAAACATGTCCCTGTGCCATTTGTTGTGCCAAGTGGTGTCTGCGGATCTGTTGGGTTCCAGTGGCGCTCCCAGAGTAACCTATATTGTCAAGATAAGTCGATGAAAAGGTTCAGTTCCGGAAACGTTTTTCCAAAATAAAACTTTAATCTAGAAACATAATGTGATGGCGCTTGTTCTTGTGTTATGCATTTAATTTTTTAAACAAAAACAGGCGCGTCCTTCTGGAGCTGACTTTAAGGTAACAGTGCCGTACTTTAAGTCACCACATCAAAACACCTGAATTGGTACCTTTTTTTCACTGGATGTGCAAATTGGGAACGTTTTTTTGGGAGTAGCCCAATAAGCTGAAATTTTAAATTGCAAACAAACCCTCTCAGCAGAAACAGCAAAGTAACTCTCCCCGGCCTTGCACATTTTGGACATTCCTCTTTCTCTCTCCTGTGTGAAACAGATAGTTAGGTTGCAAGGAGATGGTGAGTAAAAGCCACTCTTCAGGTGCGGCTACAAATTCTCATTTGGGTTTCCCCCTAGGGAGGATATTTTTTGAGCCATTTCTCGGGTTGCTTTATGGGCTTTTATTGAGGTAACCTCAAAGAGGAATAAATCATTAACAAAGTCTGCTGTAAACTACAGGATTTGTATTTATTTATTTCTCTCTCTCTTTAATGTGTATTATGTCTGTATTTACCAGAAAATGTAGAAAATGTAGCTTTCAAGTTTCTTTGTGGATAAAGGCCTCCTTTAAACACAGTTTTAAACACAGACCAAATGAGAACACGGACCTTACCGTCGACAGCTTTAGAGTAAGTGCACACTGTTGGGTTTCTGTTGTTTTTTCAAATTGTATTAAAATGAACTCAGCAGACATAGTTCTGAATTTTACTGCTTTGGACGAACATTTAAAATAGCACAGTTCATTTGAGAACTGGTGTCAGCACTGGACCTTGAACACAAATATTAAGTTGTCATGCCTGGGGCTGGTGGGTGGGAGATTTTAATGGGAAACTCTGGGGACCAGCTGCAGTGATGCATGAGTTGCAAGAGGTATTAACTGTTATCAGTCCCTAATTTGTGTGGATTGGCTGGTCGTTTGAGCACTAGATTTTATCGCTGCGCATTACATCATGATTTTACTGAGCTTCATAGGCTCATTGTCATATCTGGAAAAAGATTGATTCTCTTTGAAATTCTGGCTAGAAATAAAGACAGCATACTATGACACAGATATATGTGTAATCCTTCCCCATATATTTAACATTATATGTTAAAGTCCTGCTCATGTTCATGCGCCGCCTCAGGTTCCGCTTTCTTCACACATCTGTGTTTACCGGTCACCTCGCCCTAACTTTGAGCGCTCTTTTACAGGTTACAGAATTTATAGCCGAATCAATGACTGTAACCACCCAGACCCTGAGGCAGTGAAGCCAACCATTACATTTCCATCTGCAAGCTCCATGTTTGCTACAAAGCTGTTCTGCTTCTTTCATCCTTGCCAAATATGCTTACTCTAACTGTAGCCCAAATGCAAACTTAATTGAATTTATTGTTTATTTCAACAGGACAGTTTGATTGAGAGCAACTGCAGCAAAGTCAGCTTGCAGTTCATTACAATTCACAACCCATGCTGGAGCTGAAGCACAGAGCAACAAACACACTGAACCCATCACACAGTTATTTACTCATCTGTCCAAAGCACACAATTGTAAAAAGCTTGAATTTTCTTGGTAATTCACAAATTGCTTCTTTTTGAACAGGAAAAGCTTTCTCCTGGCATGCTGCCTATGCATCTGCGGTGAGACTGGGTTTGTTCATGCAGGTCAAATTTGTTCAATGCCTGTCTGGCAGTAGGCAGTCTGACTTTTTAGGAATCTATTCTTTGCAGCCCTGTTTGAAGTCTACACCATCCTTGGATGTTTTTTAAATTATAGTGAAAAATCCTTGCTTTGCTCATCAGCATCCACAACCTTTGATGTGTGAGTTTAAATAGGACAGGTTCTACCTGCCATGTTTTGGTGTTATCTAATCACTGGCGCAACACTTGGAACTCCTGAGTCAAATTATTTTTTCTCACATGTCTATAGAACACATAGTAGACACAATACGACACTTTTAAAACATGTTATAGTCAGGTGGAAAAAAAGAAAAACAAAACAAACCCACACATAGAACATTGTGTATCTGCGTCTTTATCTCACCCAGCAGGAGGGCAGCATGGTCACGTGGGATGAAGGTTCCTGGTTCGAATCCCCTGCTGAGGCCTTTCTGCATATGGACTTTTAAGGGTTTCTTCTGGCGCTGTTTCCTCGCAGTGCAAGTAAATCCATGTTAAGTTACCTTGTGATTCAAAATCGACCACAAACACAAATGTGAGCATGTGAGGAGAGTGAAAATGGCTTGGAAGGAAGGTTTGTGTGCACAGATGAATTGAATTGCAGCTCTTTCTCCACAACTGTATTCTCGGTAAGATATAGGGTCATCAGAAAGGAGCATTCCAATGAATAAATCATAAACTGAACTAGGGTCTATTTTGTTTCTGTTGAGCACAGAGCACATCAGTAGATGCCTTCATGAGAGACAACCAGTGTCTCGTTTTATGTAAACTAATACTAAACACAACGAGTACATGACATTCAGATTCTGTCTTTAAAAGCTCCTCATTATTTGAGTGGGCGTCTTGTATTGTAGGATTATAATTAAATCTCTTAGGATGGATTTTTGAGAGACCTGTTGAAATCTTCTTTTAGTCTTTAAAGCACTTTGTGTTGCACTTGTGTTTGAAAACGGAAATGTGAATATTGAATAATGGTATGTATTTAAGATATAAGATCACTTCTTTTTAAATGAGGTTTATCAATTTATTTCAAGCAGAATTCTAACTGTTTAACTCGTAACATACAGATTTCATTTGTTTGTAATGACACAAAGACAATTATGTTCTTTGATATTATTTTGTCTAAACTTCAAAAACTGTTCATATTGTGCGGCAATACCTGCCCAGAAGACTAGACGTTAACCTGCTTAAACTGAAGAACTGCATTGATTAAACTTGGGATGTAAATATGAATTGATACAATTTAAAACATTTATTTTAATCTTAGACATATTATTACATACTTAGTAAGCAGACTCGTGTGTTGAATGAAATTGATCTTTATTCAATTCTTCACATTTAATTGTACAGTGCCATTTCCCAATAGCTTCCTGTTACACAAATAATAATGATATTATTCACATTATTATTAGTAATAATAATAATAATAGATTTTATTATAGGGGCCTTTCACACACCAGGAAAACCTTACAGAAAGCATCAATTATACAAATAACAAAGAGCAAAATGCCATATTAAATTGAATAAAAATAAAATGCTGAACTAAATAAACAACAGTTACAAATGCATTTGTGAATCTTAAGATGGGATTTGAGGATGTGGAGGGAGTCAATGGCACCGAGGTCAGCCAGGTGGAGTGGAGAGATGGGAGGCTGAGGAAGAACCGAGTGTGCGAGATGGTGTGTTACGTCTACTGAGCGATAGTGTGGTCCACCACACCGGAGATCTCAGATGTGGACTGTGCAAAGACGCCCCAGAGACAATCCAGCAGATACTCGCAGGATACAAGATGCAAGATGCTGGCAGATGAAGCCTACATGGAACGACACAACCAGGTAGCAGTCATAATTTACAGGAACATCTGCACTGACAATGGGTTAGAAGTTCCAAAGTCAAGGTGGGAGATACTGCCACGGTAATGGAGATTAAAGATGATATGGAACCTCCAGATCCAGGATGATAAACCGGTGATGGCTAACCAATCCGACATCGTGGCGGTTGATAAACTCCAGAAGAGAGCAGTCGTGATTGACGTGACAATCCCATGTGATAGCAATATCAAGAAGAAGAAACAGGAGAAACTGGATAAGTGCAAAGGGTTGAAGGAAGCAATAGAGAAGATGTGGAAGGTGTAGACAGCAGTTGTGCCAATAGTTTGAGCACTTGGAGCTATGCCCTTAAAGTTGGACAAGTGGTCCCAGCAGATCCCAGGAAGGATCTTTGTCCAGATAAGCGCCGTCCTAGGAACAGCAAAAATTCCACACAGAATCCTCAAGCTCCCAGGCCTCTGGTAGTGGACCCAAGCTTGAAGAAGGGCAACCAACCACAGAGGAATGGACGAGGGTGGAGAATGTTTTCATTTCCTGAAGAATATGTTCAGAAATACATCAGACTGGATTTTTTTTTATGAGAATTGTATATTACCCATCTAGTTAGAAACATACTGAATCATCAGATGAAGTAGAGCCACACGCCGAACAGGTATCAAGCATATTGCAGACAGCTTTGGAGCAATGCTGTGATGCCACACAAATCATAAAGATATGGCAGGTCAGAGTCCATAAAACATCTTCACAAATGCATTTCCAAGACATGAATAGAACAAATCAAATTATGATGGCTTCATAGCCTCACTGTACCTGTAAAGGCAGGGCTAAATTACAGTTTTTCTTTTAAATCAGAATAGTATAATGACCATTTCTGGTGAGAGCAGCAGTGGCAAGCCATAATGTGCCAGAATCGGAAACGCTATTGTAATTATGCAATCTTCTGAAGTTGTCTTGAGTGTTTCCACTGAACCTTGGCTGATGCAAAGTTTTTCACCTTACAAAAACACATTTCGGAGAGCATCTATCAGCAAAATGCTGCCCATTCAGGTTCCTCTCTGCTCAGTGAAAGTCTGATGTAGACACAGAGGCACCAGAAAGTTTACAAAATGAACAAATGCTGTAGATCCGTCAGGATTACTCAGCCACTCGTACATAACTATAAGTAAGTTGTAACAACCAGATCTGCCAGTGCTTAAATGACTAAAATATCAGGTTCCTACCTTGATACTATGCTGTCATAAAAGTTTTCATCATCATCCTACAGTCAATGACATCAGTCAGCGTTGAACGAGGGTTTCTGACACGTTACCAACACAAAATGAACAGAACAGATTAACTATTGATCGTCTTGTCAGGAGGTTTAAATTTTTAATTTGGCTTACATTTTTTGTTACAGACACCTCTGTCTGCTGCACCTACCTTATGGTCATTGACTTACTTAATAGTAGGCTTCTAGTCACATGAGTTTTTGATGGGATTTATCTGAATTAGGACAAATTTAGTAATTTCCACCTTGCAGGAGATGGTGAAAAGATATGAGCCCAGTCTGGTTCAAGCAAGTGTAAAAATGTACGACAAGTCGCTACTTGGTTCTGATAACAGAAGTCCCTTTTTTGTTCCTGTCCACTCTTTTCTTGTTCTTGTTTCTTGTTACAGTGGAAATCAATATTCGTGTCTTTCTCCTTCACTGACTCCGGCTCAGATTGTCTATCAGCAGCTCTTGTTTTTCAGAGAGGTGATTCTGATGGGGTTTTCTGTGTTTGTCAGTCAGTCTCAATTCCCAGCATTACTCGTCTTGTCTCAGTTTCAGGTTATGCATAGACCACCTGTAGTCTTCCACTCAGCGTTGTCCTCTGTCGAGGACTAAATTGCAGTGATTTTAAGTTTTTCTAATGTATGTACAAAGGTTCGTCTTCTTTGCTTTAAATTTGCTTGATATGGTCTGAATGGGTTCTATGTTTAAGGCATTTACTGTCAAGCTGCCCTTTGCAGTGAGGAGGACTTTTTACCATCTCATCTTTGATGTTTGGTATTGGGCTTATAAGCTATATTTTTATTTCAGTGCAGCATAAAGCATTAATTCTTTCTTAAATGCCTCAGGGTTTCAGTTTTGGATACGATTGGATTTTCTTTGGACCTTTTACTCAAAAGTGATGTTTTATTCAAATAAATATATATACTTACAACAGCTGGGCTCAAACCTGTGCATGTACATATGTCTGCTTTGGGAAAAATTGCTGCCTTGCATTGGCAGCAATTTTTCTTTTTCTTTTTTTTCTTTTTTTTTGTACAGACCAACTCTGAGTGCAACCCCAGGTAGTTGAGTTCAACACACAGTAATAAAAGAATGGCTTTGATCCTTATTGACCTCTGGCAATATGTTCGCACAGTTAGAAAGCTTGCAACTTGTCACAGAAATGGTTCATACGGTTTCGGTGTTCCTAAGGATTTATTTTTTACTAAGGTTTCTGTCTTTGGCTTTTTCAGTCTAATTGCAGACAGTCTGTGTTACAGCAAAGGTTTGTTATTTAAAACATTTTCACTTCATTTAGCAGTGAATATTTTATGAGTAGGAAACTTCATAACAATGGTTCTTAAAGAAGACTTTTGCAAGTGGAAGTATAGAATTAAAGAAAAGTGGATGAAAAGTCTCGATGTAAAATGAGGCGATTTGGAGGAAAGTTTGGGCCTGTGTGTGTGTGTGTGCGTGCGTGTGTGTGTGTGTGTGTGTGTGTGTGCGTGTGCGTGCGTGCGTGCGTGCGTGTGTGTTCAAGAGAGTAAATCATATATTTTGTTGGCAAGAATTATTAACATCACCATATACCCAGTGCAGATGGTGGTTTTAAAGGGAACCTGACAGACTACCAATAAAATCCTGCCTTTTTCAGGGCCATATCACTATGTTCTTTAGGTTGTAACTGAATTTCTTTAAAAACTTTAAGGTGGTAACACGTATCAGGGGATCAGCTGCAGTCAGTTTTTTTTTTATTTTTTATGCTTTTACAGCATGACTGCAGGAAGATATGGTTTGTTTCCAGCTGCCTCAGTAACAGAACTTAGATGGGTACACATTGCCACCTAGTGTACTTATGGGGAAAAATGCTCCTCTTACCACGCAGATCTGAGTCGACATACCTTCTCTTACTTCTCTTCAAAAGAGTGTTTTTCATCCTTGACATGCAGCTAGACTACCATTATGTGGCTAAATACCAATGTTACCATGGAATTTTTTTTTTTTTAAGTTTCCATGACCAGGAATGACTGAGAATCTAAAGTTGTATATGGTAAGAATAAAAGCCAATGATAATTTCAGGAGTGTGAAGCTAACACGCTTAGAATGAAAGTAGTTGTTGTTTTTGTGTGTATTTTTGCTCTAAGAAAATACTTAATTTAAGTGCATTGGTATTTTATCAAACAAATGCTGTCAGGACTGCATCAAGACTCCACATTGGTGCATTTCCAAGTGAAAACGCTCTATAGGATCTAAACTGAAGTGATTATGGCAACTATTAACTTGCATGTGATTGTTAGTTACAGTAAACAATACAATGAATTCATAGTCACAGATAGTCATATATATATATATATATATATATATATATATATATATATATATATATATATATATATATATATATATATGTGTGTGTGTGTGTGTGTGTGTGTGTTTGTTTTATGCTATTTATGCATATTTTCAAAGTTTGATCCAAATTCAACAAAGACTTTAGGTTTTTATTGTCAACATTTTCAAAAATCATATCAGAAAATTGAGAGTACAAACAGCTAGTTTCTACATATATTAAATACACTCTGGTCAATGGCCAGAAGTTCTCTATCAAGCTGATACAGGCTGCATGATTAACCAAACATTTTAGAAATTAATGCCAAAAATGTGAATATTTATTTGAGATTGCACGCATCACAAAACTACTGGCTTAGACATTACGCAGGAGCTACTTCAGATTATATTCCCAGGAAATAACTAGCAGTCAATCTACAGAGTTAGTTGTATTTAGTTTTCACGTTGTCCTGGATGCTGCACGTTAAAATCGGTGCTAATAAATCCGTGCCGTTTGTACCCTTAGTAATTAGATCAGTGCAAGAGTAAAATGCATCATGCAAGAGATGGAGTCAAAATGTTTAAATTTCCATTTACAAGGCCTGTGCTGGCTAATGTTCAACTGAAGGATTAATTATATGTTTCAGTATTGATTAAGGCCCCTGGGCAGAACACTAGAAAAGCATTCTCTAAGTTCACACCAGGTACATTAAAAATGCTTAAAATGTGCTCCTCTTTTCTTGCTTATTTGTGATACGGTTTTGAGATATTTCTGATTTATATATTTTACTTTGCAAGCGTATGATCTCAATGTTTTCAGCAAAGCTGACATAAGTCATGGGTGGATTTACTTTCTCTGGATTGCGGAGGTGATTGAAAGTCATTTTCTTAAGTGTGCTTCATTTTTTTCATATTTCTCATTTATGTAACCTAGAAATAATCTGCGAAGATGGATCAAAATACCACTGACGCATCCATTTGCAGTTTTTCAAGACAATGGTGTAAGATCTTTGCTCAGCATGTGCCTCATTTTCAAATGTGTCAAAGAAATGAAAGCCTTTAGGAGCTCTCAGAGGTTTTCAACAGAGACTGCACAAGTACGATATAGCTGCCTAGCAGTCCAACGCCTACACCAGTGTTCCTTGCTTCCAGGCCTACATGCTTTTAATATTTCCCTGCTCCAACACACCTTATTCAAATAAATGGATCACCATGAACTTGTCATCGAGGTCTGCACAAACCTCTCAACGACCTGGCTTTGTGACTCTTGAGCAGGGACACATGTGGAGCTTGCTGGGAAGTGGCCCTTGAGGATAATAACTAAGGAACTCTGACTTACACCACAGCAACTCATATTTTGCATCTACCAATAAGCATCCATGTATTTCTTCTTAAAACAATCCCAACAATTCAGCCACACTGTTTGTATTTTCCTTATTTTGAGTTTTTTGTCTAAATTTTGCTCAGGATTTTTGTCTCGTTGTCTTTATTTTTTTCTAAATGTAACTATCAGATTACAAAAGGATCATAGAGAATTTTGTTGCATTTTTGGTCCTGTTAAATATGTCAAAGTAGCAGCACCCCCCGCCAGCCAGTGTGGCCAGTGGGACTCTCCCAGTGAGTTTATTGGGTTGACGTCGTATGCGTTTTAAACAAACTGAATGAACTGGAGCAGCCACTCTCTTTTTAACATATATGACATTAAAAATTCACATGGTATGTGTTTTTTGATGTTGGCATTTTGTTGTCATTTTAAAGACAAGACATCTATAATTTGCACAAAAAACGTAGATTTCTAAATTGTTCACTTCTTTCCAATTAAAAAAAAAAAAAACAAAAAACAAAAAACAAAAAAACAACAACATTGGATTGGAAATCTATAAAAACTGGCAGGTTTTGCCGTAAGTCCGCCTCATTTGACCTGATGAAGGATGGTCTTGCACTTAGATCTTAGGCCCTTGTCAAGGACCTGACTTGCAGAGATCAGTACTCGAAGACAGATGATGCATCGACAGATGCACCGTCACCCATAAGCGTGCCTCCCTGATCTCCACGAAGGTATTTGTTGTTGGAGCCCTTGATGGCGATGCGTCCGTGTTCCGGGAACTCAAGGAAAAAGTCCTCTGACTTTTCTCCATCTGAGCACACTAAGCCACTGCTTGAAATATACCAGAACTTTCCGGTGACACCTGTGTAAAGATGTAAACACATGACATTTCTGTCATTTATTCAATGTGACTGATACCCTTCTTATATACATGTTCAAAGAGGATGGAGGCTGATATTTAATATGTTGTACACATGAAAACACTGACTTTTTATATTGTAGGCGCCGTCATTGAAGATCAGTGGGAAGATGTCATAGACGGATCGATTTACATCCAGAGTGTTTGAGTTCTTGTGGTGGCACACGAAGCCATTCTCCCCACGAAGGATCAGCATCGGGCGGTTGATCAGTTTCATCAGAAATAATTCATCATCGCCTACAAAGAAGGATACATATCGTTCATGTTGTGTTTAAGGGCTGATGAAGTAGTTCTTGTGGAAAACAATACACTAAATGTCACGAGAGCTGCCTGAAATCACGTACCCACTGTGTCACTGATCGCCGAGAGCTGACCGTTCTTCTTTGTACACACATACTTTCCATTACTTGCTTTGAGGGCTACCCTATGTCCTCTCCACTCAATGTCAAACATTGTGTTGACCTCTCTGAGGGAAGAAGACAGGGATAGGCAGATGGAAAACAAAAACACAGGTGGGGCAGATGGATAAAGAATAAAATGAAGAGTAAAATAAATAAAAATACAACATACTTTAAATATGTATGAGAGAATTGAACAACAAAAAAAACCAACAAAACTCTTTCCTTCCCTTGAGGGGAAAGAAAAAAGTCTCAAGTTACGTGAAAAAGCTCATAATTTATGAGTGTAAAAGTATAACGTGAGAATAATTTCAGTAATTTATGGCAGTGACATTGTAATGTTAGAAGATAAGTTGTTAAAAAAAAAAAAGCAAACCAGATTCAAAGCAACTTCTGAACAAATGTTGTTTCTTGCATGTTAATTACAAGATCCTGATACTTCTGATAATGTGATGCTGAAGTGCCAAAAGATGAAGCAACTGAAAAAGATGCTACACATTTTAAATAAATGTCCTAGAAGGCTTTTTTTCCCCACATCCAAGTGGTGCTAAAGCTCCGTAAGACATATTTTGACATATTTTAACACATCTCAGAGGCAGATGTGTTAAACATTTCCATTTGGCATGTTTTTTTGGGGGGTTTTTTTGCTATTCATATCTACAGGCTTCCAGGCTTTGTGATTTAAGGTTATTAGGGAAGCACCGACATGTAAGTTGGTGCTATAGTTACCTTTTTTTTTTTAAATGTTGGTGTAGAGAGAATCTAAGAGTTAAATTCTAGAGTTGGTAATCAATTTTGAGCAGTAAGATATAAGTCAGGATATTCAGTCAGCCTGTCCTGTCTTCTGCTGAAGCAGTTGTTTGTGTGACGCTTTGGATTCTGCACTGTTCTGACGAAGAAGGAGACGGACACGACTCTTTCAAAATGCAAAAATTACAAAGTGCAAGCCAAGTATTTCACAAACCACCACAACTGCCTTGGCTCACATGACCATTGAAAAAAGCTGATTCATTTGAACCGTCAGCCGCAGTCGAACACAGGTGGTAACTTTTTACCAAATTTCCTGTAAATTCTGAACAACCAGAAAAAACAAAGACTTTACCTTCGAAACCAATTCTCACACACAGATTTGCCAGCAAAGGATTAAATATTTGTTATAGACCATTGATCCAAAGTATGTCATAAAACATATTATTGTTTGGACGAATCCATATTTAACTCTATAAAGATTAAAAATAAAATGAGAAAGTTTTGGTTGAAAGTACTGACTTTCACTTCTTTAGTAGAAAAACTGATCATCCATTTATAGTAGATGCTGTAGAACTTGAAGCAGCTGCTTCACACCTGTAAATCAGAGACATGGTACAGGTGTATGTTAGAAATGCTTGGCCTGCATTTTGGATATGGAAATTTGGACATAAGTTGCTTGTTAATGGCCTGGTGATCTGTCCAGGGTGTACCCCTGCTTGTTGCCTGATGAGAGCTCCAGTAGGCCTCAGCAAATCCCTGTTACCCTGTATGTTGGTATGGATGGATGTTGGAATGAATGGATGAGTAGAATGGATGAATAACCGAGAGGCAACATCCTGTTTGCTTTTAAAGCCAATTTAGAAGGGCATTTCCCCAAATGACCACTAGGGGAATACTCCAAAAATTGAGTAAACTTCCATCAACCTCCCCCAAGATATAATGTTCAACTTTCCAACAGTAATAAACATAATAAACAGTATGGTACAAAATAACAGATTTTGGTCTCCATAGCTTAATGACACATCCATTACCAGGTCAGTCGGTCAGTTTTTCTTTACCTTACCACTTAGATTTAAATGGAAACCACAATTTTGTTTGTCATAATTAGGGGCGTTTTCATAAGTGACACTTGTATTGCAGTCAGTTGGTGTCGAATGGTTGCCAGTCATTGGTTTTAGCTACTTAGCACTTCGGGTGAACGAGGAGAAAGAGTCTGATCTCTCGCCGCGGCAGCCGTCACTTTACGTTGCCTCAATCTGTCTCAATCCCCCTGGTTCAGTCTTCCTGGCTACAGCCACGCCAGCTAAAGCTGCGGCTGGAGCTCAGACTGGAGCCAACTGTCCTCGTTTCAACTCTCGTTTCAGGTAACTGAGTTAAAGTTGAGCCCGTTTCAACCAACTGCCAGGCCGGTTTGTTCCACTTATGCCCCATTAATCAGGGACTGGGCAGAATCACCTCCTGCCAATATGGTGAACTTGAAAGCACGAAAGATCGGTCTTCAAAACTGGCCTTCAAAACCGCCCTTGAGAAATCGACAGATGACCTCACAGTAAACTTTGTCCTATTCTCTTTTTGCAGTCTGTGATCATAACCAATATGAGTCAAATTAACATGTTGTTGTTATGTCTGAATGATTGTTTCGGTGCGTTTCAGTGACATTTTGCAATCTACCATCAATTTTTATTAATCCAGGTAAAAAGTCTCATTGAGATTAAAAACCTCTTTTACAAGAGAGACCCGGCCAAGACGGCAGCAACGACGGTTAAATAAAACGTTTTATGTACAAACAGCACATGTCTACGTCAGGTTTGGTAACATGTACAGATTCATTTCAACAATGCAAGTTGGATCAGGTGCTCAAAGCAATTTGACAATTTGACAAATGGCTTTAATCAATTATTAAACAAATACCAGCATTCTCCACATGTTATCTTCCAAGATTTGTCCATATTGGTCAAAACACTTTTGAGCCAAATAAGCAATAGAAAAGTGCTCAAGGCAAAAAGCATTAGGTCTTCAGACAAAGATCTTAGAGTTAAACAGGTGGAGAAGTAATATTTTGGGTCATTTCCAACTACCATCACTATGTTTCTATTTTGTGAGAAAACTTTAGGGATAACTCTCACTTGATCTGTCTGTCTAAAGAAAACCATAAGGAATTTAAACGGCTATCTTTTGTTTAAAGGGAGCAGAAGCTTTAAATGTCTCTTCAGTTTAATCACACAGTAAGGATGGACTTTTATTTATTTGTAATTCATAGATGTATTTAAATGAACAGTCAATACCATATCTTTCATATGATTTCACCTTGGATTCAACAGGCTCAATTATGCTTCTTTTTCAAACTTTAAAGTTCATTTGAACTGGTACTTGAGTTACTGACCCATGAATCATTTTAATGAATTTAAATAAAAAAATGTAAATAAAATGTTTACCTCAGAAATTGTAATCTTATCCAGTCCTGCGATGTCTAAAGATTCCTTGCCCTTTAGTGTCAGCTATGTGCACTCTGCATTTGTGCAGCTCAGCTGGCTGACACAAGCTTCTACACATGGTCACAAAACAACTGTCCTTTTCTATTAATTAAAAAAAACAAAACATACAGGCACGCAAATCTTTGACCTCGGTGACAGCTACTTACACTTCTTTGGCAGTGGACTGGATCTCCCCATGAGTCACTAAAGTCCAGTAGGATCCACCATTGGTCCTGAACATAGACTTTTTGGTCTCCTTATCTATCTCCATCTGGAAGGTCTCCATGTCAGTCTCCGCATCCTGATTGGCTGAAATACTCACTCCTGGCAATAAGGGGAAAAGACACCCACTATAACTGTTATATTGTTCAGTAAAATATAGGCATTGTTGTATTATACCCTCCTGATTCAAATCCTTTTTGCAATTCTGAAAATACAAGATAATAATTGCATAAATGATCTCCATGCCAGTGCTGCTGCTGTAGCACATAATATTTGCCATATAATGTTTTACAGATCAAAATGGCAATTTATCAAGAGTGTAGTCACCCCTAGAGTTCGCTACAGAAATCCATATCTGTTTATCTAGTCTCTCTTTTTTAAACTTTTTCTACAATTATGTGTTATTCAGCTATTATCCACTCTACCGGATGGCAGTGTGGCCCTCATTAATGTATGGCATCTTGGCATGATGTTATTTAAAGGCTACGTCTGGACCAGCGGTTTCAAAATGAACACAATTAGCATCAATAATAACGTTTCAACTCTATGTTTTGTGTTTGTTTTTGTTTTTTTTTTTGGGGGGGGGGGGGGGGTAATCATCTATACTCACTAACATGAAAACGCAGCTGAAGGTGATCGTTGTAGATTGTTCTTAAAACGGTTTGCCTCCTGCACATGCATGCATTTGTACTATTGCATTACTGAATGCAGACTTCAATAACATGACAGCTGACCCTTGGGACCCCCTGTTGATTGGAATCGGACAATATTTTTACTGGCTGATATACAGTATATTTATTTCACTCAGTGCACGTATCATACACTCAGTTTTGAAAACTGCTCCCTTTTTAATTATTTAGTTATTTAATGTTTGGGTGTAAGGAGTGAATGTATCAGTTTAGAGGCTTAGCATACTGAGAAATCTGTCATCGTCATAAGTAGATCATGATGATGCAGTCACTGGGAAGCATGATGTGGAACATTTTCACAGCCTGTAACGGAATAACTTTTGGAGTAGCAGAAGCCACAACATGCTTGTCACCCTTAATGTTATGAAGCAAAGGACAAGAGGCTAAACGCACAGTCAGTGGAGCGCCTAGACTGCAGCCACTGCTATATTTAATTATTGATTCACTTAATGTATGCAGCTTTTTATCATCTGGAGAAGGACTGGAGTCACCCAAAACTGGTATTGGCAAGTCACACAGAGACATTTAAGAAAATCAGAAATCAGAACTGGCAAAGTAAATTACAATCAGTGCATCTCTAGCTAAAACCAAGGAAAAGAACGTCAGGAGTCCTTGATGTTCGTCCTTCTTGTTTACGCTGCTTCTCTGTTTCTGTTGTCTTCTAGTAATGGTCATTGGACATATTGGCTTGGTGAATCAGGGAAGAATATGCTGTGGCCCAGAAAACTACTCTGTTTGCAAATGTCTCCAACTGCATCATCATTTCTACAGGGAACAAAAGTTTTTCATGTTGTAAAATGAGGCTTTCACAGTGTGGACATTGGTCTAATTTACAATCCTTTAACAATTCAAGAGTTACAACAGGTATTGACTTTATTAGTTACTCAAGTGACAGATTAATGTTAGTCTTTGTCTTTTGTGTTAACTAAGAAGACGGCACCTTGTCAAAAACCTGATTAGATCATCAGGTCTTAAGCTTTGTGTAATTTAAATTCAATTAAATTTCTTAAGGATGCATTTTGTGTATTTTAATCACATCAAGTAACTCAAATTGCAAACTGTAATCAAAGGAAGCCTTTTCCCCAGAGGATATACTGTACAGGGGAACAAAAAGATCCAAGAACAATTTTTAGCTCATTAGAAGCCATCTGCATCCCTTGCCTGTCCCTTTATTTACTTTTAAGATGTTTTCTCTCGAGAAACGTCCTGTCATTAGCTTGTGATGTGTTTCGCATGCAAATGCAATCATGCTACCGTAGCTAAATCAAATCACAAGCATCCTTCCTGCCAATTAATTCTCTGCTCTTTCAACACAAACGTTTCTCCTGCAGCCTGTCTAATGCTGCTTACGTATCACAAACGTCCAAACTCTCAGTGGCTGGGTGGTGGCTTTGTCAGGTGCTGGTGACCGTAAAGACACATACCCTATAACTGAACTGTGTCTGCTGAAGCTCAAATTAGGTGCTACAGAAATATCCTTCAACCTTTCTCTTAATCCCGTTACAACCCTAATCCCCCTCAGTCAACCCTCCACCCTTCCTGTTCATTCGCATGCTGTAATTCCTTGAGTGGTGAAATGCAAATCTGCCCTGCAGGGCCCACTAAGCAGCTTTTAGTGTCTTGTTCCTTGAAAAACACGGAGCAGCTGCAAGGCCAAACAGCTGAAAATGAATGTTATTTTTTTCCTTCATGTTTAATAAAGATGGAGTGCCACTCTGTGGAAATATTTGCATTTTAAATATTCTTTTTTTGTGCAAAATTGTATCCAGGCGTACATTTAATAATGCTTGCAGTCAAAAGTTAGTCTGGCAATCCCTATTCCTGCACATGCAACAAGTTAGTTTCCAAATATGGTTTAAAAGAAAAGATCTTAAATAACATACTTTAGTTATTTTTATTTTTAATTGAATCTTTAAATGTTTTAAAGCTGCAGCAGGGCTAGGTTTGCTCTAATTAAACAGATTATACAATCCAGGATAAAACAGTTCAAGTTATACATATGTTTGGATAGATCCTAGGTGTAGCTGCTCCTACTTAAGTGCCAAAGGAGCAATATTTGAATTACTATAGTTTTGCGAATTTCACGTGATGGATAACTGTGAGGAGTGAGTATCTCCGAGGCTTAAAATCTGTCGCTAGTAACTGACACCTCTCAGGCTCAGATCTGCCCTGGAGTCACTTGTACTCTACTTAATCTTCAGCAGACACACAGTGATAATGACAAAGCCCATTACCACAGTGACCTCAACAATATGGTTGTCAATTATTCTCGAAACAAAATGTTGAGGAAAAATGGCAAAGCCCCCCCCATTGCTGACTCAGTTGAATAAATGCCATTTCATTGTTGTGGCAAGTTGATTTGCTTCTGTACTTAAGTAATGTTAATGTCTAAATCTTCAAAATGTATGTGTCTGCGGTCCCAAAGTAGAAAAAATATTTTGTGCAGAATTCCAACAGTGCTGGAAATCACACCTGATCTGCAATCAAATAAAACTTAAATTATGCACAAAACCAAATCTACTGAAAATAAACTACAATAAAGATGCAGCAGGTTTCTTTTTTCTTACAAACATAATAGTCCACCATTTTCTTAACAATGGAGTTGAAAGTAGCCCCACCTAGTGTCAAGTGCAGGGAAGTGCAGAAGGACTTATGACTGCTTTATTGTGAATGCAAAACCAGTTTGTCATTTTGAGTTGTTTAACCATCATATTCAAAACTTTCACTCTTCTGTAGTGTGAAGTTAAGTTTGAGTCCTTGCTGCAATTAGGAAACACGTTCCTTCAAGTTTTGTTTCCTGTTATGTCAAAAGTAAGACACAGATACTTTCATTTTCAAAAATAACACACGTTTAAGAAAGGTGTGTTACTACTTAATTACCTTGCTTGACTGAAACAAATCTTTTATTGGCAGCTTGAAAGACTACTTGTGGATGACTTTCTTCAAGATCAAACAGCTCATCTTTTCCTGGTTTGGAGCATCGGCCGGAGCGCAGCGTTCCTGTGGGGCCCACCGGGGTTAGATATTTCCCATCGCAGTCCTTGAAGGCCAGCTTCCCGGATTTCAGCTCCAGTGTGAAGCTGGTTGTGTTGGTGTTCTCCTTCACCAGTTTGCCATCGTTGCTCAGAAAACGGCTGTCGCAGGTCTTCAGGCTGTACTTGCCATCCAGGTATACCAAGGTGACCAGAGAGTCCACTCCCCAGGGAATGTTGCTGTCCACTGAGATCTCTCCGTCGGAAGCAGACAGGTGGGCATAGCGCTTACGTGCCACACTAAGCAGGCTGGCCTGTGGGTGTAAAGCCAAATGAACAGCCCACAACTCTTGCTCCCCAATGGCTTGTGCAAAGCACGAGAGGTAATCAGCCGAACCTCCAAAATAACGCAGGTAAGGCTCTGATTGCAGTGCCCAGCGGCCATCAGACTGGGGCACAATAAGGAAGCGACATTCAGGATCAGGTTTCTCTGCACCACATGTGATCTTTCCATCTTTGTCAGAAGCTAAATAGCGTCCCAGATGGCTGCGAAGGAACACAACTTGACCATCTTGCTCATCCTGCTCCAAGGTCCAGATTTGTTTCTTCTTCATGCTGATACCTGAGGCGTTTACCTTAAAGCCGAAAGCCTCAGCCGTCAGGTAGCGGTTCTCATAGTTGATGAGGCCAAACTGTAGCTTCAGAGCCCTGTTAATTCCGTTTGTGGGCATGCTTAAACAGGCCACACGTTAAGACTGCAAGCAGAGAGGTTTAGGACAGACAAGGGAAAGGGCAACCAGGGGAAGCAGGCATGAGACTGAAAAGATAAAACAAAAAGCTTTTCCTCCCTCTTCTGTCTCTCAAGCTGTGAAGTAACTCCACTTTCGTCTCTCGGTGGAGTGTTTGGAGCTCCTTCCTTTTCCCTTCACTTTCTCTCGTTTCCCGGAGGGTTTGCACAGGCACTTGCTCTCAGTTCCTTAATGAGTTAGGATTAAAATTAGCAGGACACAGCTCCTCAATCCAACAAGCCGCTGACGTCACATACCAGTGGACCAAACGCAAACCGCCCCTCCTCCCTCTCCTTCCCCAGTACACTTCCTTTGCTGCTTCATTCTCTGTTTCATCTGCATCTTTCTCCCATTTCATTCTCCCTCCCACATCTGACGTCCCCACTAATAATTCACACTGACACGCTCATTTGTCAAGAGGTCTTCTATTGGTTCTCACTCATGCTTAAATCCACATACTTGTGCCCACACAAGGATTATCCTTGCTTTGATCTGCTGGCGCATCACGCTTTAATTGGAGTTGTCCAGAGACTAAAGGTGCCTTTATTTGCACCCAGCTGGTTCTTGTTTCAAGTAAAGATTTCTTATGTTTGTTGCAAGGCACTTTTTGACAATGTGAATGGAAAGGTTTTGCATCCATGAAGTCGCATTTTGCTTGGTTTTAGCAGCTGTTGTGGAGATTAAAACTGTGTTCACAATCCGTTTCTTCATTAACAACGTTCTGTCAGTTTGGGGCTCCGACATGAGTTTTGCTTCAGGTTCTGACAGATATTTGCATTTGTGAAGACTGAGCTTAGCTAAGAGACATTTGAATGGCACAGATTTGAATGTACGTTCATTTGCCTTTTCTCCACTTTTACCTTGCTGCCTCGCTTCTAACCCATCTGTTTTCTTGCTAGTTACTGTAGGAGTAGAGGATGTGACTCCACGCCCCACCGCGACCTTTGTCACAGTGCACTTTAAGATCAACCTTTGTAAGAGCATTACCACCCTCTTCTGCAGGTTCCCGAAGATTGTTTGGGTAAAGCCAAAAAGAACTGCTTATTTTAAAATCCGGCTTTATTAAAAAATGTATAATTTGGCCTATAGTAAAAAAAGAAAGTCTTTAGTTCTACTTATTAATCTCTGTTGTTACATGCTCTCATCTATCCATGTGATTAGCATAATTGTCCCAGACCAGAGCAGGGGGTTAATAGTTATGTTAATCTAAGGGCAAAGGTTCATAGACCAAATAGAGGCTGTTTAAGGAGCACAAACGTAATAATAGCAGACTAGAGTAAGTGCAACATTTGGCACTCTGGGGCTGAATTCTCTGTTATTAAACAACACCATATTAGGGGAAACTTATAGAGATGTTATTAAAGTATGTTAGCATCCTATTGATTGCTTTTCACCCTAGAGATGCATCACATTCATTTGTCTTTCCTTTTTCTCAAAGGTCTGACCTGCTGAAATGGATTTTTCCTGATTCATATTTAGAATAAAGGCCTGCTGGCTATGTACTTCAGCTTTAATTTTAGCCTCTTGGCCTTTGTTACTTCATAACATCAAACATTTTCAGCATGATGATGCTCTTGAAAGGGTTGGATTTGCCCAAAAACTCAATGGCATCAGTGATCAGCACCTTCATCAACTAGGTAGTGGCAGATGGAACAGTTCATATGGGGCATCACTGAGAGCACATGGAATCATCGGGGCATCCTCCATCCTTCCAAAGGTGCCATCAGCTCCAGTCAGACCACCTGCTTTGATGCGTCTAAAGCCAGCAGAATGTTTGCTCTAAATGTGATTTCCATTATATTGTAGATTCTAGAATAACACCACACATGGTGCTAGCTTGATGCTGTAGCTCTTCGATTGTTCGGATCAGCATCGTGGGGTTCTGCAGCATCTCTTCAACCTCAGCCTGAGTCAGGAGAAGGTTCCAGTGCTGTGGAGGGCATGCCTTGTTCCTTGTGCCCTGTCTCGTTCCAGTATCAAATGATCTCATCCGTCTTCTTCTAATGACCTCTATCCCTAAAATCTCACATCATGAAAGTCTTGGAGAGACTTTTTTGGCCCATATGAATAAGCAAACAAGCACCTTCCAGAACCCACTGCTGGCTGCTTATTGTCGTGGAGTTGGAGTTGAAGACGCAGTTATACACCTGCTTCAGTGACCCCATCTGGACAAAGCAGGCAGCACTGTGAGGATCATGTTCATTTTTTCTGTAGTGCATTAACAGCATCCAGTTGGCATTAGTACGTCAGAAACTCCAGAAGACACATCTTCACTGGTTGTCAAAAATGTGATATTATACCAGAGTGGATTGTGACATTTAACTTGTTTGATGGGGTTGCAGATAAAACCAGCTATTACTATTATTCATACCACCAGTGATGAATACATCTATACCTATATACATACATTTTAAAGATGGTCTTAAGCTGTTTGATGTGACTGAGTGATCTTCCTTGAATGTGAATGTCCATTACAGTTATCTATTCCACTCTCCAAACATCCTTCAGGATCTTCCAGAGTTGATATGTGGACTTGGATACATGAATATATGTGACACAACTACGTTAAAGATGACAAAGTGATGGAATTTCATCATCATTTTTAGCAAAAGCACTTTTATGGCTTTTATTAACCATATAATTATTCAGGAGCAGGAGAGGCATTGTAATCTTACTACACATTTCTAGTTCTTTTGTGTTTGCTGTTTTACTCTGGGTAGCTTCTGCAGAAACATATTAGATGCATTTTTTTTTTTTTACATCCATAGAAACTTTTTTTTATTTTGTCAGACTTGTCAGTCATAAATACACCTAATTCACTCATAAAAATCCTTTAAAGTATTCACTTCATCTCCAAATTACCATATTTTAAGTTTTTTTGAAAGATGTCAGAATCTTCAACGTGACTGAGTGACACTGGTAATGTTCTCATGTGGCTAAACCGTTTTAATTCGTCAGGTCACTCTCACAGGCATTGCAATTTTTAAAAGTTTTATCTCCCACAGCTTTAGCCTGAGTAGTGCACACTAGTAAATATTATCTGTCATGAATTGGGTAAAGAAAATACTTAACTTATGCCACAACCATGATTCATAAATACAGTATACAGTGCACTACCTGGATACTTCTCCTTGCATTATCAGTCTATCCCCACTAGGTGGCAGCATTTCTTACAAGTAGATAGTGATCTTAATATCCAAATTATAGGAAGTGACGTCTCGCCAGAGATTAGTTATTGGATTTTTGGAAGAATAAGATGGTATTCTTTGTCTGAACAAGTCTGCTGTCTCTCACTATGATACAACGAGAGCTGATAATAACCGATTACTTTAATACATTTAATATATATTTTGTCTTTATTATATTGTATTGTGTTATGTTGTATTTATTTAAGTTTGCTGTAGAAACGGACCACTTACATGAAATCAATGTACCACCAGTGCATCCGAATTATAGTATATATAAAAACTGTGTCAATAATATGTTGAACTGGACGATTTCCAATAAGTGTTTAATCAGAAATACTGTACACAAAATAAAAAGAAGAAAAAAGTCTTTTTGCAAAAGTGTTTTTGCAGGAAAGAAGATATATAATATTGAAATTATTTTAGTTGCCAAATCCATTATTTTATTTTGGAACATTTCCTATCTTTCGATTATTATACATTAATATGCATTTTTGTAAAAAAAAAAAAAAAAAAAGAAAAAAAGAAAAAAAATATATGCATCCCTCTATTGCTGTTACGACTGATGCCCGGTAGGTGGCACTGTTGTCCACATGTTGTAACTAGTTTGTTAACTGTCAGTATTTGGCGTCTTTTGTTTACCTTGGATATACTGGTGAATAGGGATTGCTAAAACAGGTGAATGGTAATCATACGTGTAATAGATTAATTTCGCCATGCTTGAAATTATTCCAAAGTTAGAATTACTTCTCAGGTCTTTAATTTTACTGTTTCCTCATGCAAAGATAAAGAGAAGAACCACAAGGGTTTGATAATGCAAATAATATGTAACCTGCCCTTCAAATGCCCCCAGCTGTCTGGGTTGCGCTGCTTTCCAAGATCTGGTAACCATTAACAACACATCTATCTGTGGTAGCGGTCCAGTAGTCATGTCAAATCATGGGTGTAAATGTCTTCTTGTTTTGTGTATACAGTATTTCTGTATCAGTGCCATTCTACACTCCTGCCATGTATCCAGGTGGAGTTAGGGATTTAAAAAGAAAATGATTTAAAGAAGTTGGTTAATCATAAACAAACATAAACATGCATGTGCACACATGTTCACAGATCTACTCACGAACAGATCAAATGGTGAGCTGAGGTCTGGCCTTTAAGGCCATGAACATGGTTTAATGTGTCCTTTATGATTATTTAATTTATAACTGTCCTGGACCTTTCCAGATAAGAAAATTTGTCAGTTGGTTGCCATCCATTAGCACCTTCAGACTGCATCTATTAGCCTGCCATGTGCTCAGAGCTCCATTTAAAGGGCCAGCACCCTCTCTGGTTAGGCTGTATTATAAAGTCCTTTCAGAGTAAAGTCAAGGTTGTCTCATGAAAAATTTAGATGAGACACTACTCAAAGGACGACAGTGCAAATGTTTGAAATGATCACAGAAATGACATTTAGGTTTGATCATAAAAGTCCACTTCAGATGTGAAGACAAAGCATCATTTTAGAATAAAGTTACTTGGGAAAAGCTGCATTAATAAACTCATGTGAACTCATTTTCTGAAAAATTCAGTAATGTTGCAGTTTACTTTTTCGTTCGTTCTTTCTTTCTTTTTTTTTTTTAAATTATTCTGCCAACACATGCCAGTTTCCTCTGGACAGTTGTGTCCTTGAATCAAATTCAGACAATCGTAATTATATAACAAGAAGCCTCACTTGTCTTGTCCTACATAGTGTATCAGATTCAAAAAATGTCCTTTATTTGCTCTCTTGTGCTCCCATTGGACCCTCCGGCGGCCCCCCCTAAAATCAGCAGAGGAAAACGGTCCATGACACATGCAGTAAAAGTAACAAGACTGTCTTGCCTGGATTCTCCTTCCTCAGCAACCTGGTGCTCACTGACCCCATTAATCCAGGTGTTCATTCATCTACTGGGCGATCCTCCCACAGGCCTCTAACGGCACACCCCCGCTGTGTTTGCACAGCGCCAGCCCAGCCCTGCCGCGGCCTTCTCACTCATGTCCAGTGTAGCAGACTCTGGTCCTATAACTGTGTAATTGGGGCTGCCAATAAGCTCAGTGTGAGGATCCATATAAATGAGCCTTGGTAAATGTCAAGCCTTTTAAAACTCAGTTGCAATGCCACGTTTATGTCGCAGACTGTCATTTGTTTTGAGCATGACCCAAACTTGTCTCAGCAGAGTAAAGACGGAGGGCTGCTCGTGCAGCAAGAGAAGGTGGTGTAACTCAATTTGAGGTTATTGCTGTCAGTTCAATGCATTATTGACAAAGACACCTCATCTCTCAGGCAGAGCAACCTGTAAATAGGCAAGCCGTAAAATAGGCAATGTTTTTCATTGATTAAATTGCAGAGTGGTGGACAGTGCTCAGCTGTGCGCAGAAAGGGCTCTTGTTTCTATGCAGACAGGGTGAGCTTTAAGGGACAGGGATTCTCACATTAATGTCTTCTTTGGCTCACTGGCTCTGACATTAGGTTGGATATGAAGCCTCAGCTGCTCCTATGTTGACATTTAAATGTGTCGTTTATGAAAAAAAAAAAGAATGACTATATGATTTAGAATGGCAGGTATATCTGTCCGTCTGTAAAAATGTGCTTGTTTACATGTGTTTTGTGATAATTTCTTAGTAGGTGTGAGATTGGATGTCTGGCTTTGTCTTTATGTATGCTTCCTCTTTTTTCTTTTTTTTTTTTTTTAGCTGTGCATGCATGGATACACATACATATTACTCAATGTGCACACACATCTCCACATGAAAGTCTGGTAAATCTGAGGTTTGAGTACATTGCTTTTCGTGAGTTACAGACAAGACGAGGTCAGAAAAAACAACAACAAAACAAAAGAAAACTGATTTTTTTTTTAATTCTTTGCATATAGACCAAGATATTTCATGTTTTGTCTTGTTTGGTTCATTTTGCCTCTCAGGCCTGCAACACATTCTAAAGAAAGCTGTGATAATTATTGACGTGTTTTCATACTGATGTTAACAGTTGATTGTAATAAGGATTTAATACAAAAGCCAAAACTCATGAAAGGCCAAGTCTTTAAAGAGAACAACTGGGCAGAGGTCTTGTCAACAATTCATGAGAGATATGTTTTAAAATAATGTTGTACAAAGAAACATTGAAAGTGATTTGCATATCTCCTCTATTGTGCTTAATATTGTTAAACCATTTAAGGATCTTGTGGAATTTAACTGCGCAAAATGCATGGATGCAAGCCTAAAATGTACAACTAAAATCAGAGATTCTTCAGAATACACTGCACCAAAGCCCTGTTATTGATCAATAGCTGATATAACGACGTGGGCAGGGGATTTATTTGGTAAACCTTTGTGAGGCACTTGCATCCTGACACATTCACAACTGCCCCATATAAGCAGCCTCATGTTAAAATTGTCCAGACATGTCGTTACAAAGCGGTAAAAATATTACCATCTTAAGTCCTTTTGAAATGCGTTAAAGGCCTGTAAAAAAGAGGAATCTACCTATATTATCTAAATGAAGCTGATGAGAGGAAAGATGAACTTGATTTGGTACTGTTAGTAAATAACAGGATCATAGTATTTGTTTACCTTCATCATTGCATCCCAGCTTATTTTGATGTGGTTTTGCAACATTGCACCCCTCATTTCTTCTTTCGGAAATTTTTACTGCTTTCCCACATGCAGAGGCTGTAAAAGTGAGTGATTTAAACACAAGTGAGTAAATACTCTCAGTTGGCTACATCAAATGCTGATTCAAAAGCTTCAGTTAGTTCCACGTTCCTTAGAGGGTCAGAGGAGCATGTGTTGTTTAGTTTCTCAGCCTCTACTGAGGCTTGGATTGCTATGCATTGGCAGTGCAGAGTTCTTCATAAGTTGATAGCATGGGGACTAAAATTTAAAAGAAAAAAGTGGTAATGGCAAGTGGCTGTAGGACAGTCAAGGAGGTCAGCAGTCATGATGATATGGAAGAAGAGAGCCACAGTATGTAGCATGAACTCAGCCAAGTAGTATAATCATTCCCTGTCTGCATAAGCCCTGAGCACTTGCTGTGTTCGTCTACACACAGAAATGCCATTTGTCTTAGCTTGCATAAACACACATGCACACATTCCCTTTTAAACAGACTTGCGCTGCTTGTCTGACAAATTGAGCACATTTGTTCACCAGGAAAATTTTCATTGAGCAACTGGGTCTTCTCTGTGTCTCCTCTTGTTTCTCATTGAGAGGATTCCTCCCCTTTCTGTAGCGGTGTAAATTGTTTACGGCAGGAAGTGCCTGGCATCCTCTCACTTGGCATTGGGAGACAGTGATTTGGCTGCCGCTGGTATCCCGACGTCGTTCACAGTCCCAGCGCCTGCTGCAGTGTAATTCATGTGCTTTTGGGAGACATTCTTACCGTAATGAAGAGCATTTTTGTTGATTATTCTGTCTGCTTTTGATTACGCCTTGGCTGGCCCCTGAAATCTACCTGGATTTGTTGCTCAAAAATGATGGCTGGAAAAGTTATATATCTTAGTTCAGTGTGCCAGATACATATATAGATATTTAGGTTAATATGATTATTGGCTTGGACTTTGTATGGGTACGTACATTATGTTAAAGGACTCAAATTGGGATCTGCGATAAAAGACCTCAACCTGTCGTTAACATGCAAGCTAACTCTGTAAACAAACTGAAATCATGAATCGGCAGTGACGAAGCGTTCGCTGCAGCGTGTCGAACGCTACTGAGCACACCACGAAACTGATCAATGTCGCGTGGCGTAAACTATAATATACAACCTACGCTTGTGCAAACGGATGGAGGTTTGCAGTGCAGAAGGGGGCAGAGAAGAAAATACAAAGTAATATTTTGATATTTGAGTTTTTAAAAATCAATTATTGTGGTACGACAATTTTTAATCTAGAGGCTACATACAGCTAACCAGTCTAATGCGAATCTAGAAATGAAGAAAATTACAGTTCCAGAAATGACCACTAGAGGCTCGATCCGAAAGTGAGTCAGTCTTCATTGAGCCCGATGTTTAAAAGAGGGACCAACTTCATAGCAGAAATGAACATATTTACAGCCTGCAAAACAGTTTTTGTCTCCATATCTAGACTTCACAGTCATGACAACTATACAAGGATTTAATGTTTTTACTCACCTCACCAGCTAACGTGATATCAAATTTATTCATCATTTGGGACGTGGTCTTTTGACTGACAACTGGCTACAGGTAAAAGCGAACTGTCATCACTTTTGGGTGATGACACCCACCCTAAAGTGATGACAAACCTTAAGGGTTTGAGGGTGAAGCTTAGAAGAGCAGCATATCAGACTGAAACCAACATCCCATTTCAAATGCAGCCACTAAAACAATGTCCGAATCAAGCGCTTCCAGAACAGAAACGAGGAGCGGTGCAGCGTCGCTGGGACCTGTTGTTGCTTGGCACGATGCTTGTGGGACTAAGCTGGTAGACTAGCCTGACCGCGGGCAGCTGCGAGTGGCCTGGATCTGTAAGCATTGGGCTGAGTAAACACAGATCACGCAAGAGCTCCCTTAGCCATAGTTTCAGCTCTTTTGTTTCAGACATTGTTTAGTGAGAGACAAATTAAATTAGGATGTTTGGAAAGATTTAATCGGAACGATCCTTTGTCATAATTTAGCGTAAATGAAGCCATCCCAGCTAACTTACGGTAATTAAACTAAGGTGGGTGTCTTCCAGCCGGCCAATAACGCTGCTTGCTTCACGCATTTGTTGTGTTCATGGTTAAAGTAGACATCAAATTGCCATTTCCAGGCATTTTAATGTAATGGTACTAATGTACGGTACTTCTGCATTCGTTTTGCATCCATTGTACCTCCAAGAAGTTTGCAAATAATTTCAAACAGCAAAGAAAAAAATAATCACACATAACACAACTCGCTTTAAATGAGATGTTGTTGTCTTTACGTGTTTGGTTGGATGTTTGGAGGTTTTTCAGTCTTCTTGATAGTAAACTTTCCAGATGTTTCCTGGGAGGAGTGTCAGAATTGGATCAAAGCAGGAACGCCATGAACTGTAGGAACGACAACAACAAAGATTACATGCTGATGTTTCTGTTTGGGAAGGTGGTGGTTGCACCCTCACAACTAAATATGCACTTCTTTCAAGACATTATGCATGCTGATTACTCTTTTTCCTGGGGGGAATACTGAAAGGGTTGGCTCTTAAAAAACAATGCAGTGTTGATATTTAATACATATTAACACTAGACCCTCCGTATTACCGTTTGCCATTGGCATGCATAACTGTAAGACGAAAGCCCACTTTGATTGACACATAGAGTTGCCGATGTTTACTTTAATCTTTAAACATTTAGCATTGCATGCATTCATTTGGGTCTCACAGACTTGCTGGCACGATAACACAACACTCAAAGTATTTATAAGTCATTATATGCTTAATTTATCTGGTGATGACATGATGAGGTCAGCCCCTATTGTTCATCCACCAGTGACATCAAATGGGATGTCAAACACACTCTGGAAAAGAGGATATTGGTGTCTTCAAGGTGTAAACAGAATTTCTGCCATTTGACCCTTGAGATGGATGCTGCATTGTCTGAATACTGCTAGCTCTTGTATAAGCACGCCATTTGCTGTCTGCTGAAGTGCTAAGCCTGCTGGGGCTGTTTGTGCTGAGTAAGCATGTATTTTCTTGAGCATGCACCACCTGTCAGCAGCACCGCAACTGTATGTGGATGTGTTGTTCCGTGCGTGTTACATTCCCAGACAATAGACCATGCAAGAGTTACAAGCTATGACTTGTAGCACACACCAAATGTTTGAAGTCAACAGCACCAGTGAGCTAAAAGCAATAAGAGTTTGGCAGTCTCTTACTAAGGAGCTTTTAGACAAAGTAATTATATTCCAAAAGCGTTTGTGCAAGTGTATTCTTACGTATAAGCGTACACGCATCTTTCCCAGGGGGAGGTACCAGATCCTATTACATTATCCACCGCACATCAAAGGGTTAAAAGCTGTCTGGCTCTATAGTCATTAAGCTCTCTCTCAGCCACAGTAAATCAACGCTGCGCTGGCAACAGCTGCTCTGATCACCTATTAAAACTTCCATAATGTTCTGTGTGTACAGAGTGGGGCCGGTAAGCTGACACTAACCAATAGACCCCAGATAAAGGCCATATAGAGCTGCTCTGGCTCGTATGGTCGTCAGATCAAATGAGAGTGGAAATACCTCATTCACAGATACACTTCTATCTTCAGGTACTAGACAGTATATTAAGCTTTGAACCTAGTTTGTTGAAGTATTATACACTTTTTTTCCCCCCAAACGTTTAACAAAATGTCATGACATGTAAGATAGACTACAAAAGCTCTACTTTAAATCATGCATTTACAGCTGTGTTTACAACAGATGGTTCTAGTAGGTGGAGTCGGACACTTTTAACGCTTTTTTAATGCTTTTCCAGACATCCAAATTGCGCCATTATCACTCAATGAAAAAGTGGCTAAATAAATAAATATAAGTAATGTGACAGCACTCAGTGACTTATTGGGAGCAATGCTCTAATTCACCTCTGAGGAAAAAAAAAATAAAGAGGGCAACCTGCCAAAGACCTAAGGTGTAGCAACATTTAAAATTGAGCGATGAAAAGCAAAAGGCAGCCTGCCAATACACGGTTGCAATCTGGCGTAGCAGCATGGTGGTATAAGGGCCATGAAAAATTATCTGGATGCTGTAAGTAGTTAATTGTATTGAACTGTGACGGTATAAATGAGTGGATAGTTGCTACCACGCTTGGCTGGCTGATGTCACCGCAGTCACTGCATTGAAGCTGCTTTTATTTTCAGGAAGCACTCAGTAACACTGCACATGGCCTACACTTGCAAAAGTTATAGTAGTATCAAAAATATACATCTTGCTAAGTGAGCCTCTCCATATATCCATGTGCCTGGCAGTAGCTTTAAAAAATGCAACACAGGTTTAATCCTCATAGAATGGCTTAAAAAAATCTGGAATAGTATTTTAATCATTGAAAACAGAGAGGAAAATACATTGAAGCTTTCTGTAGACATCCTCAGCAGTAGTTTGTAGAGGAGAAATGGATCACGTTAACCTGCTGCACTGATCCTGACCAGAAAATTGCATGAAAATCGATAGCAGGATCAGCTAACTGGACTGCTGTCAGTCTTTACAGTAGCAGACTCTCAGGAGGCTCGTCTCCATGGAGACGCAAACTGGGCATGAGACTACCCTCAGGTGAATTCTCTGTGTGGCTCTGCCAACAGAATTGGTCCTTTTAAGGTTTCATTTTCCTTCTTGTCCACCTCTTTCTTTTTCCCTCACTCTTTCACTTTCTCTCCAACTGTTCAGCTGCGGTCTCTGAGCCCAACTTCTCCGTCTCTTTCTTTCATTCACTCACTTTTCTGTGACTCTCCCACTGACAGGCTGTATGGTCAAAATTCAACAAAAGATATAAGGTGAAATTGGGTCTCCATAACATCAGTCACAGGCAATTTAGGGGATGGACAGTGATCCGCCCCTGCTAACGCTGCAGGGATGTTTGTCAGCTGATCTCATAGTGTAAGCACATGCTGTTCTATTCCCTTTTTGTTTTTTTTTGTTCTCTCTGACATGTTTTATTTTTTCAACCCACTCAAACATGCTGATTTTATTCTTTTTTTCAAGATCATTATCTGCCTCATTAAAAAAATAGACATATACACACACACACACACACACACACATACACACACACACACATAAATATATATATATATATACACATATCTATATATCTATATATCTATATATATATAGATATATATACAGATATATATATATGGATGTATGGATGTGTCTGTTTCTTGCATCAGAAGGTGCATTTAGTGCTTTGATTCTGTCTCAAATTTAGCACTCTAACCCCACTTGATTTGTTTGAAGAAGAAGAAGAAGAAGAAGAAGAAGAAGAAGAAGAAGAAGAAGAAAAAAAGAAAAAAGCAAGGATGTTTCCAAAATGTCTGATCAAAGCCTTGCTTAGTTGCCCAGGGGCTTCATCTCATGTTGTTAAGATGTCCCATTGCCAGCCATGGAGCCTATGATTACCTAGTATCTAAGCAGATTCCATATTTTTAAATTGCGAGATATAAAGAAAGGGAAATGAAAGAAGAGCTGTTCCTTGGACATGGAATGTGTTTAAGCACTCTGGCAACCAGCGGTGGAGGCCTGGCAGCAAGGAAGTATTCTTTTATATCCTGCTATAACAAGCATTTTCATGCATACAGAAGCATGCAGGGGTTCGTGTCGTCTCTTGTTTCTCTTTAACACAGTTTCTCCTCTTGTGCCATCATATGCTCTGATATCCACTGCACAGTTAGGTCTTTGTGTGTGCATGTGCATGTGCATGCAAGCAGCAGCCAAGGGAGTACATCTGTCGTGGTCAAAATTGCAGTTCCTCGACTGACCAGCAGTGGTTTGCTCCAAAAGTGAGTCGATCGCCATTGGCCCAAGCGTTAAAACGTCTTTAACTTTACAGCACAAATAAGAACATTTAGAGCTTGAAAGAACAAGACAAAGTGTACAGTGCATCAGAGAAAGAACCACACACAAAAATTCCAGTCCACATTTTTGTGCTTGTATAGTTATGAATGAACGTGACTGTATGGACAAAGACAGGCTCATAATCCATAGGCCCAGGGCCGCAGCTATTGTATTGTGATAAATGGACTGTCGCCTGTCCCTGTAGCCACAGGGCACCTCAGAGCTCCAACGGGAGCCTGCGGATGCTTGGTGGCCTGTATCCTAGGTTTCCTGTCTCCTGATTCAGCACCAGCTGTGTTCTCCAGCAGGAAAAAGAACACGGAAAAGGCAAAAACAACCCTCTGGAGATTTGTGATATAGTATGACCCCAGATAGACTATATAGTCTTCCTTTTCCTTGACAACAAGTATTTCAGAGAAAGGATTTTCATACACTTAATATAAGTGATGTCATGTTTGACTAAGATATATATAAAATATAATATGGCAAATTGTGGAAATAATGAACAACAATGTTTCATTTTGTAATGAAATAAAAAAAAAAAGAAGAAGTTTTTTTTTTGGATCATTTAATCTCATTTGAAACCATTAATCAAAAGCTGAGTTTTGCAAAAATAAGCTTTATTTCTGACAGATTCTATGACCTTGATCCTGGCTGACTCTACGTCCAGAAGCTACTCCAGTATTTAAGGAAATAGAGCTTAATGGCAATAATGGCAGGCGTGCCAGCGGAGCCCTGGTAGTGACTGTGGTGGGCTGTCAGAAGGAGGGCGCTTTGTAGCAGCACTGTGTGGTTGAATCTCCTGCTCACTCCATAATGGAACAGCTGTTTGGAGAGTGGTGCGCCGGGGTGCTGGAGCACAGAGTAAATAGAAAAGAAGAGCAATGTAAACAGAATGGGATGGTGGGGGCTGCTTCTGTGAAAGGGGATAAACACCCCAGAGAACTCAAAGGAGGGGTTGTCAACACAGGAATGCACAAACACCACAACACAGGAAGAAATGGGGGATGCATTGTGAAAGAACTAGTACATTTTGCTCTGTCTACATTTCCCATACACAATCCTGACCTGTTAATTTTTAATCTATTTGGATAATTATAACAGATGGGACTGAAGTATCACAACTGACATCAGAGTCAATTACTGCTTTCCAAAATAAGAACTCGTCGCCTAATGAACCGAATTGAATATGTAGCAATTTTTTGATTCCTATAGTCTAGAAAATCTTTGCAGTGTAAATAAAAAAAATACCATTTATAAACAAACAGTTAAATGAATAGGTAAATTAGAAAATAATCTTGCCGTTTGTCCTGATATCCTTTGTAGACGAATTAATTTTTCAGTCCTTTTTGTTGGACAGGAAAAGACCAAGATAGTCTTCCATCATCTACAACTCTTCTCCCGGGATGGACATAGAGTTCAGTTTATTAATACTATAATAATATAAAATCCACTTTGCCTTTCAAGACGAGGCGACTATTTCCATACCAGTGTCACAAAGCAGTCCACCAGATGTAGACCCACTTCTAGTATTTCTGGAGTATCAGGACTCTTGAGTTTACACTGGAAGTCTGAACTGTACAGAATAAATGAAACTCAGGAAAATGCAGCCCACTGCAGTGTTTCTTTGCTGGCATCCACCCTGTCAGACCCAGACTTTGCATTTGCAAAAACTATGTTCTATATATCGAGTAGTCAATAATAATTAAGTCAGTTTTGCATTAATTTATCTGTATTATCTAAAGCTTCTTACTCAGCAGTGCAGGTTCAACCATGTTTTAGGTGCTGGGGATATCAATGAATACGATCTTTACAGTGGAACCTACCCTTTTGAGATGGTAGTCTGTTGAAGTGAGTAGGCGATTGCATCTTCAACCTTACACCAGAGGGATATGCATACTGCAGCGGGTCCTGGGAGGTCTTGAGGAGGAATGGGATGGCAGGGCAATGGTCTAAACTCGTGTAGGGGAAATGAGTGACATTTCTTAGATTGTTGAATAAGGCAGGGTGTCTTCCACAGCACAGGAACCTTCTCTTGACTCAGGCTAAGGATGAAGAGATGCTATAGAATCTCACATAGCTGGTCTTTGGCAGCACCCAGAACACTAGAGCTGTTGCCATCTGGACCTTTGTTGTGGTTCGTTGTTCTCACTGACTCTTCAGCTGACTGCTGTAGAAACATAGGCTGGAGGAAAAGGCAGGGTTGCATTTAAGTGCTTCTCAAAGTGGAGGAAGATGATGATAAGGGTGTGTTTAGGTTCTCTCCTTGGGCATGGTGTGACAAGACAGCAGTAGGTCCAGGGGGTGTGTTAGGGTGGTGTGGTTGGGGACAGAGGAGGATAATGCTGGGCTAAGATAAATCCTCTAAAATACATATTCAGCTCACTGGCTCAATCCAGACTTTTATCACTTTGGCAGCCCCTTCTCCTTGAGGTCTTTTTCAGTCTTAACCACAAATTATTCACATTGTCCTGCTGGAGCTTGTTCTCAAGCTTTTTTTTTTCTTTTACGAACCTCCGTATTCTCTCTTAGCTTTACTTTTGTGTCTCTATATAACTCCCCATCTCCCTCCCTGAAGGATTGCTTGCTCTTGTTCAGCAGTTCCTTCAGATTACTTGTGATACAGGATCTGTTCTTTTGGAAGCGCCTCACATTCCCGGTGAGGATGATGTTCTGTGCACACACATTCATAATCTCTCTTACATACTCGCTTACGGCATTGATGCCATCATCATATGGCACACAGTGCATACAAGTTTGTGGCCTCAAAGCACTCCTTTAGATTTTTTGCTTTTAGATTCCTGCTAAAAAATTAGTGTGGAAGTGGAAGTCAGAAGTGTCAGAATATATAGTAGGGCAAAGGAGCTGTATGCACTTCTAATATTTGTTGATGATTACTTAATTGTTATTCAGAAATAAGCAGATTTTTGATGGTAACAAATTCTGTGCAGACACATTAAAATGGTACATCTGCACAGATATCGATCTAATCGCATTGCTAACAGTTCAATTTGCAGGGTTCAGACGTGCTCCTTCACAGTGTTCGAGATCACACCATCTGTTGTCAGCAAAAACTGTACATTCCTCTTTTATGGAGTGTTTCAGCGATTTCATAATCGATGACAGCATCCCATACAGTGTCACTAATCTGATGAGAATGTTTGTCCTTGGCAGCCAGCAGTCCCTTGATTTTGTTGTAATTTCATTTTCCTGTCATTTTCTTACCGTGTTTCCGAATGAGTAATCTGAGGCAATTCAGTGCTCTTATGTTTCAGTGATAAGGGCTTTTCACCCAGAATGGTTCCAGTGCTAGTTGGATGCTAGAGGCAGACTTGGCACTGGTGTTTTTGCTTTTCGACCACCTGCTGTGAGGAAAGTACCAACTCTGCGCCGAGAAACCTGGTGCGATGTTGGCCCTAAAACCTTGCTGGGCCAGTTGGAAGAACCGTTACGTGATGGGTGAGGGGAATGATTATTGTAACCAACCAAAACAATGCAACAGGCATATTTAAACAACCTCTGTGAGTGTGGTTTAGTTAAGTTACAACAGCAAAAAGTAGAACCAATGAATCTAAACTGAAGCAGCAGTGGAGCGAAGAGGAAATACATTTTCTCCTTGGTGTCTGGTCATCAGCTGAGGTACAAGAAAAGTTTGAAGACAAAACCAATACTTGACTGGCTGCATGGGGGCATGGCATTGGTGGGGTTCCAAGGTAGCGTGAATCAAATCCCAAACTTCAACAAGATGGAATAGTTGTTGTGAGGGATGTCGTGCTCATTTTAAGGAGTTCCTGCTTCCGCTTCGGTGACATAATAAATGACGATGGTTCTACAGTGCTCTCCAGCCAGTGGAAAAGCATGCCAGCTCTTTGTAGAACCTGTTTGGTACTGGCTTTAGCACCGGCCCAGAACCAGCACTAGCACAGATTCTGAGTGGCATTACTGCACACTCCTTTTTTGCAGAGCCTTAAAATGATACGTAATTGTCACAAGGAGGGACAGGGACTGCAGTCTGAAGTTACTTTGGGTGTATTTTTTTTTCTAAATTGAAGGTATGGATGACTGCACAGGCTATATTTAACAAGAAATAAAAAGCTCCTCAGTGTTTGCTTTAAAGGATTATTATTAATCATACTGAGGATTCTCCCTGGCCATAAACTGTTCCCATTTTTGCATTTTAGATGCATTCGGCTAGATCAATTCAGTGCTATATTAGAGGCTTCTGTCCACTGTGTCTGCCTGAAAGCTGGGTAGAAAGGTGTCAGAGTCCTGAATTAAGTCTTGCAGCCATCTCTCGGTTAAATACATAACACAGCATTCTCAGTATTCCTGCTCTGTTCTTGTCAGGGCTTCAAGCTCATCCGTTTCATTTCTAAGAGACCTCACATTCCTCATGACAATTGAGGGAAGGGATAGATCAAACCTCTTCCTTCTTGCTCCTACCGTACATCAGGGCCTTTCCTCTTCAACTCATCTGGGATTTCAGGTCTCACTTTAGCCAGCAGGGGTCCATTGGAAAGCTCATTAAACAGGCCCCACATGTAAACCAGTCTTCTGTTGCCATGGCACTCTCTCATCATAACAGGTGCTACAAAATATCTGCATGCAAAATTTACTAATAGTGCTATAGAGGAACATACACAGAAAAATATTCAGTATAAACAGGAAAATATAATAAAACTGGAGCCTCAGTAGCAGGCTGCCACTAGTGTGACACATTCTAGCATTACATTTTGCATTAATATGACTTGATTTTGTATGTAACAAATTATAAAGCTAACTCATCTCCCTCTGCAGAGGGCCAACAAATTTTGTTTTATTTTATTTTCTTATTTTTATTTATGAGCTTTAGAGCGTTTCCAGCTGTCCTCCACTTACAAATGGGACACTACGAGAAGGCGCCTGACCCCTTTTACAACAGGCTGTAATTTTTCCTGCTATTGTTAGGTCAGTAGAGTACTGTTAACAGTGAGAGAACGACTGCAGCTGTTGGAACAGTATTACTTTGTAATGCGTCAAAGGAGACACAGGAAAACATTCATGCATGTTATACAAAACCCCAGATTTAAGCACTGAGGTCAATTTAGGAGCGACAAGTGACAAGCAGCCCCTATGACTGAATGCTCAACTGCTCCCGACTGTCATTTTTTCCATAGCTAGATCACATTTATAAATGGATCTGGAAAATACTTAGTCTTTTGAATTCAAAGATCCATTTAAAACTGTTGCCATATCCTAATTATGCTTTTGTCTGTGTGTTGCAAGTTGGGTTGTTATGTGAGCAAAGCGATTTGGCCAGATGCATATTCCAGAGAGTTTAAAACTATGTTGCTAAAAAAAAATCTCTTCTTTTTATTATTAACTAGAGCATTAAATTGTTCATCCACGTGAACATGCCATTCCCTCCTTTCTGAAGATCTCACAACATTTTGAGATTGAGATTTTTTTGCTGCCATGTTTACAGGGTGGCAACATTACATCGGAGTCTGTAAGCAACGCGCGTAGCGAGGAGCAACCATAATCCCGTGTAGTATTGTGAAAAGCTTGGTTAATATAGCTGATGCCAAATCTTTACAAGCCTCTAATAATGTGCACCAGAGAAATGGATTGGAGGTGGCATGGCTGGATCAGAGCCACAGCGACCAAAGAGCTGCACAGTTGGGGAGTTGACTGCATGCAGACATGTTTCCACACAAAACAGGAGTGTGCACTAGTGCCATCCATGTGCAGGTGGATTCACCCAGCAGGTGTTTCATTATTCAAATCACTCATGAGGTGGATGCATGTTAACCTGCACAGACAAACCTTTGGAGCTTTTTGCACTTAGTTATTATACGACTCCATGTAAGTAAAATTGTCGGAGTTCAGCCTCACAAAGACACTCAGACTATAGATTTCAGTCTCGCATAGCTTTACATAGCGTTACTCTAATATTTGCACATTATAAGCCTAAATGTATATATCACTGATACTTTTCTACAGAGGTTGATCGTTTGCATGCTTTCAAACATATATTATTTAAACTCTTTTGTTAAAGGAATATTCCAGAGTTTATCAATCCTTGTTAGATGGTGAGGAGTGTAACCTTAGCAAACAGAACCATATAAATCAAAGTAGTTTTGAATGAGAACAGAATAGTTTTTCAATTTAATTTTATTTATATAGCGTCTATTACAACACAAGTTGTCTCTAGGCGCTTTCCAGAGACCCAGAACACGACCCCCGAGCAATTATATAAACAATGGCAGGAAAAACTCCCCTAGTGGGAGAAAAACCTTAAGCCAAACAGTGGCAAGGAAAAAAACTCCCCTTTAAGAGGAAAGAAACCTGGATCAGGGCCTGGATCATAAGGGGGGTCCATCCTGCTGATGGACAGCCGGGTAGAGCAGGAAAAGGAAGATCAGAAAGAGAGAATAAAGAAAAGAGAGAGGAGAGACACAGACACACCGTCAAATGTACAAAAGACAAGATATATAAGTATTAATATCCGTCAGCAGCAGAACTAAGAGTTGTATGTATATATGACTTATACATGGTTAGTTGGTGATCTACAGAAACAGGTGTAGACAGCAGACACTGAGGTGGTCAGAGGGTGGGACTGCAGGTCAGGATGTCAGCAGGAATCCAACAGAGACATCTGAAGAGTGAGTGAATAGAGGGGGCAGACGAGCACAACAAAATACAAGAAAAATGGAGCACAATTATACTTATGAGATACTTCTAATTAATAACTGAGGGTTGAGCTGAAGAAGGGGAAGAGAAGAAAAGTAAAGAGAAAAAGAAAGGAGAAAAAGAGGCACCACTGGATCATGTTGGGGTGCAACATGTGGATCATGTTGGGGTGCAACATGTGGATCATGTTGGGGTCCCCCTGCAGCAGGTCTACAGCAGCAGATCTAGGATGAAGCTGTGTTGAAGACCAGCTGCTCTGGTCTGGTCCTGCAGCTGCAGCTGTGACTACTGGCCCTGACACACTAAAGTTTACACTAACTACACACTTTACTAAACAGAAACGTTTTAAGTTTGGTTTTTAAAGGTGTCAGCCTCCTTAACCCAAACTGGAAGATGGTTCCATAGTGATGGTTCCTGATAGCAGAAAATGTATCAAATCTACATCTGGATCCTCTAGGAACTACGAGTAAACCTGCACTCTGAGAACAGAGAGCTCTATTAGGAACATATGGTACTATTAGGTCTTGCAAATATCACGGCACTAGGCCATTTTGGACTTTATACACAAGTGATAAAATTTTTGAATTGGGTTCTGAGCTTTACGGGGAGCTGATGGAGGGAAGCTAAAACTGGACAGACGTGGTCTCTCTTGTTGATTCTGGTCAGCAATGGCACTGATGCATTTGGGATACATGGTAGCTAGGGAGTGGTGGCCTAGTGGTTACAGTGGTGGGCTTGGGCGTGGAGGACCCAGGTTCAAGCCCAGGGCTGCCCACAATGGTAAATCACTGGGGGCCCCTGAGCAAGGCCCTTAACTCCCAATTGCTCCCCGGGGCGCTGCCCTGCTAGCAGCCCCACTGCTCACTAGTGAAACTAGTTGATGGGTTAAAAGCAGAGACTAATTTCGGTGTGCACCGGTATGCATCGTACATACGGCGTGTGCACGATGTTCACACTGACAAGAAAAGGAAGAAAAAAAAAAAAAAAAATACATGTTTGCAATAAATATAACAAGGGACAACGGAGCTCTATCAAAATAAATTTGGACTTTAAGCCCCTGACAAGACTCAAAAATGTAAATTCATTTAAGTGATAGTGTGGATAGTGACCCCATAGGCATATAAGGTCATTTTAATCTTGAATGTTTTCAGAAAGTTTATAAAAAGGAGTCTGTACAGGTTTCTCTGTCCAGTCGTTTCTATTTTGTTGTAAGTCCATACAAGTCAATTACTGATATTGTGCAAATTCCTGTCAATAAATGCTGAAAAGAGGGGAGGTAATGGCTTCTGCTTCTAACACCTGCCAAGTTTTTCATAAATATCTATGTACTGATCCAGTTTTATGGAAACCCTTTTAGCGTCTCTTCATAGTAGTTTGCACAACATCAGTAGGCAACTTGATCAGACATGAAACCAGTTTGGAGATGCATGTACAAACAGCTCTTTTTTTTTTTTTTTTTGTTTTACACTTTATGTACATTGAAAAAGTAAAAATGACATATTGTTTGTCTATTTGGACCTTATGGGTTGGTTGAACTATAGACTTTTCCTTTAATTCAACATATATCACTGTAAAACCTATATTACTCTAAAATGAAAACAACTAAACAATTTTACATGACCTGTACACAGAAATTTACAAGCAGCTTAAGTACCTGAGTTATCCATTTGTTCTGCTCTCTTCTCTGATCACCTTGTTAAGGCCCAAGACCTCACCTCAACCCTTGTCCTTCTGACTCACAAACACACACACACACACACACACACACACACACACACACACACACACACACACACACACGCCGGGCTCTCTGTCCCCTCTTGAAAGGCCTCGCAGTCAGAGGCCAGACAGGGTCAAGCAGAGGGCGAGACATTTATGAGGTGTAGATATTTGTGCAGGAAAGCATTCCTCCTGTTGACACTGAGGAACCGTCTGGATGCTGACCGAGCTGAACCACATGCATAGAAATATGATGCAGGCGGTCTTGTCTGTTGACTGAGAGGTAACAGAATCCACATTAGACATTTTAAAACGTGGCCCACTGAGAAAAGTGATAACTGGGTTGCACTGACATGAAATGCGATCTTATCTTCCTGGCTAATGTTTAATTGGCTTAATTCCAAAAGCATAAATATAAAGTATTTCTACAGTAGACCAGAATTACCTTGTTAGATCCATGACAAACCTACTGTGTAGAGAGTAATGATGCAAAACATTCTCAAAACACATCAGCCTTAACGCTCGAAGAGATTTAACCCCGACCTCAGTTCGAGTGGTGAAGAGAGGGCCTCTTTACCCCCATGCTGCTGATGCAGGAAGGGCCATGGCTCAGACACGGAGCAGTGGCATAGTCAACACAAAAGGTTGTTCTGGTAAACAGAACTGTTTGTGTTCACTGGGCCACTGCTGGAGATGACTGATGTGCCCATTAGCCCCTGCCTGGGCAGTGGGGAAAGGGGGAGGCAGCGCTCATAGTTGCATGCAGGACAAAAAGACCCCTGGGCCTACAGAGAAAGGTCAGTGACCCATATTGTGTGAGCTTCGGGCCTAGCCAGTGGTTATTTCCGCGGTTCAGGTTAAAGAAATTGGCTTTGTCAGAGCTGACTAGCATATATGCAGTCAGACAGATGCTGTAGGTTGAGGATGATGTGGGTGGAAGGAGGAATATACCTGCTGCTCCAGGCATTGACAGGAGAAGGGTACACGTTGCCTCTGGCATTTTGTGCTCTAATAAAAAATTATGCTCCTAGGCTATGTTTTTTAATTTAAAATTGAGGAATAAAATGCGTTTCAGTCCGCAAGCTTATTTTCTACGATGTAGGGTCCTTGTTGTTCCACTAGAGAGCACTATTCCTTATTCCTACCTCTCATTCAAGGCAGAAAGAAAGCTTCTACAGATCTCTTTAAGTCATCCGAAAATATTTAATTTGAACTAAAATAAAAATATTAATCTATTTCTATATATTTATTTTTAGAAAATACTTTACATATGCAGAAATGAGACGTTCATAAACTTTTAAAGCCTCGTTGAATGCTCATTTACTTGTTTGAGGGTTGGAGACTTTAGTCAACTTTAGGCGGCTAACGCGGCTTTATTCCCACCCCGGTAGCATCAGAAAATGACCAGTTGTTTCTAACAAGAAAATTAGCACATGCATTTCCATGGTGATTAACAAAAGTTCACATCCATCTCTGCATCAGTCAGCTTCATGTTTACGGAGCTCGGCACATAAACCCTGTAGGCTTTATTTGATGCTGTAACAGATCTGTTGTATTTACTAAGGACCACAAAGCACACACAAACCTAGTTCAGCCAGAGACACTTGCATCAAAGGATATAATCAAAAAATAAATAGAATTTGGCAGGAAACGCCTTTGTGGTTGGTGGCGCTTCACAAATAAGTTCAAGTACCCAAAAACTCTAAGTGGAGCGCAATAAACCTTTTATAGGCAGTGTGGAAAAAAAAAAGGACCACTCATGGAGATAAAGGAGAGAGGTGCTCACAACACGGTGAAAGCTGCACCGTGTCTTGAAGGGGTAGGTGGAAATTGGTCAAGTTATGTAACCAAGAATAAAGAGTGCAACCATACCAGCAAAGGACAGTTGATCAGAAAAGAAAACGTCACTTTGGCACGAAGACTTGTTTTTATTTGTTTACCGATTCCTCGAGCAGCTGGCACATAATGATGCTAATCTCCTTATATGCTCTGCCTGGACTAGTCATTTCTTTTCAAACTTCTGTTTACTTGTCATTTAAAATCCTGCAAATCTGTCTCACAAACTAGGTGAAACTGGTACACCTGCACTTTCAAGCAACATTCGAGAGTTGAAACAGCCGTAGGTCTATTATTAGATGGTAAGGAGTGTAAACATTTGTCAGAGACCAAAACATGAATCTAAACAGTTTTGTGTGACAACAAAATCTGTGTCTGCAGCAAAATGGTAATTAATGTTAGCAGAGGGGGCAATGAAACTATGTAGAGAATAAATAGCTATTTTAAGTCTCTGGTGAGTCAAAAATGTCATTCCCTTTAAATGTCCCTCAGGAAAGTTAATACTCATTACTATATAATAAAATATCTAAGGATAACGTTTCCTTACTTGTGGTAGTTTCGTGTGTTCACGTTATTTTATCACATTGATTTAATATTTTTGAATTTAGCCTCCTGATATTCATATATTTTCTGAAGCTGTATTCTTTCTTATCTTACTACACCACCTTCGTTTTACAGCACGCGAACACCACAGTTGGTGATTTTGGTACCAGTTTTACTTCTTCCTTGCAAATTGTGTCATGTTGACTATGTTTTTACAGTGTACAGGAAAAAGGCATCTTTAATGTTGATTTAAATTAAGTGGAAAAAAAAAAAACATGCAAAGGGAAATTAGAAACAAGCTGATGGGAATAGCAGTCGCAGTAAGATGGTAGGCATAAGAAGATGAGAGGAACACGGCGTAAAATAATGAAATTAATTCACAGACGTTTGCGGATGAGAAGAATCCAGTGTTGTTTTATTTCTCTTCACTAGATGGCCTCTACAAGACCAGCTTTATTTAAGAAATGCAAATGCGACACCACACCAAGAAAAACTGTCACATTTTTCATAAAGCGCCCTTGGCATGAACAAACAGCAATGTTGACAATAAATAAAAATGTTGGCAAACAAAATAAAACTTTATGAACAAAAATACTCAGGATTGCATGTTAAACGAAACTAAAATAGAAAAAAAAATAAGTACTTGGCACAAATTAAATAATTTTTAGATTGAGTGAACCTACTCTGTCCATTGCTTTGTGAATCTGATTGTCCTTCACAGTTAGCCACACCTACCGTCGCGTATGTGTTTACTGTACAATAATAGACACAGATGGCTAATGAAACTAAAACATTTAATTTCAACAAGTTGGCAGTACTCAACATCTCATTTTGCCAGTACCTTGACCTTCATACTCCCATCCCCAGGTGGCATTTTGGTGCATATTTTTATACTAAATAAATCTGCAGGTACATGTGCAAGAAACCATTGTCACAATGCACAGCCAATATACTGTATACGCACATAGTAGAGGACAAGTATCCTATAAGTTACCAGTGATTTCTGATTTGAGTTCAGTACAGGTGCTTAAAAATTTTTAAATAAAGGAAAAAAAAAAAAAAAAAAGATAAGAAAGACACTTTGGTATTTTGTAGGCCATAATGTGCTAAAGTATGCACTGAAGAGTGCAATGCACAAGACATTTTCATTAAAAGACCCAGTCTTGTCCTAAATTTATTTGCGTGGACATGATTATAGTGATTTTAGGACACCCACCACACACAAATATTATGTCACAACGGTACGCTTATGTTTGACCCGTGACTGCAGTCCAATGGGATCTGCCTTGCAGTGATGATGAAGATGATGATAATGATGACGAGATACATAAATCTAAAACTAAACTGAAAAACAAAAAGGTTTTTTTTTTTTTTTAAATAGGCTAACACAAATGTGAGGCAACAGAACACTTTTACAAAAAGCCACTTGACCTATTTTTTTTTTTTTTTTTTCAAACAGGATGGACCCTCTCTCTCAGAAAGTGAGTCTTGTCCTGTTACAGACTAAATCCATCTGTCTTTGTAAATCCGTCTGTGCTCTGTCTGTCTCGGTCTGTCTCAGCAGGGCATAAGCAGTGCAACACTAACCTCTTCAATCTTGACTCTCCAAAGCAAAGGAAAAAAAAAATGTATGTAGTCTACACCCATATAAAAATAAATCAATTGCAAACATGGAAAGATACATCTCATATTTACAATAAATTCCTATATAAAATAGCTTTTATGTACATATAGACAACAGACAACAATACAATAATTGAACTGTACAATGTACACCTGAATAGTTAAGACAGGTGAGAGGTACTGAAGTGTATGGCTTAATTGGAAAAACTTCAAAATATTCACAGACAACTTTAACTTCACACGCTTTACATATTTTCAACTTCCCTGGAATGAAAAGACAAATACAAAGAGCTCCATTTTCATTTCCATATCCTCAACTGAGCCTATGTTTTTAAAGGATTGGTCCACGGCGACTATTGAGCTTCGTGTTAATTTGCATGAGCTAATGCAATCTCAGCATCCCCTCTGTGACATCTGATAGGAGCTGGAAGTGTGATTCTTAAAGCCAGCTGTGAAGCTGTCAATCACAAAGGAAATTTGAAGAAGAGATTAATTATACATTTTTAATTTTGCCCAGGAAGACCCAAACTTTCTGTTATCCTTCATGAAAGGATCAACAAGGGTGTGGAAATCTGCTTCACTGATGCCAATATACTCATGCAGATGCCAACATACAGTGTGTAATCTCAGACAGCCCTGCTTTGGTGCTGACATTTAGTCCATGGTTCCTTGAGGCTTATACATGGAATATTTGTCTTTTTGCAAGGCAAAAGGTCTCACGGGTGAAATCATGAAACTTCCTCCGATGAAGTCCTTCAGTATTGTCCTTATGGAGGTTCAGCACATGATGGAAACCCCTTCAACAGTGACCAACTGACCCGTGGTAGGGTCATACGTCCCAGCCAGGTAGTAGAGATCAGGGGAGGTACTGTTTGGCTTCTGATTATGAGTCATACACTCATACTCCTCCCTGCTCACCACCTGGCACTTATGAGAGATTGTCTGGACATCGTTCTCATCCTCATGACACGACTGGTAAAGGGCGTGCTGGTTAAGGAACAGACAGGGATAAGCTGCATCATAATACTTATCAAAACTTACAATAATGATGTAATTTGAAAAGTTATGTGTTGTACAAAAATATCCTGTACCATCAGCACTCACCTTGCCATCTCGATGCCTCTTGCCTAGCTTGGTCTCCTCAGGATGGTAGAACCATTTGACTTTGACTACCATTCTGGAAGTCCAGGATTCCCAAAAGTTCTCAATTTGACCCACATACGGGAGGTTAGGGCGTCCGGCTGAGAGGAACACAGCACAATCTCCTACTCTGACAGTGTCTCTGCCTCGCACAATTGCCTTGTAGAAAAGCTTCCGGGCCTTTCCCTTTAGCCCTCGCCTCTGTGGAAAACAGGACACCATGATTTCAAGTATTTGAAGCGAGTTGAACTGATATGATTGAAAATAAAGCAAGCACTACAAAGCAGTGTACAAGTGGATGGAGTAACCTCACCTGTGTAGGATTTCCAGACCACCTCCACATTTGTCGGCCCGCCAGGAATGCAGACATCTTGGGCCTTGGAATAAATGAAGTGTCATCTGAAAGCAACCTAGGTTTCTTTACAAATTCCTTAATTGGCTTAGAGGCAGAACTTGTGCATTCTTTCCTTTTCAAGGACTTGCTGTTAGAGACCTGTACGGGAGGGCCTCCTTTGGCATTCGAAACAGCCACAGCTTTGGCAACAAAGGAGTGCTGTCGGGGCCTTGAAGAAGTTGAGGGATCTGATGGTTGCAAGAGACCTCGGTGGGAGGACAGGCAACTCTGCAGCATCAGCGCTGAACTGTCCTCATCCTCAGAGCTGTAGGATGAATCATTGTCAGATGAACACAGGCTGGAACTTGACAGAGATCCTGAAGAGGAGGAACTCGAAGAACCGGACGAAGAAGAAGAAACCGAAAGGCGAGAAAGAAACCGGCCGGGCGTCCTGAGTCCTCCTGTGGCTGAAACTAGTGCAGCCCTCCTTCTAACTTCCTCTTCCTCTTCCTCATCGAGATCTGAGTAGGAACTGTGACACTCTCTGTGTGAGCTGAAACCCAAGTCGCCATATTCCTCCAGACGGAGCGAGGAGGAGGGCTTTCTTTGTGGTGTTGCACCTTTCAGAAGAAGTTCCACCTTTGAGGCACCACCCTTTTTGTTGTCTTTTACCAGCAAGACTGGATGAGAGTAGGCCTCTGTTCTGGACATAACACTCACACTGGAAGATCCACTTCGGCACATCAGAGCTTTGCTGTTCTTTGTCTTAGGAGACGTTACTCCTTCATGGTCTAATTTGACCAGGAACTCGTGTCCAGACTTTCTAACCCTTGGTGTCATCAATTCATCTTGCCCACGCTTTTCACAGTACAAGTCACTTTTGTTGCCCAGAGATAATCCCGAACCTGCTCCTGTAGACTGAATAGTAGACTGAGTGCAGAAGGAGGAGTAGCCATTTGCAATGCTTCTGAAGGAATCCACCTCAAAGGAGCTACTGCTGAAAAGGCCTTTGGCTGGGAGGGAGGCCAATGGTTGGGTCTGAGGCAAAGAGAACAGCGCGTCCTCCTTCCCTTTCGCGGCCTTCCTGGGTGCCCCGTTGAACTGAAAAAGATTTTCAGAAGTTCTCTTCCTGGTGTTAGACAGCGAACTCCAACTCAGGAACGGCAAAGGATTTTTATTAGCACTTTCTGCCTGCTGCTGTTTTTGTTTTTTCCCAGAACCCTTTGGTCTCCCTAGAATGAAAAAGAAAAAGAAAATCATGCATTTTTGCAATGCATCATGTATATTGATAGTCTGGCCAGGCTTCTTAAATATTTTCCACTTTAATACAAAGAATCTGTCTGGTTCCTTGTGATTCGACTCTTGATGCTCAGGGGTCAGTACGAACTAACAGAAACTGCTTCTTTACACTACTGGATAGAGATAAAACCAACCAAAGAAATAAGCAACAACCAGGCCAATATCAACAATACAAAATGGCACGCAGCGGAGTAGAAACGCTGGCGAAAGACTGTTTGACAGTAAGAACTAGTTGATCCAAGGTGTCATTAGCAGTTTTGCAGCCTTATAGGTTGTTTTGAATAGCGGCTCTTGGGTGCTCCAGTATGAGTCATTGCTTAAACCTCACACCTTCTCCATTGCCATTGGTTTGGCGTGCGCTGTACCACTGGAAATGGCTGTGAATGTAAGGCATACCAGACAGATTTTATGAGAGAGAACATTCGTAAAGTGAAAGAGTATGGCTGGCCAGGCTAGAATAGTGACCAATAACTTATATTAAACATACTGCTACTCAGTTTCTGTTCATTGGTGTCATCGGTGTTGATTCAACTTTGTAGTATTTTTTTTTTCTATCACAGGAAATAACTTGTAAAATGTAAGCCTCAGAAGCAACTTTACATCTTTGGGGATGCTTGTTTTTCTCTCCAGGATGAATTCCTACCTGGTTTTCTTTTAATGACAGTTAGACTTTGAGTGTTGGTTATATTATTGGTTGAGCTGAGTCTGTCAGAGAGTCTGTCACTGATGGGGGCTTGCTCCAGACTGGAACTTCTCTTGGTTGTTGTTCCACTGGGTACCAGCAGGGCTGGAGATGACTCGCCACCTTGAGGACAAATGCTTAGAATTCACTTTGGGAGACAATGCTTTAACACAATCGTTTCAACTCTAAACTACACAGAAAGGACACACTCACAGTGAATCTGGTATCCCGGAGGCAGAAGCCGGATGTTTGGGAGAGAAATCTTTCCACGGTCTCCATCATCAAACTCCACCATCACCCCTCCCCGCTTCCCCTCATCGCATGAACCACCTGCAAGAACAAAAAATAAGTAAATCATTTTTTTAGGTGTGGAAAATAGTGGCTCTATGTGCATGCAGTTTAAGGTGTGTTTGACATCTCACCTCTGTGAACGTAACCTGGGTAAAGGCAGCGTGAGCGTTCGCTCCAATAAGCACACACCCTGGTTCCTTCACTGAGCATTGCCTCAGACTCTGGACGTATATCGAGAACCTGCAACCAAGCCCAAGACGTAATCTAGATTCATTACAGGTTGCACACAATGTACACATCCATGGACTATGCTCTCACACACATACAGTACAAACAGAGGGAGCGTAATGGAGCATTGTGAATGGGCAGCCACTGTGCCACGTTTCCAAGCGGCACTTATCTCATGCCAATGTGCCAGTCAGAGCTGAAAAGGACGGAAGCCATGATGCAGTAAATCCTGACTTGCTGAGTAATACTAAAGAGGGCCTGAATAGAGGGCTTGTGATTGCAGGTTGCCAGATCCTCCCTCCAACAATGCAGGCAGACCCAGCATCCGCCGCTCACTGGGGGCTCTTTCAGGTCTCTTTCATTTACTGTTGCCATGGAAAGAGACCCTTTGACTGATGAGGTGTGGATGTGAGTGTGTATAGAAGGGGTGGGGGGTGATCGGTGAAAATCTGGCTATTGGTGTCAGAGTGAAATAAATAGCTTTTGGACAATTTAAGGGTGCTAAAGTGGAAGTATGGTGTCATTAGAAACAGCTGCTATGTGATGAGTGTTGGGGATAAAAGAAATGTTGCCAGTGGTGCTTGGTGTACAAAAGTCAGAGGAGGTAAGAAACAGTGCAATTAACGGTTTTATAGACACGTCACTCCTCCCAAAGAAAGAAAAAAAGAAGGAAAAAAAAAGCTTAGATTGATGACTGAGAGAGAGATTTGTTCGGGGGTGGGGGGCAGGATCATGTACTGAGCCTGAACACTGATCTTGCGGACCGCTACATCCATCCTCAACCTGAATGCTGCAGTGGGAATTTGAAAGAACTTTATATAAACAAATTCCCCCAAACTTACTTAACTTCAAGAAAATAAGTATGTAACAGTATGAGAATGATAACATCGCACAGAAACCTGCAGATATATAGATTAGTTTATAACTTCAAAAGTTGGGTTAAGAAACTTCAGAATCCCTGGCTGTTCTTGTCATACATTACACTTGTTTTCATGCACTGCTGACTTTTGGTTAGGGGTGGACATGGACTGGTGGCTAGGGTTGAAGCTCCAACTAGACGAGCAGGGGCTCGATACCCGGCCATGTCACGTGCCTTAAAGTCTCTGGATAAGACACTGAACCCCAGAAGGCCCACACTGCTCCAGCCTCTTATAGTCTCAAGCTTTATAGTGAGGGTTGTGTCGGGATGGACATCGGATGTAAAAACTGCCTAATCAAAATGCGGAATCTGCTGTGGTGACCCCTAAAAATGGAAAAAGTCTGAACAAGTTGCTTTGCTTTGGAATTTTGGTTTAAGTTTTTGTGAACTAAATAAATAATTTTTCTTTATCTAAGGTTGTATTTGTCCAGTTTTTAGGATTTATTCATGACATCCTAATACATAAAACCTCATAATTAAAAGATGGTGTCCTTTTTTTTAACATGACTATGAAAAGAACAGAAAAAAAAAAACAATCAAACAAACAAAAATAAAACAACAATCCAGACAAAATCCGTCCACAGTTACTATGACCTTTAAACAGCTTTTCCTTTCCCATATTCAAATTACAGCACTCGCAAGTGACTCAGAGCATAAACATGTCAGTTTAAGTCTGCTCTAATCTTCCAGACTATTCCTGTTTGGACACTCTATTGTGTGCTAACATAGTGTCCTTTGTCCTGTCTGGCAATAATGAAAACTTATTACCACAGCCGGAGAAGATGTGGGTTTGGCACCGTTGCTTTTTGTGACCCAGTGCAGAAATCAACATCCTATTACTCAACAGTGTCTCCTGCTGTGGTAAACAAGGATTTTATTATGATGTGCATATCCGTTAGATACACGTTATAATTCCTCAAAGATCCAACAGGTCTTCAAACTGTACATGCAAATTAAGCCTTTCAAGAGCTCCGTTACTTTCCCAGCAGAGGGATATAACGTGAACGTCATCTCCTGTTTTAACAGCAAAACATTAACGGACCCAGGCGTTGCTGGGATTATCCCACCCGCAGCTTGGTGTAACGGACGGATACTCAGACATGTAAACCTAAAGATCTTGACCATCTGTTCATGTTCATTTGAGAGTTCATGTGGCCTTAATGACCATGTGACAGCAAGGGAGGTTGAAAGAAAGAAAGCAAAGTGGCAAGCGACCAGAGTAATATGAAGAGAAATAACCAAGTTAAGATGTAACACACAATATTTTACTAGAGAAAGCTAAACTCACAGCTTCCTGTAGCAGTTGCTCCAATGAATAGATTCTCGGTCGGTTTCCTCTTTCACCATCAATAACAACTCGAAAACTAGAGGAAAAAGCAGAACAGAGAGAGAAAAAAATGATGTGGTTATTTTCAGAGGCCTGTATTATGATCGCCTGGATCCCGTGTTGTGTGTTACTCCCACTCTGCTGTTGTTATAGCATCTCTTTGGTGCTTCAGCCAGAAGAGTGATCTTGATACTCCAAGCGTGGTACGGGATAATGTAGGGTTTGTTGTGTAAGACAGAAAAGCCATGAAAAAAATCTGCCGGTGAATACTGCTTCTTCCAACATGTGCACTCATTATTATTATATTGAACATTTAAAAAACTATGCTCTTTTAAGCATTTAAAGCCTAACAGTTGAAATAATGCACAGAATATTTACTGTTGATATGCTGAGTTGACAAGATTCACTGTTAGTGGATGCGCCTGTAAGTCTTGTAACACCACATTACCCCACTAGAGGTGCACTTTGTTTAGTCGTACACGAGGGCTGACGCATGAACTTTCTTGCGACACGCTGCCCCTATGTGGTCAGAAACGATCTTGCTACACAGAGTGGCTTTAAACATACCTTTTGTTAAATGCAGTGCACGAATTACATAAGTGTGGGATAACGCACGACAGCATAGAAATGCGACATTCTACAAGGTTTATGTTGTTTTGCACTTGGGAACCTTGAGCTCCCCCAACAAAATGTAAAGATCTTTACCATTATTGACTTTTGCTTTTAATTCAATATGAATAACCCTAATTTAAAAAAAGAAAGCACTTTAAAGCAATGACAAGAACACTCGCTTACATGTCTGGGATCTCCAGAGTGTGGACCCTGGCAGCATATAGGAGCTCATCCTCCTTGGAGATCAGGACCTTCAGCCCATCAGTTAAGAGTTCTTTGGTCAGGACACAGTTAGGAACTGCATGTAAAAGAGAAGAAACCAACATTAAATCAGAGACTTATCATACACAATGTGCTGCTGGAAGCTCTGTTACAGGACTGATTGTTTTATTACCTTCAGGACTTTTGTTGTTTTGTAAGTGGTTGTTGTCATCTTCTTCTGAGAAGCTGCTGCCATCCATCTGAAAGCCCTCATCAGCTGCAAAGCTCTCCAGCAGACGACTCACTGCTCGTCCCTTTATCTGGAGAATATAACGGACATGGTATCTCTCCATCACTCTGTAGCCATTTTAACCATTTCATTCAAAATTAATCGGTTGAGTAAAGTTTGAGAAGTATGCGCTATCTATCCTGTTCTCTTCAGAACCACTGAAGTTTATTTTTGGTCTGAATAACTACAGTATAAGGTTACGTTACAGCTACTAAAAGGCCCAGATGATCATTTGGTTAGTTTCTAGTTCATGTTTGCATACAGCTGTTACCTGTTGGTCCTTGATTCGCCGTCCCCTGATTCCCTCTTCGCCCTGTAAAGATGGAGCTCCAACTGACCAGCAGCTTCTCCTCTGTTAAAGCCAACATGTTGTTTGAATGGACCAGATAGGTGAGGACATGTTTGAATGGACAACAAACTCAGAAAGGGTGCTCACAACTGACAAAAGAAAATTTGAAATTTGCTTTATTTTAAACTTCATTCATAATCATAAACTTCATTCATTGTTGACATTATTGATATAAATACCATGAAATGGTTGGATTTATTACTTTAGAAAAAAGAAGCATTATTATTTAGAATCAGAAGTAAGTCGTTAAGTTTTCATAATATTTTTTAGTAATTGTAGTATTTTACCTTAGTGATTGTTCCTCTCAGTATGGTAGTCTTACGGGTTGCCCTTTTTAACCTCTCACTGGTCGTTGGGAAGGTGGCCAGTCCCATGCTCCTCCTGTAGCGGTTTCCTCGTGCCCCAAAGCTGCCCCACCGAGGTTCCTTTGACTTGTGTCTGCCTGTTCTTCTGCCTCCTTCAGGACGTTGGTCTTGATGGTTTTTGGCTGGAGTGACCAGCTTACTGGTGGGCTTCTTTCGTACCTTGACTTCCCCCTCCGCTCCAGATAGACTCTGCGAGCCTGTGTGGTTCAAACACAAAAAGATTTAGACCAGTTTTAGAGGAAAGGGGGGGGGCAAAAAAAAAAAAAAAAAAAAAAGCTTCCCGTGGGGATGCGGGGCAGCTTTGTTGACTTTTACATTTTTTTTTCAAAGGTCAGACTCACCATAAAGCTCCTGTCTCCGTTTTTTGTTCCTGGCTTTCTGGTTTGCCTCCAGCTTTACCACAGATGACGGACTTGGGCCTGTCACGGACGAGCAAGAAGTGATGTCCCGGGGGGATCTGGACCTGTAATCTCGACCTTCATCAGTCTCATAACTGCCCTCCTCTTCTTCATCTTCTAATGATGACAGCAAACAACACACAGCATAAGGCTCATCTCTCTTCCTCGTTGCTTGCAAGTAAAGTTATTCGACTCAGTCTCAGACATTTCACAGGCACCTCATTATGATTTAAGTAAAGCATTTAACGGTTCACAGAGATGATGGATTGAGTGCTTTCCCTAGTAGTATTTCCTGGTGTGAACCCACATGTTACTGTGAGCCAGTGTGCTTGGGAGAGTCAGAGTGAGTTTGTGTGTGTGTGTGTTTGTCACTGCAGCTCTTTGACCCAGTTTGTGGCTCTCCAGGGCTGTCAAAGCCTCTCAGCCATGTGTCCACAGCTGCGACTGTGCGTCTAACCCAGAGCAGCCAGAAAGCCAATCACTGAGGTGTCAGATGTCCATGAACATGCCAGTCTGTAGTAAGAAATTCATCAACACCTTTTCACTCACTTGTGGTTGAGTTTAAAGTGATTTACACATTAAGAAAATGGTAGTGAATTTAAGGTCCATCCAGCAGAACATACCTAATTCAATGTGATAACGATCCTCTTTTCTTTGTGTCCAGGTTTCCTTATTCTGTTGCTTGTAACACGTCAAATGTCAAATGCGCTTAATACGCCAAAGCACTTGGACATCTGTTTTCTGTCATGTGTCATGTGTTTATGTTTCCCTCCACCAAGCCAAGGAAGGTCTTAAGATTTGGCTGTTGTTTGGTTATCAGGATAAAACCTTAATGCTAGCTAATTAGTTACTGTGAATCTGCAGGAACAGACAGGAACAAAGTTATGAAAGTACACTCAGAAAAAAGACTGAAGAGGTGCGGCTTGTTTAGACGAAAACCTCTACTTATAAAAAGGCCACGGCAGCAAGACTTATGTTTGAAATGTTGCTTCTGAACCAACCAGATGACCACAGGAAAATGCCCAGAGGATACGAACACACCAAATCAGCAGAAAGAGACAGCTGTCCAGTTGTTGGTGGAAGGGTGATGATGTTGGCTTGTCCACCTTGCAATCATTAAGCTGACTAGGAACTCCTCTGGATACCAAAGCTTTCTATAGCGCCAAATCAGAGGCCATCTGCCTGACAGCTTAAGTTAGAAAGACACTGGGTCGTGTACCAGGACAATGATCCAAAACACAGCAGTGGATTGTCAACAAAATGACTGAAAAAAGAATCAAGATGTTGCAATGGCCAAGTCAAAGTCCAGACCTCTACTCTACTGAAATGCTGTGGCCGGATCTTAGGAGAACTTTCAAATAATCGCCACAAACCTCAATGAGCTGAATTCCTGCACAACAATGCAAGTAACTGAGAACATTCAAAAAGTATTGACTCCAGTTATCTGTGCTAAAGGTGCTTCTGCAAGTCATCCCATACTCTGTATTTCCACTCTTTTACTTTTTTAAAAACTTTTTTTTATCTGAGATACTTATTTTTCTTTTTCTTCCTAAGTTAGTTTAGGTGCAACTTTGCAAACCTAACCTGTTTTGCCAGGTTTATTTAAAAGAGAAGAGCCTTGGCAACTCTTCCAAACCAAACATATGTTCTCAGTCCTTTTATAAATGCACTGTAATGAACCTAAACATTTAAAATGCTATCTGAGGCTTTAGCTGATTAAGTGTCCTAGACATAGTGTGTGTTTTACCACACACTACCTCTGAATTTTAGTGTAGCTTCTGTTAAATAAATAATGACAGAGTGTAGCTTGCCATGTGGTGTTTTTCATCTGAGGTTGCATTTTCCCCAAAAATGTAACATCTTGGAACTAAATGAGGGTGTACTTTCCTATTCATATGTCTGTATATATCTTGTCCAAATCTGTATTCTCTGCCTCACCTTGGTCAGAAGAGTCAGTCTCTGCAGAAGAGCTCTCTTCCCCCTCCGTTGCTTTCTGCCTCTGCCCACCAAGAACCTTGGCCCTGGCTTGGCTGAGGTGGGAGGAACCCTGTGGCAGGGCGGTGGAATCTTTTTTACGCCCACAACGCATGAGTCCGGTCCAGCTCTCTTGGGGAAAACTGTCCACACTGGCTGCTGAGGAGTTTGCAAAACCAATAAAAATGTTGGCATCTTGCTGAAAAAACAGCATCGTGTTACGAGGCGTGCTGATGGTCATTAGACTGCTTTTGCACAGTCACTATCTACCTGTATCACTTTGTCCCCCAGACTCTCGCCTGGTTTCACCTTTGGCTGTACTCTGGCTTCTGTGTCCATGGTTGGGGTTGGAGTTGCAGAGTGAGACTTCTTTGTCCCTGGAGTCTGTTCCTGAGAGATTCTTTTTAACCTGGGTCTTCTGTTTGAGCTGGGCTACGTCACTACCCAGCTTCGAGCCTAGCACGCTGTGAAGACTGCTTTTCCTGCACCCCTGTGCTTTTATCTGCTGCAACAGAAAGAGATCAGAGAGCCAGAGAAAGCCAGTTATACACCCAGCTACAGCAGGCACAAAAGCTTCAAAACGTCAGAGTTAAGGGGCCTCAGTTGCACACTCTTAGAGAAAGGAAGTGAAGAAGCACCAATGAAAAAGATTTTAATTCAGAGAGCAGAAATTTTGAATCCTTAGAGAAGCACCTAATGAGAAATGGCGTACAAAAAAGGAATTCGCCAAATGCAAAATAAAACAACAAACAGCATCTTTCATTTCTGGATGCATAGAGGACAAAAGAAAGCCGGACAAGGGGACGCTGACCTGTGAACTGGTGGGTCGCTCAAAGCCTCGACTAGACAGCCTCTTCTTCCTTTTCTGGCTGTCCCCACCCCCTCTGAGGTCCTCGGGCAACAAGCCAAGCGCCGCCCCCATCGACCTGTCAGTCACAACAAGGGAGACACATTCATGAGAGAAGAATAGTGGTGGTTTGAAGGGAAAAAAAAGGATGTAGGACATCATAGGAGGAGGGATCTAATAACTTTCCTTTCTCTGTCTGGTGAACAGAGAGACTAAGAAGGACAAAGAGAGCTCAGTGTCAGAGCCACACACTTGAAAAATTGGGATCTAACAAGGAGCCTGGGATTGTTTGAGGGTGGTGTGGTATAAGAGGCATTAACGCCTTATCAGGGGAGTGTGCTTGCAGCCCATGAGGCACCGCATCTCTTTGAAGGACACTGTGAATGTTTTGAAGGCGTTGCATTTGTATTCAGCTGTATGGTTTTCTTCCCAAGTTGCCTTTTCATATCACTGTGGCACACTCTTTCCTCTACACCAAGCAGCATCACAGGCCAGCCACTCCAAACGCCCTTGAATTTCCCTCTGGAAGCCTGCCCATGGACCACACCGACGGTGAGTCAGGCCACGCTAAAACAAAAGATTAACATTGCATTTCCTGCTGTGTGTATGTCCTAGAAACCCAGTCACATTTGGGAAGTGGACACATCCATTTTTGTGTAGCTGAATACTTTTCCACATATGGTTTTGTTGTCAGGTATTCTATTCAAATGTTCCTCTTTGTTAACATGTAAATTCTTTATGTGAGGACAAGGATGTAAATGCAGCAGATGTACTAAACACAAAAACATTGCGTGGCCTGTGCAAAGTACGTGACCGCACAGGGCCTTGCACTTTATGGGACCCTGAAGCTGGCCATGTCTGCATTCCACTCTCAGCACACAAACACAGTACACATCTTTTACAACTTCAAGATACCTAAATTGTGCAATTACAGCATCAAGTACTTTATTTACTCTAAAGAACCCCAACAGCGTGATTGCACTCAACATCTATGACTGCACCAGGGCCGGAGCACAGCCTCTAAAACCTGATCTTTTTAGAATGTTTGTGCATCTCCATGTCACAAGACAGATGTGGGCTTATGGTTTTATCAACCAAAAAGGGTTTTAACTCCAATCCTGATTGCAATGATAAAATAGCCAAGTTTTGCCTCCGAGAAGCAAAACATTGTGTTTCTTTTATTACACTGAGTCGAGCCAGACTGAGGTTGTTGCTCCTGTTTAGTGCAAAGTGTGGACAATGTGCACATTCTGCTACTGTAATTGTTATTGTAGCTGTATATGGATGAAATGTATAGCCTGTCCAGGCTCCAGTTATACAAGAGTTGCTTTATAATTATAAATCTAACTGTAACTCAAGCCTTGGGACGGAGATATTGTCTGCCCACAGACAAACTGAGTGACAGAGGTGCCAGTGAAGTGTTAGTTTCCCCTGCAAGGCAGATCCCGCTGTGGCTTGCCTTCGGCCGCTGACAAACACATTATGACAGAGTCCCTCCCTTCTGTGGGGGGGCTGGTGGGTCTGAGCGTACAGTGACTAATTAAACTGAATTGATTAGTAGCATCTGCAGGGAAGTAGCAGTGTCTCCCAAAATCAACGCAGCACTACAAAAGACCCTAGTGCTCATTGGAATAAAAGGAGGCAGGAACAAAAACTAACAGTGCCTGCATAAACACTCGTACAATGTTCTCCATGTGTGGTTGCACAGATTGGTATATGAAACAAAATAGGTTTCTATAGAACCCTGCAAAGCATTGCCACATCTGGCTAATTAGTGCTTTTCTTTTCCCCTACTTCTTATTCAGGAGTATTATATTCTTTATCCTCATGAGCAGTGTATAAAAAAACACATTACAAACAAGAGTCCTGCACATACGCCCCGGCGCCTCCTATCTACTGCACTTCACTGCGGGGATCTGGCCTGTTATCCTTTCATTTGAGTGTCATTGTCACCCAGCATCAGCATCCCTGCTCCGATCAGTGCTGGCATGGCGGGGCAGGGGGAGGGGTTGGGTGGTGGGGGCACAGGGGCACATAAGTGTAAAGAAAGTAGAGGTGACATCACAGAGGGGCAGATAGGAACATTGTGGACTGTTGTCCAAAGACTAAAGTGAAAAAAAGATTGAGAAAGAGGAAATGCCACAAGGTGATATGCAGTGCCCTAAGCCTTTTCAAACCCTGATGACAAGGCTAAATGAAGCCCAGCAAGAAACCTGTACCCCGTTGGTTTATCACTCCCCAGACAACCACATCCAAACAGCTGCACAAAATCCACATTAAAAGAAAGAAAGAAAGAAAGAAAGAAAGAAAGAAAGAAAGAAAGAAAGAAAGAAAGAAAGAAAGAAAGAAAGAAAGAAAGAAAGGCATAGATCCTTGTTTCAGAATGTCATGACGTCCACTGTTTATTCTTATTCTAAAGTTGCTCTTCTTCACTGATTTCACTGACTTCCACTTATTAAGACACAAGCATATGTAAGCAAGCATATGTAAACTGATTATTATTATGTCATCCTGGTGACCCTGTGAGGCCATAACAACAACGTGGTGTCACAATCCTACTCCTGACACGGATAACGGCAGAGTTGTCTGTGCACTCCAATTACACCATTTGACCCCCTTAAATCATACTACAGCCATGCTATTGAGGCTTTTGTAGAGATATATATATCAAGCCTACATACCAGCAATGGGCACAAACTATGGAGTTAGATTAGAAAGGGTTCAGCAGACTTCCTAGAATGGTTCATTAGTTCACTCGTTTCCTGTTTATGCCAATGAGAAGCGGTCCTTGTATGCCAGTGGTGCAGCGAAGGTGTATCATGCAAGACTACACTACAGCCAGCAAGTGGAGATGGCCTGGCTGATACTCACTTGGCCTTTCTTTGGCTGTCAGTTGAGGACATGGGACCTGTCATGAGGGTGGGTTTCCGTTTCCTCGGGCGGCCTGGTCCTCGCCGTGCAGGGCTGCGAGGAGTTTCCTCCTTCCTGTATGCAGATGGTGTAATCAAACAAACAGTCAGAAGTGCTTAATGACCATAGCAAAAGCATTGAAAGGAGTCTTCTCTGAAAGTAGAAGCGTAGGTGCTCATGCTTTCAGTAGACTGTACATTTTAGACTGCAAAATCATGAGGTTTGGGTAGAGGAGGGTGTGGTCACACTCACTGATGATCATGCTTTCTCTGCAGTTTGACCAGCTCCTTTTGCTTCTCTTTGTAGCGACGTTGTATCTCAGCCAACTTCATGCGCATCGCAAGCTCAGGACCATCCATCGTTTCCATGTTAACTTTGGCTGGGCACACCTGAGATACACAAAGTTACTTATTTACGAAAAAATAAAAAGCAAGAATAAAGCATTTCGAGAAAAAAAAAGAGAAAACTTCACAAGAAGTCCCCCCTGTTTTCTGTTAGAAATTAATTCAATTACTACAGGAAGGATCAAGACAGGCATACATCAGTTGTAATCTTACAGGCTCATTGCGAGGTGCCCAGCTACATTTTCTTCTTAAGTTGAAGATCCTACGAGTTGGGAATTGTCGTCCTGAACTCATACTGCTGCTTTCCTGAACTCCCAATTCCAAGGCACGGGCTGTGGCTAAAGTGGCAAGGCTTTGGAGGTCAAACATGAGCAGCTCCTCTTCTGTCAGGGAATCAAAGAAAAAAACATAAACAAAAAAAACTTAGCTGTGTATCCTTACAGGCTTGATTCAGAGGCATTACATTTGAAAGTAGAGTAATCCTGAAACATTTTCCAAAACAATAAACATGTGTAAAAGAAAGACGTATGATTAACTTTGTGCACATAAGGACCGTGTATTTTTAATCTTGCCTCAAAACCCTGCACATGTAGCATGGGATTTTAGAAGTAGTCTTGTGAAAGAGTGAATAATTGGCAAGTGAGAAAGCATTTGGGAGAACTTGTGTGCAAGGAACTAGTACACGGAGTTGGCAGCACACCATTTTAGAGGTCATATTGACACAGACTCTCCAGATGCTTCTATATCAGCGGTCACCTGTACCACGGGATCCCTGTCCCTTCATTATTGGCTGGAGTATCTGCCATTAATGGACTGATTTACAGCATGAATAGGAGATATTGCAGTCTAACCAGCAATATAAGCTTTCTGTTAAACAAAAGAGGGCTGTTTTACATCTCAACGGGATTAAAATAAAAAAAAAAAAAAAACAGTTTTGTCTCACTTGTCCCAGAACTTGTTTTGGACTATTGTCGTGAGTCTAAAACGACACTCTGGTGCATCACAAAGGCAACATCACTTACTCTGGAATCAGATGATACCCTTTTTATAGAACCCTCTTTTGGGAGCAGTTAAATGCATTAGGATGCTGTGCTAAACACAAAACTTCCTTTTGCACAAACAGAAAAAAAACACATGGTACTAACAACAAAGCTTTTAAAGGCAATTTAAAACAATGGGATCTAATTATCCAGGCAATGCTCCAAGGTGCTGAAAACATCCACGGCTTTTGTGTGCACACACGGACTTTTGGTACGAGTTCTGTTGTGGAGACAAAGAAACCAACCGCTGCGTCTCCTTTTAGGTTCAAGTGTACGTGTGAATCAAACATCTACAGGATGGAGCGACACTAAAGCAGCTCTCTCAGCTGGACATGAGAGAAGAGGAAAAAGGTGGTACACACTGTTAACTAGTTGTTCAACTCTGTCCTTTTGCATCCTCTGCTTCTTCTCCCCCCTACTGAGGCCTTTTAGGAAATAAACGTGCCTTTAACATGCCATAGAAGAGCAACAGTAGACAGACTGTCTGGGGACATGTTAGAATCCACCAGAGGCCCTCGAGGCCAGCAGTAAGAGAGGAGTATCTGGAAAGGGGAGGTCTTTCTCATCAAATTAAGAGTTAACTATATGAGGCAAGTGTATTGAGAGTATATTACATCATATGTTTGAATCATGGAGCCCCTCACCCTGGCTTTTCCCACAGGTGTGCTTCTGTCGCTGCAGCTCCAGATCTGCCAGCTCACTTAGAAGCTCCATACCCTGGTTGGGGGTGCACTGTGACATCACAGCTGATGGGGGGCTATATGGGAACAAGGGAAATGGGGGTACATCTGTGCAAAAAGCAGCAGCGATCAGTAGCTCCAGACTCCAGTAGCAGGGCACAAGAGGTTTGTGGGGCACATTTTCCTCGCTTTGGCTGCGGGCAGAAGCTGAAGCAGGGGAAAGACACACAAATTCCACTGAGGCATCGTCTGGGGTCACCTTATCCTTGTACTGGTGCTCGGTATCTTTTGTTTCCTCAGAGGATGGGTACTGAGACTCAGGGCCAGCAGGAGAAGCTGGATCAAGCTCAATGATTGCAGGCAGCTCCGGCTCCTGCTCTCCAAGCTTGTTGACCTTTGGATCATGCTCCACCTGATTCTTCTCACCCACTGCCTCATCATCATCTTCCTCCTCCAAAGTAATGACAGCTTCTGACCTATCAGGTTCTTCAGTTGAAAGAGGAACTGGAGAGGAAGCTGTCTCAGAGATTGGAGTCTCAGTCGGGGGGCAAATCAGCACATCCTCCTCAGCTGAAGCCTGTTCATCTGCCTCATCTTCAATAGGAACATAGCTGGCTGCTGCCACTGGTGTGACCTCTACCTCATCCCTCCGCTCCAGGACACTCTGAACCACTCTTTCTTCCTCGTCTGGCTCCACTTCCTTGAGTGGGAGTGGCTCAGGGAGGGGCATGACCACCACTTGGCACTCTAACTCCTCCCCTAGGCTGGCAAGAGACTGAGGAGCATGCTCAGCAGGCTCCGCTTGGACTGCTTCCAGGTCAGCTTGCTCAGCCAGCTGAACGTCCTGCGGGGACGGTCCGCGTCTGTAACCCATAGCAATAGCTGGGTAGGTGTATCCAGGAGGCAAGTCTGTAGACAGAGAGAAATATGGTAAAATCATTAAACTCCCATGATAAAGAAATGGACGATGACATTTTAACAAGTATAGTTAAGTATTTCAGCCTTTTGGTTTATCAGCAAACCTAACAACTCCTCTAGTATAGAGTTTAGCCAGACACTATGGTATAGAGCAGGGTTTTATCAAGTAGGGCTACACAGCAATACTGCAAGGGATATGTCAGATTGAAGAAAAACAATGAAAAAAATAATGTGCACATTTCATCAAAACTATTATATGATACATGATTTAATAAAATAGATATTTATGTTAATAAAACACATTTTATATTCAGTATTTAAAACAGTATAGGTACCTAAAAATAGACGATTCTCAGTGAAGCACAAGCCCATGTTTCTCACTGAAATGTAAGTGCAAAAAAAAAGTTCAATGCAACACTGCAATCTTAACTGAAGACAGTTTGTAACTTTAAGATGTCTTTTTTCATTCTTAAGAGGGCATATTGTTAATTGTTAATTATTTGTTGGCAAACTTTCACTTAACTTGTCTTATTTCTGCAAGTTTGCAGGCAATATTTGCAATACAAAATTAGGTTAATGATTTATTTTGTGTGAATACATTTGTATCATGAAATTCATAATTTGATTTTTAAGCCTCACTCACACCCAGCAGCCTTCTTCCTCACCTCTGAGCAGATCCGTCAGGCCTTGCTAGTAGAGGCATTCATTCTACAGATCGCATCAAAGACAATTGAAAAGCTGTAGATATTTGACTTTTTTCATGCTTACCAGGCTCCAGAGACTCCGGATAATCTTGTGTGGGCTGTCCCTTGCCTCTCTTGTCCTGGGAATCGGCGCCTTTGAGTATTTGAGGCGGGGCAGGGCTAATGGCCGGAGAGTGAGGGGCTGCTGCCACAGGGCTGGGAGCAGGGCAGGGGGTAGAGGGAGTGCTTCTGGGATGCTGGCGGATTGAGGGAGATTGGTAACAAGGGGAAATGTGAGTGGCACAGGCCCCAGGGGGTGAAGTGTTCCTCTGTGGATGGTTGTAAGAGTAGGCCTTGGCAGGTTTGGCCGTTCTTGGTTCTGAAATGAGCTCCTCTAGTTCATCTGAGGTCTCATCTGGTCTCTTTTGGATCTGTGAAATTGGAAGCAAAAAATTCTTATACCCACATTTAATAGACAGCAAGAATAAGTTTCTTTGTGGTATGGTTATTGACACCAAAGTTCCTTTCTCTCAGCATGCACCATTTTAAGCCGGCTCACTTTATTTTATGTTATTATTTTTAAACAGACAAATATATTCAATATTTTGACTCTATAATCACCTGCGCATTGTGACTGGTTTGATGTTGCATGCCGTGTGCAGCTCTGTGCTGCTGCTGCTGAGGTTGAGACTGTAGTTGGGATTGTTGTGACTGGTGATTCTGGTTCTGATGCTGGAGCTGTTGATGCTGCTGGATAGCATACAGCTCCTGTTGCCGTAGAAACTGAGATCGGGAGTACACAGCAGGATGTTGCATGTGGGAGGGTGGGCCCCGGGCGCCATACACAGGGGGCCACAGCCCTTGCTGCTCCATCACATCTAATGAGAAGAGGGAGGCGGAATATGATAGAAGGGCCTCCTTTAGAGCAAAAGCGAATGCAGCTCATACACACATTCAGCATATATTTTTTGGGGGATTTGTACACATCAACACAATGTGAAACAAACTGGAATACATTAGTGAACAGAGAACAATGTCTTCTCCATATCTATCGTTATGTACCTCCTACACAAGTGTTTAAAACAGCAAAAGAGATTATGGATCATTTAGAAAACATTGCATTCACATTTTACAGCAGCATCCATCTCTTCAAAGAAATTATTTTTGACTTTTGATTGAGCAACATCTCCCTGGGCAGCCACAATCCCACACTCTCCGCCTCTCTGAACAGAAATCAATCTCTTAAGAAAAACTTTTAGCTGGATTTTAGGAAAGCTGGGGAAAAAAATGATGACACTGGCAAAATGTGACTCGAAAACATTGGCGATATTTAATTAAGAGAATGTTGACTTGGGAGTAAGATGGATAGTCATGTGAAAAATATTTGTAATTCTGTTTATTTTTAAAGTATATTTTTATTTGCTCTTTCTTTTATTTTTTTGTGGAAAACATAAAAAAGTCCTCTGATCATAATAGGTCTTAAAAAAACAAACATAACCTTAGAGGAACAATAACATTTTTTCTTCCACTATGACATTATTTATTTAATAAAAATGAAGCCTAAAAATAAAGAAAAAAAAAATACTGAAGACAGTAGCCAGTCTTCCCAAGAGCTCAAATAAATTAAAATAAAATGACATTATATTAAAAAGCCACAAAGATTCTGGGAGAATGTCCTGTGGAAAAAAAAAAAAAAAAACCTTTTTGGCAAGTCACAATGGCTCTATGTTCACAGACGCAAAAATGAAACATTTGAAAATAAAACACTGATATATGAGGGAGGAACGATTATGATAGTCTCAAGACTATCAAAGTATTCTGCAGTGAAAAGTCCTGCCCAGTGTCAGAAAGCTTGGAGATAGTTTCAGATCACGGGTCCTCCAACAGGATAATAACCCAAAACACACTGCTAAATACACCCAAGAATGTCTGCAAACAAAGTCTTGGTCTATTCTGAAGTGGCCGTCTATGATCCCAGATGTAAATTTGACTGAACATCTGTGGAAAAAGCAGAAATATGCAGTCTAGGGAAGACGCCCTTCAAACCTAAGACAGCTGGAGCAGTATGTTCATGATGAGTGGACCAAAACACCTGATGTGTACAGATGCAGAAGTCTCATTGAGAGTGACAGAAACGCTTGATTGAAGTGATTGTTTCAAAAGGTTGTGCTACAAAATATTAAGTTTAAGGTATAAGGATTTGTCAAGGCCAGAATTGTATGCTTTTTTTTTGGTTTGTATTTTTGATGATTAAGTTCAGTCACGATTTGAGAGTGATATCTGAGTTTTATAAGTCATTTTTACAAAATTATTATTAGTTTTGTCAGTTTCGAGTTATATAAGCGTTTTTCTTTTTGTTTTTTTTAAGTGGTATTTCATTGTACCAACAATTTAGTCCATATCTGTGAAACTAAAACTAATTAGGTATATTTTATTACAAAGGGTTGCCAGGAGAAGGCCTCTTCTATGTACAGAAACACAGACACGCGACTTATATCCACAAAACTGCATCTCAACAGACTACGAGACTTTTAGACAGATCAAACCAAAGTGGAGTCATCTGACCTTAATTCTCAGCGCTATATAGAAAGACACAGTTTTTTCCGGAGTTTAAAGGAATGTTATGGCATACCCAGGTGATGGGAGGCAGGATGGTTTGGAGGCTCAGAGGGCAAGACCACTAGCTGGGCAGAGGGGTCCTGAGGCAGAGGAAGGACCGGCTGCAGAGGGCCCGGCATGGCTGCAGAGAAACCTGGGGGCAGATTCTGGTGCAGAGTCGTATGACCTATACCTGCTATGTAAAAAGAATTTCAGCTCAGATTACAAGCCCATCATGTTCTCTGTAAGCAAACCACCAACACAGAATTTAACTAATTACATTTATTCTAAACCTGATTGATATCAAATAAAAAGATGCTTATTATGAAATGCAAATGAAGAATATTGTATAACTATTCCTTTACACATGCATAGTTGAAGAAAAAAAAAAAAGACAATCACTACATTTCAACACTATAATTAGAAGTAATGACAATTGTGTCATTTTTAATTCCAAATCTGTATTTTTACCATAAGAGTGCCCTGTCATCCAGAGGGATGGACTTCCAGTTCTTTGCATCCAATGATGGTGAGCAGAATGTGCTGCAGGATCTCCTAACTGGCCAGACTGGAGAGAGGTCCCACTAGGGACCATGAGATGAGAAGTGAGGTCACCATGACAGCTGTTGGATGGGTGGATCCTTGCAAACTCCACTCTGTCTTTATTATCCCTGCCATCATAATGAGGCAATAATGAAGGCAAACCACAGAAGACGAAAATACAGTTTGTAAGAGTACAGATTTGAGTTGGTGACAACTTTGCTCACCTGATATATGCTTCTCTGTCTCTGTCCAGGCAAGTAAGACTTATTTGTTCCTCACTCATCCTCTTCCTCTCATCCTCAGTGGGATCTGAGGGATACATGGAGCGGGGCGGTCCTGTGAGAAAGGAATCCACTTAAGCAATGGATTTTCACTTTTATGAGGACAATAGACTCCCAAGTCTCCGTTTCCTAAAACACTGGCACATCTTTAAAATTAATACAATTTATCTGCTAAATTACTAAGTGCAGGCATAATCATATTTCTCCTGGAAATGAACGCAGGTCATATTTGTCACATGTTGAATGTTAAAAGGTTTTGTATAATATGTAAATAACAAAGTTAAATCAAACTAAACCATAAAATCACCAAGCTTACAATTTTTTTTGGCATTTCTTTAAGCATGTTTGCTTTTGTTCCACAAAATATAATCAGTCTCGTACTAACATTTTTCGCGGGACTTTTAGTAGAAATGATTGCCAGCCACAAAAAAATAAATAAATAAAAGAAAATTTAAACCGGTGAATGTCAAGCCCGGGACCATAAAGTCTCATTATTCAAACTCTCTCCTGGCTTTAACTAAACCTACAAAATATTATCTCCATGCATCTTTTGAAGCTTTTATTTTTTTTTCCATGAAAATAATCCCTTCATGCCTCTGAATGGCTTAGATTAAGCCTCCAGCTTTGCCTCATTTGATATGCACTAAATTATATAAATATGCAGAATAGCACTGCCTCTGTCCCTTCCACCTGCCTGGCTGCAGCTGCTTACCCTTGCCTCTACACAAGCACTCTTCGGCCCGACTGCAACAGAAAAGGGGGATATTCGATAAACCTTGTTCCTGATTACCAGCTCCAACAAGCCTTATTGTTAATAGGAGCAGTTCCTCTGGTTTGTTAAATGTAACACCTGACTGTTTGAGGTCATGGTTTTTTTTTATTTCTTCTTTTGACGGGGCCTGCCATACAGGAGCCACCGACATCAGGAAGTCACTGGGCAGAACCTGGCACTTTCTGTTCATTGAAGAGTCTACATATAATTATGTTAGGGTAAATCATGGAGGATTGAGAGCGATAGAATATGAGTACAGTCTGATATTTCCACTTGCATACGACCTTGTATATTTAGCTTCCTCCTTTTGAAAATTGATGTTTGGTTAAGAGATGTAATGGCTGAATGACTCCAATATTAGAAAAGGCTGTGTGTTGTGCAGAGTAGCCAAATTGCAGATGACAGACAGGACTATGTCAACTGTTTCAGGTGAAGGAGTAGGCAAGGTCAGATTAGTGCAATATTTTATTTCCATTCGCTGAATAAAAATGGTACATGGTCATTAGAGGTCTGCAACCTGACCCGGGTCCAACGGAACCCAAAGACCCACCTCGGGTTTGGGTCAGCTACCGTGGACTCGATACTTTTTCGCCATAAAACATTTCAAGGTCAATGCAATTAAGTGACTTTGATAGTTCAAACGAGACGGGCTAAATTGGACAATGATCACATTCTTACTTCTGTTATTTTGTCTGTGTGTTGACATAGAAGTCACTGACAGGTCATGGATGGATTGTTCCTGCAGCTCATCGTGCGGTCCCCGGGCTGCTTACCTTTTACAGACGGATGCACCCTTCCCTGCCGACTGTTGGGATGACTGTCGGAACGACATGGAGGCTCTCTTTGTCTGGCCACTGCCACTGCAATTCCCACTGGTGGCTGCCGCACCTCACTTTCCCCCTGACAGGAGTCCCCCATTTCCCGGCTTCGCCCATTGTATTCCGAGCGGTCACCGTCATTGGCTGGGCCCTTCCTGGAAGGTAGAGTCTGTTTGTTGCCTTGCAGGGCACAGCTACCCGCTGAAGGACCTGATTTGAGATTTCCCAGACCCCCAAACGGGCTCTTTTGGGAGAGGAGCAGTGGTTGTTGCTGGTTGCTGTACTTTAGCAGGCTCTTCATGGCACTGCTCTCACCCTGAGTTGGACCTTGGGGATCAGGCTGCTGCTGCTGTGGCTGCTGCTGACTTAGAGGTGGTGCAGTGGAAGGTTGTTGAGGAGGCAGGCTCATTCCTGGCTGTTGTTGCTTTTGCTGTGTTGCGTGTTGCCCACTAGTGCCTCCAATCTCCATGTAAGACTTCCTCTGGTCCTCGTCAGGTTGTGACATGTGTTGGGGAGGCCTCATAGTCCAGGGTGGCACTGGGGGTTGCTGCTGGTGGTGCTGCCCACTGTTGTTGCTATAACCATAAGGGGACATATCCATCTTTCTTTTTAGCTCTTGTCCATTACTCTGGTTTAGCTCAGCTGGAGAAGCATCTGGGCCAGGCTGGCCATGCTGCTGGTGGCGAATCCTGGCTACCTTTTGGCCATCTCTCTGTAATGAACAACTACCTCCAGGACAATGGGCTGTTCCAGTCCCATTATGTTGCCCCATGTTCTTACCTCCAAGTGGGGATGAGTTAGGTGGGGGTCCTTGATGGGAACAGTCTCTGTAAGGAGAAGTGTTTACAGAATGAGCAACAGAATGCCCCACTTTACCCCCTTGGGGGAGCGAGGATCTAAACACATCCATGTCCACACCGCTGTTGATACATTCTGCACTCCGTGATCGTACAACTTGGTGGGAATGTGGCGTCTGTTGTTGTTGAGGAGGAGGTGGAGGAAGCTGTGAGGGTTGAACATGTTGATGGTGGGATTGCATCCAGTCTGGAGCCTTTTCTGCCTTTCTATATGGATGCTGTTGTTGCTGTTGTTGTTGATGTTGCTGCTGCTGTTGTTGCTGTTGTTGTTTTCTGTGCCAATTACTGTGGTGCCCACCACCACCATTTTTTTCTATTGCTTTGTCCTTGGTATTGCCGCCTCCTCCCCCACTACCTACACCCTGACAATCAGGGTTACCGAGCTGGAATGGGCCACTAGATTTGTCTCCTAGGTCTGCCACAGATGGCACAAATGTTAGCCCTGTGACTTTAGGCTCTCGCCCTACATTGACTGGCCCCCTCTCTTGTGAGGCAGAGTTGGCTAGAGGAGCTGGTGGGGGTGGACAGAAAAAGTCTGGATGGTGGTGTGTATGGTGGGAATGATGAGGGTGGTGTGGATGGCTGGGGTGGAGCTGAAGGCAATGGAAGCCCCCTGGATGTGGATGTGTATGGGGATGAGCATGAGGATGGGAATGAGGGTGTGCCCCTCCAGCAGCAGAGCCCATGTGTAAGGGTGGGGGTACGGAATAGGGCAGAGAGTGGTGAAGTGGTGCTTGACCCCTTTCCAAACAGTCTGAAGGCTGCTCACTGATCCTCATCTCCCCACTTACCCCCTCTTTGGTGCAACGAGCATTGCTACTAGACCCCATATGTCTGCCCTGGGTGCTCCTCCCACCCCCCATAGCCTGAAGGGCTGAGCCCTCCCCACCACAGCTGGACATGGAGACCTTAGGTCCAGTTCCTGCGTCTCCATTCTGCATCTTGCCATTATGCAAGCAGGCGCTGAGGGGTTTGCTCATACTCTGAGGGTGGTCCTTGCTGTACTCCATTGCGAGGGATGCCTTGTGCCTCTCTAGAGCCCGACTGTTGACATCCTCCAGGGGCAGTGGGTGTTGTGGATAGTGCGGGTGCTGCTGAAGAACATGGGAATTGTGGTGATGTGTGGTTTGGCGTGCAGGGTGATTGTGGTGCTGTTGTTGCTGCTGTCGCTCCTTCGCCTCTTGTTTGTTACTGGACCTCTCCTTGTCCTTGACAGGTGCCACTCCCCTCTCCACAGACCCCTCTTTAAGACCCTTATGTATACCTGTCCCTATTGCTGAATCTCTGTCTCTACTGCAGGACCCCTGAGAGTGCCCTGACCCTGCCCTTGACATGGGTGGCAGACTATGATTAGCTGAGATAAGAGGAGGCTGGGATGGGAGACCCCGCAGATAGAAGTTTTCTACAAAAGGAAGGATGTTGAGTCAGTTAACAGATGACTTAAGCTAAATTAAAAAAGATGAGAATAATTTATAAAGTTATTTATCTCTTAAAATGGTGATCTATGCAAATTTATTTGAATAATTTATGTTAAATGGCACCACAAAGCAATGCTTTAAACATGTTATTTTTGTGATATTTTTCATGTCTCATCTTACCTTTTTGGGTGTCATAGAAACGATGCTGCCCATAGAGAACTCCACTGTTGGCATGGTGATCCAAGTGGCTCATTGGAAGGAAGGTGTGGGCCAGACTCCCTGAGAATCGCGGATATCCTGGACCTGCTATGAAATAAGGAGAGAGAGGGTTAATAAAACAGGACAACAGCTTCTGTGATACAGTTACACACTATAATCCTTTAGGTCCAATGCAGCTCGTGGTACTCGTACATAAATAAGTACTGGCTCTGCCTCTACTGCTTCCCTTTCCGTCCTAAGTTTAGAATGCAAACAATAAAATAAAAAAAGAGCTTGAGGACTGCTCTAATTTATGATTTTTGTCTGCAGTCTACAATTCTGTCTTTATGTCACTCTCAGAACTGACAGTGGCACCGCTATCCATCTGAAAGGAGTGAAAAGGCTCGTGTTAAAATTGGACAGAGCTGAAGGACCAACCCTCTGAGTACCACTTCAAAAGATCATTGGGATGTTGGGTCTGTAATCCAGTACACCTGGGCTCATTACTTCAAGCTTATCTGGAGGACATTTGCACCAAGAAAATAAATACATAAATAAATAAATCAAGTTTCAATGGGACATGGTAAATCACAAAAGACTTTGAGGGTGGAGAAGAGAGAAAAGATGGACTGAGATGAAAGCCTAAAGCAATACTGGAGCAAGCATCACTATGACAACACACTTCCACTCTAACTGGGTAACTAAAGAATCTGGGCACATGAATGCAAATGAAATGACCCTATTACCACTAGTGTGTAATTAATTATATTACTAAACTACAAAAAGGGTTTAAAAATGAAATCAAAGTACTGTAGAGTAAAAAAAAAGCAGCATGGTTATAGTGTTGGAGAACTAGAGTTCTCTACTATATTACCCTTAACACCACCACAACCGAAAGAGTCGGAAAAACCGAAATGACGGAAAAAGAAACAAAAATGTAAACACAATAGACAGATACATATACTATTGTGTTTGTTTGGTTGGTTTTTTTTTTTTTCAAATCAAAAATCACCTTTAGGGGGACAAATAAATAACTTGAGCACACAAGCATACAAGCAATTCTTCTGATTCCTCTTTTCTTTTTCATTGAAATCATTCAATGAAATGAATGAATTATTTCTCGATAAAAAATGACAAAAGTTACCCTCTTCAGCCAGCTCAAATAGACATTAATCCATCCATGCACACAGGTGCACAGACGCACACAGAACACGGATGTCTCTGATTGTAACAGCAGCATTTGATGCATCTCATCGTCATGCAGACTTTTAATCTAATTTAGTAAAAACTGGCTGGATGTTATGAGGCCCCAGTCAGATTAACAGGGAGTCCGGGTTGAGAACCACTGTTTAAGATCACCCACGATCGATTACATCCGTTTCTCTGATTGCGCACCTGTCTTGCCCCAGTTTTGCTTTAGAGCTCAATTAACAGAAAGAGAGGGAAAGATAGTTCTGTTCAAGCTAAATTAAAGGCAGACACATTTGTGTTGTCAAGCATGTGATCCGATCCCAAAAAGCACAGATGTAGATCATTTGGCTCTGTGTGTATGTGCAGTAACGTGGCTTTTACTACAGCTCCAAGTGTTGAATGTCTCACTTTCTGCTGGTGAAACAATGGAGCCAGTGCTGCGAGCCAGCTCAGGGGAGGGAGGAGTGTTGTGGTGGATTTAATGACCCCGGCTCATTGCAGCCCCTGCATCCTCCCTTCTTAATTAATGAAATTTACAGAGAGGGCAAACAGCTCTGCAATAACACAGGAGGTGCAGCTTTCTGAGGAGTGTAGAGTGATAATTGCATACTTTCAGTTTTTTCCCTTTCACCTGTTTTTTTTTAATATTTTCCATTTTCCCAAACTGTCTTTGTCTCTTCTTTTCCTGTCATAATTAGTATGCATTTACAGTCCATTTAAGTCAATTTCATTGACTGAAGCAGGAGGAAGGATCCTTTGTTCAGGTAATACATTTTTCTCAGATTCTCAACCTGACCAACAGTTTTCTGGTCTACTAGAAAACTGTTTGCCAGTCTTTATCCAAGCTGGGAGAGGGCCTTTTTTTTCTTCTTTTTTTTTCCCCTGCAGCAGCATGTTGTTTGTGAGCGTGACAATTGACGGCGTAATCCCTTTTCACAGTGTGGTCTGGCTGCGCCCGATAATGCCAGCCCGCTCAGTTTCAGCATGCACTCCGGTGGGGCGGTATGAGGGGGACTGCTGGGCACGGCAGAGCTCATTCAGCCATTAATCTGGCCAGGACAAGGGAAGCTGCTGCTGCTGCTGCTGCCGCCGATGCCGCTGCAGGCGACGTGAGCTGGGTCTTAGTGCAGTCTGCTGACTGCACAGCATCACCGCTCTCTTTCGCTTCCTCCGCGTGCACGCAGACACAGAAACATGTCAGCATCTGCTATTGAATAACAGAGGGGAGTTCACAGCGCATGCCCTTCTTTCCATGAGAGAAGTAGGAGTAAGAGGTAGCGCAAACAAAGATGCAGAGAGGGATTTCCAGGGGTTTTGGAGGTATTTTTTCACAGCATGTTGATTTGAGACAAGCGAGCTGACAGGGAAGACAAAGGAGGAGGCCAAATATAGAACAGCAACCAAAAAACAGAGGGTCTGGGTGCACTGGCCTAGTCAATTACTTGTGACTGTTTCTGTATTTTTAGCTTAAAGACTGCTTAACATGAATGAAATACGAACAGGAAGGGAAACGCCTCAAATATTTCAGAGAAAGACTACTAGATGGACAGAGCAGGGCATAAGAAGACCAAGAGGAGAGGAGGAGCAGCCCGAGCTGCCTGTCAGGTCTGCTAATTGAGAAAAAAATGACAGAGCCATCAAGACAGAAAGGGAGGAGAAGAAGAGAGGAGACGAGAGATGTTTGGCAGTGGAGAGGGGGGAGTACCGTGCTGTATCTCCTCAGGTTTGACTAATTGAAAGGAAGGGATGCAGGATCGTACAAGAGAAAGGGAACAACAGAAGCAGACGTGTGGAAGAAGAAAATGGTGGTGTGTGTGTGTGTGTGTGTGTGTGTGTGTGTGTGTGTGTGTGTGTGTGTGTGTGTGTGTGTGTGTGTGTGTGTGTGTGTTGGGGGGGGGGGGCTTAAATCCTACAAAAGGAAAAGCTAGCAACTGCTCACAGAAGGAAAGATGGACAACTGAAGATAGGCTTGGAAAGGCATATCAAAAAGGAGTGGATTAGGCAGTTGTGTGACGGCAGTTGTGTGTGTGCACACTGGTGTGTCTGTGTGTGTGGACAGAGATATGAGACTGTGATCATTGTTGGCATCACGTAAGAAGTCATTTGGACAACAGCCAGCTGGCCTCAGGCCTATTAGGAGCATGTGGCTTTTTTTTTTTATTTTTTATTTATTTTTTTTTTTGTCAAGCCAACTTCAGCAACTGAGGTTTGAAAGTGTATTCCTTATTAGAGAATTTGGTGTGATTTGTATTTGATTTTCCATAATCTCCTATCTGAAATGTAGTCATCTATATTTAAAAAACAACAAAAAAATTATTTTCTGTGGAAAATGACCGGTTTTCTGAGCTAAACGTGTTGCCACCAAGCCTAGTGTTTCTCCACGTTTTTCTCCGTTTCTGTGGTCCTTCTCTGCAGCCTCGGGAAAACCAATTGCTGTATATTGACACAGTGCCTCTCCATCAAGAGTGCCAGCTTAAATATTATGAGGCAAAAGCCACCACAAATGTTACCGACATACAAAAATCACCATATCTGCACAAAAAAAAAACAACATAGAATGTGTGGTGAGAGAGTGCTCATCTCGCGTACACATGCATGTTTGAACAGTTTAAACCTTATAAGGTGAAGATAGAGGAAAAAATGCATTAGAATGTAACACAGGCAGTTCTTCTACCAATGTGTTGTAGTATTTGTATATGTTTTAGTATTCCTCTAATTGTGTATGAGGGTTTCTGCCCATTCTAGCTTCCTTCAGCAGTTCAAAAAAGCACATTTGATTGATTGGAGATTCTCAATCATCAGTGATGGCTGAGAATTCGCAGCTTATTTCACTTCTTCATACATGGCTCTGTGATGGACTGGCGCCACATACAGGATGACCTCCTGACATCTCACCCAATAAGCACCGTGACAAGCTCCAGAACATTGCAATGCAAAAGGACAATATGAAGATTTAGAGATTGTTTAGACGCGATCCTTAAGACCTCCACTGTGTGTTTAAAAACACAGTTATGCCTCTTACGCACATGCAGTCTCTGTCTTGATCAGTTCCACACAAGGTCGTGTGATCAAATATACAGACTCTCCATTCATCAGTTACAGATGACATTCACATATCCCTCATTATTTCATCTGATGTGCCTTTTGGTATTTCATTTGTAATCAAACCTTTTATTTTTAACCTTTGTGAGATCCTGTGCTCTGAACATTGAGAGCTGATTGCTTTCCCATTCAAAACTCAGTATTTGTTCTCATCACGATTCCAGAAGTAACTAAATAAAGCAGGTTTAATTTTCTCTTCTTCACTGACAAGTATCTCAGTTTCTCTTTTCATAGACCTGTAAATCTTCTTTGCTGTCATCTTCATTCTCACGTCTTATATGGCAACGCCTAAGGAGGGGAGGGTCCACATCTGTCCATTGTTTAAAAATGAAATGATCATCATGCTCATGCACATGAATCCAAATTCCCAATAATTAGGATTTATAAAACTAAGTACAATCTGCACATGGCGTTATAAAAATGTTAAAAAGGATTATATTTGTACATTTCTGTCTCTGTGTGTACACACATGACACTACAGTGTTTTACGCATTTGCCCCAGATATGAAATCCTGGTGAAGCAACAAAACAGATCAAGTTTTGCTTCGTCTTGATATTCTGAAACAGCTTTGTGTGGACGTAAATAGTGACATTTTTGTTACTTTCTATCTTGTGCACTTTCTGGAATAAATCACTACATGCCAAGACTCACTCTAATTGCGCTGCGTACAGCTGTGAACACCACAAACACAAAGCTGTCCATGAAACTGTATCCAGATGGAGTTCACTTGGAAGGAGACTTTCAAGTCTGTGCAGAACATCAACATGAATAAAGAGAAGCGTGGTTAGCTGCAGGTCTGCTTGTATTATTGTACAGCTACAAATTTCATAGGAATATTTGAAATTTACCACTAGAATTATGTTCTCATGTCTTTAAACCAAGCTAAGATAAACCATTTCTTTCCCTTTTATTTTACTAAAATACAACACACAGGGGATTATCCCCTGAAGTGCTTCAAACTTATACTTTAAACAGCTCTTCTTCATCTCTAACACAATCTAATTTCAAATACTTGTGATGATTATATATAAAAAAAAAAGAATTTGTTTTAGCTTTCTTACAGATTAAAAAAAAAAAGCCAATATAAATGAGCCTGCTTCAGATACCCTCAGTCCTCTAAAATTTTATTCCCACTCGTGATTAACTAGCAAGTAACTACAGACATAATTGATATCTCTAATCTATAAAAAAAAAAAAAATGTGTCAGCTACAGCAGAAACAAAGATGTTCTGCACGACGACAGGTGCGTTGGGAAAAGAGAGAAAAAAAACTCGAGGCATTAAAAGCAATAAATTGAAATGGCAACTTAACAAAAAGAAAAAAAAATGACTCTTCAAATTAATTATTTAAAATATTAAATGGTAACATTTTGCCAACACTTGTTTTACTCTATATTTTATCACGCATGTTCAACAATATCCCCCCTCCCCCCCTAATCATGGCAATCCGATCATTCCACAGCATCTACCTGAAACTTAAAATTCATAGAATAATTTCTTATGCAGACTCAAACTGCACATGCATTTGCATACAAGCTGCTACTTTATAAACACACTTGGAACAGAGAAAGAGAGGAAAAAAACAAAAACTTATAGCATATATTGGAGGTTAAAAGTGAGCTACTAATGCACCGACACACATACAAGTCAGTGCCTACACTGCTGCTGGTGGGGGGCTTCTGACACCCAGAGAGAGGATACAGGAGTCTGGGTAATTGTGTCGCTCATTTTGATGACTTGCTTTTTATGCAAAACAGGAAAAAGACAATATGCAATTACCTTGAGGAGGGAACAGCTGAATGTGGTTGATGAACAGTCTGGATTCAATCATGCTCTTAGTGCGTTATATGCAATTAAACTGCAATAGAGATAATGGCCTCCATTGCCAACTGAATAATAATCCCAGTCATAATCACCTCCATTACTTTTATTAGGCTTGGCATTATATTCATCACTCTTAATATTATTTTACTCTTCCACAAAAGAAAGACAATGAAACCTTGAGAGTATGAGGAAAGACAAACAGTGATGCTTACAAAACTGGCCCGGGGGGAAAAGATGTCAGTGACTGAGCTGGTGTGGAAGTTGACATCCATTTGTTTCTTCTTCAGATGTATATGAGGAGCGACAACTGTCCACAGACTCGGCCACTGGTGGGCAGGACAAGACATCCACGCGCGGGGGGGAGGAGAGTTAGCTGCTGAGAGGCGTCCAATGGCTTGACTGTGCCGCTACTACAAACTGTATGGATGGATTTGCTTGACATTTGTTAGCAGAGAATTTAGGATTCAGATCAAGCGTTGCCTGAAGACAAAATTAAGTGTGTTCAAGGGGATTAATGACGGCTCAGATATCAGCCGTGAGAAAGTAAAGTTTCAAATTTCTTTGCGAATGTTAGTTTTGAAACAAACATGTAGCTTGTAGCACAACATAGGTGCATACAAGATGAATAAAATGACCTGATGTGGAAATGTGAGTGCCGTTGAAGCACCTGGCTTATGTGTCCCTTCTTCTTTGATTTGCACCTGAAGATAGGTGCTTCGAATCTTTGAGGCCATGAGGAAATTGTTTCTGTACTATCAGTTTTCTTTTTAACTTGATTCTTAATAGCAAGCAGTGTAACACGATCCTTTTGATTTGTTTTGGCTTGCAGTTATAAACGGGAATCATCTACAATAAAAACAAAAGTGCTCCATCCATGTTTTGTTGCTGGAAAACAGGCCCTGATCATCACCCCTCCACCACCGTGCCTGACACCTGGCAGGAACCACCAGCCAAGGTTCTGATCTGTTAATCAAGCTTTTCATATATGATGACAAGTTGCAATATAATATGCTCTGTTGTTCATTGATTAGAGGGTTGACTTTATTTTTTTCATATACAACTGTATAGTTTTACATGTACAGGAGCCATCACTATGGGCATGTTGATTCCCAAAATTCCAGACCATATTAATCTTTCAGCTTTACTTATTTGACTTCCTCCCTGTGGATGAGCAGAAATGTGAGATGCTAAATGTTGTGTGTGTGTGTGTGTGTGTGCGTGTGTGTGTGTGTGTGTGTGTGTGTGTGTGTGTGTGTGAAGCCCCTAACCGTACACACGTTCATGTAGCCGGGGTTTTGCAATGCCGAGCGCTGCGTGGGAACCACCCTATTAAGCTGTGATGGAGACGCATGCTGAAAGCTTTGCGATTACTACAACTTTTTACTGGCCCACATTCGCATGTGCTGCATGAGAGAGTCTGGAGTGACATTACAGTTGACATGAATTGAATACTGCAAGATTCCTTCGCTGAACTTGTGACCCTGTGCCCACATCCAGAAACTGTTGCATGGTGCTCCATCCCACACACGCCAGGCCTTTTTTTGGTGCGCAAATAAAAGGGCGGGAGACCAGCTCTTCCTGGCCGATTACAAGTCGCATTTTAGAGAAACCTAACACACCCCAAACATATACATTATCAGAGTAACAGAACACCCTTTCAAAGCCCAGTCCCCAATACTGCCAAGACATAAATACTGCCTTGTTTAGACAGTGCGGTCAGGTGACGGGGTTAGGCTGCGGACACGTGTTTATGTGCTTGTGTCATGTGAGATACCTTCATGCGAATGGGGAAACCAGATTTGCGAAGCGCTGGAGTGGGGTCCACTTCGGAAGGAGGGTGATGAGGGCGAGGAGGGCGGCCGGGAAGGGTGAGTCGGATGGGAAGGGGGAGAACCCAGACTACTGGCTAGAAAGGTGCCCATGAAGGAAGCGGAGGAATTGCCCATCAATCCACTGCCTGCATTACCACAGGGACAAAGTTTAGGAGAGAAAAACAGGGTTAGATGGTTAGAAAAACAGTAAAACCTAAAAATAACATCACATCAGATCTGAATGCGGATGTAAAAACACATCAGCCACTGGCTGTTTAGGAGGAATCTTTAGATTGGAAGAGGGGGAATGAATGAACGTTTGTATGCGAGTGTGTCTGTAAGAGTGTGTGAGACTCTTCTCCTACTCTGTGTCAGCACAGTCCTCTCCCCTTGTCTTCTCTCCCCTCACACCACCTCTCCCCATGGGCAGGCAGAGGTCTCATCTCACAGCTGAATACACACTTTCTCAGGCTCTCTCCCTCTCACTCTCACACACTTTTGCTCCTGCTCCCCAGTGTCCCTTTCTCAATTTCTCTCCCTCTCTCCATTATCTTGTTCTCTCCATCTCTCACTTTCATGCCCTCAATCTCCTTTATTGCTTTGCTCCATTTCACCTCCTCCATCTCCTTTTCTTTCAGTCTTGCATTTCTCTATGTGACACTGACAGTCCCCTTCTCTTCTTTCTTTCTCTCTTTCTTTCTGGTTTCCATTTTGGTTTTTAACTTCTCCCTCTACTTTGGTTTCTTCTCCTTAAAATGGGAAACGGAATACAGGAAATGTCAATTGTGACAAACATGCATCGGTCCCTTCTAAAACCTGATTCCACATAGTTTCCTTGTCTGCTTTCTGGCCACATAGCTATGCTTTATGATGTTTTTCGCTATAACGACGACACCAGCAGAGCAATCTGTCCCTGACCAGCTGAACTGTGTGTTTAACAATACTGTGATGAGTAATTGACCATTTGTATAAATGCCCACGTGACTGGAGGCTGATTGTCTATTATGCATTGCTGGGCAAGCTGGAGAAAACACACTGATTAACCACTGCTTAAATTGCATTACCATTACGCACACCGCCAGTGTACTTGAGTGAGGGTGCCCAGCTCTTTACACATTAATTTCCCCCAAGTCACACCACCACAAAGTCTCATGCATATGTATGAACTTGCAGGCAAGAGCGCACATGTGCACGCTCTTGCAAAGTCACACATGATGGTGTATCACACACACACACACACACACACACACACACACACACACACACACACACACACACACACACACACACACACACACACACACACACACACACACACACACTGAAGCAATTAGCGTTGTCTTATGACTACAGATCTTAGAAGGGATGCCGTCTCATTTGATTGTTTTTTTATCATAATACTGTCAACACGTGAATGGATCTTTTCCTTGGACTCAGAGATCAATGGTGTGGAAGTCTTAATCAATCGCTGTTTAGTCAAACTATGACTATGTACCTGAATTAGGTCACAACACATTTTTATGTTAAAACAGTTAGTTTCACTTTCATTTGAGGGGATGTTTGATTATGTTTAGGAAGTCTCCTGTTCCCTCTAAAGGAGCGTTTTTCTTTTTTACAGTCGCCTTGTGCTTGCTCAGAATGGGGATTGTATCAAAGAAAAGTCTTGGTGCAATCTGTGGTTTCCTTAGCTTGGAAAATATTTTCTTTGAAATTGGCTTTGTAATCATGGGACTAATTGGGAATGAATTGAACTGTATTCTTGAAGGGCCTTGACATGAAATGTGTTATGATATGGCACTTTATTAATAAAGCTGAACTGAACTGCCAGTGGAGACAAACCAGCCAAAGTCGTTTTTGGACGCCTGTTCCAGGTGTCTCTTGATGAAACTACTGTAAGACTAAAGAGATTAATAATTTAACAGAAAGGACCAGAGAAGAGACGAGAGAGGGACTGAGCAAGAGATCAAACAAATCTCACGTTCCACTCACACTGCAACGCTGCAACAATGCTTGACGGTTGTCTCCGACATGCTTTCATCATGCCAACAGTCAACCAATCACTATTCTTCCCGCTTGGTACACGAGTAAGCAGAGTACTTTTAAAAAAGTCCTGGGTCCCATGTGTGATTTCTCGGGTAACACTAGCTGTGTAGCTGCGATTGGGTGTGATTGGGTGATGTTTGGGTTGATCCACGATCATCAGGGTGGGCTCGTCGGACAATGAGAAACGTGGTGTTGTTTAAGTTCGGTTGGACTAACACTATTAATTTTTTCGCTTTTGCCTTATGTCATGTACAGCAAGCATATCTTCTGGGTACATAGTAAGAACAAACCCATCAGACCCTGACCTGCACAGATTAGCCAGTGGTTCAAGGGCCTCGGCACACACGGACATATACTGCAGGCAAGGAGGCACATTTTCACGTACCTCAGTTTCACTTTGTGCTTTGAAGACAGATGAAAATCCCATTAATCCCCAAATATATAAAGCTTTACCTCAAAAACTACAGAACCAAGCTGGGCTGTGGGCTCTTCGCTCGCCTGAAATGTTGTGACAGGAGCTGCTATGTGGTGCCGTGTTGCTTGTTACGGATTTAGTTTTTGAATGGATTACCTGGTTATTCTTGTGAATTATGAAAAGTCTGACACTTTATTACTTTTTTGTTTTATGTCACTGAGTTACTTTTGCCTTTCTAGCCAGACAATTGCATTTCAGCTACTTGCCGAATAAAGTGCGATGAGGAGGACATACCAGCCACATCTTACATGTTGTTGGAACACATTGTGAAAACATGCCCCAAGACATGCTGCAAGAGCCTTGCTTTTCCACTTTTCAGCCCCCGTTTCCCTCCTTCCTTCACTGCTGCCTCCTCCAATCACCATGTCCTTGTGGAGCACTCCTGGCAGAGCACTGTGGTCTACACGACGAGGGCAGGAGGGGGGGTCAGGGGCAGCTGAGGGGGGTGGATTATGGTCAGCGTGCTCACCAGGCACACATCCAACCTCCATCATTCAGACACCTTGAGCTCCTGTCCTATACTTGCCCCTCCTTTCTATTTCTGCCTGTTGCCCCCAGGAACCCCAGCTTTCCTCAGTGCCTCCGGCTCTCATGATCATCCTACATTATTAATGGCCTTGCCTTATAGAGAAGAGGGGTAAGAGACACAGAGTGACAGAGAGAGGCCCCAAAGCCCATCTTAACAATCCAGGAGAGGAGAAAGTTTCTGCCAGTGAGACAAGGAAAGAAGAAGGAACAAAACATAAAAAGGGGATGTCTAGATGTCAGACAAGAAGATCTCTGAAGTTTAACTTAGTGTTGGGGGGGGCTCATTTTTCCATCCTTAATTACAGCAGACATGGCACTTCTGTCCCATTGGAGGTTCCGTGACTCCACAGCCTGCCAATCTCCATAAATGATCCAATCCTCACAGTTTTGTCTGCTAAATACAGAGCATGATGCTGCACAAATCCAAAGTGCTATCATTGCTGAATCTAATAACATGAGCATTAACGCTGTCTCGGAACCCAATCCTGATTAATCACAAGTGTCGGTGAGAAAGCACACAAGATGTCACTCTCAGTTTGTATCTCAGTGAAAGTGATGCGGAAGTGCCGCAAAGGTCCAAGGAGTGATGCTATCAGCATTGCGATTACTCATAACTGTTTATTTAGTTACTTATTAATAGTCAGACATGCAAAACAAGGTCTTTTCCTATATTTTCCAATTTCTTTCTCTAAATCTCAAGCGCTACCAGCAATGCACTTGCATGGCTTCTTAAGAAAATCGGGTCATGTGCATCCTAATCGGCGCCGATCCCTGACAGCGATGGAGATTAATCCTATTAGGGAATTAAAGCAGAGGGGAACACTGGGACTGGGGAACCCAACCTCCCTCTTTGACATCTAAACATATCAAACTGACACCTGCACTTACAGACTTTTGTTGCATTAGTTTAAAAGAAATGCAGAAAAAAAATACAGAAGCAGAAGCAAATACAGCTGCACCTCTGGAGATGGAGGTGTTAACTGGTGCTACTGTTTCGCTCCAGCGTGGGTGTTTTGGGTGAATGGGTCCAGTTTGTGCTCAGCAGCAAAAACACACATGCACGCACACACACACACACACAGCAATGTGGGCCCAGGCAGACGCCCCTGAGGACGACACCGAGTGAGCAGCAGGCTGGGAGGCAGAGCAGGAGAATGGAGACCCAGTTGTCATGGGAACGAGCGAGAAACTGCGCTTGAGGCAAGCGGGCATTACAACAACAGTGGGCAGATGCACTTTGTCAGCGCGCTGCACAGCAACAACAGCCATCCCAACCTACCTTGAAACCCCTCCTAAGCCCCAGCTATAATCACTTTCATGCGCGCACACACACACACACACACACACACACACACACACACACACACACACACACACACACACACACACACCTCTTTCTATGGAATTTAATGTGGTTTCAATTGTTAGCCTACAGGGAGGGAGGTGCCATCGTCTTTGTCCTGTTTGGGTTACTAATCAGCTCCGTAAGCACTGCACTCATTAATATAACTCAAGGGCGAGTGGTTGTTTGGGGTCTTAACAAGGAGTTATACGATTATAGGATATAAAGGGATTCGTTTAAATGTGGGCCAGGCTTTGATGAAGGAAGAAAAAAAAAAAAAACCAAGCTGAGAAGACAACAAGCACCCACCCACAACATGTTCTTTTGAATGCTGGGAATCAGACCAAAATTTCCACCTTAAGACGTACACACCCCTTCTCACACACTCCGCTGACACACTAGCTGCTCCACGACTGTGCCTATACAGTACAATTATTTCAGCGTGCTTCACATTCGCTCCTCTGCGCCGAACCACTGACCGTGGAAGTCTCCAGCTCTCCGTCTCATTTTCAGACAGCTGCCTGAAGGGACGGATGGACGTGCCGTCTAGACAAGGACACGACACACACAATGAGAGGTGAGAGTGATGCTGACAAGAGAGAGAGAGAGAGAGAGAGAGAGAGAGAGAGAGAAAATTGCTGGTGCGACTGGATCAACCTGCTCCCAACAGCTCAGTGAGCAGCGAGAAGAATCTAGAGAGAGACGCCAGAGAAACACGTGTGTACCCCCAGCTTATAAGACCTCCGCTCTCTGAAGAAAGTTACACAGTAAGAGGTCAATGCCATGTTGGGGTCAGGCTCTTCAACGCACCTTGAAGAACTGAGTCTAAGAGTCGTACCCTCCGTCCCACCTTGTTACGATTCACACACATCCTAACAGCTGGCGACTGTAACACACACAACAAGCCGCTTAAAACCCAGCAGATCGCTGAAGCATTTGCAGCTGGCGCTGCTTTAACTCTCCGACACGGCAAGACAAGGCAAAAGAACTAGAATTAGTTAGTTAGACGAGTTGTTTGCCAATGTCACTTGACTTTGAGTCAAGTCAAGTGTTTATCTGTAAGACTTAGTTATTTCTGTCTTCAGCGGTTTACTAACTTAAGGAAGGAAGTCACTTTAAAAGCAAGAATGAAAGAATGAAAGAAAAAGTCGATTAGGGAAATAAACATGTGAATGCTGACTTACCAAGTAAAAACATATCGAGCTGAATGGCTGTTGGTATAAGAGTTTCACTTCCACTTCAGGATCGCTCTGATCAGACTTTCCTACTGATGCAGTTCCATGTTCTGTCCAAGAAGTCAGACACCCAAGGGGAAGGCAGCGAGACTTTCCACGCTCTCACATTCACTGACAAACACACGACTAAGACGCTGACCCACTAATATAAGGGGAAAAACTGGATTGGATTGGGCAACTGCACAGACCAGCAACCCCAGACAGACTGCACATGCTACCCCGGAGGGCCGCTGACTAACCAAGCGCCTACTTCCTCACAATAAAACCCTGTAGGAATTTGAAATGGCTACTAAAGTGGGGGGATTTCCTTCAAACAGTCAGTCATCTTGAAAACATTAGTGCAACTGGTAGCCAAATTCCTCCCTACTTTGGAAACAACTGTTGCAAGTTTTTTTTTTTGTTTTTTTTTTTTTACTTTTGGAGGGTGGGGGTGTTAGACTGGTTGAGGGATTACAGTAGGAGGTTGGGTTGATCGAGAAGTATGCTGAGGTAAGAGTTAGAGAGAAAGAGTAAGCAGGCGGTCCAGTCCTGGAGCTGAGCCCAGTGCAGGGGTGGGGGAAAGTGCCAGCAGCGCACGCCTCCGACACTCTCCACACTGCGTGCCTGTGGAGTGAGTTTAGTGGATGTGGTCAGTGCGGGGGTGGGAGAAGTGGAAAAGAAGAAGCAGTTGCAAGGATGGATGGAGGGCGAGATCGAGAGAGAGACTCTTAAATGCAGGGCGACATCCAGTGGAAGGGTAAAAGGTGAGAGTTTATCGTAGATAAAGGAGTGAGCAACTACGTGATACTTTCAAAGCGAAGAAGCAGTAGGACGCGTGAAGGAGCGGTCGTCATATTTGTGTGTGTGATTGTGTGTCCGTACAGTGGTCGTCTCACTTAAGTTGACAGCCTGTGTTTGCAGAGTGGCTTCGTGGTCAGCCACTCGTTCACTGCTGAAGCGATGACAGGCTACAAAAGAGTCTGGAACTTTTTTGTGTTTTGTTTTGCAGACATAGTGTGCGAGTAAAATTGCTGTGGAGAGGTCCTCTGACTTCACCCAACTGTTTATACAATACACACGCTGACATGATGGGGATAAGAGATTCTAATACGGAGCAAATGAGCCTCTACGATGCCAAATCAGAAAAAAAGGGTGATATGGAAAAACGATGATTCTTACATGTATTTTTGACTTTTAACATACATAATGGTATATTTCAAATCATTTCAAGTCAGCGCCATTTTTTTTGTTAATATACATCAATTTTTGCATCTGAATCCTCCTATACAAGGTTGGTAGAGGGGCAATTTAGTGCTAGTGAGGAGAGGAAAGAGTTGTCCCGATACCGCTCTCACTATTGAAAAGAATGGCATCAGCATCAATGAGTATTCATGTCAATGCACCATTCCTCTTCGTTGCTCTAAAATCTCATGCGGTAATCTGCTCATTATGCAAGGCTGTGGTTTCCAGATGTGCCACAAATGCTGCTAAAAATAACATGAGCAACCTGATTTAGCATTTAAGGAGCCTTCACATTAAAATTAAGTCAAAAGGAACAAGGGACAGACTTTAGCAGCAAACCAGAGCAATAATATATTTAAAAAAAAATCTTGAGCCACAATACTGTTTCCCAAGTAGGAATTTCAGCTCTGAAACGGCTCTCTCCAAACAGTATGAGAATGGCTGAACATACTTCAAATCAGCTAAAACAAAAGCAGACAAGCCAAAACCCAAAGCTCAGGTATTAGAGTCTGTGTCAGACATCTCTAGTTTTGAGAAACAAAGAGGCAGAGAACAGACTACAGTCGTCGAACAAATGAACAGGAATTACTTTGGGAAACCTTTTACAGCACTACAATACAAAGCAACACTCACAAATGCCACTTACGTTGTTACCATCAAAAAACTAAAAGCTTTCCAGAAGTGACATCAACATCTCTGGGCTCGGAGGCACCAGGGATCATTACAGACACAAAAATGTGCATTGTGGTCAGAAAAAGCATCATTCCAGATCTTTTTTTGTAAGAAATAGTTGCTGTGTGGACCATTTAGACTTCCAAATCAGCAGCAAGTCCAAAGGCCAATCTCTGTAAGGTATGGGGGTGGTATCAGTGCCCTTTACAAAGTTAATTTATGCTTCTGTGATGACAGCATTAATGCCAAAAAGGTCATAAGATTTTAGAGCACCATATGTTGTCGTCAAGATGACATTTTTTCCAGGGATGTCCATGCATTTTGTTTTTTTAACAAAACTAAGCAAAACCACATTCTGTATACATTAAAAGACATTGTTGCTGATGAACAAGAGAATAAAAAGGTTCAGGTACGGTACTGGAGTGCTGCAACAGCAGGTTTGCCTCCCAAAAGGTTGTGAGAAAGTTAAGAGACAGTAAGCAGTCCGACCGTCAAAGTGAGAACTAGTTTAAAACTTGACCAGTGTTGAAGTTCTTTTAATTTATCCATCTTTTTCATTTTGTATGCTATGGTCAATGTGAAAGTGCAGCTGTTTGCTGAGTCACGTCTAAGGAGAACAAGCAAGATATTCCACACCGGGGTACGGAAGGTGGGAGGACAGATCCGAAACAGCAGCAACAGAAGGCCAGGACAAATGAGCTCCAGGCCCATTACCCTCGTTTCACACCCACCCGTGTAGTCATGTGCCTTCCCTGTTCCCACAACACAGATTTAATAGCACACATACAAGAAAAGCAAGGTTACAACACCCAATTCCTCAACACTGTGCCTTCCACTCATCTTTCTCCTGAAAACATAAATGTTCATGATGTAACAGGATGTTCATATTAGCCCTGTCCACTGCAGTTCTCTCATTACAAGTGTTTTCTCTCCAAGCGCCACACTGTTGTTTCCATCAGCGTTGCACTTTATTAAATTCTTCTCCACAGTAGAGGCTGAACCAGTGGTTTTTTTGTGCCTCAGTTAAGCGGATAAAAAGTGTTTCTTACGGACTGGGCACAAAAGACATGACATTTCGCTGAGTCAGAAGCACGGTACTCTCTGCACCACATACATGGTAGTTACACACTTCGAAAAAAAAAGGGGCCATTCGTTATGTGTCCAAACTTGGTGAGTGCGCTTGTTAGCTGACCCGCTGTTACACGGGATCATTTCAGGACCGTTTGTTGCATCCCAACACTTTATTCCTGAGGCATGAAACTGTGATTACAACACTTGGGCTCGTCCGTCTCAAACTCTCTTCCACACATGCAAGCCATCATCCGCATTTTATCATCCTTTCTTTTATTCTCATCCTCTCTAGCCGGTTTGTGTCTGCCATTTTTTTTACAATATGCACACACACACACACACACACACACACACACACACACACACACACACACACACACACACACTTAAGAGCACACATGCACACACGGCAACACACCCAAACACCAAAAGAGCCGCCCACAGCTGCGTCAGGCCATCTCTCGAACAATCCAATCTGTTTTCTTTCCCATGATGTTTCCCATTGGCACAGGGAGAAGAAAATCAGATTTACTCCCCCACAGGGAACATGCAGTTGCACTGATATGGAAAATGATTTCAGTGCTGCATGAGCCCATAAACATTATTTTGGTCTCCCCTGTTAATGACACATTTCTTCCCAGCATTGTGGATCTCACAGAGGGAAGAGATGTGTGTGTGTGTGTGTGTGTGTGTGTGTGTGTGTGTGTGTGTGTGTGTGTGTGTGTGTGTGTGTGTGTGTGTGTGTGTGTATGGGGGGGTAAAGAAAGAAAGAAAGGAGGGAGGGAGGAACAGAGGAAGGGGAGAGGAATCCTCCAGGGTCCCACATTCAACAGGGGAGTCCTTCACCTCTCAAACTGTATCCTGACATGCAAGACTTTTCTCACTCCCACCTCTTTCACACACACAAACAGTTAATCAGCCATTCAGGAACTTCAAATTTAACAGTCTTCTGGCGAAGCTTCCCAAAAATGAGAGCACAAAGACATCGCTGTTGGAAAACAAGCAGATTCAAAGAGGTATTTCTCACCTTACTCCATCTAGCCGTAAGCCTGACTCTAAACACATTTGGCTCCAGGGCTCCAAGCAGCCCCACTACAACTGTGTCATATAGCCCACATATCTTTTATTGGTGGTAGCAGCCAATCTATCAGGCTCTCTTCTCCTCTTTAACACTGGTATAAAATGTATACCTTAATAGTAAGTTGCAAAAACTTTTTGCCAGAGGCATATTGTCAGTGAGCGGAAGCATGCCTGAAGTCCTAAACACACATCATTTAATATGATGGTGTTAAAAAGAAACTCCAGCAGGGCAATAGTGAGGCACTAAACCTCTCATTTGGCATCCATTAAACCCATCTGCAGGTCTAAGAATGAGGGAGCAAATAGAAAATAGCTGCACTGGATATGTCTAAAGAGGTTTTTTTTGTTGTTTTTTTTTTATTCTCTCAAACAGCAGATCTAAAAATAGGATTTTCATGGTGCGCTGGCTCCACTGGAAACATCAGATGGAATGCTTTGGATCTGGTTTGTTTTACAGCTGATGACTGATCTGTCTAAATCTGCCGGTTTTATTCCCTGGCCATGGGGATGGATGGATGACTAACGGTAGTTTGCGTGCCATTTTTTAGCCCAGACTCAGCCAGCCAGGTCTTGGACACCAGACATGCCTGATAGTGGGGGGGGGGGGGGGGGGGGGGGACAGATTAAAACAAGTACTCAGCATTATACTCTCTAATTAGTCCCCTGTTAACTTTTGAACTTAATTGGTTAATTGAGATGTGGTTAGGCTGGGCAGGTTTCCCCTCCCTCAGGCTGACCATACGGCTCCATACTTCAGCCTGGCACTGCCTGACACAGTAGGTGGCAGCCTCTCTCTCAGTGTTTGTCTTTGTCTTTTTGAGCATCCCACCGCTCCAGTGATGAGCAGTATTGATGCTGCACAGGAGGCAGTAAAACTGTGTTTTGCGAGTGTGCTTTAGCAGTGATTGTACCCATGCACCGCACATATGCTGGTGCCACATCAAAGCCGAGCTTTGACTACCCAGTTCTGGGTGGTCTAAACCTCTCTTCTCTCAAGCAGCAGTGCAAGGTAGATAGGCTTTGGAAAAGTGGAGAGTGGATGTGGGTGGGTGTCGCCTCACCACAGGCAAGCATGTTCTCTCAAACTCAGAAGTCAGTTTGCTTTGGAGAAGACATGAGCAGCATGTGGAGGGAGAACAAAAGTGTGCCGGAATACATACACAGATAAACACACAAAACCCCACAGGCGTCACATTGCTCGAGTTTCCCCATCCACTCTGGTTGATGTACAATCATACCCACAATGCCACATAAATCTGCAGGCAGCTTGATTCACTGGAGCAGTTTTTGCCTGCCGTCTTCCCTTTCTCACTTTAATCCTCTCTTCTTTCACTCCATCAAGCCTCATCACTCATTTCCCATCTCAGTTTTCCCTTTCCCTCCTTAATCTGTGGTTGCTGTTCTTGAGCTTGCAGAGTGCAGAGCGTGCCAGAACTGACGTCACAATAACCAGTGTGCGGATGCTCGGGTGCCGTTTTGCCTGGTCGTGCCCCTCTCAGTTTTTGAAACCTGTTGCACGGTGAACAAGAGGCCCGTCTCCAAAACACTGTAAGAGCTGCAGGGAAGAGTGTGGGCAAGTCCACATCTATTAGTCTATAATAATCTGTATGACTCATCAAAACCCAATAGAAGCCATCTATTTATCTTTATATATACATTCCTGCAGCTTAGTGAATTTATTTCCTCAGAAGTGACACCTACTGTTTAGAATATATACTGCAGGAAACGGAACGTGCCTCAAGCAGAGGTACGAACATTTATGGGGCCGTAGTGACGTCACATTTCACTTGTGCAATGACCAAAGCATCAGGCATAAACAAGGTATCAACCTCCACATGTCTCCGCCTGCTCACCTCCATATTTCTCCATATTCCCCTCTCTTTGTCCAATTTGCTCTCTTGGCTCTGTTTTGCCTGTTAAGTTTTCTTGAGGCCTGGTAGGGGAATGAATGTCTTGTTTTATTGGGAGTCGCAGGTTCACCCCTCCCTCCATCAGAATACTCCATAAATCAACACCCCAGCTTTCAGCTGGCAGCTGCGACTTGTCGGAATGTCCTGTTCTTCCTCGTCCTCCCATCCTCACCACCCCCCTCTTCTATCTGTGGCCCGGCGCCTCCTTTAGGTCATGCAGAGCAGTGCTGGACATGAGGGGCCTGGCTAAAGACACCGCTTTGCTGCCGTCTTCTGAGCTCTCTTGGATCGGCTTGTAATATGATAAAGTCCTGGAGTGATGTGTGTGTGAGAAACAGAAGGCAGCTCCCTGCTCTGGCTTCACTCTGTCTGATGTAGCCTGTCAGAGGCAGAGAGGGAGAGCAGTGCAGATAACAGAGCTGGGAGCTACCACGCCAGACAGCGAGCCCAAGGTCTTTTTGTAGCCATGAATGCAATTTGCCATTGGTTCACAAGGGGAACAAAAGAGAAATGTTTAATTCTTGTAGCATTGCCCAAGACAAATAACCTACAGACAAGGGGAAGCACGGCACCTGGGTAGCCAAGGCCAAACATTATACAGCATTACCTTGTAAAGAACACACCATCGTGCGTGCGCGTCCTTCACATCTTTCATTGTAAAGCCTATTTGGCATAATTTAAACACCCCACCCAGCTCGTTCATATAGCCACCTTCCTTCCTGCTGCAGCAGCCCGCTTTCTCAAATACATACAACTTCATCCAAATAGTACAGTAAATTCATTTATGAAAAGCATTTGACAAACTAGGCTTTAAAGTTGAGTTATGTCTCCCGAGTGCTGACACTAGTGATTCTTGGAATGCTGCTGCTGGGATCTGCTCAACATCTGGAGCAATACACTTGAGCAGAGATGAGTAAAATTAGGAGCATTTCCTGCAATCTGTACAAATGGAAGGTCACCTTCATCCAAATATAAAGTTTAAAAAAAAAAAAAAACCTCCTCTCCCCTCATTGTTTATTTGAATAGGCCTTAACAGTCAACAGTGGAGAAGGAGTCAAGGTGAAACCCTTCAGAAAAGGGACCGTGGGGGGTATCACCTTGATCAACTGCTCATTGCTCTTGTTTTAGTTGCTTGGCTGCACAGCTACCCTCCACACTGATCACATTAAGCCCGCTGAATGGAGAAGCAGGTCTGGACAGTCACATGTTGTCCCCCTCTTGCTCTGTACCGGTGTGCAGATTGTGTCGGAGCCAGACCTTGTGGGGTTACAAGGGGATTGCAGCATCTGATCAAACTTTACAGATGTGCTGCAGCTGCTCATTTGGTTTGCCTTCGCTCATCCTCAAAAAACACACACACAATTATTGAAAACCCTTAAAAAAAAAAAAAAAAAAAGTACCACACACACAGACATGCTCGTAAAATTAAACCACAGATTTTCCAAATGACAGTGCTTGTTGGCACTACTTGCGGCCACAAATGAAATTACCAAAATCCCAGAGTAACTATCAAACCAAATCTAAGCTGTACTCCTGCTTTTATTGTATTTATCTTTTCCTTATGAAGTTTTACCCTGGCCAAAAGCATTTGTGGTGCTGTCTTGCATAGAAGGACAACCGAAAGATCCAGGCTTTATAACAAGTTGCAGTGTCTGAAGAACCTGCAGAAGGATGCCGAAGAAAGTGCAGATGAATGATAGCTGGGAGCTGCATATCCACAGAGGAGCAACAGCTTTCAGCAGGTTATCACAATGGCAGAGAAAGCCAAGCTCGGTCTCGATCTGGCCGAGTTTGTAGTGGAGAAAAAGGAGAAGTCAGAGAGGTAGGGAGAGACGGGGAAAGAGTCTAAAGAAGAGTTATTTGGGGGGGATGTTAAGCAATGATGGGATGAAAGTCCACTGAAATGTTTTGACACAGAAAAAGCAAACGTGACATAAGCACTTAAACAAGGTTTTGAAAAGCTGACACCAACATCTTTCTCTCCGCGTCCTCTCTCCATTGTTTCCCGTCTCTAGCTGCTCATTCTGTCACACACTTACAGGCCTAATTATTGCCACTGGAACTTAAACAGCTCATCCACTCAGGCCTGATGTTAAAGCCTGTCTTGACTTCCAAACTGGCTCTCAATGTTTTTTTGCCAAGTTGAGCAGAGGAAGTAGAATCCAGATCCTTCAACAAGCTTACCGAGATCCTAAACACCCCATTATTTTCATGAGCTAACATGAACACCAGGCAATCTGGCATCATGAATAGCCTGTGCCCGGACTATAACTCTGTTTCACTACTGCTGCATACTCAAGCATTATAAGTTACTGGTATTTTTTTTTTTTTACATGAGCAGGAGCAATTTTAACTTGCTGTGCAAGGTAAATGTATTGCTTGACATCCACGGTGTGTGAGTTTGGTTTTGTACATGGTCTCCAGCCCTTACTGTATTTGTTCTGGCATGATGCTCCATTGTGGCACTTGGCTTTGCGCTCCTCAGATAAGAGAGCAGTTATGTCAACAATGGGTGCTGTGAAGGAGCCGTCTGATTGTGTTGACATTCTACAACACTGCTTATTTACTCTGACCACAGAGTTCAGCCATCATCTAAGCTTTTATGCACTAATGACCAGAAACCTCTTGGAACGAAACCCTCTCCTGGCTCTGCATGGGACTGAGTTTTTTTTTTTTTTTTGTTTTTTTTTTATTGTTTTATTGATAAAGAATTCTTTTATTTCTTTATTGATAAAGGAAAGATAGCTGGATTTGAGATAACTAACAGCATTTTTTTTTGTCCTTTTTAATGTTTAAAGCAGAATGCCAACACATTCTTAAAGAAAAGAGCACTTCTCGCAACACACAAGCCCTTGAAGAGTCAGGCAGTATGAGTCTGCATATTGAGTTGTGCTGAGCGGTGCCATCAGTAAAGAGCCAGTGGAGCAATCTATTTATAATTAGGGGAGGGGGAGGGGGTTAATTGACTTCTTTGAGAAAGATCCTGATTTCTATCAGCCAGTCCCATAATCATGGGATCCAGGGCTCTCATTAGGCTCCCTTGCACATCTATCTTTCTCTTTTTTCTCTCTCTCTTCCCTACTGACCCTTGACAAAGTGTGAAACCCCAACTGCTCCTGCTGTGCCCTCCACAGGTCAGCAAGGGTTGAGACAGATTTATAGCGTGCACCTGAGTAAGTAAGGTGCACACCAACGCAGTAACACACAGCCACTGCAATTTGAGTTGCACACATACACAGGGTCTATTCATGTGGACATGCCCATCTGTCTATTTCACCACACACAGAGTGAGGGAATTTGGATGCTCAGCTAACACAAGTGGGCTTGTGTGCAGTCCCCCCAAAAACCTTACAGCATATAGCTCAGCTATTTGTAGGTCAAATGCAGGCAGAGTGGTAGAAATGGACCTTGACGTATATATATATATATATATATATATATATATATATATATATATATATATATATATATATATATATATATATATATATATATATATATATATATATATATATATATATATATATATATAAAATGCTGTTGATCTATGACTACAGTAACATTGCCTCATAGACCATATGAATGGGAGGTTTTGGAACAAAAAGAAAGGGATGGCGGATTTTCTTTTCCAATTAAACACTCATACCCCAATTAAACAGGAACAGCGTCTTAACAAGGGTTTCTTTCTTCTTTTTTTCAAACAGGAACTACATAAAGCCACGTATGTGTAGCAATACCACATCTGACCACACGGGGGCAGGGTGTCCCATGATAGTTCAAGTACACCTCTAGTGGGACAAAGTAGTATTACAGTACATGCTAGACAATCCCCATTCATAAGGATTGTGAGGTCTGTAGATATTTCTTTAGGGGCATATAACATTATAATAATGTGACACTGTGCGATTTCTCTTTGTGTTCGGCTTCATTCTCTGTCAGCACAACACCACACAAAACTACAGCATAACATCCTAGATGCCAAACTGCTCTGTGCCCGTTTAGACAAAGACACAGAGCCCCGTCTGGTCGCGTCTCGTAATTCCAAGGATAATATTGCCAATAGCTCTTTTGTTACACAGCAGATGTATATACCATGTGGTGAGAAGTGGTATTGCTACATAAAGTGGTGTTAATGACACACAATCTTACCTCTAACAAACTACATTTTGATGATATGCAAATCACATGAAAACTTCATATATAAGGTAAGGTAAAAATTCAATATGAGAAAGCTTTTGTTCAACACGGTTGTAAGTATTCACACAAAGAAGCCAGGCCCCTATTCATGCTGTGTTCCTCCCTGCTGTTTGAAACAGTGTAACATTTAGAGAAAAACTCATTGAGCAAGAGAGGAAAAACAAAAAGGATGATGAGGAGAAAAGAAATGAAAAGTGACAAATGGGAGATTTCCTTCACAAGCTCATAAATCAGGAGATGTGGGCAGAAGCAGTATGAGGCCTCTCTTGAAAAGCTGAAGTTTTTTTTCCTTTAACAGCCAGCACTAACCACCCTTCTCCTATTACACACGCACAAATACACACCTACACTAACACGTGTGTGCCTGCACATGAAATAGTGCACACTTTCTCCCTTCCTTTTTGCAAAACTTCCAAGATATTGTGCTCTGACGCGGCATGTCCACCGCTTCCCACCTGTCTGGTTGTGACCCAGTGGGTTCACCTCATAAATCTATTACAGTTAGGGGTACAATAAGCTTCAAAGCAAGTATTTTTAAATAAATTGTGCTCATTCTGCCATACAAAAACATACACCCTGTGCAGAGGGCAGAGTGGTGCAGCTGCAACTACAGGTAAGTGTGAATGACAGACAAGGGAATGTGTTCCCTAAAGAATTCGCAATATGCACACTGTGGGAGGCCAGACACTGGGACAGGATGTGAGAGAGCGAAGTGCAGATGCACCCTGCTGGGTTTTGAGGTATCTGCTGAGTTGGAGACAACAGAGTGAGCAATGGAAGCAACTGTCAGCATCCATTTCTGACTTCAGCATGCGTGTGCTGTTGTGAGATGTGAGACTAAAAAACAAGGGACTCAACACATGAGAGCTTAAAAAAAAAAAAAAAAAAAAAAAAAAGAGGACTACAGCCAGGTTGGAGAGCCGGGAAGGCTCAGTCAATGCAAGAGAAACTTGAGCCCTGCGCAGGACGGTCCCAGAGACTGGCAGACTGATGGGGATCCAAAACGAGTTTGGATCTGCTTTCATTCTGAATGTTCACCATCTGCTTGGCTGGAAAAGAGAACCTGCAGAGCTGGAGAAAACTCTTTCAACTGACAGATGAGACAGCGAGCGAAGAAGTGTGTGTGTGTGTGTGTGTGTGTGTGTGTGTGTGTGTGTGTGTGTGTGTGTGTGTGTGTATGTGTGTGTGTGTGTGTGTTTTCCTGGTACAGACAGTGTGTCAGTATTGATCCTCAAAGCATCTCCACTTTCTGAAAGAAGATCTGTCAAATGGGGATACACACATTTAATCATACACAAAAACACACACAAAGGAGTTCATTTACAGAGTAACAAAATGTATTTTTCTTTATCCATCTACCTTCCATGTGTATATTTTGCTCAGCAATGACCATTTCTTTTCCCATATTTCACTGCTTTGTCACACATCAGCCAGCAAAGTGCAGAGTTTTTACATAAACGGCTAAAAGACAAAAACTAATCTAAATGGGAGGAAACAATTTGATCATGTTCAGCATCCAATGTCCAACAATTCTGCATAAAAATGCCTTTTAAAAGTGTTTAATCTTCAATCTCTCATATTGCTTAACTAAAAATCCCCATTACCCTTGTTTTTATTAACTAGTGTGAAGACAATAAGCAAGGTTGTGCAGTGTCATCAGAAGATGGGTTTGTTTTCCTCCAGTTAGTTTACCATTTCCATCAGCCTTTTTCTAATGTACAACTTCAAAATGAGCATAAAAAACACACCGTGAAGTAACCCCCCACACCCCAAACTAAGGTGATGCACCTCATCTATGACCCGTGACTAAGCCAGGAAGCCATAACCAGAGAAGCCCACAACAAAATTCCTGTGAATTCCTGTCAATGTTTTCTTTGACCTCTTGACCCCTGATGAAACCACAATGATATCTGTATTCCTTCTGTCAAGTCAAAGCAGACATAACACGGGCCTGAGGACTCAGTGAAGAAACAGCTCTTACACTCCTACAACTGTCATCCCATATGCTGGGAATGTGATGTGATTTATAAGAGTTTCCCCAACTAAACCACACCCTATTGGAAAAAAGCGGCTGTGTACTTTATGCATCTGTGTAACAGTCACTTCCACAAAGAAAAAGAGCAGTTGCACAATTTCCAGAAAACTTACAATATACTAAAGGCTTATCAACACTGCACGTGTGGCAGGTGGATTTAAATTCCTGACAGCTCCGTGCAGAACTGGAGAACAGAGAGGTGGATGGGAAAAAAAAACAACACACAGGGTTGAGAGGCAAAATCAAACACCTGCATCGGGCCCCTCATCCACCCTCACGCGCTGCCCTCTTAGCCGCCTGCCACTCCGTTTCCTCTCGCGTTTCCTCTCGCACAATCTATCCATCCCGAAACTCCTTAGATTGCCGTTTCCGCGTGGGCCCGCACGCTCGCACATCAACAAATATAACGCATGCATCCACAAAAACTCAAACACGCCTCGTCTTAAGCGCTCGGAGACGGCTGCTCCAGCCATTTTGATTGGGGCGAGAAAAGTTGCCTCCACTACGAATAATGACAGCCACTCAAGAAACGAGCAGAGAAGCCTGATCACACACGAACCAACACGCAGCACATACAGATGTGCGCCCGAGTAAAATGCAAAACTCGCAGAATGATGCAAAAAGTGCTCTTAAATATATATGTATATATATATATGTGTGTGTGTGTGTGTGTGTGTGTATGTACGCACACACAGGCAGCCACACATGCGTATCAAACAGACACAAGTGTGTCCGCACACCCTCCCATTATGCTGTATAACCAAAAGGCATTCAGCCATTTCAGCAGCGTTCTGAGAGCCAGCCAAGTAAGAGGTCTGTCAGTGCATTAGCCAGCATGTAATCATGGCCCAACCTCACTGCAATTAGAACTGGTTCTAATTCTTCACTGGAAGCACTGCCTTCTCCTACCACTAATAGTTTACTTTACTCCAACAGCTGACAGACCCAACCCTGCCTCCCCAGCGTGGCAGCTTGAACTCATACACAGACGCACATCCACAGCTGCAGCTCGTCTGTCAGTCGGGGAGATCAAAATGGATCCTGGGAACGGTTCCCAGTCGCGTCCTCCTTGTGCCACATCGCAGTGCAGTGTGCTTCCAGGCCGCGCCACACCGCGCTCACCTATGAAGCGGGGCTCTGGGACTAAAGGCCTTCTAGCTGCCTGTAAAAAAAAAATACTTCAATAGATCGATGGATCTCTTATTTTCTAAAACACAGGAAGAGAGAAATGACATTGAAACCATTAAATAATTACAAGAGGTAAACCCTGCGAGATGCTAAGAGCGCTTTTAAGAAGAAGCAGACTTGTAAGGGGCGGTTGTTAAAATGATGGAGAAATTTTATCTAATAAAGATTGAAGAAGATTGTATAGTGCCATTAGCCTTTGAAGGGGTGTCACTTCAAAGCAATCAGTGGCTACCCAGCCCTCCAGAAAAGGCCGTCCTGGCTATGCTGCTAACTACGCCGCCTCAGCACAGGACAATGGAGCCATCATCACTGCCGTTACGCCACGCCTCGGCCGGACAGCGCACCTTTATCTGGGCATTTATGTTACATACTCACAGCCAATTCATTTACCTGCCACGTCTCAGAATAATGTGTGGGGCTGGTAGCGGCAACATTACCATTGTGTGGTGGTTTATGTATTAGGAGGTGGAGGAGCTGGGGGACTGGGAGCACCTGGCTCAGGTTACATTCAGCAGCCTGCGTGTTTGGCCTTGGGGGCTCTTTATGAAAGCACCTGCAAGAGGCTGCAACCTGTCTGGCCCAGACCCACAAGCCCAACCCTGTAGATATCTGGCTCTCACCTGGCTTCCCTGGGCGGGAAGCGCAGCGTCTTCCTGACAGCTTCCCCCCTACAGGCACCCCCCTCAGATGGATATCAGCCACCAAGCACAAGGAGTAACCACCACACTGGTCCTTTATTTTCTTTTTTCTTTATAAATGCCAGATATTTTTTCTTACTACACTAATGCCCAAAATCAGCTCTTTCCTCCTTTTGTTTTGACTTCTTTGATGAACAGCACTTTCCAGGGGTCAACGCGGGAGCCCACGGGGCAGGGGTTGAACATTTATTCTCTTTTTATCAGAGTTACGGTCTAGTGGATGGCTAATAGTACTTTGTCTTATTTTTCAGTCGCTCGTGTCTTGTAAATGTGCACATTCATGCTAGATGAAATGAGAGGGTTTTACTTTACAAGACAACCCCCTCCCTCTCTGTGTCCTCGTGTACTGTACCGAGTGACTGTAGACAAGCAGCGCTGAGGGGATGAGATAACTGTTCAGTATTGGGATGAAAGGCTGTCAAAGCCTTGTTTTTTTTTTCCATCCTCTCTCTCTTTTTCTTCTTTCTTTACTTCACTCTTAAGGAAATTAAAAAAAAAAAAAAAAAAAAAAAGCAAGAGCGGCAGCTGCAGAAATAGTCCTGCTTCTATAATTAGATGTAAACAGATGAACCAGACTCTCAAGCTTGCTGTGTCCCACTGGCCCCACGGCCTCCTGGGAAGCAAGATGTGCGAGTCTGTAAGATGTGTTTTTGCTGTGTGTGTATGTGTGTGTGTGTGTGTGTGTGTGTGTGTGTGCGTGCAATGCACCAGCAAATGTGTGGCAGCACGTGACAGTGTGCATCTAGTCTCCCTGTCGCTTTCCACGATCTCCGCCTATCCGTCTGCCTTCATTATTCGCTCTTTCTTGGTCAAACACAATTTTTTCTCCCATCCCCCGCCATGTTCACCGGAGGGCGGGTCACTGGCCGTGCACGGCAGAGACAGCTAATATGAGCACATGTGCATCCAGCAACAGCAGACAAGCACACATCTGTTGCAGCTGTGCCAGTCATTTGCCCCAAATCCCGGGGACACATACTGTATCACAGAGAGGTTGCAGTGTAGCCTAGTGGTCAGACCAGGGAGACGGGACCCAAAATAAAACAAAACAAAATAAAACAAGGAAAAGGACACAGCTGTGTGAACAGAGAACAGACAACTCTGAGACACTTTTTTCTTTTTTTGTTTTTTTGGCAAATCAATGTCAGTAAGTAACTCAGGATCTCCATGCAAGAGAACCAGAGCAACAAGTCCACTTCAGATTGAGTACCATAGGCATCTGGTTGGATGGTCCCAAGAGACTTGTTAAAATGGAATTGCTGATGCTTATCTTTGTTTTCTTACAAAAAGGGCTGACACATGCATTATGCATGTAAATTTAATGGCAAATCTTTGCAGAACACCTCATTTTTTTGGCACTGATGTGTCACTGCAGCTCACCGTTTCTGTGACGCTCACCAAAATCGTGGACAAGAATTTGCGTCTATTAGCACCTACATGACATACTATGTAGTGTAATACTATCTACTATTTGAGATGACAAAGTTTGGAACGTATATTATCAACACTTAAAAGGGATAGAAAGGACCTACTGCACACAATTAATTCTTGATCAACCTGATATGGTCTCATATATTAACATGTTAGTGCTGCAGCAGAAACTTAACCTTGCACAGTAATCCTTCACACTAAACTGTCGCCTGACACAAGAAAATGTGATTCTATAAAATCCTGTAATGTGCAGAGAAAGAGCACATCATTAAACCAATGCTTTAGGCCCAAAAGCCGCAGACTCGGACGTTAAAGGGTTAACAATGCACCTGTCTACGCCTCTCAGCCATCCACAGGGTGCCTCAGCTCTGGGGAGGAGGGGTGTGTCTGGAAAAGCGGCCGAGGACACCAACGCACGCATCCAAACCCACCCACCAACCCAAATATAACCACACACACACACACACACGCACGTTCACACTGCATACAGTTGCAGCCAATGACCGCAAATCGTCTGACAACAATAGAGCAATAGCAGCTTTTTTTTTTTGTTCTTTTCACTGAACGATTACAATAATAAAATTGGAATTAAAAAGAAAAAAAAAAGTAATCTGGATTTTCTGCTTGAGCTGTTAATAATGTCTAACAGCTGTCACATGCAATACAGCCATGCGCTGAGGTGGGCCTGGGGCTGCCTGATGAGAAGCCGCCTGGTACTGGGAGAGGGAGGGAGTGTGAGGGGAAAGGAGGAACAGAAAGCAAAAAACACAGCAGACCACAGAACGAACCAAATGACAACAGAGCAGCATTGGTTGAACACTAAAGAAATGTACCAGTCTGTTAAATACTGAAACCATTTTATGCTTTATGTGTATCAAGCTGCACTGAATTTATCGGACTCTTAATTCAACTTCTCACTTCCTCATGTTGAGTTTAAAAATAGTTGAGAGTTTTGAAATCCAATGCCCCGAAATCCAATACAGGAAGGTATTACCCTGCACGTCACTCTCACCCGTGGGTCTCCTTTGTGTTTGGCTTGTGTACACGCCCCACGCTCGAGGCGAGGGCTCTGTGGCACCGTGCCACGCGGTGCGGCGTAGGTGGCAGTTTGTTTGAAGAGCCTGCATCTGAGGCAACGTGGCCAAAATCCTCTTAGAAGGCCAGATTGTTGCTTTTTTTTTTTTTTTTTTTTTTTATTTCCCTTCCTCATCTTGCCAGAATTTTTTCTTTTCTTTTTTTTTTTGATGAAAAAAAAAACGCAAAAAAACTGTGTCCTATCTATCTAACTTCAAATCTGCTATTTGTATTATAAATTCTTGATGTGGCTACTTATTTTTGTCAACTGCTTGACGGGACATCTGGCGTGATGATCCAGAAGCGACTGGATCCAGAATATTAACTGGATAAATAAATGGCTTGCCAGAGTTTTAATGATTTGGATGCTTGATTAGACTCAAAACATGGAAAGAACGTGGCATTCTGGCAAGTAAAAATATTTACAAATATGTAAGGGGCTTATCCTTTCAAAGATATAGTGCCCTTCTTAAGCTTTTGCGTTTCGATGGGGAGCGTCTGGGTAAGGGGACAGATGGCAGCAGCACAGGGCAAGGTGTTATTTCAGCCAGGTGTAAGATGCCAAGCAACACCTCCACCATACAGGGGGACTTCAGTGACAGCGTGTCTGAACCATGTCATCTCACAACAATCCACAAACGAGCCTAACAACGGGCCATGGTTCCCGCTCTGGTTTTGAAGTCTTGAAGTGCCAAATGGAACTTGGTGTATGACCCATGTCCTGTCAGTGTCGCTTCTAGCGGCGAGGATGCTGTACAAGACAGGTCTGTACCGTCACTTTCAAGGTTTTGCTTTCACTCAGGCTCACTTCTGCGTGCGCCTCACCCTATCGCAAAATTTTCAGAGAGAAATTACAGGCACATAACGGTAGTTGATCAGCGAGATGATTAACGCCGAACGTGAAAAACACAATGCTCCTGTATAGAGGATATGTGGGGCGGGGAAAGGCAAACAGCGGCGCGGTACAATCTCTGAGTGCTCGTAACACTAGAGCTGGAAGGCCTTGAAGAAAAACCTCCCTTCCCATGAAAACAGCCCTCACCCTCTAACACTGCTTTATTCTTTTAAAGACTCTGATTGTAGCCAGTCCTTTGCAAACTCCACCATACACCTGTGTTTGTCTTTGAAGAGTCTTCCAAACACACACCCTGCAATGAGACGTTCAATAAAATAACTCAGTAAAGTTATTTATTCTCCCTTGGGGAAAAAAATGGGAGAAGGCAGACAGCACGGCTAACCTTTGTAAGGAGGGGGGGGGGGGTTCAGATGTCCAGCTAGGACATAAAAACCAAGGGAATGACAGGGACATCCTACCAGTAAACAATAAAAGGGGATGGAAGGGACTGTTTTTTATCTTTAACAGCAGCTGTAAAACACACACAAAGCTGGGTCTGCAACAATGGCCCAGAGGCAGGGGAGGGTGGCTAAAAAAGAGGTGGCAGGAAGACCACCACTTCCCAGACACAAGGGTCTTCCTGCTGGAAAGAAACAGAGCTGAAAATACGGAGGGGAAGAGACACAGCTGATGGAAACGCAGAAATGGTAGATGTAAAGGAAGGGTCGGCTAAGTGAGCGAGATGACACAAATATGACCTTTGATTACACGGGGTGTTTGGAGCAGAGCTCAGCCATGGACCTGGTCTCTGAACCCCCTGCTGCTTGGACGCAGCCACACCTCGGCCAGAGCGGTCTGATCAGAACAATATGGCTGAAAGATGAACCCCTGACCATAAATGCCAGCAGTAAAGACTGTGTCTCCAGCTCTGACGCTATCCAACATCTGAATCCCGGCCTCGCAGCCAGGGAAGGACCGTCTCCAAGCTCTGCATCAGGGCCAGCAGAAGATAAAATTACTATTTCAAAGTCCTTGTAAATGAACCGGCGGAATTAAACCAAATTAGATGGGTTTACAGGTCTGTGTCTCACTGTATCAGCAAGTACACCAAGAGAGAAGCTGCTCCAATGTCACATCCCCAGAACACAGTGCAAGTGTAAACTATAAATCGACCACCTGACAAGCATTACAATTGACTGGCTCGTAGCAGATGGACGGAGGCAAATGCAAACTGACAGAATCTGGAGCGGCTGTAAGCAACATGGCTTTGTGTGCAAGAAGGTAGAACAGTGCATTTGCTCCTGTTGTCACCTCGTTGCAGACAAACTCTCAAATCTCTGCCAAAGAAAAGGAGGAAGTTTTCTCCCAAAATATGTTGAAATTCTGCAACCCTGCTGGGAACAATGCCAAGGGAGAGTGTTGCAACTGCTGTCACTTTTTTTTTTTTTTTTCCCCAGCAGCAAGGGTGTCAGGAGCGCTCCACAATAAATACCTCTGCAAAGTCAGAGGAGTCCTTTCAAGGAGCCACATCAGAAACCTGCCTCTCAATGCATTTTTACATCAACTCTGAAATATTCACACTCTTTGTAAAGTATTCATGTGAACTAGTGTGCAAGTTAGTCCCCGGGGGGAGTGTGCAGAGAAAATGAACACATTCAGCAAACAACATGCACAGTTGTGCTAAAATGTTGCCAGCACACAGGTCACTTGAAGGATCACTAATGACATGCGCCATCAAGATGGACAGCTGGGCACAGTTTTGTTGGAAAAGCTGCATGCACTTGATTGATAACTGGCATTTATGTGGTGGAACTAGTTAAAAACTAATATTAAGATGATGAAAAACTGCAAATAAATCCTCTGCAAAAGAATGAAAAAAAGAGCCTTTTTTAAAAAAAAATTCAATTTCATGATTGTCAAAACAAATGGAAATGCTTTTGCTTTCCAATCTTTTAATCCTCTTAATTTAATTTCTTTAATTTTATTTTGCAGCTTGATTTGATGGATAGTCCAAGTGTAAAACACATGCAGATCTTTCCAGCCATCTAAGTAATAAAGAGCCATAGTTACACTGAAATACTTTTTTCTTAATGTCCTGACAAAAGAAAATTTGAATTACTAAAAGGAGCAGTGTACAGCTTTTCAATGTGAACACGAAGTGTCTAATGTTTTCATGAATTACCATCTCTAAAAAAAAAAAATGAAAACCATGAATAATTTTGAATTAGGCTTCATGTCTCATCCACCTATTTGCATTATGGCCTGCTTGACATTTTCACACATTATTAAAATAATAAATCAAAGAGTGTATGTCAGCGGCGTACAATAACAAAATATTCCTAATGGAATCTCAAGGAGAATTTGAAAAGATGTGAACTTGTATCCAATTATTTTGCCTGTTAATTCAATCACATACTTAAAATGTAAAATAAAAAAAGAAGAAGAAGAAACGTTTTTCCTCCCTGGGACATTAGTCTGCAGAACCACCTGTGTATTAATTGCAAAACTGAGGAGAACAATGAACCACCTGCGCTCAGTGATGACGTTTGGACGGGAGGTCTTCATGTTGGTCTTGAATTAAAATACAAAAGACACGTCAGATCTGACTGGCGGGAGCACCTGTACCCTGTAACCGGCATTTGCCTTCATGCTCTTAAAACATCTGTAAAGAGAGAAAGACATACGGATGCAGGCTCTAAGAGTGTGTGTGTGTGTGTGTGTGTGTGTGTGTGTGTGTGTGTGTGTGTGTGTGTGTGTGTGTGTGTGTGTGTGTGTGTGTGTGTGTGTGTGTGTGAGCTCTGCCAATACCGAACATGAATGGTGAGAGATGAATGGTGAACAACTCGTGAATTCCCCTGAATGACTAATTATGACTAATGTTTACTCTGATTTTGCAAACGAATTTAGAATCTATTTCAACACATCAAATTTTAGAAATATATTTGTTTGTCCTGCTAAAACACTGCCTATAACAGAACATTATAATAAGATATTAAAAGCCTAAATAAACAAACAAATACTTAGAATATACTGTATGTTCCTAGAGGTGTTTTTCATGGTCTACTGAATCACCAATGTGACAAATCAGTTCAGTCAGTTTTATGAGTTAAAAATAACTTTAAATGGCAAAATACTCATTTGTTTGTAATCCAAGACTCCTCAGTTGCTCCTTAAATGTGTATTTTTGGAGACTTCGTTGATATTATTGAATAAAATAATTTTAGAAGAGTAATTGTTTGATGCAATCAACGCCATCTTTTTCACTCATTCAAGTCTCTTTTTTATTTCACATGGGTGGCAGAGTAAAAGCAATAACATCTATCACGTAATCATTTTATGAATTCACTTATTTGTATTTTTCTGAACATCAAATCAAGAGTTTTTACAGTTCATATTTAATTAAATCCAAACACAAGACCTACTTAAGCTATCAGATGTGGCCACAAAAATGATCATAAATCAAGTGACGCTGTAAATATTAGGAGTGCCAGGGTTTGTAGCACTGGGGTAATGTGAGGGGGGGGGGGTGTTGTTTTGTTTTGGTTTTGTTTTTTTGCAAAATCAGGCAACTGCTAAATGTTATTCTGTTCACAATGTCTTCAGTTTGAGGTGCAAACCCTGACTGTTATTTGGACACAACAGTGTGCTCTCATTTTTTGTAAACACGCACATTTGAGTTCATATGATACCCAAGTCACTTGTTAAACCAGATGCATGCACCGCGAACACATTTGCACCCCAACACTTCAAAGCCCAATATAGAGAGGGATTTTCCTCATGTTGCCTGTCTTCCCTGCAACCTCGACAAACCAGCACCGTGATCCACTCAGACCTGTTCGTCCAAACCTCCACATCCCCATGCTTTCGGCTCCCTGAATGGTAGTTATTTTTTTTTGTTTTTTTGTTGTTGTTGTTGTTTTTTTGGTTAAGTGATGGCATTGATGGGACACTTTCAGCTTAATATGAAGTGAAAAAACCTCATCCAGCTAGAGAGACATAGGAGGGGAACCAGAGTCAGTGTGCTGTGTCCAACTTCCACTGTGATAAATAAAGCAGCTCTCAAAAGTACATTAACAAGGGTGCCTTGTTTACCTGTTAAAATGCACAAATGCTGAATGCAATGATCATATAATACAGAGTGATAAAATCTCAACTAGGCAAGATTTCCCCTGATTTGATTACTAATATTTGAACCACACTTGAGCAGCCTTACATGACCTCAATCTATTGTTGTCTTTTGGTCAAAAATAATCAGCTTTGTATGACAAAGTAGGCAGCTTCCGGCTTTTATTTATACATGCAGATACTTGATGGCAAAACATTAACATTTGAAACAAAAGCCAGCTCTGAAACTATCCTTACGGGAAGAGAAACATTTTAATATCAATATTTCTGCGGGACAAAAGCCCTGCGTATGTTTGACTAACCTGAGTGGGGAGCCATTGGTATGTGTGAGGGGTAATATTTCCCCGGCGGGAAGTGACCGGCGTGCTGCACAGAGCTGTGGCCCGAGGGAGCGATCCGAGAGGCGGCTCGGTGCACCAGGGCGCCTCGCTCTGAGAGGAGGTGCGCCGGAGCAGCGAAATCCCGTCCTTCCATTCCGAGGAATGTTTAGTAATCCGAAATCCGGATATGGCAGGTCAGGAAAATCAGATGCAACCCATAAAATAATCCTTTCCCTCGTATTTATGTGTTGCATTCAGGCGATCGAAGGCTTCTCCAGCCAAACGCGCAGCCCCCGTTCATCTTTGCTGTCAAAAGAGAAATTCAAAGCAATTTTCACCATCAACAAACAAGGAGAGACAGATACACAAGAACAGCACGATGCAAAACTCTCCCCATCTCGGTCTAGTTTTACAGAAATATCAAGACCTACAACAGAAAACAGCTCATGAATTTCGCTTTATTGAATCAACTCTAATACCGTTCTGCTTCTTCTTTTTTTTTTTTTTGTTGTTGTTGTTTTTGCATATCACCGAAAGCTGCCTATTCAACGCAACAAGACAGCAGCCACGGCAGATACAAACGTTCAGCGAGGCGTCCAAAAAGCCACAGAGCAGGGCTCAGCTTCAGCTCTATTGATCAGCCTGGGGTACAGGCCTGCCTGGAGAATTGGACTTCATATTCTACAGACACAGCGAGCAGACTGACAAACGCTTTTTAAGGACATTCTGTTCCTTCTGATATGTTGTGTTTAATACATACAATTAATTACATTTCCACGTCAGTAGCTATTTTGTCACATCTCCAAAATCATTAACGTATATATATATATATATATATATATATATATATATATATATATATATATATATATATATATATATATATATATATATAGTTTTTTTTCTTTTTTACAGAAATGTTGGTTCCTACAACGGCAAGTAATTTTACAGTGGGTTGTTCTGGTCGGGGTAAAATGATGGAAGTCTCCTCAGCCATGCATCCCAAGGTGAAAAACGCTGCCTTCTTTCTCTTCTTCTACCTATTGTCTCGCACTGATGCAGGCGGTTTTTCTAGCCCCCTTACATCCAGCTCTCATTATTAAACCTCACACTAATCTCATTTGTTTTATCTTTTTTTTTTTTTTTGCATTAAATAGAACTTGTTTCGTGCAAAACCACTCTGCATACAACAAAAATAACCAAGTTTGCAACAAAGCCGGAAACTGGAAGAAAAATAAAACTCGCTATCACATCGCGCATCCACATACATTATGAATAATTAGGCTGAAGGAACGTAACCCTGTCACTTCACCGATTTCGAGACGTGTTTAAAAAAAAAAAGGCGGATAATATTGAAAAGAAAATGTAATTTAAATACCGCTTCATAACAGAGCTGCAGCAGATCCTGAAAGGCATGGGTTGTCTCCTTCTGCCTACCTCTGGGCGTGCGTGCGTGCGTTTGTTTGTGTGTGCGAACTTGCAAGGATGCGCGCCCCCGTGTGAGTAAATGTAGTGTGTGTGTGTGCATGTGAATAACTGCACTCTCACTGTATTCATCTGCCTTGACCTATTTCAGGTCAGGTAATCAAATGGAGTAGTAAATACGTTACAAGCGACATCCTCTATCATGTCACAAAAATAGAATCATTTTGTCAAAATGGGAAAATAAGGTCATTCCTAAAATGAAAATAAAATTTGATTATAATATATATATGTTTTGAGACTTAACAACAACAATCCAAAAGACAGTTTTTTTTTCTCCTCAACAGTAAAGTCTGTGGGTAATTAAAACTAAATCGGGCTAGCAGCAGGCATCTTATATTTTCAAATTATTAGGTATATAAATACATGATGGGTTTTATATCATAGGTTCTTAATCTAGGGCCTCGTTGGTTTCTGAATAGACTGAAGAAAGTGTCATACGAAATTATCACGTTAACATAAATTAAATATCTAAAATAATCTGGAATTTGTGCAGTATATAAGAAGTGGGAGGCATGTTGTTATCGTGAAGGCTATTTCACTTCTAGCTCTATTATCTCCCCATGCACCCATTTACAGCCCTCTCAGTTCAGTGCAGCACTGACAATAAAATCGCTCCATATGCAGGTCCGTATCATCTGAGGGCTCCTGGTGTAATTTGTGTGCATGCATGTGGGTCTTTTGCCGTGAAAACATTTGAAAAAGCTGTGCTTTCGCATCTATGATCGTTGAGTCAGTGGACTATGAGGGGATCCAAGGTGAATGGCCGCCCGTCAGGAGGACTGCCTTTGTCTCCACACTGAGAAAGTGCTTCGCAGTCGGCCATTATACCTTCCCTTCGCCATGCTGTTACATCCAGCCTTTCCTGAATGCTCTCTCACGACTAAGGAATTGAATCCAGGAGCATTTGTGAAAATTGCAAGAGACAACAACTTTAAAAGAATATTTGAAATGTACATTTTACTTGCTGCGGCGTAAATGCGCACGTCGGTTTCTTTTTATGCAGCATGAATGGGCGATTTCATTTATTCAATGCAATCTATATTTTTTTCTCTCTTTTTTTTTCCTTGTAACGATCGACACTCGTAATGAAATTCAAGTGGCTGTCAATTGTATTTGCAGAACCACGTCGACAGCGGAAAGGCAGCTGATAAATCAAATTATGCTGTATAGGTCGGACCGAGCAGCGGGGGAGGCAGGCGGCGCTCGGCGGCTGAGCTGGCCGGCAGGAGTGCACCTCGACCGGGACGGCTAAGAACGTGTTCCCTCTGCCTCTTCCCGGTTGAGGTACTCTTCCAGGGGTCTTTGGTAGAGATAGGAAACCATAGTTACACCCAACTAAATTGCATCCAAATATAGGCTATAAATTGGCTCCCCTGCATACGCATGGAAATTTTAGTTTTTTGTCTTTTTGTTGTTTTTTTTAATTATTATTAAAAGATTTGAAAGAATGGTTGTCATTAAAATAGAGCAACATAGTTTGGCATCCTTTTAAATTTTAGGCAACTGAAGCACAAGCGATATTCTTGATCAGTAAGAAAATATTGTTCTATTTAATTATATAAAAAACGACATGCACTAATAATTATAATTATAATGATAATGATATTAGCTTATTTATGTCGTGTCAGTTCATGAAATAATTTATTTATTCCACATATGAAACATCTCTCACATCATGTTTTGTTATTTTGAAAAAAAAAAAAAACATATTAAGAAATTGTGTGCACATGTCACATCTAGCTTTTGGGGCAAAACACAGCCTCCATCTCACAACGCGGAATCAGACCCTACAATATTTTATCTAAAAAAAATATCAAGTATATAAAATTACTACTTACTGGTGTGTTAAATCCTTGCATAACAATAAATTATGAAAATCACAAAACTCTGGAAGAGAGAGTGCGACGCCAATTTAAAATCAAAATCTGAGCTTAACCATGTGGCTAGAATGAAATCCTACAATATTTCCATCTGAGGCTGTGCAGCAATCTGCTGGTTCAGTCTGTGAAAGCAGAGGCCAGTGGGACTGGGGCTTCCGGCCTGGCTGGATTGCGGCTCGGCTCTCCGAGCAGCGGTTTCTCTCTCGATGCAACTGCGTACCTTGCGTCTCGAGGGCAAGATAAACACGCCCTCCCATTGGTCGGTTCTGATTGGCCGACAAAATGGGCCAATGGCGGGGTGGCTGGCGCTGCTAAACAGAGTGAAAAGCGCCAGATTTAAAGCAGTGGATGGTCAGATCAGTCACAATGGAGCTTAGTGCGCAGCAACAGAAGGTGCAACACACAGCAGATAAAAGAGATGGAAAGACGGGCTGGAAATGGGTATATTTGAAGTCAAAACAAAAATGAAATAGTTGGGATTGCAGTTTTAACGTATGCATGATTATAAGAAGTGATAATTAAGTAACTAAAAATAGGCAAACGCATTCAAATGAAGGAGTCATTGTTTCCACTCTAAACATTTTCCACTGATCCCACTTAAAACAAACTGATTGAAAATTATTTAGAATTTACAGGCACCCATAAAATTAGTAGTTTCAACAGATGCAGTTTAATTGTGTTTTCAAGATAATTCTAAATAAGAGAAAAAAGTAAAGGGAGTTTGTTGTTTTATAGCGTAGCTTGAATGCAGTTTAAGTGTTTATTGTTTCATAAGTTCAAAGGACTATTCAAATTTATTTTTCAAGCGATTTTCAGTAATAATATATAACATTATGGGCAGACAAATTCATCAGTTGGTCAAAGATTAGTCACTTTTTCAAAATCTGAATGGCACATAGAAAATAAATTATATTGGTTGATTTCATGATAATTTTTAAATTGTATAAAAGAAAACGACTACAAACATAAGCATTTAATTGTTATATATAGAGACACACACGCACACACACACACACACACATGCAAGCGAATGTGCCTTTGTATGCATGAATCTCATTGGCTGGCACCGTGCCAGAGCTTTGTCAGTCACAGAATGTAAACAAGATTCTGATTGGCTGGTGGCCAGTCCGCAATGGGCTGTCCGGGAAAGAAAAAAGGAAAAAAAATGGCAATAACTGGCCCCACGGTTTCAAGACATCCCGGGTTAGATGATGAAAGGGGATAAGAAGAGACGGTTTTAAGGCGCCCCAAAGGCGGACCCCCATTGGCCCTGAAGCCATATGAGTCAAGCGTGAATCAAAGGGAATGCTGCAGAATGGGGGAAATTATATGTTGGATATTTAAAATAATCAAGGTTAGTTCTCGCCTAAACCTGGACCAACCATACTATGATTTTTTTTTTAGAGAAAAAGTTCTGAAAACAAGTGCAACGAGCCTCGAAACAATTGAGGAAGCGGGTTTGCACGTGAGGGTGAGAGGAGAAAGAAAACAGCTCCGGCTGCGGATCGCCCTGCTTTAATGGAGAAAATCTGCATGGAGTCTTTCCCCATTTTAAAGTGTGGCAGCATGAGGTTTGTCCTAGTTAGGTCAGTGCGGTGAAAATAAAAACCAGCGTAATTTGTTTAAAGTAAAATGTTTCTGTGGTAGTTAATCAGATGATAGCGTCGCATAGTGTTTGTAACGGCTGCGGTCTGGCTGCAGCGGCTGCATTCAGATTAGGGCTTAAAAAGCGTGCACGGAACACACTCGAGACAGATGATGCAGAAATGATCACGAATGTGCTTCTGCAGGAATATTAGATTTTAATTTTCCTGATTTTTATTTATTTAATTATTTTACTAAATGTAGCTCCCATATTGCAATGCTGGGAATAATCTTTGCCTGCAGGTTATTGTTTCCCAGTTCAACTTGTGTATTTTATGTTTAACTTTTGTAGTTTATTTACATTAAACATATCTCATTGTGAGCTGTAATTGCATGACAATTTACTACAGCTAATGTAATTTTACTTTAGCAATTTTTCAGCATAACTGAATAAATTGTACATTATTACTAAAAAAAAATTCAAATAGAAAACTATAGTGAGTGTTGAATTTGATGGCTTTAAAACATTAATGTGCTGTGAATATTTATGCTAAAAATAGTTGCATGTTTTAAACAGGAGAGATTCAGTTTTCAAGAAGATAATCAAACAATTTTTTTTCTTTGTAAATAAAATCTGAAACGGCTTTGATTTTGAATGAGCAGGTTTGTACTCTTCCAGCCTCTTTACACGGTTTAGTCCTGTATTAATCTGAAATAAATCCTTATATGTTTTACTTAATTTAATTTTATTTTTTCACTTACAGCGTTAGTGGTGTGCACCGTCCTGTGTGATTTCACCAACCTGCCTTGCTTGAACTTGTATTTTAGCAGAAGGTGCTGGAATTTCATCTCATCTTGATCTCTCCTCACCCGAGTCCAAGCAGTGTGGAATCGTCACAGGGTGGCTGGCTACACACATGAACACACACCGTAATACGTCCGTGCGCACGCAAGCACGCTCTCGCACAACAGACAGTGATAATTAATGTGGAATGAGTGATTTCTTAAGAAAAAGAGCAGTTGTATGACGAGGATTGTTCTTGATCAGTGAAGCGGCAATGATTGACAGTTTGTGCCTCCCACCCACATCCATGCACGGATAAAGCCTCTTGGATATTAAGCATAGACAAATTCATTGTCCTTTATTTCCTCACATAAAGAAAAGGCTATAGGCTATTAAAAACACGAAAAGCAACCAGTTATCTGTAACTTTTGAGGGGGTTTATCCTTTTAAAAATATACGCGACTAGTATATTTATTCTATATTTAAGAGACTAAAAAATACGGTGAGTTTTAGTTAGTTTTTTAAAAAAAAAAAAACAATATCTGAAAATTATTGAAATGAACGAATGAAAGTATAACACTTGAAATCCAATTCTTCCAGTTGCATGTGGTCCAAAATAATATCATGAGTGCTGACAGCCGATGACCTATGACCTGTGTGTTTGTGTGTGTGTGTTCATGGCAGATTCTTATCCAATGTATTGTCTAAGCTCCAATGAATCACATGTGTATGTAAAAATCCTTGCTTTGTGTTGAGAAGACACATTACCTTCTTTTATTGTTATTTTTATTTTTTTTTATCATGGATGGATTGGCATAATCTAAATCTGGGAGATGGGAGGAGGCACTCGAGTGGTGGGGGAGCTACGCCAGAACTGCTTGAATTGTAGTGACATATGGCATAACCAGAAGCCTATTGAAGACTGGCACTGTATTTAACACTGCACCCTACATGGATCTGCCTTCACTCCAAGGAATTAGCCGGTTTTATAAACCCTTGTAATAATATTTTTGAGATAATTCTTGCCTAAACGTACCTCTCGCAAAAGGTCATCTGTAATACATTTCAGTTGGAGCAACAGGCCAAAGAAAATCTGCTAATTCATATCAGGTGTCTGGTGATTGAAGACCAAAGATCACTGGAAGCATGACGGGCCCAGCCAGAGCACAGAATGGAAAGCTGTATCAGATTTTACAGTATGGAACACACACATGCACTCTGCGAGTATAAATTGATCTCCTGGAAATAAATTACATACAATTTCATGACAGATCACAATAATTTTTGCACTGAAGTACGGAGAGCGTTTACACTACAGTTCTTTTATCCCGTGTGGTGCATTTGACTATCTTCACTTTTAAGTTATCCAAGCCTAATGTCATATTTTAACCCCCTCATTACCACAGTGGGATTAGAGGAGGCTGGAGATGTTTTCCCCTGCTGACCCAGTGTGGAAATGTCAACATGTGTAAATTTCATCTCCGGTTGCCAGTACAATTCCATTCAGTTAACTTTGCACAAGCTGATTTCAAAAGGTGAACTGTGCTTTTTATTTATTTTTTTGTTTGTTTTGTTATTTTAATGCTGGTTTATAATTAATAATTGTAAGTGATGAATTTGATCACGCCACCATTTCTCATTGATCTCATAGATGTCAATAAACTGAATGTCTTAACACGGTGCCCGTCCTGGTCACGTGAGCAAGACGACTATTGTTACTAAATGGGCCTTGTTCGAGAGAAGACAATGGGGTTTGTGTGTGGTGTGATTGATTTGCAGCCCAGCTGTAGGCTGGACATGAGCATGACATGGCCGAGTCGGCCAGCGATCATGTAAATCAGCTTGGTCTTCCAGACGCAGTCCTGGTAGATCCAGGTCTGCCCACAGCAAGTCGGATCAGCTCCCTGGGCTTCCTCTTTTCATGCACACAAGCTTCTACAATTCATTTCACACAAGTCGCTCTTTATTCCCTTCCCCTCATGACACAATGAATGCTTGTTAAGGTTGATTTATTAAGATATTCTGATTTTTGTTGCCAATTTATCTGAAGTACAATGCAACAGGATTTTTCTGTTAGTTATGGGAGGTGGAAATGAAGACTATGCATTTGTCCTGCTGCCACTGTAATATGGGAGAGATTGTGTTGTTTGGGAGAGGCATGACTCAAGTTGACTAGAAAATCCTCTGCATGCAGATGAGTTTGGACACAAGAGAGACCAAGAAACTTTACATAAAGAGTATAGTTATATTAGTGTGAACTGCAGTTCAGATCTTCTTACTGTAAGGGGACTGTTATCCCTTTCTTTTTTTTAATAACACATTATTTAATGTGGAGACTAACATACTGTGTTGGGGTAAAAAAGAAACAAAAAAATGATAGATGAGTTTTATGCAACTAATCTTTGTAAAAATATACATGACAAATTTTACATGGCAACTATAATTCAAGACATCAAATAGTTACACAACAAGGACTTCGTAGCAAAGTAGGTTCAAACTCAGAAAATGAAACTAGAGCAAAACAGTGACAGCAAAGTAAAACTTATGCAGATCTCTGGAAACTGCTGCCAAATCAAGAGGGTGCAGCAGACGGAGCCGCCAGTTACCCTGCCGACCAGTGATCGGTGCAGATTCAGAGATTCAAGTCTTGAGCATGTGTAGCTTAGTGAAAGGTTCTTTTAATTTTTTAACATCAAAGTCACGGTGTAATGTTGTGGAATAAAAAAAAACTTAAAAAAAAAACAACTTTGAATTTATTCACAGTTGTCCCATGTAGCAAATTAATTGTAAAATAATAAGGGCTTAATTGAATTCTCCTATTCATTAATTTCTCCCCCTATGGATCTTCTTCTTTCTTTTTTTTTTTTTTGCAGGTTGTTGTAAATCCAGCCCAGTCATCATCACATCACAACAAATCAGTTTATATGACGCGTATATTATTTTGTGCATGACATATCCAATTAAAAATGTCCTCTACAAGACTTGAACCAGTTTCCCTTGTTGCCTTTGTGCTTTCCCTATAGCAGATGGCCCTTCTGTCATATTAATTTCACATCCCAATGGCCATTTGTGGATCCAACATAAAAGTGATGAGCCGTATTTCAGGGGCCCGGTTGATACAAGTCCCAAAGATATGATGGCCTTTATGTGCATCTTCAGCTATGGCGGTTATCATTCCCCGTCACCCACCTGACAAGCGAACGTCTGCCAAAGATAAAAGTTTCACAATGCCAGGTCATTACCGCATCGCTGAGGAGGAGTAAAGAAGCAGCAACAACAGACTTTTGTAAGGGCCAATTGCAACGTGTGCTTGAAAATCCACAATAACTCTCCAGGTAGAAAAGATGGGAATGAATCCAGAAGATTTTTTACAACCATATTAACGTATAAACGGCTTCTTGGAAATGTTGAACTCTGATCTGCCAAAGCAAGAAAAACCCTGAGCTAAGAGAGAAAAGATCATCTCATCTGGTGCAATGCACAGCATGTCGCAACAGGCTGCATAGAATCAAGTTGGTTTCAGCCAGGTTAGTCTTTTTTTTTTTATATGTAACTGAAGTAACGCATGAGCTGAAAATTAATTATGAATTTAATTTAAATGTATCAACACCCATAGGGCCAACTTCACATACAGATTACAGCATATATAGTGACGCAGCAAAGTTGCAGTATTTCTAAATGAAAATACTCTTCATCTTTCTTTGTGTATCAGTTTCCTCCTTAAAATTATTAAAGCAAAATTTGTACAGCGAAGTAATGTTTCTGTTTGGCTAAATAAGACCAGGAAGCCATGTTCTCCATCGGAGGACGTGACACATGGCCGAGACCAGAGGACCGAACACTGCGTGGCAGAGTGAATGGCTGCACATGCTCATTAGAGTCATTAATCACCAGGGACAGAAATGCCTAATGATAAAGGGAGGAGGTACTCCGCCAAGGGAGGAGAGAAAAGGATGTGACAGAGATGAAGGATTCCTCAAGAATATTAAAATTTGGAAAATATAAGTAGCTTTCACATTCGTCTAAATTTACAGGATCTATTCTGAGATCCCCCGAGTCTGGGATTGGTTGAAACAAAAGGAAAGGAGTAATTAATAACATCCTTAATTGTCAATCCAAATTGTTATATAATTCTAATTTAGTGTGACACTCTCACTAGAAGTGTGAGAGAAAACTGGGCTGGGCCAATTCCCTCGTGAGGGAAATGGAAAAAAATCTCTGTGGGATCAGATGGATGTGTGACATTTTCTCACAAATGTTTGATTGTGAACTGAAAGATTACTCTTACGGGGCTTCACCACCCACCGCTGTATGCAGCTGCTGGGACTAACAGAGTCATTGGCCACATCTTAGGCTGGAGAGAGTCGGGTAGAGGCATGCAACGCCAACCCCCCCCCACCCAGCCTTGTTCGATGAGAGCAAGAGGCCCTGAGCTTGGCCGTCCCTCTGCAGAAGCAGGGGCTCTGGAGATATTCGCGCGTGGCGAGGGCAGGCTGTTTGATCAGCATATATTTTTAATTGGCTCCAGGCACCCTGGAGTGTCAGCACTGCCTTGGAATAGATTTCTACTGCACCTTCCCTAATTAAAATCATTACAAATTCCAGGCGCATCATAAAGGATTAAATGAGACTTGTGTGTGTGCCTATGTGAATGCTTTATCCATTGGTGTGTCCATGCATGGGTGTGTTGTTTCCTTGATAGCTCACATGTACAACTTAATTGTTTTTTCTCCTCAGTAATGGTAAATGAAAGAGGGATGGCTGTGATCCTGGCCCACCAATCAAATTACTCCAAGACAATCTCTCCAAATGTTTCCACTGATGAGCAGTGATGGAACGCTCTTCAAGAAACCAAATATGACAACCTAAAACATCTATGTTTTGGAGGAATTGCATGAAGTTTTGTGTCTTATGCTGAATATCCACATCTGCCCTGATGTAGTTGATCTAACAAGAGCAGTTTGTCTTGATCAAAACTGATGTCAGACTAACTCTGCAACTCCACAGAGAATCTTTTTGAAAGGCATGGAAAACAAATGATCCCAAGAAAACATACTTTAGTTTCGTAGCAGTTTAACTCACCAATATTGTTTTCCGATTTTAATACACAGATGATGAAGATATTGCTTTAAAACTAAGCTGCTATACGGTGCTTTGGGGGATAGAGAAGGAGTGGCTTCAGTCCCTTAGACAAAGGAGTCTTAAATCTCTTAAATATCTTCCAGTGCTACTTTGCCCTGGGGGAGCATAGAAACAAGGGAGTGTTTCTTTGGTCTGATATTGGAAGCTAAAGTTCATGGGAGTAAAATGCAAGCACTGACTCAAGAAGGATTTTAAGAGCTGGCTGTGTTCGAAAACATGTGCCTCAAGCCTTAACATACACCCAGAGACAAATATTAAAATCACATGTCGAAGAAAATTACTTCAATTTATAAAGCTAATAACTATGTCGGACCGAAGTTTAGGATGAATATCTCAGTCATGAGCCATTATAAGAAACTCGCTACCATTCAGAGAGAGTGCATAGTGCTTAAAGCCAGTAGTTGGTTGTGGTGATGGAGCCTGATACAGTCTCTGGTGCAACAGAAATAAGTATTTATTCACATAAAGAACCAATGAAACTACAGCGGATCGCGCATTAGGAAAGGGAGGGATTAGCATTTAATGAACACGAAGAAAATGCTCCGCATATTTACATACACCAATGAGTTGCATACGGACAGTAAAGGTTTACTGACTATAATAGTTGGGGAATTGAGGACCAATTGAAAATTCATAAACTAATGTAATGGTGTTTTTTTTTTTTTTTTTTTTAGAAAGCCACTGTTAAGTTTTAAACTTTCTTTAGAAAATAATGATAAAAAAAAAATAACCACAAACATTTTTAGAGGGCAAGTATTTTGAAACGTATTTGCTCAGAGCTTCTCCATGCAAGAGGGGTAGACAACAGAGAGACATGGTAGAGGCAAGAAAGTGAAAAATGGATTGGAAAGATGAGTGAGGGTGGGGTGTCTCTTCAACCATTGCGGCTTCCTGTCCGGAAAAGTCCATTCATCATTTTCACATCTTCGTGTCATGGCTTACTTTGGCGATAGCAAGAAATGTGGCAATGATGACACAGAGGATTGATGAGGTGCAGGTGGGGGTGGCTAGCAGGAGTCTGAGGTGGAGATGGTCAAACCAGATGTGGCGTGAGGTGGGGCTGGGACGGACTGAGGGGAACCTGATGAAGGTCATGATGCTACTCACTGGCACCATTAACCACATCCATTTGCAGACATGCATAAATGTAGGTCGCGTTCAAAGACCAGATTGTGTATTCATCCCGACCAAAAACACTGCTTTCCACATGGTGTTACCCTTCAACCACAATGTGGACACTGGCCTGCAGAAATTCATGGCACATTACACAACAGAATTACAAAGACAGTAACCTCTACTCAAATTATGTAAAAATGGAAATGGATGGTGCTGGGAAACTCAGTTGCCAGGAAAAGGATGAAAATAATGATATCACTCAAACGTCTGTATGGTAAATATGAGGCTACTGTTGGCAGCCGGTGAAAGTTTAGCTCAGGAGACTGGAAACAGCTTGCGTGGCTTTGTCTCAAAGTTAGTGAGAAGCACGCCTAACGGCACATTTACGGTTCACATAATGAACAAAAAATAACATATAAACTAAAATAAACTAGATGAAGCTTCGTTGCTAAGTTAACTGTCTGCTGGCTGCAAAATTACACAAAAACCCTAAAAACAACCCAAAAAAACCCAAAAAAACAATATCTCATTTTACTTACAGCTAACCCCCCCCCCCCCCCCACCCCCAAAAAAAAAAAAAAACATTACAGAAATCTCCTCTGTATCATATTATTACGCATCCAAAGTATAGCTGGGCTGAACACTGGGTACTTTCATGGCAAACTGAGCCATGGAACAAAAAGAGTCATTGTATAGATTATGGTATGTGCAAATTGTAAATTATGACCTTAGAGACCTAAAATCTGGTTTTCCTGTAAAACCCTCAAGCGTTTTTTAAAACATATATATATATATGTGTATATATATATATATATATATACATTCCTGTTTATTTTATGTGTAAAGTGCTGAAAGATTAAAGCACATATATCCCATCAGATTACTATGGGTTGGTCACGGTTATGTAGTCATTAATGCCTAAACCAAACCAGGTGATTTAGGCCCCCTAATTCTGACCAGACAGGTGTGAAAGACAGTAAACGATGTCTGAAGACAAAAGTGAAATTTAAAATGACATTAAAACGCAGTTGAGACAAACCTCTGAGTTGCAGCAATCAGGTACTCTTTTGTTTTAAAAATGATCTTTACACATGTTATACACATGTTGAAATTTTAGTGTTATTGGTCATTTCATGTTTTGTAACTCATGAACACATTTCTACAATTTCCATTTTTGTCTCTCATAAAATGGCGGTGCGACTTTTGACAATCTAAATAATCATTCAAGGCATGACCTGTCACTTCACACCGCGATCACCGTCTGTGATTGCACATGCAATTTGCAATTTCACGTGATTTGGCCTTTTTTTTTTTTTTTTTTTTTAGTTCTGTTTCTTGTCAATTTCCTCATGTTGTTTTCACAACTCACAAGTGTTGATTGTCAAATCATACACGGAAAAAAAAAAAAAAGAACGCTTGTAATTATCCTTTAAAGTGGCACTTTAAAGCATTGGAAATGTTGATCCTGGTCTGGAGCCTTTGCCTGGTTCTGGTCATATTTTATGCATCGTGTGAACATTAAACAGAAGAAATCTGATCAGGCAGACCCTCCTGCATGTGATATTACACTACATATAGGTTTCTAATAGTCTGCGTATAGTTTTGTTTAATTTCTTGCTATTTGAGCTACTAGGATTTTCACTTGTAAGTAAAGGTTTGAAACACAGATTTTGTTTTTTTTCTCCATAGCATCCTAGTTTCCAGGGAGCAGTCCAGGAAGCATCTACAGGCATTTAAATACCAGACTAGGACCTTCAGTTGAAGGTGAATTAATATATTACCCAGGATAGTCCAAAAATCATACATCATGACCAGAAATGGACTCCAGACAAACAATAAATACACTCATACACGGGGAGATAAGTCATGCTGTATCCTCTGGAAATTGTGTTTGTGTAACTAACATGTGCTTCAAAGGATATATTGATTGTTCATAGAAGATTATCAGAAGACATCTAGCTGCACTTTTAACATGAATCCTTGCGGGCTTACATCAAGAGTCATAATACGCGAGTCGATATTTCCAAACTCCCCCTCGTGGTAAAATATCACAATTGTGAAAGACCACAGTCTGCACAGACGGGGACACACAAAAGGTAAAAGGGGTGGCTGAACTCAAACTGAATTCAATTAGAGCCAGTATCAAAAGGTGTCACTCCTTCCTTTTCTCTTCCTGTCTTCTCACTCTGCACTGTGTAGTGTATCCCTGCTGGCACGAGGCACACTCCAGAGAGTGTGTTTCTCCCAACTCGGTAGCTGATCAGAACCAGGTGGGTAGGCCTCCATGTGTTTTCCATTTGTGCAGGATGTAAATGGATTCAATTAGATCCAAATGCACAACCTGTCAGCCAGGGGGAAGTGGCAGACTTTCAAAGGCCATTAGATTATGGACAGGATTTGGAATAAAAACTTCACTGGCAGTGGATTGTGCCATTAAATTGGTCGATGTGAAACTATAGAAGTGATTTGAGTTTGCATGCTGACGGTGCGCTATTCATGTGGGTGCGAATTCTGTCAAACACGCCTCCTCCCAGATTACAATTGGCAGCCCCCCCCCCACCCTCCCTTCTCTCTTGTTTCTTTGCCCTCAGTTGCTGTCATGCACACACACTCACACATGCAAATGCAAACACACAAATGCTATACACAAAGCTGCGGCATGTCCTCAGACATATTGCCAGTGGCCTCACAAACGTGCCTGCATTACAAACAGGGGCTCTTACAGCTTTAAAGTCCAATGGCCCCATCAGTCATGGCTGTTAAAAAGCTCAGCCATAAAAATTAAAGACTTCCAGCAAACTGACCAACTGTAACACATTTCCTTTGTTTTGATTGGGTGAAATAATACGATGTCTACTGTTAACATTGGGCTTCACTCACTCGTCTCTGTGTTCATGTAAATTATGGTAACCTATGGCGTAATGTAGCCCCGTAGAAGGAAAAAAGCTGCAGAAATGTAATTAGATGGTGCTTTTGCTCTTTTGGTGAGGAAAGCTTTAAAGAAAAAGATCAGACCAGGCTAAGTAGATGTGTTAATACAAACCAGTTTCACTTGTCAGGAAGGACACAGACAGTCAAAAACATATAGGTTGTCAACCAGATATGGTAAAAAAAAAAAAACATAAGAGAGGGTTCAGTTGTCCTCCTATGATTTTAATGCTGAAGACTGAACTTTTACAGGCCTGATACAGAAATGAATCAGCGAGACATTTCTTAGCCATTATTATCCATCACCATTGCTTAAGACACCCTAATGAGCTCATTAGATGAAATGAACACCAGATTGATTACAAAATGGGGCAAGTAAAAAGTAAAATGTGGAGAAGTAGAAGGTGATGGAGGAGAAGGGAAATGGGTCTCATGGATCTAAGAACCAGACAAGGGAATTAAATGAGCAGGAGGCAGGTTGTGTGTTTTAAGCTGAGGCTCGAGTTTCATCTTTTTCAATTTCAATTATTTCCTTCCCAACAAAATGAGCGCAAATCTTTGCAGCTGGTGAAGTTATGAGTTAGGATGTAGTTCAAGCGCTAAAAGAAAATTCACCACTTTACTTTGATTATATGTAGAAACGAGAAGAAAACTTTCGACGCTTTGAAAAGATGAGCAAGAAAAACAAAGCAAGCGTTACTATCCCCGGGAAGGTGCAATAGATTGCTCTATCTGAAACAGGAGAGCACAAGTGGTGCTTGGATTTTGGCTGCGCTGGTTCTGAAAAGTGAAAATATGTAAAAGACGGTCAGTATTAAAGCAGCAACAACCCACTTTGTTTCCACCTTGGACGGAACAGATGTGCTCACAGCTCCAGCTGTTGCCAGATGTGGATATAAAACCATCTGCGTGAGCTCTTCCGTGTGTGTGTGTACTTGTGTGTTCGAAAGAATGAAGAAGAAAAGAATTGCAGGCACAAAAAGCTGAGTGAAACTGAATACGTTATTTGATGATTTAATCTCAACACCTTTCTCCACAGTTGTTCCCCATTGGAATGATATAAGATCTCGATAGCCTTAATGTGCATGCTGGCTGTTTTATAGGAGGGAAAACAGCTAAACCTTTAATTAGTGGAACATAGTTTCAAGTGTGTACATAAACTTTCAGGATCTTGTCACAGTTTAATCCATTAAAAAGCAAAGCATAAACTGTGGCTGCAGTGTACAACTACTGCTATTCATCAGTAGAAACATACTGACACACATGCTGCATTCATGTAAGATCTGGAAGGATGAAAGCACAATTTTTCATTTTAATACAAAAGAGGATTTTTAGAAAAATGTTTTTAAAGAGTATAATATGGTGCTTATAAAAATTGTGAATGCTTCACTATTTTCCGCATGAAAAGCGTCCAACGCATTTCCAGATTCTCACACTGCACATAAAAAGAACTGCATTGAAAAGCAAGAATAATATGTGATTTTTGGTCACTTATTTAAATATTAGGCAAAATGGTTCACTATTAAAGACACATAATTGACAAAAAGCATGTGACCCTCTGGATTTAGATGGGAAATTTGAATCAGTGTTTTCAGTCAATGTTCTGGGGTGGATCAACACATGCTTGTGTAGGTTTATTGGGGATCATAGAAAGGACAATTCTGAGCACCTAAAAACAAATGACACAAAGAAAGAGAGTTAAAAGAGTTGAGCCTCATCGGGGAAAAGAAAAAGGGCTGCAAAATTATCTCTAAAGAATTTGGACTCACAAGTGTAGAGTCAGACAGAGTTACATAAACAGAAGAAATACAAGGCCGCTGCTACCATTCCTGAGTGGTCAAACAACAAAGATCACTTCACAGGCCACATGGAACAGTCTCTACACCCACAGTTGATTTTAAGCAACTAACAGCATTTTTCTCATTTTGCATTGGCCAATGATCATGAGTCCACCAATAAATAAACACTGAGGAATAATAATTCAAGCCTGGCAAAGCCACTGTTTTCTTTAAAAAAAAAAAAAAAAAAAAAAAAAAAAGCCCTCCTGCAGTTAGTCAATATGGACTGACCAGAAGCATCTTGGAAGAAGGGTTTGCAGACCAAGTAAAGTTTATTTTATTCCATTTTTTTCCCATTCTTGCTCAAGTAAGAGTTGTTTTGTTTAATAAAAGGAGACTAGTGCATTTCACAAATAGAAACTTTCCCTATCTGTTATACTCGGTAGTGGACGTATATATGGATTTGGGTCATTTTTGTTGCATCTGTTGCCACTATTACCTGACACTTAAACTGAATTACACAAGTGAATTAAAAAATAAAATGGCAGTGCGTTCCACTGTGAACTGAATCTTAAGGGACGTTTCTGAGAGTCCCCAATCTATAGTGAAAGAAATCCTAGTTTGATAATTCTGAATGGCCAAGTCAAACTCTTGAAGGTAATATTACAACTTATGTGTGAAAATCTACAATGTTTCAGGTTATATGTATAAAATATCCGTTAAAAAACTCTACGTCCACAAATATTGCAACTTAATTTCATAAAAAATTAGAAAATTGAATTAAAAACTTTCAAAAAGCAAACAAAATATTTAAAAAAAATTCAAATGAAGAAAGATTTTATGCAAGGTCCTAGAATTTGAAACCTGACAAGGCTATAAAGTATTATAAGACCCCAGGAGATGGCAGATTAAAATGTGAAAGCGTGTTTTCCACCAATGAAGGTGGAGACAGTGATTGCTTTACCGCTGTGCTCTGCTCCACCAGGCAAAGAGAAGGGTCTGAATAGACTTCAGCTACCTTCATAAAGCCTGGACAAAATCCACTTCACAAATGGAACAGAAACCAAGCCAATCAATTAATGCCCCCTGACGGTAACGAGCGCAGACGTGGCGAAATGCTTTCAGACCTGGTGCATGTCTGAAACTTGCTGGGTTCCAGTGTCCTGTGGCATTGAGCAGGAGAATCAGCGACTATGCTCACGACTGCTTTTCTTTTGTGTGTGTACATGCGCCTGTGTTCTAATGTATCTGTGTGTGTATGTCTGCGTTGAAAAGTTCACTATTGAATGAGTAGATTCAACAGAGCACCATGCTCTTTAAAGGCCAATGAAAATAAAGAAAGGGAAAATGTAGGCACTCTGAAGCAACAGGGAAAAAACCAACAGAGCGAGACGGAGAAAGCAAAACCTTACAGTGCCAAGAGACTTCACAAGGTTTAGCAGCCCTCTTCTCAAATATATAGAGGCTATAAATCCACCACTTAATGTTCTTTTGGCTCAGCGTTTTTTATGGTTAGTGACAATGACAGCAAGTGACTTCTATTTAGAAAGTGTTGGTCAACGCAGCAAATTTCAGTTAGAACCAGGTTTTAGCCTAAACAAAAGCTCCCATTCTAGAAATAAAAGTCAATATTGTGCTATGTTACAGTACACAAAACATTCAAAAGGATGTAAAATATTATGTTTCCACAGAAGTTTGGATGAAGTAAATCATTAAAAAGAGTGAAAGCCGCTCACCACCTGACACATGAGTGTTGAGAAGACCACACTCGATGAAATAAATTTGTTTTAGGTTTTGTTTTGGCATTCTATCAAGGCTCCAATTTACATTGACTGTGACCATTCACGTAGGACCTTGCAAAAAAAAAAAAAAAAGAAAAAAGAAAAAAAATTGAAGTTAAGTATCAGCACTAAAATTTATTACTCAGGGATCAAAAGTAACAGTCATCTATGTGAGGAATAGCCCCTTTCAGAGTGGTAAATTATTCATGCTCAAAGCTGTGGGGAGTATTTTAATATAGTTGAAGCAAACTACTTAGTGCACTCTTGAGCAGTCTGGACCCCCATTATCATTTGAATAAAAAGAAGAAAAAAGGAAAAAGAAAAAAATAGATCTGCTTGTCATAAAAAAAGGTGCTGCACACAAAATGTTTACACTTTAAGAAATGTGCTCATTAATATTTTTGAAAGAGCATTTGAGAAGGAGCTTAGATACTGGAAAAATATAAGTAAAAGACAAATGCAATGGTACTCAATAATTTAAACTCCATTTAATTTTAACTAATACAAAGGCAACATTTCAGAATTGTATTACCATTGAGAAAATACAGTATATGTTCATTATAAAGGAGACGACAGCAACATTTTTCAGATTTTTCTAGAAAGCTGGTACTCTTGGCGTCAGTCTGTGATCTTTTGGCAACAAAGTACCATAACTACTGATATATATGTGCATATGTATATATATATATATATATATAGCCTATATTGTCTAGCTGAAATTAACAAACATCCTGAAAATCCCCACTTTTTTAATTTTGTGATGTCAAATTCAAAATTAGCATTCATACATGTTCAGCAGAAATATCAGTTTCTTTTGCTTTGCTGTTTTTCTGATACTTAAAAAAAAATAAACATGATCTTTTTTTTTAGATAATTGTAGTCTAGTTTTATTTGTAGTCTATACAGCAAGTTTTTATTTTATGGGTTTTATTTATTTTTAAGTAGATGTCAGATGTCAGACGCAGGTTAGTTTTGCACCAAGGCTTTTGTTGTGGGACTATGCTGGTGAAATACAAGCTGAATGTGCTGTGAGATTGTCTTGCTGAAATCAGAAAGACCTTCTTTGACAAAGGATTTAATACGATACAATTACTAGTATTCATATAATAGAAAGATTTCTTTTTGCTTCACTGCCTTTATTATACTTACTTCTTTTTAAAACAACCAATCAAAGGATCTGATTCTTTTGATTTGATTATTACTCATATTGTAACACCGCCACTTTGTAAGAGGTCCAGCACTGACATGTGTGCACCATCACTACAGCATCAAGGTCTTTCAACAATCGAGTGCAGACTCCAACAATGCTCTGACAAAAGATTGCTCACTGTTTTCTTTGGAATTGCATTTGTTTTAGTATGTTATCCATATACCAATCAATCTATATATGTTAACTTTGTGATGTCTGCCTTTTCTCCCTGTATTTATGCTCGTTCGCAGTCAATCATTCAACCTTGAAGGCTCATTATGCCGTTTTAGCCTTTGAGTGTTCGCAGCATTCTTTTATGTCCTACATGTGTTTGTTTTTTCTTCTCTCATTAAAGCACACCGACTGCGCTGCAAAACAAGCCCACGAATAGACCAAAAGCTTTAAGATACACCCAAGGTCACATACGTTGTGTTGATATTGGAGGAGATCGACTTTCCCTTGGTGAGGGATGCCACTTTGGACCGTGGCCTTCCTTTTGGGGAAACAGTAGAAGGTCACAGTCTTTGAATGTCTGCTTTGAGTTTTGAGTGTTAAAATAAAAGAACTTACTACACAAAATAAAGCTGTGTGGGAGTGGAAAAAACACAAAGACGAAAGTTGGTCACCACGGCCTTGGTTTCACGTTCAGCAGAGGAGTGATCATCAGTGGTTGAGGAGGGAGGGAGGGATGGTGACTGAATGACTGCTTGTGCAACAGATGTGATAGATGTCTTTAATAACCTTTTGCTGTTTTTTTAGCATCCTGTGGGATGTGTTGTTATTAAGAACCAGGTCCTATTATGATGACCACCTCTTTTATTGTCTCCCACGTGAAGCTGGGCATCAGTCCAGACACTCAGAATAAACATAAAGTCAAAAGCCCCCCTGTTCTTGTGCTGATATAGCACTTGTTAATGGTGCCAGCAAGTCTCATTCCTGACTAAGGAATATGTGGCCTTATATTAACCAGCAGTTGGAGGAAAACAAAACTACTGTTTGCTGGTCACCTGTTGAATCATTTGGAAGTTTCACCCCAAAGCCACATATATACCATCAATGCATTAGGACGAACTTTGAAAGCATTTCAGATGAATGCTGTTTGATGGCTTTAATAAACATCTCCATTATGGTGAGGAAGGAAGAAGGAGGGAGAGGAACTCAATGGGAATACGTGTAGGACCGTGGGAGCCATAAGAACTTATGCTCATCACTGCTGAAAACTAAATGGGAACATTTTATCGTGCTTCCATTTCTTTTTTTTTCTGCAAATAACAATCACGAACTATCTTTCCTTCAGTGTGTCTAAGTGGCTTTAAGCTGTATAACGGCCATAGAGTCGGTGAGGACCCATGTTTTATTAATTTGCAGATGAGCTCAGCTATTGATGGTGTTGGCTGCCCATGAGTTCAATTAGGATAATACAGGGACAGGGGCAGATTATGGGCTACTATTTAAGTGAGGGTATATCTCTTCCTGACAGTTATAGTCCAAATGCAACAAATTGCACTGTGCTGGCTGTGAGTGGCGCCATACCAGTACTCTGGTGATCAAACATGCCATTGTGGTAGGTCAGTTGTATGGAGACAACACCAGGCTTCGTGTTGTAGCCTGTTCTCTGAGAGCTAACAACACAGACCTAAGTTCAGCTTACTCCCATTAAATTTAATAGAGCCCATTTAGAAAACAGCAGCGTATTGAGTGCATGCTCTACCCAGCCAACAGTTCCAATAAGCACAACTCTCTCTAACTATTGCACCTTTTCTCTTCTCTGCTTTGAAAGCCTGAGTGTTTATAGCTTTTTTTTGTGTGTGTGCGTGAATATTTTCACAAATAGACACAACAGGAGGAACAGTTATAACCTGTATGTTACAATCAAATCTGCTTAACCCCCCCGTTTTTTGTTTTTTTTTGTCTTCTAGGAATCCACATTTATGTTGACTAGTTGGTGCCTGGACTGTCATTTTGCTCGGCAATGAAAACAGTCAACTGTACATTGTCCCTGAACTGCATTGTGTGAAACTGAATAGTGAGGCTATAAAGTGGAACTGGAGCCGCTGACCAGAGTAAAAGTATGCAGAGCCTGTCGGTGATCTGACTTGTCTGTTCTGTCATATAAAAGCATTAAATCTGCACTAAATAAAGAGTGGCAGAATTGTTTCTCAGCTGCGTCACTGCAACATGTTTGGACTACAGTTGCTGACATAACCGTGACAGCAGCAGTTAGAGAGTGAGCACTCGGCGTAACGTAATGTAGTTGGAGTGTGGTTTGTAGAGGTAGGAGTTAGATCCTCTTCAGTTTTTATTCTTACTCAAGAGTGGCTTGTTTCAGTCTAAGTGCTGTGTCATAGTGGTCATTTATTTTGAGTTTTGACAACTTCTGTTCTCAAACTGAGTCAACCGGCCTTCTCTGGTTGGAGATGAATTGTCACGTTTTGGTTTAAATGGAAGACCTGGTGGTTTGCTGCTGAGATGCTGAATCTGATTGTAGAAAAATATTACATCTCTCGATTGTTGGCACCAGAGGTAGAAAAACACTGGCTACAGAGTCAGGTTCATCTCAACACAGTACAGGTCCTGGAACCAATCTTTTGACTCGGGCTCGACTTTACTCTTCTTTAAAGTTGCCCTGAGTGAGAAGTGGCAAGCAGGGATGGACTTACTCGTGGCATGACCTCCTCTTTCACCACTCAGATACTGGCATTTTCCTTGATGGGAGAGAGGGTGGTTTCTCTGTGCCTTTGGGTCAGGGACTGGATATTGACTGTTGTTTGCACTTACGCACTTATACCCACCACCTTACTGGGACAACAACATTAAGTCTGGAGTAGTTTACCTGTAAAAAAACAGCCTGTCCCATATAGACCAACTCAAAAGCCAAAGATTGGATAATTGTGTAACAAAAACCTATATGTGGGAGAAGGTTGGCATGGCTTTGAAATATGACTTTCGGGCTGAGTCAAAGACATTTTAACTGTCAGATGCTTCAGGAGATGTAAGCAGTCCATCGCCAACCCTGTTTAAAGTGAGGACGACGTGTTGCTTAATTGAACTGGGTATATTAGCCCAGCTGTGGAAGGAGGATCTTTGAGGATCTTCCCAACCAGACTAATACACCAACACTAATGGAAATAGAGATAGTTCAGGTGGGAATAGCCACTAAAACTCACAGCGACTAAGGTTACAGAGGCAGTTCATCAATGCCATGGTGGCAAGGCCTTGAGGATGACTGAGATTTTCTTGAACACCCTGAAGGCCCTGGATGACGTAGGCCTGCCTTGTGCATCATTGTGTGTAAGTTGTGGACAGTGCCTCTGAACTGGCATATAAGGTTGGCGTTCCCCACTTTTTAAGGACCAGAAGGTGTGCTGGTATGGTCTGTCAGTCATAAACGTCATGGTGATCCTCAAAGAATCAAAATCAAAGCCAATGGGATCTCTTTTTTTTTGGTTCTTCATGACATTTCACTTTCCATCCGAAAGGCTTTGTCAGCTGAAACTGACTGGTGGAGAGTTCTGAACTTGCAAGCTGTTGAAGTTGAGCTGGTTTTCTGCCACCAATAATATGTTTGGCTTTGTGCCCCGTGATGAAGTGTATGCTGTTGGGGAAGAGTCTACACTGTCAGCATCTCAGGCTGAAATGGAGGTCGTTTCTGTGGTCTGCGATTGCTTCTAAGTTGAACTGACAAAACCTACGGGTTGAAAAGTGAAATGTTTTAAAAAACGGAAGTGAACGGAAGTGCAGTTATTTGGTCAAGTCTCGTCCAAATAATTGTTCAACTTGCTGGCAATGCCAGATAATGACAAAAGACAAATGTAGAGAAAATAAGACTATATCAATGAGAAAATGAATAAATATTCTATCTCAATTTCTGACCTTTGAGTATTTTATCATGACAACCCATTAACAATTTTTCCTTTTTGTTTCTGCATTCCAGCCAGGCCAGAGCAATAGGCCACATCCTATGTGCTTGGTAGGTCATCGGTTCTCAGGAGGGCCGAGCGGGCAGCAGAGCAGGCAGGCTTTGTTGTTTGATATTATGTAGGCAAAGCAGATGTTTGTGTTGGCTGACAGCAGAAAGCAGCAAACTTGAAGCCAATCAACATTTCAGACCAGCCAAAATCGGCCCAAATCCATTTCAACCAAGTGTGGCCAAAGTCAGAGGGGTTCAGGTGGCCAGAGTTTAAGTTTTAAATCCATTTTACTTTTATTTTTCATGCTTTCTTTTGTTTGATTTTTATTCACCCTAACATACATAAATATAAATATACATTTTCTTAGCTAGACTGTTTTTTTTAATGATTTGTCATTATATAAATTTAAATTGGATTGAATTGGAATAATCTGACTTTCAAACGGTTTGCAAAAAATTGAATTTAATTGGTTTATCTTTTTCTTCTTCTGGCATTTAATTTTAAAGTAATTAGACTGTACATGTAAATATACATAGATACGTTATAGTTCACCTGAAGGACTACCTCAGGAAGTTGATTTTAGGTTAGACATAATCTTGGACAAAGGAAAGATTTTCCAGAGATTTTACATTTTCATGTTATGAAGCTAAACTGAACTGCACACTGATTCTTTTTTTTTTCATTTTTATTTTTTTTACTGTGACTTCCTTTGTGAAGACTGAAGACAGAAAGAAAATTAACCATAGACTAACCCAGATTTTTTTTTGTTCATTGGCCATGGTAAAAATATAACAATGTATGCGCATACATGGACCCAAGAACAAGGACAGTTCATTTAACTTTCTGCCGCCTTTCCAACCAGCTGATATGAGCCATTCATCATTGCACAGCTCTATATTTGTGTGCTACACAGAAAGGACAATGTGGGTGTGCGGGAAAACAAACTGAAGATAAATATTCTCTTTATAGCACGCACGTCTGGATCTGTTATAGACGTCCCAGGCATTTGAGATTTAGTCTGAGTGTAAGAGTTTTTTTTAACAGTATGCTGCCCTCTACTGCTTTTTCATGAACACCTGCACACACAGCAAACAATAAGACACACTTATAAAAATGTCCTTAGCAATACTGTAAATATATAAAATCTGTCAGGTGCAATGCTCCGAGTTCCAATTAACATTTTACTATAATGTCAAATGTTTTTTCTTGGCTGTGTCTCATCCTATAACTGTGAAAACTTTCCTTTTAGGGAATATAGGCTTTATTTAATATGCATGACTTGCATCATCAATGAAAAAAAAAAAAAAAAAGAAAGAAAATCCAAGCTGCTTATAAATGCTTGTTCACCACCTTAATTACAACACAGGAATTTGTGATAAAGTATTTGCCATTTTCAAAGCAGACATGTAAAATGATACTGCTTCAAAGAAAAGCTGCAAACTGAAAATCTAAATGTTATTATATTGTTGCTGTACTTTAGATAATGAGAAAGTATGCGTCTGTGCAAAGAGCCTTGTTGTCATGTGGGAACATTCCAAGTCCCGAGTTATCGTATTGGCTCATTCGTCATCTCTAATTTTGTAAAGGTGGAGTTGGAGTATCAAAGCAGGCCAATAATGAGGACCCACAGTCGCCAACCAGGTAACCGTGGTTACGCATAGTGCAAAAACGTAAGTGATGTGTTACCGTGTCCCCGACAAGGACACGTAGTCAGCTAATTACAGAAACCTTTGCGCTGCTCTTCCCTTAGACACAGGTCATGTCTCATTAAAGATGGTCTCCGTGCATGGAGAGCCATTTATTACTGGCTATTTGGGAAGCCGGAAGCAAGACAGAGGGGCATGGACAAACATTCATGCAAACCTGGCAGGCGTATCCTGACACCATGAATAGTCAATAGACAACCTACATACAAAGGACCACAATGAGTTGTGCCAGCAAACCGGAGACTTGAGCCAAGTCAGGAGGTAAAAAAAAAAAAAACTTTTCTTTTAAACTGTCCTGAAAATCTTTTATTTTTTATAAATGTTCACTGAAAATAATTACTAAAAATGAACAGGAAAAAAAAAGTCTAACCCTGTTTGTTCAAAATGTAATTTTATTTTTTTTTTGAGAAGATATTCAAGAGGGGAAAAAAAAAATCTGTCACATCGTTATTGTACATTTGAAGGATTTTAAAAAATATATATTTAAAGAAAAAATGTTTTCAAGTTTTACACCGATCTAAAAAAATAAAATAAGCTTCTTAAACATGGGACAAGAAACAAATCAATCCTGCTTCAAGAGAAAGTGACAGAGTCTTAAATCAGGTGGATGTTTGGTGCACAGGGTTACTCAGTGATGTTTGGATGGTGGTACATAGGAAAGCTTGTGTGCAGTTAAAAAAAAAATTGTATTAAATTATATTAAAATCCAAGCACGCTGGATGCAGTCACTCACTGACCGAAGCAACTCACCTTCTCAACACCACATCAGTCTCACATGCAAAGACCAAGAGTGTGAACCAAGTAGAAGTGTAACTGCTGGGCCAGAGAGAACCATGTTGACAACAGTGGAGCACTGTTCCATGACAATAATTTACATTTTATGGGAGGAAATTAACAATCTGAATCGCCAAACAAAAGCACAATATAGTCTGAAACCTCTCAAGGGTCATCGTCAACAGGCACTGAGGAAATTGCTTTTGGACAAAGTTGGACAAGCCAATAACCAATCAGAAACAAGACAAAAACTTGGCACAGAGACAGAGAAATGTTACGAAATGGCACAATAAAATCAAATAAAATAAGTCTTGTTCTTTTACCCAATCGTGGATTAAAACGTATCCACGTCACCAGCAGCCATGTGAGTCGTTTCCAAAAATAAAACAAAAAACCAACCTGATGGAGCTTTTCTGCAGTCATTGTATCACGACATTGTTGTTTGGTGGCTACATAACAGATTTAACATTTATTTGGAGCCTGAAGAGCTCAAATCCTCAAATGTATGTTGCAAATAAAAAGATAAAACAGAGGAAACTGGCTCAGAGGAAAAAAAAAGTCACAGGATAGCTAAAATCTTTTATTTAAGTGCTTTAAAAGCCCCCTACAATGCCACAGCTGTCACGTTTTTTTTTTTGTTTTTTTTACATGATCTTACATCAACCAAATATGAACCACCCTTATTGGCACCATGTTTCTATCCTGAATAGGTTTTGCATGTTTTACTTCTCTGGTGTGCCCCCTTGTGGAACCTTCTGGAAACAACTGGAAAGCAGACAACAGAACCATGTTCTTTTATGAGTGCAAAGGTAAAAAGCAAATATTTTCATGGCCTTGGATAAAGAAAGTAATTGTTCTGGCACTGGCAGATGAAAATCTGCTTATAAAGGGAGTGAGTAATGCAAAATATGAGCTTTTTGATTCATCTGGTTTCTGTTACAGAGAAACTAGATGCCTACAAGTCTTCCCAGCTTCTCTCTGTGAGAGAAAACCTTTCCAAACGCCGATCTTTTCACACTGTATGCTCCAATTATTCTCTTTACAAATGCAGATACTCGTTTGATGACAGAATATGATGCAGGAAAAGTTGTAGCTCCAACATTAATACCTTCCTAGGTTGACAAGCAGTCCTAAGATAAGAGTGTATAGAAATGAATGTCTTAAAAGTCTGTCTGAACATTTTGTTGAAGCACGCAGCACATTCTTACATCTGTTGAGAGGAGGAGAAAAGCCATGTGTTTTCAGATGGATGCTTTCTTTGCCTCAGCCTTGTATTTAATTAGTTTGTCTTCTTTTTCTGGTTGTGGTCAGACCAGGTTGCTAATATTGTGCTCACAGGTTTCCTCTGGATCACCAAAATAAAAAAAAATATATTTAACCCTTTTCTGAGCTTAACCCATGTCACCGTACTTTCAAGATCTCAACATGTCTGCTCATTACTTTTAGAAAAGACACAAACATGAGATCAAGCTCCACTTGATACGTCTTCCTGACATCTCACGAAGTCTTATCTTGATTTTAAATTATACCAAACAGCAAAACATATTCCTGTAGCTACTTTTTTTTTTTGTTTTCTTTGTGACGATATTGTCCGTATGTAACACTCAGCATCCTGGTTACTCACACTGTTGACCGTCTGTGTGTGATCCTGCCAAAGCTGGTGAGTGATGTCACTTCTGACCCAATTTGGTTAGAATAAAGCAAAAAAAAAAAAAAGAAAAATCTTAAGATTCTTAACCTCCTGAGACCTGGTGCATGTTTTTCTCTTTTTGCTTTGGGCCCTTAATGAGAAATTAAATATTCTGACACAGACAACAGAACACGTGATGTCCACATATGTGTACGCCAGGTTTTAGGAGGTTATTACAAATTCGTGATTAGGACTTTTTTTTTTTTTTCTTTTTAATTAGAAGAAAACAAGAAAAATTACCCCAGGAAAGAAAACTCTAAATCACAGAGTATGACTAAGGTCTTTTATGTGCACTGGGAACTCACTGGCATGCATGTCTATGAACAAATCGGTCTAATATTTAGATACAAAGAACTTTTGCTGGACTTTTAACCAAAGCAAATGTACTTGCTAATGAAAAAGTTGAAAATGTGATCAGAAAGTCTGTCCTAGTATACTACAGGTATAAAATCCTGTTAAAATGTTACCAACCTAAAACCAAATCTCATGTTCTATAGCCTGAATTCATTACACTAGTTTGACAACATATTTTAAATACACTAAACTAAGGAAGGGCTGAAAAATCTAATCCCCTTTACTGAGATACTAATGACTTTTAATCTTTAGTAAAAGAGACCCTGTATGAATGTAAGAAATGAGCAGTCTAAGACAAGTGCATATCCTCCCTGAGACTGGTCCATGTACTTACAGCAACCCAAGTACCTACTACGAAACGAAACAAGTCACACTGATTGGGCCTAAAATTGTAGTTTGGTGCCACTTCAGCAGCACCACAGTTCTGAGACGACACAGATTCATCATCAGTCAGTCACAACGAGGCTCTCAGAGCAGCAAGTAAACCAGACTGGTCGGGAAAGAAATGGATGAAAGAATGTATTAAGTTCATCACAGTTATCACAGCTGTTATTGCTAAACTGAAAAATAATTTTAATTCATAAACTTCCCCCAGATACCTGACCAGATGCTGGCCTCCACCTACAGATCTGTAGAGCTGTAAGATGTCACAGTAACTGGAGATGGGTAGGGAAAAGCTGATTGAAGGGCATGTGATGCTGTGACGTGCTTTAGGGCATCAGTCCTTTTGGTAGCTGGCAGAGCGGCATCATTTCATCATGTGTCTCTGAGATGACTGCGGCTTTGCAGGCTCTGGAAGTGTGCCTCCTTGAGGATACGGTTGATATGCAGGTATGACACCTGGTCTTTGGGGCCAAAAGACTCTGAAGAGTTGCTGGAGCTGAAGGGACTGCAGGGCCCCACAGCACACCGACTCCCAGCCGCATGATCTGGACTGCTGATGCTGCTGCTGCTGATGCTGCTGCTGCTCTCACTATTGGATGACTGTCGATAAATGATGACATCAAAAACCATTACTGAAGTGGTTGCTTAATGTTTTCTATTTTTAAAAGAATCAGAAGCGGGGACACACGTTTGTGATAAATCACAAAACCGGCCAAATAAACTTCAGGAAGGCCCTGTGGTCGTTTTGATTACCATGTACCGGTACTGAAAAACACAGTACCATTAAGACTGTTGGTTGTAGAAACCAGCATGGACGGGATCTTTATTCAGATCTTCTCTAAATACAGACTCTTACATCATCAACTCGTTAGGCACTGAAAACATTTTATTCATTGTATAAAGAAGATGGGATACTTCAGAAACAGGCTGAAGCTCAATTTTTTCTTGAAAATCTTTTACATGAGATTCAAACCCTGAGCTCAAATCTTTGAAGCACATTCAATGCCCTTAATGGAACTATTTTGCTGTGCTGGCTCTCTATATACACACTTATGTTCTGTGCCTAGAGACAACTTGTGTTGTAATAGATAGTATATAAAAATACAATTTAATTGAACTTATCTGGTCTCCAAACTAACCACAAAATCTGGAGAGAAAAAAATCGTTGTCTGCGTTGAAGGGATGTTACCGTTTGTGTCACTGTGCGCATGACATGGGCTATCCTGCAGCTCTAATATATAATTTAACACCTGATGGATTTCTGAATTTGGTGAACTTGTATTTTACCTCCGAGTCCCAGGCATCCCGCCCTGGCTCAGGGGAGAGAGGATGAGCTCTGCTCTGCCGTTTGGCCTGAGGCACCAGGTGGCCATTCTCCTCTTCACCACCGCTGTGCTGTCGTTTCCTGCATCGGTAAAATCAGGTGCACACGTGTGTCATTACCACATAACAACGACGCAAGCAAAACAGAAGGTCCAGTCATCTGTTAAAACATGTAAAACCAACATCTAACATCTGACCGCACAGATTAGAGATTGCTCAAGAACCCAAATAAAATGCATTTCCAATGTCGCACATGGATAAAACTGTGAACTGCCACTGCAAGCCAGTTATGAAGTTGCACCACTCACAAAAGAAGAGGACGCGACTGCTCAGAGAGGTGACAAGCAAACATTTGCTTTAACGTCAACATTTTTAAAATGGCCACTGAGAGGTGCGAATAGGACGCACCCCGATTTAAACTCACCACTTACGCGCTGCGAAACGCACTCACCTGTTTTCAGTCAACATATGACGACGCTTGGAGGGGCTTTCTACCGTGTTTCGATCAGACCTGAGAGTGAAACCGAGCCGTTTCCACGTCCCGGCTCGCTTCGTCAGCTGACGGCCTGTTACCCTACTCGAGCTAACTTTGCCTGACTAGCTAATCATGCCGGCTTAAGACGCGATACGTGCAACCATTTTGGTGAAACTAACAAACCAGTTGCGGTAAACCACGCTGAAACCTTGAGGTGGCGTGAAACGGGAAAGAATTTGTGAAGAGATATCGGCGTTAACGTGCTAGCAGGTTAACGAGCCACTTCATAGCGCTTTGTCATTGGTCACAGCCGACGCCAGCGTCACCGGGAGATAAGCCTGCGTTTTATGTAAAATTGTGAGCTTTCGACAACCACTAGTCACTAATTACTTTTGTTTCTTTACAACTTGACGAACAACTATTGTGGCCCTGTCGGGGAAAAAAATAACAATAGAAAAAATGTGTTTTAGCTCCGAGGTCCTAACGGCACCGCGTCCAGAGAGAAGCCGCGAGTTGTGTTTACATGTCAGTGCGGCTGCGCAAAGACCGGTCATGATGCGTTTGTGATCTAGTGGGGTTTTAAAAATTTTATTAAAATGCCCTTGTGTCGCTAAATCAAAGTGTAGTCTTTTGAAGAGTTACAAAAATTATCTGCCTTGTGCGAGAACTGACAGAACAGTAATCGGATCAGAAAATAATAGTTTTATTATGTTAAAACGTATGAAATACGAGTAACTTTTAAGGACACCATGCGCTTAACGAGTAGCACATAAAGGGAGCATCACATTACATCACATTATATATATATATATATTATATATATTGTTAGCGCATAAATCCTACAAGCGGATACTTTTCATTTTAAACTATTTATTTAGCCATACATATATAATATATATAGAAATTTGATGATAAATATGTATTTTTTTATTCTTTAATCTACAACTACCAGTTCACATCATGCCGCCTTTATTTCTCCAACGGATGTCGCTGTTTATCCTACAGTAGAATGGTTTAATCCACATTTTAAAGCTGAACACAAAACTGTCACTCTTTTAAAGGTTATTATGATCAAACATAAGAGCTATTATACAATGTAGGCCTAAAATACCCACCATACCCTCAATTCAAATTATTATATATTTTTTCTCCCGAAATAGAAAATGTATTAGAAAAGAGGCCATCGAATATTTATATATCATGGATGTGAATAAATAGCGGTTTAAATGGTGTAAATAAAACATCACATCTGAGAGTCACCCGGAAGTTACACCCTGCGGTCTGCCAGGGAGCCCAGACAGCCAGCCAATAGTCCGATAGCTTGAAAAAAACGTCTCCGCTGGTGACTCAAGCGTAGGACGGAGGTGAGATTATCAGGGCTTCAGCAGCGGCGGACCTTGACGTCTGAAGGGAATCGAGCGCAATGGGCACCAGCGACTCAAAACTGAATTTCAGGAAGGCAGTGATCCAGCTTACGACCAAAACCCAGGTATATGCGCGTTCACTTTACTGAATAAAACAATACCCGAGACGCAGAGCTGGGAAGCCCACCGAGGAGCATCACCGAGGAGATGACGCTCTTCATGTGGCTGCAAAGAATAAAATGCCTCATGTTGTGTTAAAGCGTTTAAATCCACAGCGATTAATTCCTCTAGATGAATTGAGTACAGCAAAGCCGATGTCTAAAGATTTCATGTGTTTTTTTTTTTTTTTGTTGTTTTTTTTTTTCAATTGTGTCGTGCGCGTCGCAAATAGGATTGAACCGTGGTTGATTCGGGGGTGCAAATTACCATAACCTTGTTTACAAACATCAACCTACGTGCTTAGCTTTTAACGATAAGAAATGATCGCGTTTGGCAAAAAAAAAAAAAAAAAAAATTAAAAAAATCACTGCGATGACGCAGGTCCGGCAGTAACCACGTTTGCAGATGCGGCAGGTGGACCGCTCTTAGGTCAGCTGTGCAAGATAATGTTTCCACTGTTTCTAGAACAAGTAGTGCTGTTTACATTCGCAATACGTATTAAATGGTTTATGTAACAGGAGACTCCCTGACCATGCATGCATTCAAATGAAAAGGCCAACAATGTATTTTATTTCAGTATAATGCATACATACTCTATACGGTGCATTGGAAATCTGTTTTTGTTAAATTAATATGACTTTTCAAATGTGGACATGCTTTCTGCAGCCAGTGGAAGCCACGGATGATGCCTTCTGGGATCAGTTCTGGGCGGACAGCACTACCACCGTCCAGGATGTTTTTGCACTGGTGCCAGCAGCAGAGATAAGAGCTGTGAGAGAGGAGTCCCCGTCAAATTTAGCAACCCTTTGTTATAAGGTACGCACAGGACCTATACACGCAGGTTTGTTTACCAGATCAGATTGTGCCATATGGGCATGGTTACATAAAGGTGGAATCACGAGATAAGGTTGCTTTGGAAAAAATTAAGGATTTTTATTTATTTGTTTTATTTTTTACACTGGCAAGAATGAGTCAACTCCCCTTCCTTTCTCTTTTCTTCCTGTCTTTTGCTCCCAGCTTCCTTTTGAGGCTGCCTATCAGAAGCAAAACAGATGCATGGAGTTGAAAAGAATAATTAAATAAAGAGGAGAAGAGAGACCACTTGAAGCTAAGCTCATTCATAGAACATGTTACCTATTTTAGACATGGCTTGCAGAAGCCTGTTAGTAAAATGCAGATACTGTCTAATGAAGACCCAAAGAAGGGGGGGGGGTGTATTTAAACAGTCCTTTTAAATGAATTCCCCTTTAGGGATGAATCAAGTGTTTTTCATTGAATTGAAAAGTAAAAGTGATCTCAGTTCTTCCGTAGGGACTCGATCTGTGCTATGACTTAAGTGGAATGACATTTTTGAGTCTTGTCAGAGGCTTAAAATAGCAGTTTATTTTTGCCCCACAAGCATATTGTACATTTGTAGACCGTTGCCATTGTCCTGCAAACGCATATCCAGTTCTCACTCAATACTGCTTCGATTCAAGTTGTTTTGGTATCAGATGAAAGATTGCAGTCCTCACCATCTAATAATAGGCCTACGGTCGTTTCAACTCGACAGATTGGTCCTTTAAAAAGTCATATGTCAGTACTCTTGATAGCTTCTTTGGTTGTAATTTATTTGACAAACTTGACTTGGTTCATGTTTAAATGATTGCATAGTTAAAAACAAACAACAAAAAAAAGCTTTAGTGCTATATTAAATGTCAATTGGAATATTTGGATCTGCAAAGAACTCATGAGGAAATATTTCAAATCCTAGATTTTACGCACACTGCAAGCAAAGTGAATTGCCTGTGCGTTTTTAAATCATTATTGAGTGATATGGCTGAAGGAATTTAGATGTTAAAGATTGACTTAAGAATTAAATCAAACAATTTCTTTGATACAGATCGCTCTAGTTCAGCAGATGTCCTCACCAAAGTCTGTTTCTGTCCTGCTATGGTCCCTGACTGTTCAGGCTGTGGAGAAGCTGGTGCAAGGAGCAGAGTCTGGCTGTCCCTCTGAGAGGGAGAAGCAGGCCATCCTGAACTGCGCTCGGATCCTAACCCGCATTCTTCCCTACATCTTTGAGGACCAGGACTGGAGAGGATTCTTCTGGTCCACAGTGCCTGGTGCTGGGCGGGCCGGGGTGAGTGGCTACAGGGAAAAGAAGTCCTTTTTGATATCTTAGAAAATGAACCTCCAAGACTTTAAATGACTACTGATTGACGGTCTTTTGCGTGTCCTTGTATTCCTTGTATGAATCTCCTTTGGTGCCTTTGCATCTCTCTTTATTGCCATTTTGCTTTGATTTTCATCTTTAGGCAGTTGTAATTTATTTTCATCTTTTTTTTCTAATTTTGAAGATTGTTGTGGCTGTTTCATCTCCAATCTAAAGTAAATTCCTTTGGACAGCACTTAGCTCTCGTTTGGGTTTTGTCATAGTCATTTTGCATTTCTTAATGGCTGTTTTTTTTTTATATTTTTCTGTGTTTGTTTCTCACACCACTGTTGTCATGTTGTATCTCCTTTGTGGTCTTCATTTAAAATATTTCTATTATTCTTTTGAGTCTGTGGATGTTTTGCATGTTCTTGTCATAATTTAGCATCTATTTTCCATCCATTTTGTCACTCGATGCATCCATGTCGAGCAGGTATGACACAGCAAAGTCATTTTAATTGCTATTTGTTATGTAGAGTTGGCACTATTCTTCTGCTTGTTTTGCTTTGTTGTTTTTTTTTTCCTTTTTATCATAATCAATCTTTTTGATAGATAAGGAGTATTGGAAATCCTGATAAAGCCTTAAATCTGTGTTGTTTTTGTTTTGGTTTTTTTTCTCCTCCAGACAGATGAGCTGGACGAAGATGACGGCGCTCGACCGCTGGCTGAGTCGCTGCTCCTGGCCATCGCTGATCTGCTCTTCTGCCCTGACTTCACTGTGCAAAGCCACAAGAGAGGCCCTGTGAGTTCCAGTGTCCCGGCGCTGTGCAGTTCACTGCCGTTCATTTGACATGCAGTATCAGCACCTTCAAGGAAGCCGGATTTTTGCTGACACTTTTTAACAGGAATTGAAGTTATTCCTAACCCCCACTCTATTTTTTTAAAATTTGTTTTAAAGTCAGACACATTTTTCTAGACACCGTTTCCTTCTTCCTGATGCAGAGTTGTCTTACTTACTCGTCACTCAAGAGATAATTGTGCGATGGGAGAGTACAGTATGTCATCTCGTATGAGTTTGAAAGGAAGGCAGCAAGTTTGACCACAAAGCTGCTATTTTATTTTTGGTAATTTGAACTGTTCTACCTTTTAAACTGGATTACAATGGTGTCTTATAACAGGAGAAAGTTGTACTTTCCTCTTAACAAAAAAATAATAAAAATGAGATCATTACCCATTTTAGACACGTTTCCGTACAGGCATTCAGTCACAAATCCAAAAAAAAAACAAAAACAAGTCTAGCACCTTGGAGACTTGGGGATACTGACCTTGAACAGAAAGAACACACATTTCAGTGGAAGTGGTCAATTAATCTGGCAAATATCAATTATTCACTGTTAATGAAATAAGATTATACTTAATTGGTCTTATTATTTTTCACTGTGACTGTAGGATTCAGCAGAGAACATGCAGTCAATAGACAGCTGTGAATACATCTGGGAGGCAGGAGTGGGATTTGCACAGTCTCCCCCTCTCAATTACATCCATGACCTCAACAGGTGAGTCAGTTGCTCCTGGCAACATCTGGATCACAAAATTCCCCTTTATCCTTTCATGCACCTGTTTTCTTTTTTTTTTTTTTTTGCCTCCATGTGCTTTTCTATTTCAGGACAGAGTTGCTGAGACTGTTGCTGACCTGCTTCTCTGAGGCCATGTACCTGCCTCCTTCGTCAGACAACAGTGTCCTAAATCCTTGGGTGACGTTTTTCTGCTCCACAGAAAATCGGTACCTTCTCTTTCTAGAGTCAGCGTCTTTGTTGGTCCAGATGGTCTAGAGAGCACAGTGTGCTCAGCTGCTTTCAGCTGAGAAGCATTTGTGCTTGTACATACATTTATGTCTATATTCTAGAAGATATTTAGTTGTATGAAAATGTATCTTTGTTTTTCTTGTAAACCTGATGCAGCCTTGAGGGTTGCGGTCTCTCACTCACATACTTTATGGCTTTCTGCCCAGGCATGCCCTGCCGCTGTTCACATCTCTTCTCAATGTGGTGTGCGCTTATGATCCAGTGGGCTACGGCATCCCGTACAACCACCTGCTGTTCTCTGACTACCGGGAGCAGCTGGTGGAGCAGGCGGTACAGGTCCTCATTGTGACACTGGAGCATGACGGAGGGGTTCCCCACCCTCCCGCCTCTCCGTCCAGCATGGAGGAGCAAGAAGTAAGACAAGGCTATGACAAAGTAATCAGTTTGTTGGCAATAATTCATGTGTTAAAAGCCATGTTCAAATAAACCTTTTGATATCCGTGCAGTCTGCAGGCCCTGACAACCTGTTTGTGAACTATTTGTCAAGAATTCACAGAGAAGAGGTATGCTTATTGTTTTATTTTATTTTTTAATGTATATTTATATAATGACAGATCTAAGGTTGTCTTCATGGTCTCCAACTTCGCAGGACTTTGACTTTGTGCTGAAAGGTCTTGCTCGTCTGCTGACAAATCCTCTGGCCCAGACTTACCTGCCTAATTCCACCAAGAAGATCCAGTTTCACCAGGAGCTGCTGGTTCTTTTCTGGAAACTTTGCGACTTCAACAAGGTTGAGTAGAGCTAGAATAAACTGCAGCATTAGAAGAGTCTCTGCTTTCATTATGTAACGCAGTCCGCTCGGTGTTCCACCCACAGAAGTTCTTGTTTTTCGTCCTGAAGAGCAGCGACGTGCTGGATATCCTGGTTCCTATACTTTATTACCTGAACGATGCCAGGGCTGACCAGTGTGAGTTTCCTCTTATTTCTCACTTTGCCAAACTTCGACCAGACATGCATCTCTAAACGTCCGTTGTTGTGTATTCTCCCTCCAGCACGCGTCGGACTCATGCACATCGGTGTGTTCATTTTGCTTCTGTTGAGTGGCGAGAGAAACTTTGGAGTGCGCTTGAACAAGCCCTATTCCGTCCACGTGCCTATGGACATCCCGGTGTTCACAGGGACTCACGCTGACCTGCTTATAGTGGTGAGACGCACATCCGCTGCGTTTATACAAGAGCCAGTATAGTTAATAAGTTCCTGTCAAGTGTCACAGCTGTTACTGTTTGTTTTCTAGGTGTTTCACAAAATCATCACTACAGGTCACCAGCGTCTCCAGCCTCTCTTTGACTGCCTGCTCACCATTATTGTAAACGGTGATTAATTAGGTGCAATCCACAGAATTCACCTGGAATACTAACTTGTAAATGTTTTTGGGCTACTCGCCACAGGATCTTTTTTAATTATACAAAATCATAATATTTCTTCTTCCCTTTTCTTTTTTTTTTTTTTTAGTTTCTCCTTATCTGAAGAGCCTGTCTATGGTAGCTGCAAATAAACTGCTCCACCTGTTAGAGGCATTTTCCACCACCTGGTTCCTGTTCTCCGCTGCCCAGAATCATCACCTTGTTTTTTTCCTTCTTGAGACTTTCAACAATATTATCCAATACCAGTTTGATGGTAAGAAAAAGCTTAATCCTGGTAGAGGTCCTGGGGGGGGGTGGGGGCTTGTATACTGGGTATAAACCATAATACAATAGTTTACATACTGGGGGTTGCATACAGTTGAACAGTCAATGTTCTTTCTTTTTCCACGGGCACATTTGTTTATATAATTCTACTTCTCATCTTCTCAATGTCAGGAAACTGCAATCTGGTGTACGCCATCATCCGCAAGCGGAACGTGTTCCACCAGCTGGCCAACTTGCCCTCTGACCCCGCTTCAATCCAAAAGGCTTTGCAGAGAAAGAAGAAGTCGCCAGATGTAATTTCCCGCACCAGCTCCCAGGAGACTGTATCCATGGAGGGCTCCCACCCGGCAGTTCCAGCAGAGCCTGGTACCCTGAAGGCCAGTCTAGTTGCCATGCCAGGTAAGGTTGTTAGTGAAAGTTTCAGATGCGACAGCCTCCACCCTCGTACCCATGGATAAAAGGCTACAGTACCATTCACCAATGTAATATCATTCTTTGTTCTTATTTATTGTAATATGCGTACATTGGTTGTCAGCTGACTTTTGTTTTTGGGAACAAAACCTTGCTGAATCGAAACCCGATCAACTGCATCAACCGCAGATCATACAACTCTCCCTTTCCTGATCTTCTCTAGCAAACTGAAGATGCAGGTTGAAGATCGATGGCTTTATGTAACAGTTTAGTACCAGCATTGTGAATGAGAAAAATGCTTTTACTTTTAATATGAAACGTTGCCTCGAGTTCTACTGTAACATGTCACAACATGTTGAAGTCATCTCATTCATGGTGACTCTTCCGAGCAAGTTTCTTCTTGGGAGAGAAAATCTCACCTCATCAGAACACATGATTTTTTTTTTTTCTCCTATTACTCCAGAGATTCGGCTTTGTGAAAGAAGAAATATGATCACTTTTCGATAATGTGTTAGACACTTTTTTTTAAACAGTTTTATACGTTTCAGCGTAGTTGTTTTCATTTGCTTGATGCAGAGCATTGATTTAGTCCTTCAGGGTGCATCTTTTCCACGACCTCTGGATGTGTCTTCTGTCTGGGTTGTTCAAGGAGTGAGAAACTAATTTCTGCATCAGTCAGAGTTAAATATCTCTTTGCTACCTGAAACATGTCAATTAATTGTTGTAGTACCTTTGCAGCTTTACAGTATATCAAAGTCCCAAGGAAATAAAATTTGATTCATTAGTGTTTTCATTTGAAGTGACTGTTTAGTGAAAAACTCCAGCATGACACAACCGTGTCACTTTTTTTGGAGCAAAGTAGGTCTGAAAATGTCTCATTGAGCCGAATCGCTCAGATTTGACAGTTTTCTGTGGCATCAAAGACGCAAATCTGAGAATTATTATCCAACTCCTCATCCTTATCTTCAACTGCCTTTCCTGTAAACTGGGTGGAACTGTGCAACACGAAGCTTTTAACACTGATTTTCTTTCTTTTTTTAAATTTATTTTAAAGAGGTCCACCACATAGAAGAGGATTGGTGGTGTGAGACTTGAAACCCAAAAAACACATGCTATGAAGAGAGCTGTAAACAATTGTTTTGTATAGTTTCTCTGAGGTATTTTAACCAATATGTTTCAGAGACGGCTCATCAAAATCTCAGGAAATTGATCAACCTTTGAAAAGATGTTATATTACGTCTCCTTTTAAACACCTAAATAGATCTGACCATCTAATGATTGAATGTTCTTGATTTGAAATATTCAAGAGTAGGATTTCTTGGGACTATTATTAGTTTTGGTCTTTTAATAACAATCTATACACCTAAAAACTTACAACTAGACTAGAAATCGGGGTGTAGTGATGGACTCAGACCTAAATTTGGAGAAACACATAAAGATAATGACAAAGTCAGCCTACTATCACCTCAAGAATATATCCAGGTTAAAAGATCTGGAAAAACTAGTCCGTGCATTCATCTTTAGTAGGCTTGATTATTGTAACTGTATCTTTACAGGTCTACCTAAACAATCAGTTAGACAACTGCAGCTCATCCAGAACTCTGCTGCTCGAGTCCTCACTAAGACTAAAAAAGTGGACCACATCAGTCCAGGTCTGAGGTCTGAGGTCTTACTGGCTGCCAGTCCGTCAGAGGACAGACTTTAAAGATCTGATGCTTGTCTATAAAGCTCTGAATGGTTCTTTCTTTCTTTTGTTTACATTTTAAATCATGCTTTTTATCTATGTGATGTTTTAATGTCTCCGTTGAGCACTTTGAATCACCTTAATGTTGAATTGTGCTATACAAATAAACTTGCCTTGCCTAACATTTATTAACAAAAAGCAAATGTATGCCTCGTATAAGCAAACTCACCCTTCAGCTCCTGATTTGTGTGCTTCTCATAACTTCCCTCAGGCATTGATAAACTGACTGAGAAATCCCAGGTTTCAGAGGACGGCACCATGGTGTCGGTACCAAAGACGGAGTCCCCGCAGAAAGTCCACTCAGACCAGAGTGCAGCTGCTGGGACCAGCGACACCGAGTCAAACTCGGGCAGAGACAACGAAGTAAGCGTGTTTTTCCATTTGCGTGCACGTGTTTTCCTTACATGCAAGCGCATAAAGGTGTATCTGCTTTCTCACATTGCCAGGATGTTTTCTACACTGAAGCGGAAATGGAGAGAAGACGATTGTCGAGTGCGTCTTCAACGTCGTTATGGGCTCCCACACCAGAATGGGTCAGTAAGCTCTTCCCTTCCCTTTTCAAACAAGCAAGCTTTCAATTCACTTTTTTTTTTTTTTTTACTTTGTTATCCCAGGTTGTTTCTTGGAAGTGCAAGTTACCCCTGCAGACTATCATGCGTCTTCTACAAGTGCTGGTTCCACAGGTGGAGAAGATCTGCATTGACAAGTCAGTCTAACGTTTGTCCCATGATTGAATCTTCTAGTGCCTGTGGTAAAATATACCCAGAAAACAATGAAGCATGTGCTCTGTTTCACTGCAGAGGTCTAACAGATGAATCAGAGATCCTTAAGTTTCTTCAGCATGGCACATTAGTGGGCCTGCTACCAGTTCCTCACCCCATCCTCATCAGAAAGTATCAGGCCAACGCCGGCACTGCCATGTGGTTTCGCACCTATATGTGGGGTGTTGTTTATTTGCGGTAAGTCGGGTACAATAGCTTCAACGTGGAAATAACATCTCACTAACATCTGACTAAAACTAATATCGTATTTTCATTTTCTAGCAATGTGGATCCTCCCATCTGGTATGATACTGACGTCCGCCTTTTTGAGATCCAGAGGATGTAGCCAGAAGGCTTCACGAATGTAAAACAGACTGTTCTGACTCCAGGGTTCCTCCTCCTGTCTATATCTCCTGGTTTCCTGGTAAACAAACACTGTGTTAAACCTTCATTGTGATCATGTTTGCCCCTTTAGACTCCTCACTTACGGAGGAGGAAGACTTCTGAATTATCAGCACTGACGTCCATACACAACTGTGTTTGCACATTTCGTCAGACCTCGAGACTACAGAATGTTTGTCAAAGCACTGAGACGGTTAGAGGCTTTGCTAAAGGCTGTGGCTCTTTCCTTGACATTGTAAAGGGAAATATTTAACTTTGGTCTGGTTTGTTAGAGAAGATGTGGTGCTTTCCTGCAAAGGCATGTAACCAATCTTGGATGGCACAGTATTAGTGTTTGACATTATTTATTATACTTGTCATGCTTTAAAGTGAATTTGCACCTTTCTGAATTGTTAATTATGGTTGTAAATCATGTGATGTTTGAAGAGTTATACAAATGTTACGTTTTTATGTAAAATACCAGTTGTTTTTGTTACGTGTCTGGCAATGCTTTGTGTGCTTAATGCTGAAAGTGTATTTTCTTTAAATTGCTCTAAAAAGCTGAACAATTGGCTTTGATAAATATCTGAATGAAGGTATGCACATCAGGATAACTGTTCCTCACAAATGTGTATAAATACGTAACTATCTAAACAGTTTCCTCGTTGCATATTCTGAAAGTCAACTTCATACATACAAAGTTGCACCTTTGTATGTTGGCCACTAGATGGCGCCACGTTTTTCAGCACATATTTGGATACATTTACAGTGGTAATTAAAACTAGTGAATAGTTTAGTGAGGATCAGCGATGAGTGATGTGTAAACAGGGATCCAACAAACAGGTGGCAATTCACAAAAGTGAAAGTTTTATTTGCACAAAGGCATAAAATTTCAATTGAAAATCATAAAATTGAAAGCTAAAACATTAAATAAACCTCGAAGAGGCTAGCAGCAGAATGCATACGGTAAAAGATTCCAAAGGGAAGTCCGATATTCACGACAGCCGTCCACAGCGTGTCTTTGTAGAAGTGCATCTCAACTGAATGGTCAAACTGTGGACAAGCCCCGAATGCAGGCATGATCCAAAGCTGGGAATGCAAAGCAAAAAAAAATAAGACCCAATAGAAACCAGCTCTGGTGCATATTTCAGAAAGAAAAAAAAAAAAACATAAATACAACTTACAATTATGTTTGCAAGCAGTAGAAAGGCACAAATTTCCTTCAGAAGTCTTCTTTTCCAGTCTGGCTTATCAAGACCTGAATTTATGAAATAGCACATCTTGTTACTCTCCATTATGGTGCCAATTTCTTCATGTTCATGGAAGGCGTGGGCACTTGGATGCAGAGCTGCCTCTTTCATGACGTGGAAAGGCTCACGATTGAGGCCTTCGATGATGAAATAGTTCTGCAGGCCAAGCTGCAGCACGAGCAGCACAGCCCAGGCCAGGTTGAGAGCATTCAAATAGCCTTTGGCTTCTGTTGCCACCACAGCTACAATAGTGAAATAACAAATGATGAACTGCCCCATTGAGGCTCCCACCAGAAGCCCTACATCCAGGCTGCGAGAGGGATTTTTCCCGGATACGTGTTCCCTGTGGTCGAGCCTGTACACAACGCAGCCGATCACAGTGGAAATGGACATGAGGGTCACTATCACTATATTCATACTAAAGTGAATCAGCAGGGCCTTGTTTCTCTGCTCCTCATCATCTTTTTGAATGTACACTTCATAAAAAATGAATGTTACAATTCCTGCCACCACCAGGAGCAGCCCAAGCACAGGTCCCAGACACACATCCTTCGGACAGAACTTCACTTTGTGGTGGTTGTAGTCCTCCAGATGCCGACCCACATTTTTCCACATGACGTAGGCCATGGCTGCAGCGAATAAACTGTATTCTATGTTGAAGGGGTACAGATAGTAGAAAACCTCTTTAAAGGTGTCGCACGCAGAGTGGCTGCAATTACACTTCTGTTCTCCGTAGCTGGCTGAGGAGAGAAAAACAAAAACAGCTTTACATTAGTTTGAGTGAAACAAATGGCAGGTTAGATTCGATAAATCGAGGTGTCGGTACCTCTGTACTGCGTGTGTGTGTGACTGATATTCAGATTTGAAATCCTGGTTTGGTGAAGCGACTCTTCAGTTACTGCTGCCATCCATACTACGAGATTAGTCGATAGTGTGATAACCAGACCACATCTGGAAGGAGTGAAAACATGACTGAGGACAACACTGCAAGTCACTTCATCTTAGTCTTTAGAGGAAATGCATTACCTCGTTAGATTAGTGTGGTGCTGCACACAGTCTTTTGCATGAATCCACAGGAAGTAGGTCTAAAACAGATCAGTTTTGGTAAGTTTTGCCAGCAGAGCACAAGTAACAGCTAGTTCTCAAACTGCATCAGCATGATTTCCTTTAGAAATGACAACCTGGACAAACAGAAATGCTGCTTGCACAACAGGGAAGGCGACTTTAACAGGCGAATCACAGTGAAGGTAGCCGACGTAAGTGGCAATCTTGAAGATGTCCATCAGGAGGCTAAGTAGGCCAAACAGCGTGAGTCCAACTGGAATATATAGAGCTCAATGATAAAGCTTTTAAATAGGAATCTTTCAAAAATTAAAGTACCAGAATAAAAGCGTTAATAATCCCCACCTTTTAGCCACACAGGCCCTGCATGGCTGTCTTTAAATGAGCTTCCCTGATCTTTTCTGGATGTGAATACCATGTAAAACAGCATCCACATCATAGTGAGGAGGAGGAGGATTATGAGGAAGATTTGCCGGTGCACAGCAGTGATGGCCACACTGTTGAGAGCACTGGCACTGACCAGGGAGCAGCCCAGAATCAAGATGTTGATACAGATCATGCCAGAAAAGAGCCACCCATCACCTCGGCGGGACCCCTCCCTCAGCGCTTCCATGTGCTGGGGAGGTTCTCTCTGCCCATCAACACTGATCATATTCACAGCAATGGGCAAATCCTGGATGGTTTCCGCCTGTGCTGCCGTTTCAGTGTTGGAAGGATGGGCTTCAACTTCATTTAGTGTTTTTCTACAAGACAATTCAGTCATTCGGGTCATCGTCAAATCCTGCCAAACTGATTTTTTTTTTTCCTCAATTTTTAATCTAAATGAGCAAACTAAAAAGGTAATTTTTTTTTATCACAAGTGATGTAGTTTGAAACAAATGCTCAGGCATTAATCATTTACCCAGTAAACAAAGGAGTTTGAGCTACTGTGAGTTTTGTGTGAAAAGCCTGAAAGAGCAAAACACTGGTACCTCAGATTTACCTGGAGAAAAGTTGGTTGCAGGTACATATTACCTGCTGAGCCACAGTTTTCATTATATATTTTCAGATGAATCTTCAAATCTATGTGCTCAAAATACAAATGGTTCTGGAAAACAGAAGACAGATAAGTCAGCGCTCTCCTTAGTGTCTCAAAGGCTGCACATGGTGAACAAACAGGTGCAGTTAGTTTCAGCAGATTAGGGAGGCTTTTTTTTTCTTTCTTTCTCCTTTTAGCAACAAACGTCAGGTACGTGCAACTACCCCCACCTTACGTCGCGTGGGTGGAGTCAAAATGAAAAGGGGAAAACAGCTTTCTCCCCCCTTTTATTTGGCTTTTTTTCTGCCCTGACGCATTTTCACATGCACGTGCGTACTTCCGCGACGTCGATTGGTGGGAGGTTGTGCACGTTTCATAGATTTCTGCGAGAGCCAGTTCAGCGAATGCGTGTGCTTATGCATGCACACTTCCAAGAAGCAGCTGGAGGACTTTTCCAGAGCAAAAAAAAAAAAAAAGAAGTGCATTGTTGCGCTCCATGGGGTTACTGAGTGCATAAAAAAAAATCATCTCTTACAATGTGCCAAGTTATATTTACAGTTATATTTATAAAGTTATATTTATGTATTGTCCTACAGATACCCAGGCATTTAAAAAAATATAAAGGTAAAAGAAAGCTGTATGATTTTTAATTGAATGAAACAATTCCAAATAGCTTTTCTTTTTTTTTTTCCATCTCAAATTTCCTTGAAATGAGGTAAACCTGCACCTGAGCTCTTCATTAAACTTCAGGCCTAATAACAAAGATGAAACAATCTTATAGAACGAGTTATGAGATGATAAGGAGTTTCTGCTTCACTGACGGACCAAAAACAGGGTGAATCAAAAACAAAATAAGCATTTGTGTATTCGTTTGTTCGGACAGGTCTAGGTTGGTTTAAATCATATCTAATCAGGTTTGTAAGACAACATTTTGCCATCTCCGTAATATCGCAAAGATCAGGAGCGTCCTCTCCCAGACTGATGCTGAAAAACTAATTCACACGTTCGTATCTCCAAGACTAGATTACTGTAATGTTTTATTAGCAGGGTGTCCAAGTAATTCTCTGAACAGCCTCCAGCTGATCCTAAATGCAGCAGCGTGAATGCTGACAGGAATGAACAAGAGCGTGCACATCTTTCCTGTGTCAGCCTCCCTTCATTAGCCTCCCTCGTGTACATGTTTACAGACCAGAGCCTCAGGAGCTGCATGCTTCCCCGCAGTCCCATCCTCTGACCAGCCCAGTGTTTACCTCCACCTGTCTGTCTCTGTTGGATACCTACTGACATCCTGACCTGCAGTCCCACCCTCTGACCACCTCAGTGTCTGCTGTCTACACCTGTTTCTGTAGATCACCATCTAACCATGTGTCAGTCATATATACATACAACTCTTAGATCTGCTGCTGATATTTATACTTGTATATCTTGTCTTTTGTACATCACATGACAGTGTATCTGTGTCTCTCCTTTCTCTGTTCTTCATTCTCTCTTTCTGATCTCCCTCTTCCTGCTCTACCCGGCTGGCCATCAGCAGGATGGACCCCCCCCTTATGATCCAGATCCTGCTCAAGGTTTCTTCCCTCTTAAAGGGAATTTTTTTTTTCTTGCCACTGTTTGGCTTAAGTCTTTTCTCCCACTAGGGGAATTTTTACCTGCCGTTGTTTATATTTATTGCTCGGAGGTCACGTTCTGGGTCTGTGGAAAGCAGACCTACAGACAACTTGATGCTATATAAATAAAATTTAATTAAATTGAATTTGGATCAAATTAGCAGCTTGGGCAATCAACCTATATCAAAATAAATAACTATTATAAGCTCCTGAAAAGACTCAAATTTGCCATTAATGACAGTGTGGATAGGGTCCCTACAGAAGAATCAAAGTAATTTTAATTTTCTTAGTGTATAGAAAGTGCATTGAAAGGACTGTTTATACAGACACATCCCTCCGGTTGCTCCCACTATGTTGTAAGTCAACTACTCCAAAACACTATAAATAGATAAAGAGGAGCGGATCCAGTTTTATGGAAGCAGGGGTCCTCATTTTGCATCTTTTGACAGCTGTTCTCACTACATTTGGTAGTTGACCTGTTTGAGCTTATAACAAGGTGGTGGCCATAAGTAGAAGCCTCTACACGGTTCTTTTTTATACACTCAGATTTAATATGACTTTAGTTCATCTGTAGGCACCGGATCTACACGATCAGTTAAGTGAAATGATGTATTTGAGTCCTGTTAGAGATCTTAAATGGCAATTTATTTTCATGTCGTTCCATTTCTCCATGTGCTAATGTTAACTGCAAGCATATTCCACTCATGCAGTTTTAGTCCCTCATGAAAGTTTACACTCCTTGTTGTCTAATTAAAGTCCGAAGGTTGTTTGAGTTTTATAGAAACTAACTGGTTTGTATTTAAGCTGTCAATGGCAACAGAAACAGAAATGTTTTCTTAAGTTTAAAAGGCTCATCGTGCAGTTTTTTTTTTTTTCGGGTATAGTTAAAAAAATTGAAATCAATCAAGGGACTGATATTTTCACTATTTAGGTTAGTTACCTCAGGTACTTTAATTGTGTCTAAGAAGAAAAACCCATCAATAACCAAAATTCCACATCTGGACTTCATTTAAACCTCATAAAATTATCTGATATTTGTTAAAACCAGTTAAAAAGCGTGGGAAATTATAAAAGGGCACATACTCTGGATACCTTGTGAATCCGAGCCCAAATTTAGAAGTAAAGATAATTTGGATTTATTATAGAATTTTTTTTTCATATTGCAGGTGTGTTGATAAAAGATGTCAATCTTTTACAGGTCACCTGCTTGAGCAGGATGATGTGCATCAGAGCTCATGAACTTTAACAGTAAGCAGCGTCCGCTCATGTGTTAGTCACAAGGCGGGAGACAAAGGTCACTTCATCTTCCCTCCACCTGTCACAAATGTTCAAGATGCTGGAAACACGAGAAGTTCTCTTCCTTTTCTGTTTTGTTGGGGCAACAAATGCCCTTTACAAACAGTGGATTCCTGATACCAACTATGAGAATGCGACCAACTGGGACAAAGGGGAAGTTCCGTGTGGTAATGACATAGTAAAGTTTTCCGCTAAAAGAAAAGTGTCCGTGTTTGTGGAGTCTACGCATGCTGTGCAGGAGATGAGGCTGCCAGTTGATGGAGAGTTCATACTGAATTCAGGGGCTGGCTTTTATGTCCTCAGTGGAAAAGACCCAAGCTGCAGCGCAGGCGTGACAGCTCAGTTCAAGGACTCGGAGTCTCCTCAGTGGTTGAATCCAGCTCTGTGGCAGGAAGCTGTAACTCTTGATGACCTGCAGCTCGGAAACTTCCTGTTCTCCGTCCACGAGGAGAGCGTCCCCTGTCAGCATGATGATGTTGTCTTCAAAGCTCTCTCCTCCTTCAGCGTGGACACCAGTTCCAGTCAGCCTAGAATCCCCGTCAAATCTGTGTCTGTGCTGGGGAAGACGTTTGACAGCAGATCAGAGTTCTCCCAGTATCTCAACTCGCACTCAGGCCAACTGCAGTTTCATGGATCCTCAGCTGTCACCGTTGGAAACCCAGGGTGTGGGGATCCCACTGGCTGCGACTGTGGGAACTCTGTGCACCATCAGGTGATCTGTAGCACAGTAACATGTCCATCTTTGAGCTGTAAGAAGCCTCTCAAGCCTGTGGGACACTGCTGTGACGTGTGCGGTGCCATGGTTACCATCCAATATGCTGAAGGTTTCAATCTGCACAATTACAGGGAACGAATTCGCCACCTTTTTCTTATCCAGCTACAATACAAGTCCATTCAACTTGGTATGTCAAAAGTCTTCAAGCCACAGCGACTGATGGGGATGATCCCTTTTGGTACGTCACCTGAGATCCAGGTAGTTATTCTGGATGGAGAGACAGGCAAGCTGTCAGAAACTCTGGCTCAGGACATTGTAAATGATGTTCATTCCCACGGCTCTAAACTGGGAATCACAGGAGCTGAATTTCAAGCTTCCTCTGGGAGCAGCAGCAGTCAGTCTGGAGGCAGTGCTGGGATGGTGACCGGAATTGTGTTCGCAGTTTTAATTGTGATCACAGCCATTATCATTGTAGTTTTTCTGATCCATAAGGGTGTGGTTAAGATGCCGTCCATGCCTTCAATGCCACCTCTTAACTGCTTGCAGAAAACGTCTGATGTCGGAGATCTTGGTGGAGCTCTCGACCATGGGTTTGATAATCCCATGTTCGAGAAGCCTGACATATTGGGTAATAATCCTGGCCTGTATGATACTGAACGTAATTCAATCTGCATGAGTCGGACCGGTATACACTTTGTAAATCCAGTGTATGATGAGAATGAAACTGAGTTTACCGTGTAAAGTCCATCTTCACATACGTTACTGATTCAATGCTGATTTTACAGTTCATGCATAATGTCAACGTATAGATTTACAGCAGCTGAGCAGTGACAAAGAGATCATAAAGTACTGGCAGATAATAAAGCTTTTAATGACCAAATAAACTTGCAAGACAAATAACTGAATAATTGACAGAGTGGATTATTGGTGGGATCTCTCCCTCATGCACATCACGTTCAGGAGCAGTAAAGCAGAGACAAAGCTGCAGTAACTTCTTAACACACCCTCTGCTGCACCAGCTCATGTTCATGTTACACAGCTAAAATTAGTTGGTAGTAAATGTCATATAAGTGGCTAATCACCTGTTTTTTCTCCACGATATCTTTATGTAACTTGTCATACAACCTCACTAAACATTTATGGTACTCTGCTTTTCTTTCACAAGCTTACAGTAAAGGCAGCGGGGAATTTGATAGCAACTGCATCATTTTACATCAATCAGAGAAACTCCATTGTCTTTCTTTGACAGCCAGGCTGATACATATAAGGGCTCTATGAGCTCAGCCGTGTACGTGTGGAGCAAACTCATACCGTCTGTGACATTATAGAAAGACACAGCGCCTCGCTGAAAGTCCAGATATAAACCGATCCTGGTGATATCAGTGACTTCCAGCGCTGTCTCCACATCAGCGTGCCATGCAGAGAAACCCCGGCTGTTCCTTCCTATACACCATGAAAATTCATTCCCAGAGATGGAACTGCTGCTCTGCTCTCCTTTACGATCAATAGTCTTGCAGGTGACGCCAACATGAGCGCCCTCACCTCTCAGCTCTGCTTCAATGTAGTGCCTTCCTAAATACAGGCTGTCCAAAGTCATGGCCTGACGCCAGTGTTCAAAGCGACTGGGGTGGTATGGGTAGCCGTGCTGCCAAGGGCTGGTGTTGGTCAGCTTCTTGTTGTCCTCCGTGATACGTAGGAAATTATGGATGGTGTCGGGGTCAAAAGTTAAGTCTTTTGCATCTAAAAGAGGAAAAATGCAATTTTTGGTGAAACTGTGACCTTTGAACCAAAATTTGACAGAAATACATAATGGATGGAAAGGTTTTTACATTTCAGAAAATCCTCGTGGGACTCAGGATCAGGCAGGGTTGAAGGCTGAGAGTCTGGCATGGAGGCTTTGGCACCTACATAATCATTTTACAGAAAGAGTAGTCATAATTTGTACATTACATTGGTCTCACTAAAACAGGGTGTGAGGGTCCGGTCCAGATGTTAGGAGCATCAATGTTGTAGCTGCTGAAGTATATCAGTGCTCTAAAAGCCATAAAGAACATCTGACAATTCTAGATTGATTCTGCAAACTTGCAGCTGCCAAGAGCAAGAAACCGATAGGAGCTTGAGGTTAAACAAGTTGGCTCACCATTTTTACAAATGATGGTGATTTTTTCCCCGTAGAAGGAGAAAATCAGGTGACACAGCTCCTGTGTGAGATCAGTCACTGCTTGGACGTATGAGTTTAGCTGGTCCATGCGGTTGATGCGTACAGTGGGCACAAAAACATCTGCCAATATCTTCTCCCACTCAGAATAGCCCTGAAGCATGACAGAAGAAACAAATGAATCAGGATCATCATGTGAAATGATTTTGTTAAAAACTGTATTTTCTCTGACTGAGAACTTTTCTCCATAAAATAGCTACAAAGCCTTGTGAGCACGGTAAACACTCCCGCATCTAAAACCACCTCTCTGAGAACATCCTGAACTAATCCCATGTTATATTTATATAAAACCCTTGAGATGAATGTTTGACCTATTTTGACTGTGCAGCTCTATGTTATTATTATGACCAAAAAAAAAAAATCACAGAGAATGCTATATTCTTTTTTTTTTAAAGTATAATTATTTTGCAAACTTGCTGTGGATATTTAAAACTTGATTGTGTTCTATCACATCTTCTTCACATGTTGTGTGTCTGAGATATTAGATATTTAAGAGAAAATCAGCAAGTGTTAGAATCAGAGGCCATGAACTCACCATCTTTTGTATTTATTATTAATAGTTTGTACAATATTATACAATAATATATATGATGATGAAGTGGTGGAGACATTTCTGAAAGACATTTTTAAGTCTTGTCAGAGACTTGAAAAATAATTTCGAGGCCTAATTAAAATTGATGCTCTTTACAATCTAATTCTAAGCCAAGGGTCGTTTTAGGTATTGTAGTATGTACAGACTGTGGCATTGTCTTACTGAAATTAGCCATGTCTTCCCTGAAAAAGACAGATTTGTATTTTTCTCTCAGTTTATCTGAAATAAGCTTGCACCCTGAAACCACAGCTATATTTCACTAAATGTATGTTTTTATTCTGAAGTTCTGTTCTGAAATTGTTCAACTGTTTCTTAATCCAGTGTGTAATAAAGTGCTGACTTCTGAAACATAAATGGCTAATCTTTGAATCTTAATTTATAATCACTTTGTTCTGACAGACATTTTCATTTTTGTACACAGAAATGTTTGTTTATGCTTATGCATTTTTATTTTATTGTGCCCCATATTTTGCACCTGCAGAAAGTCAGCATCAGACTTGCTTTTGGACAGCGTGTTCATTTGAGCCAGTATTTTCATGAACTCGGCTCTCCTCTGCTCCAGATGTGCCTGGATGCCCTCCGCCTGTCTCAGGGCCTGTTCCTGCTCTACTTCCAGCTCCTCCTCCACCCTTTTTCTGACCTCCCCCACAGTCGTCTGGAGGCTGGCGAACTGCTGTTCAACAACTACACAAACTTCCTGCACTGACGACTGAGAGAAGGAGGGAAAAACGAGGCTGATCGTGAAACTGGAATGTACATTCAAGATTATGTGTTAAATACATTCACAGAAATATCATCATCAGCTTCAAGTTTACCTTAATGAAGTCATTGTTGTTCTGCAGTTTTCTAATTGCCTCCTCTACATCCGAGACACTCTTACTGATCTCTTCATGTTTCCTCTGCAACACAGTCTACAGATGATTTAAAACAAGACATAAAACCACCGTCTCTGTCGTTGTTAATGGGCTAAAGCTGGAATAACATTTCAGAAAATAAACAAATAGTAATGTGTGCGTTCATTTTTACCTCCTTCTGTACGCGTGCTTCAGCCAGTAATTCAGTTGCGTGCCCTCGGTGCTCCTCACTCTCACAGTCCCGGCACACACAACAGCTGTCCAGAAGGCAGAAACTTTTCAGAGGAAGCCGATGAACTTCACAGGTCTGACAGTCGATTTCATGGAGGGGGTCCACCAGACGATGGTTCTGAAATTTAGCTTTCTCCAGATGGGGTCTAAGGTGGGCCTCGCAGTAGGAAACCATACAGGTCAGGCATGATTTTAATGCTTTGCTGGGGTTATCCATGCACGAGTCGCATAACACGTCTTGCAGCAGTGGTGCGCCAGATGCCTGAACAGTAGGATCCTCCGGCTCCCCCTTTGTACTTGCAGTGTGCTCTGTCTCCTTTAATTTCCCTTCTATGTCAATACTGAGACTTACCATGTTTGAATATTCCTCATGTCACCTTAAATCTGAACCTGCTGAATATCTTTTCATGCAATCACCAGTCCGTCTCTTTGTCCCTCAGTTATAAAGACTTGGAGTCCATAAGGAAAGAATTGAGAGCCACGCCTAAGGTATTCTGCGTTCCGTCAAAAGAAGCTTTCTCACTTTTCGACCCTCCCTTGCTTTGGTCTTTCCCTGTTTCCAGCTTCTCTAACTTCAAAGCACAGTTGAACAAACCTATGAGGAAATGACACTGCAAAAAACAGCTAAAGGGTAATGGAATTTGAATTATAATATTCATTAGAACTATTATAGTCATTTTTTGTCCACTGGGACCTTTGGTGCAGCTAACACCAACACTGATTTTCCTTTTGATAATGGTGTTACATCAAATGCGTGGCGCTACCAGACAGCAGCAGTTATCTGCAGAGCAGAGATAACAGCGATGCTTGTTTTTCTGAGTGAGCAGCAAGAGCAAACACTATCTCGCTGATCTGTGTCTGCCTGTCTCACACACTCCAATGTCATCCCAGAAGCTTAAAATGTTGCCACTCTAAGCAGTCAAAATGAGGATGAATGTTCATTTTCTTGTTCATCTGTACAAAAAAAAAAAAAAATCACAGGTATGTATCAACAATGCAAATTAGATGCACTGTGTATAGTAACAACACCATCCATCCATCCATCAAAAAATCACAGAATGTGGAACAAAGAAAAAAAAACACAAGATGCATGTCTATTTGTAGAAATAAAGCATGTAGCTTACATTACAATTAACTATGTTGCTGTGTTGAAAGCTGCGACTTGGCCACCCATTGATAATGTAAACCAATGTGCCTCTTCTCCAGTAGCTTCAGTTGCCCAGGCGTCACTGTCTTCCCCAGTTATATCGGGCTTGAGCTAGATGGCAAATCCGGTCACAGTGCTGGACCACACCAGAACTGCGGGGACCTCCAGAGCAAAATAAAAGTCCACTTCTGTGTACTGTTGCTTCAATGAATGTGTGCGTGTTTCTCACTGAACGCACATTAACTAACTTCATGTAACTGACTCTAGACCAACCCTCTGGAAAGCTAAATGGTTCTGTAGAAACCAGCTACAGTAATTATATTTATTTTGTTGTTGTTGTTGTTGCTATAGCTGTCATTGAAGCTTTTTTGTGTTTTTTTGACTGGTATTTAAAAAAATATTCACTTTTAATTTTTGAAATTGTTTAAATATATATATTGCCCCCAACAATGTACTATAGATATTGTTGCCTTATGTTTTGGTTGCTTCATTTATCTGTATTTATGTATTTGTTTTAGTTTTTTTTTTCCAAAAATAAAGTAAAGAAAAAAACAACTAAAAACAAACTAAAATTAAAATTACACTAATTATGCAGACATGCTATGAAAGAAACATAAAATAACTAATAGAGTTGTTAGTATAGTTGTCATATTCCAAATGCCCCAAATAATCATTCACAAAACAGAATTTCACGAATGTCACTGGGAAACAAACTATTTTATTTACAGTAAAATCCATCTAAAGCTATAAAAAAAGATAAACATATGTTACTTTGCAGAAAAAAAAAAAATCCCAGGTATTGGAAGACTGACATTGACATGCAAACATTCATACAAACCCTTGCATAAAATTAATTACCTATTTTTCATTTTATAGTAAAAAGATAAAATACTGTATTTTTGCATATCATACAATACTACAGCAAATTGGAAGCGTAATCTCACTCAACAATTGGCCTTTCATTTCCAGCGAGCCACTTTTAGATTGGCTTGGCTTCCTATATGTAAACATTTAGAGAGGAAATACGAGGAAGAGTAATTCCAGGTAAGAGTTATGCTATAAAATGGTGCTGTTGAAAGTGTTAATAACAAAGTTTCATTTATTTACATGTCAAGATATTTATTTACATATAAACATCCTTTTTAAGCAAATAGACAGGCACAAGCAATGCAGGCACATGAGGTGGTGAGATTTACCCCACGGGGGGGGGAGGGGCCCGTTCAGGGACCCCACAATCAGCTCTTTGTTAGTCACTGGTGCTGCACACAATGGACACAGCACAGAGCTGCAGTCTGAGAACTGTCCTTTAGTTTGTGAAACCACTCAGTGCAGGAGACTCCAACATCCGACCAACAAGAACAGACCATTTGGTGAGCTAACAAGACACTGTAAAAACATCATGTTAACTCATTTATCTCACCCTGGTTCCTTCTAGTTTGACATATTGATCGCGACAGTCCTCTAAGTCCTCTCTGCCCACACGTGACATCCACTCCACAACACACCACTGTCCTTTATGGCTGGATGAGCACACAGCGGGGTGACCATCCACAAGTTTTATCTGGTTAAGAGACAAGATGACAGTCCATGTTTGTTATCCAAGTATTTTTTTTTTTTTCCTTTTGAATCTCAGAGGCTAAAATGAGGAATTTTATTGGTTTTATTGGCACTTGGTCTTTAGTGAACTACCTACTTTCCAGAACTGAGTGTGTTTGTATTCAAATAATAAAGATAGCCTCAAGAAGGGTACTGTTTCGTTGACAAAGAAAAAAACAACAAAAAAAAAAAAAACTCCATAGTGCTCATTTAAAAGTAAAAAGTAAACTATATGTTTGAAAGTGTGACGTTAACCACTGTGTAACATCCCCACAGACCATATACGTCTGGGAACTTGAAAAGGAAATGTGAGAAGGAGTGCTGTCCTATTCTTTTCTAATAAAGTATTTGAGAGGCTTAACAGTTGTAAGTAGTCTTTATTATACTGTTTGTACCACAATGCCCCAGGTGTTTTCAGGAGGTGATGAGTCAGGACTGCAGACAGGCCAGTTAAGCACCTGGACTCTCAACAATGAAGCCAAACCTTTGTGACGCATGAGTATGAGGTTTGGCTTTGGCTTGCTGAAAGATGGAAGGTCGTCCATGGAAAAGATTTGTTGGCTGCATAAGAGCATATGTTGCTCTCAAACTTGTATTTACCTTTCAGCATTACTGTTTCCTTTGCAAAATTACAAGCTGCACGTGTTGAGCAATAATGTACCGTCCTACAATTAGAGTTGCAGGTCTTTGAATTGAGCACTGATAACAAATCAAAGGTCCTTTTCCTTTGTTGTCCGGAGGATCCAATATACATGATAGAGATTGTGTTCTTAGAGAATGATTTCCAGAAGTCTTCCTGAGACAATGCAAGGATTTTCATTCCAGAATCCGGTCTATTTTTAATGCTGTGCTACCTGACCTCCCAAAGATCACATGTTTTCAGTGTTGATTTTCAGCCTTATCCCTAGCACATCCTCCATATATCTCAAGATTCTCTGATTCGTTTGATGACATTATGCATGTATTGTCCAATACACTTTCAACATTTGACATGTTTTCAACATTCTGTTGTAAACAAAGAATGGGCTATGAGATTTGCAAACCATTACACTCTGTTTTATTTACTTTTCACAAAGTTTTTTTTAATTTGTGTTAAATATGATTGCTCACATACTTACAAGTTTTCCGCTCTCACAATTCCGAGTCCTCGATGAAGTCAGGGTCCTCTATGGTCTCTAGTCGCCTCTTACAGGCGTCCAAGATCTTTTTCCTTGGTCCTAGGGGGATATGGATACTCTTGAGGTCATGATCAGAGCACAGTAACAGTGCTGCTAAGTCAATCTTTTCCCTCTTAAAGATGGAATAAAACTCGCTCATGCTTTGTGTGGCGAGGAAGACCTCAAGAGGGCTTGTGTCATGCTCATCATCATCATCCAGCCCTAATTCAACTTCGTCCCATGGGAGCTCTTCCATGTTTCTCTCCTGCAGGCTGTGTGCACTGCCAATGCTGTCTTCATCCACACTCGACTGTTGCTGCAGCCGACTGCGCAAACGCACATTATTTCCCGAGCGGGCCACACTAGCTGTATCTTGACCACCGATGTTAAACATTCCCCCACTCACATAGTTCCTCCTAAAGACCATGGTGCCAAGACCGGGTCGGTTAAACAGCGAATCATGTCCAGAATCTGTGCTGATTTCAGAATAGTCCACGTCTGGCCCATGGAGGTCCGGTTCACTCATGGCACGTGAAATGGCATCAACGTTGTCTCTAGGAAACATGTCGCGAACATTGCGGCGGCCACGGTCCTTTGGGTTGATGTAAGTACCTTGTTTGACAAACATGACATCATTACCAAGCTGAAGTCCAGAAAGGGAGCGTACACTCTTCCTTCCATCTTCATAGATTTTAAAAGTGCTTTCTCCTTGTTTCCGCTTCTCAAGCTTCTTCTGGATCTTCGTCTTTCCCCGGTTTGTGGCGTGAAGGGTTGCCTACGGCAACAGAAATAATGCAGCAATGAGGGAACAATCATAAATCAAAGGCTTCCTTTTGGAAGATTAGAGCTTCCAGACTGTGTGGGTTTGTTCAGTCAGTACACAATAGATGAAATCACCCATTCCATAAAACCTTCAACTGAAAACAAAGAAAGTCCTTACCTGAGAATATGGCACACTGACAGTGGCTGTGGTTAAGTTGCGAAGCTTGTGGCTAAGAGAGCTGCTGCTATAACTTGAAAAGCTCATGACATCGGATGCAGAAGCCTCAGAGGCTTCCCTATGAAACTTCCGCTCCATACGTTTGTGATGCTTTTTCTGCATCTTCACACACTCCTTTATTCGACGCTCAGCATCACGAAATGCCTGGTCCTTCAGCTTGCTGACCAACTTGGGATTGAGACCCGTCTGCTTGGCAGCGATGGAATCCAAGTACCGGACGCAATCCATATGATTCTTTGTGGCAGCCATGTCCAGCGGGGTGTGGTAGTCATTGTCCAGGCACCATATGTTAGCACCAAAAGACACCAGGAAAAACAGGCAGTTGAGATGACCATTAGCAGCTGCCAAGTGGAGTGGTGTGTTTCCCCATATGTCACACTTGTCCGGGTTTCCCCTGCAGGCCATAAGCAAGAGGACAGGAAACAACTTGTAACTCAAGAAGCTTTTATTGAATAAATATTTCCATATGCTAAGGTGCTGAGGGAGTTTATATATTAAAGCTGTTTTCTTTCTAGCATCTGTTTTCTTTAGATTACTTACTCATGAGTTAGCAAGCGATTTTCTGTTTATGTTTTCCACACTGACTTGCCATCTGTCACTTGCTAATGAGACTTTCAAAGTTTAGTCACAAGACCACATTACCTTTTCAGAGAACAAACAATCGTCTCTTGTAAAATAACTGATATTTTAGATCCATCCACTGAGGATGGGTTCTTTTCAGATATACCCTTCAATCCAATATCTAAACCCTCTTCCTCCTATTCAGGGTCATGGGTCTGCTGGATCCTATTCCAGCTCTCTGTACCCCTGCCTTTTGACCTTGAAAACGCCACACAGAAAGGCCCTAGATGGAATTCCCACCAGGAACTTTCAAGCTGCAAAGCAATATCGGTAACAAAAAAGCCACCTGGAATATACCAAACATTCAAAATAATGCATTGGCTTTTATTATGTTCATTTTCTCTTTTTCTCCAATATTTCTCAAGGTTCCAGTGGCCTTAACACTAATCAGACAGGAAATAGGGGCATAGAGTGGACGGGAAGCGAAAAGCCACAGGCTGTGACTCAGATGTGGGCCAGTTGCGTGAGGGTGTAGCCTCTGTACCTGGGGTGACTGCTCAGCTAGGTGAACTGTTTGGCACTCGTGCATTAGCCAACACTATGCCAAGCATCCTCCCCTCCTCAACAGGCCGCGACCCGAGGGTTACCTCTATGAGTGTTGCACTGTTGCTTCAGGTCTGTAATTCGACCGCTGGCTCGCCAGATACAACGCTCCAGTGCTTGTATCCTGTTTCAGGGGAGGCCTCATAAGTTGCACCTAGCTCAGAAAGCTCATGGCTGGTGATGTCACACTGAATTCCTCAAGTCAGAACATGATTAGTACGCCTTGTTGAATTATGTAACGCAATTTTCTATTAAGCACTCATACTATTTTTTTACTGCCATGAACCTAATATTCAAATTTGACAACTATTTGTTTGTGTTATACTAATATTTTTTTCTCAAACTATTATTTCATCATGTATTTTGACTAATAAATAATCATGTTCAAAACATCGTTCATTCATGATATAAAAAAATGTATTTTCTTTTTGTTGTCAAATAAAACAAAGGATTAAGGGCTAAGGATGATTTAAAGTTCAAATCATTGTTTAAAGTGATAAGTCCAAATGTTGCTGAACTGTTTTATGTCTTGTTTGTGTCCTTTACTGCAGCCTCATACACACTCCTGAATATTTGATACACTGGATGTGAAACTACTATCGACGTGCAGATGTATTATTGATGGACAGCATGGCCAGGTTTTCTCAGGGAATGTGTGTCGGGTCAGCCAGATCCTGCTTGTGCAGCGATTAGCGAAGCCCCACTCTGATTTCAACACATCGCTCTTTAGGTTAGGACAGGACAAGGTCTTGAACAGTTCGGGGGGGCTATTTGTGAAAGGCAAACGGCTCAGAGAGCAACAATAAAACATCCAACCAAAGAACATGCTGTTAGGACGGAGTTTAAACAGATGAAGGAACATAAATGGCTGTAAATTGATGGCAAAGGTTTAAGTAGAAATTAGGTGCACCCAGGTGACATATTTATCACCGTCTGACCTCAGGGTTATGCAACATGGTAGTTGTACAATATGATGACCTAGGATAGTTTTATGCGTGACGATTTATGTCTGCGGTAAAATGCTGAGTGCAGCAGTGTCTGCTCACTAATCTGTCCCCTGCTCAATATCAGGTTATGGGCTGTTTCCATCGTCCCCTCCTGTGAAAGTTTGATGTCTCTGCAGACAGCAGCCATGTAATATACTTGCCATGACACGGTTCATCAGGATCACACTTCTGTTCGTTATATCACATCTCATGAGTTTGACTTATGGTAACTGTTAATTTTAATACCACATGTCCAATCGGCTGTATGTCTGGTGTTTTCAAAAGAGAAATGCTGTATCGCTTCGCAGATGAATAACACCACAGCTCTGTTTACATTTATTTCATGGGAATTACCAATTTAAAAAAATTACCAATTTTTATCTTAGGTGTAGGTTTTAGAGGACCCTTCTAGAGCTAAATCAACCCTGATAGATGGTAAGGAGTGTCAACTTTCATTATGGACCAACATGATAAGAACCAAGAGAGATTTGAGCATGAATGAGATATGTGTTCGCAATTTAAGTGGATAGGGTCTCAACAGAAAACCTGAAGTAATTTCAACCTTGCATGTGTACAAAAAGTGTATAAACAGGACTGTGTGAACAGGAGTCTCCATTGGTTTGGTCTACATTGTCATAAGTCTGTAAAATGTGAGTTTCAAAGGGACTTAAAGCACGAGGAGCTCATGACCGCTGTTTTCATAGGACTGAATCAGTGCTTATAAATAAAGAAAAGAATAGGCAAGTCTTTTAAAGCAGAAGACATAAATGCACCAGCTTTTGCATCTATTAACAGTAGTTTGTCAGCAGGGCCCTTATTCACACATTCATTAAGTGGAGAGACATTTTTGATTCTTGTCAGAGGATTACAATACCAGCTTGTGTGCTAACAATAATTTCCATTTTGCTGCAAACACATGACCGATTCTAACTCAAAAACGCTTCAGTTTATGTCGTTTTGGTCCATAACAAATGTTTATGCTCCTTACTATCTAACAGTAGACCCAGGATTACTTTTAATTCTTGAATTTGTTTTTGAAGTAATCCAGGTCCTGGTCATCCTGAGTGTTTATATTGAGTTAAGTTGGACCTGGTTTTGGTTCTTGAAGACCACCAGCCCATTACAACTGGAGGAGATTCTTAAATTAGAGGAGGACCATGCTCCAGATCCAAACAAACTTCCAGTTAACTTTTGATTGAAACACTTAGAACTGAACACATTATTTCAGTTGAGCTTGTAGCTTTGCTTCGTTTGTTGCTGTGAAGTTGTGATGCTAAAAATGTGCCCTATCTGTTGCTTAATATTTTACTTCCAACAAACGTAACACTGATGAATGAACTGAATTTTGTCCCATTTTCAAAGGATTCAGTGAAGCAGACTCACATTGAGCACAGTTTTCTAGCTGGCATGTAAACCAGGTCAAGCAGATACAATGAGGAATGGGCCGTTGAATGTGAACACCAATTGTGTTTGCACATTTTGCTAAAGTATATCCAGCCTTCATCATGCTCAAACCTCTTGAGAATAGGATAAACTGTTTTTCCAGTTATGAAATTGGCAGATCACTAATGCTGCCAGTTTCAGATAATTGACTCTGGTAGTTTCTGCCAAACCAAGCTGTCGTGAAACACTGAATAATCATCTTTTAGATGAGAGTTATTGGCAAAGTCTGGAGAAACAATAGATACTCTTTGCGGACACAAAACAGAGATTAAGGAAGTTTCTAGAGCAAGTCAACTGATCCTTTTAAACTTTGGCAGTGTTATCTTACAGTCCTGCCTCATGTTGAAGCTGACAAATTGTCAACGTGGAGTAATAAAGTGTAATTTGCTCCATATGGTGATATTGAGGGTTACAGTGTTATTGTTATGTCGGAGAACCACGTTACACTGTTTAATAAGAGCTGGGTATTCAATATGATTAAGAAGTGTTAACTATCATCATATAAACCTTTGTTCCATATAGCTCTCCTGTGTTAATAATGTAGAGATTTGGAAATCTTCCACTGCAAAACTGCCTTATTTTATACAGCAAAATCTAATTTCATTCAGTTTATGGGCGGAATGCTGAAATATATGGTTTACTTTTGCTCTGTTCTGTATTTAATAGTAAAATGGTGTACTAAATGGAGTGTAGAAATCTCTTTTACACATCACAACAGGTTTGGCTAAAGATGGTCTTATTAAACTTAAATTTACTTGTCACAAATGATCGGTCATTTTTGTTCTCATCAAAATGCGTGTTTGTTTGACATATTGTGGGTGAATCCGTGCGACTTTTTTTTTTTTTTTTTTTTTTTACCGATTTGCGCGCATGCATCTCTTGAACCATACCCACCCTCTGCCCATGATGAGCCGCAGAGCCTCCAGATTGCCATGATAAGCAGCCCATAACGTCGGTGTCATTCCATCCTCGTCCGGCGCGTTCAGATCCTTCCTGGTCGCCTCCTTCAGCAGGTCCAAGTACCCGTCCCGGGCCGCCTTGTGGTACCTGTCATTCATGGTGCAAACTTAATCCTCTTTGCGCGACTCCCTTCCGTCTCGTGAGTTCCACCACCATGGTCGTCGTCATGCGGGCATGACACAGGGCCCATATAAAAGTGTCACTTTGTCCCGCAGGGTAACCCGCCTCTGCTCTGCCAGCGTCAAGCGAAGCGCGTCGGTGGTATCTAGGGACGCGTGACGGAGCGGGTCCCATATGGGAAAACACTGCTCCCACTGGCCGAGATTGTTCAGCACAGAGATGACCCCAAAATCCCTCAAAGAAGACACTGTTCAAATATGATGAAAGACGGTTTTGCAGGATGTGCCCTTTCAGAAAAATAACTAAAGTTACCAACGTAACTTTATTTTAACTCAATTAAATTCCCACGTGGACATGCCGTTCGGATAGATTCATTTTTGCACCTGTTTATGCCCATAATATATCTGAGATTCTCAGGTATTTTTAAGAGGATATAATTTTTTTTTTTATGTTGATACCATTTTAGCGTTAGAATAATAAAGCAGTAAAGGACAAGAGTGCCACTGCAAATTTCAGGTGTAGTTCAAGTGAGTTTAGTAAATGTCATTACATTTAGAAGCATGTATTCAGCTCTAAAACTCATATATTGCAAAGTAAAAAATACAGAGTTGTGAAAACATTATGAAACAAAATCTGAGTTTTGAGTGTGAGTTTGAGTTCGCATTCATTCAAAGCATAAACTTAGGCTCTTATTACTAACAAACATTGTCTTATTGCACGGCTGGACTGGGACAAAAAATTGGCTCTGGGATTTTGAGGTCAACGGACCTGTAATTTTTTATTTATGCCTCCTTTTTGTTTCTTGCTCCTCTCAAAAAGGGAAGGTGGCCAGCCCAAAATCAATCATGATTAATGGGCAAATCTACTAGTTTGGTGGACCAATATATATCTAAACGAATACAATTATGAATACTACCATTATTTAAAAAACAAAAACAAAGAAAAAGGCCCAGCCCAAACTCACCGGCCTCACCGGTATGCCCAACGACCTCTTCACCTGTGTTTTATTGTCACTGGCACATTGGAAGGAGGAAATATGAATCACTCAAATGTCACAATTCCCATTGTTGTTCTAAATAAATCTTTGTTCTTGTCTTAACGCTTCATTTGTATAAAGAAATGTGAGCTCTGACGAAGAAAAACTCGCACATTACACTGTTACATTGTTAAAGGACCTCAGCTCTCAGCCCCACCCTGATGAAAAAGGGATAAATTAGCATTCATCTGAAAAAAGTAGACTAAACCCGGTGGCAAATTCTCACACAAACTACTGCTGAAGCCGAGCTTCCCCGAGTTCTTTGATAGGAAAGAGACACTCTGTTAAGCATAAACAAGCAAGTTTATTCTCGCACATGTACAGATATATCCGGAGATCACAACAAATGTGTAAATGCCAGCATACAGACGAGATCTAAATTTTGCTGGTGCTGTCTCTTTTTATACCACAACCCTCTTATACGACCTTCTATAACATTTTGAACATTTTCATATCACCCTGCGTCATGTACACATTCCCTGTTATCCTTGAACATTTTCATACCATCCTGCGTGGCGTACACATTCCCTGTCATCCTGGTTATCCTTGACCATTCAGTGACTACAACCTTGTGATCTCACACCGGACAGTCATTCCACAACATCACGTTTTACACCCAGTTACTATACATAGCACGATGTCCTTAATTCTGCAAATGAACAAATAAGCAGTTGGTTACTATTAAGCATGCAATGCTAATATATTTTTTTTACCACATTCATCTGAAGTACGTAGAGTAAACCCAGTAGGAAATTCTCACACAAACTACTGTTGAAGTCGAGTTCAACGAGTTCTTTGATAGGAAAGAGACACTGTTAAGCATAAACAAGCAAGTTTATTCTCGCTCATGTACAGATATATCTGGAGATCACAACAAATGTGTAAAGGCCAGAATACAGATGAGATCTATATTTTGCTGATGCTGTCTCTTTTTATACCATAACACCACACCCTCTTATACGACCTTCTATAACTTTTTGAACTGTTTCACATCATCCTGCGTCATGTACACATTCCCTGTTATCCTTTAACATTTTCATATCATCCTGCGTGACGTACACATTCCCTGTCATCCATGAACATTTTCATACCATCCTGCGTGGCGTACACATTCCCTGTCATCCTGGTTATCCTTGACCATTCAGTGACTACAACCTTGTGATCTCACACACCAGACAGTCATTCCACAACATCACGTTTTACACCCAGTTACAATACATAGTATGATTCTTAATTCTGCAAATGAACAAATAAGCAGTTGGTTACTATTAAGCATGCAATGCTAATATTTTAACTACAATTTACCTCTCTTGATATCCTTTGGGAGATCAAACCAAAGCCCTAAATAGAAGCCAAGGAATTAATGACCGCCAGCAGAGGGACGATAGTGGAAGGACCTGATTTACCTTCCACGGCCGTTGTGATCAGGCGGGTGCAAAGTGATCTAAAACAAGGAATGCAGCAACAACCACATGTGACTAGAATAACAACAAACACAGCAACTGAGGGAAAAACAGACACAATGAGGTTCTTCCACATCCCAAACACATTCTCAAACCACTCCTCTAAGGGGTTACCAATTCAGGAATGTTCATGTTTCGTTTTCGACATTGTATGCAGGCCTTCCAAAGCTCTTGTTACAGAGCCATCTGGAGCTGTGTTGTTAGGGATGAATGCGCAACAGGCATCACCAAACATGGCACAGAGCCCACCTCTTTCACCCAGAATCATATCCAACGGCATTCTGTTTTGTACTTCCATCAGCGAGGTCAGGCCACTCTGCTCTGCTAAGCCAGCGACAGCAGCTCTAGTGAGGTTTGCTAATCGCAAGACATTATAATGAACGTAATTTATCCTATTAACATTCTTGTTGGGAGTAACAGGAAAGAAAGCAGATATCACTGGGAGATTCTCAAAGCCTGCGGGAACTTGGTCAGCTAATATATATTCATTAGATACCCCTCAGGGAACCCCAATGACATCTATGTAAGTGGGGGAATTCCAGTTTGGGTCAAAACTTCTGGGTGACCTTTTAAACAGCACATACCGCCGCCTGCGCCATGTAAAAGTGCCAGAGTCAGGTTTTTGTTGTTGCACAGTCCTGTTTCCTATGAGGGTGAGGGGTGCAGCTAGTCTTACCATGGCACAAACCCCTATTGTATTATTTGGGATTCGAACAAACAACCTTTTAGCACTGTAATAATAGTATAAACCAGCTCTGGCCCACGGCCCAATCAGACTGGAGTTGGAGTGAGTAGTGTTACACCAGTCGCCAGGAATGGCTCCAAAATTCTTTTTAGGTTTACTATGGGTACAATTAAAGCAGGTATACTTATCTTCCCCTTTAGAGGGGGGTAAATGGACCAGGAGTTGTTTTGTTATTGATGTGAGGAAACACACTTGTTAAAGTGGTACAGTTCTCTGGTGTTGCCTCATGAGTCAGTCGAAGCATACGGTTGAATCCCCATGTGTTGGTATTCTCATAAAGGGGAGCTGGCTCCATGATCAGCTGTGGTCGGCAGCAGCACAGGCCACACAGTCGGGGACTTGGAGCTCCTTTGCAGATTGGGCAATCCAGTCCAACCAGAGATTGGAATCGCGATAGCCTGTGGCCTTTTGGATAACATCTAACGATTTGAGGGTCGAATAATCCACACTGATCACAGGAGACTTAGGGATTTCATTAGGTTCCACGTTAGCGGCTGTAGGAGTAGCCGGATTCTTTAGATTAAAAGATCTCGTTTGGCATGGACATTGGTTCCAGCTAACGTGGGGTCCAGGCATAACCTGTGTAGCCCACAACCATCGCCCAAGAGGTACACCAGTTGTACCATGGAGTACAACCACTGCTACTGCACAGTGCTCTAAGGGCTGCATTTTCACATGGATACACATCATATCCCTTCCAGAAAGCATCTTCACCCCCACAATTGATTACTGAACACAAATCGAATATGAAGCTGGTGGTTCTCCCTAATACACAAGTTATCTCAGTGCCCCAATTGTCCTTTGCATAGACTCTGTTGTCTGAGTCAAGTCATAGTGAATGTCTGTGAGTGTACATACGCCACTATGCTGTGTGTCGTCAAAACCTGCAGAGGGTTGTCCCATCACCAAATGTGATGTCTTCTGAATAATTTTTGCCACACCAGCTGCATGCTGAGTGCATTTTGGGTGTTGTTTTTCAGTTTTGTCAATCATTACACTCACATACATAAGTACCTTTATATCTCCCCTTTTTTCCTGAAACAGAGGTCCATGGACTTCATTATCTGTTTCAGAAACATCAAGGAAGTAGAGTTTGTCATAATTAGGGAGAGCCAAATCAGCGGCTTGTGCCAAAGATTGTTTCAAGGTGATAAAAGAGTGCTCAGCCTGAACTGTCCAGTTTAGAGGAGCAGATAAATTTTGCATCCCCTGTTCTCTGACCAGATCTCTCAACGGAGAAGTAAGGTCAGTGCATTTAGGCACATAGTTTTTTGCTGTATCCTGTCAGACCCAGGAAGGACAGTATATCCTTAACTTTCACAGGTCTAGGATGATGCAGAATGGTAGTCCTGTGCTCCACAGGTAATCCTGATCCTTTTTGGGAGACTACTCTTCCCAGAAAAGAAACCTGCAATCTGGGCACCTGTAGCTTAGTTCTGCTGATTTTAAAGCCAGATTCAGCTAACAGGGAGAGCACCGATTTGCTTGCACTAAGACACGTGTCAGACGTGGGACCTGATACATGCAAATCATCCACGTACTGAATCAGGGAGATGCCTTGTGGTAATTCACAACTAGAAAAAATGCCCTTTAATACCTGATTAAAAATCCCAGGCTAGAGAGCGAAACCCTAAGGGAGTCTGGTGTATTTCCACTGTCTACCACCATGGGTGAACGAGAAAATATCTCTGCATTCAGGGTGGAGAGGCAGGTAGAAGAACGCATTTGCCAGATCAGTGCAGGTGAACTATTTCTGATCTGGGTCAAGACTATTTAAGGCAGTGTATGGATTTGGTGCAGGTGCTGTAGGTATAAGGAGACCTGCATTAATGGCTCTTAGATCATGGACCATCCTGTATTTGCCAGTTTCTGGTTTTTCCACAGGAAGAATAGGGGTGTTCCATGCAGAATTAGAAGGCTCATGTACGTTTTAGACCGGAGATGGTTTCCACAATACCCTCAGCTTCATCGGGGTATTGTCAAATCCAGATTGGATTGATACGCCTCATTTTAAAGGTCAACGGGTTGCAGTGGACTAGCTCAACGTCTGTTGGACCCGGTGACCATAACCTGTTAGGCAGGTCAGAGAGGTGATTGTTTTCAATCTACCATGATATCTGGAAAGCCTCTCATGTTGCAGAGTTGCCTGGTCCACAGCCCAAACTTTTATTCTGTACATGCCACAGGTAGGAGACTGGAGGGAGACCTGTGTTTGGTTCTATGGACAGTGGTTAGCCCAATGTCCCGGCGAGCCCAATGTCCTCCTCTGCCACGTGGCTGTCAAAAGCCAGGAGGCATGTAATAACCCATCCCATACAGTTTGGGTGGTCCCCATGGTCCAGGAGGTGCAGGTACAAATCCTGCTGGTCCTGATTGGGGAGCTACTGTGGCCATCATTTATTTCTCTGCCTTCTTTTTCTCTTTTACTTTCTGCCTGGCCTCTCTTAGCTGCAATTTGAGCAATTGTGTCTGCAGCTCCTTTACTTTTTCTTTCAAATCTCTTTCAAATTCTCTGTCCATATTTCCTTGTCTAGAGGTCAACAGCCAGTCAGTTTGAATGGACTTCACCCGAGCAACTGACCCAGTTGATCTTATACAGTTGTTGTTTCTCGTCTGTTGACACCATTGAGGTTTAAGAAAAACAACAGTGAATCTAGATCAAGACACTGTTTCACTGGAGTCGGTCCCTCCAGAGACAACACACTCGCACTCACTTGCTGAATTCGTACTCACTGTTCTATAGATGTTATATGTTCAGGGTACCTGAATTCTCCCCGGGACTCCAACCCAGTCTACCAGAAACCTCATCTTTCTGGAATACTGCCACCTCGTCAGGCGACAGGAGGCATGACCACACCAAGGTTAACAAAACTTTCTCTTTGATTTTTTTTTACTCTTTTTACTCTTTCACTTTTATTTTTCTAAAAATAATTTTTCTCACTGTCTTCCCTTCTTAATGGGATCAACTCTTTAATTTGAAGGTAGTGAATCAAGTCCAATTGCAGGAATTTTGGTAATAGGTTTTCTGCTTACCTTTTAGTAGTGGCCAGCCAGAGTTGATCCAACCAAGAAGGTCATTCAGTCCTCCGTCCAATTTTCCTGGAGTCTCTTCCTATCCCGGACGAGCCCCCAAATTGTTGAAGCCGAGCTTCACCAAGTTCTTTGATAGGAAAGAGACACTCTGTTAAGTATAAACAACCAAGTTTATTCTCGCACATGTATATATATATATATATATCCAGAGATCACAACAAATGTGTAAATGCCAGCATACAGATGAGATCTAAATTTTGCTGGTGCTGTGTCTTTTTATACCATAACACCACACACTCTTATACGACCTTCTATAACTTTTTGAACATTTTCATATCATCCTGCGTCATGTACACATTCCCTGTTATCCTTGAACATTTTCATATCATCCTGCGTGACGTACACATTCCCTGTCATCCTGGTTATCCTTGACCATTCAGTGACTACAACCTTGTGATCTCACACCGGACAGTCATTCCACAACATCACGTTTTACACCCAGTTACTATACATAGTACGATGTCCTTAATTCTGCAAATGAGCAAATAAGCAGTTGGTTACTATTAAGCATGCAATGCTAGTATATTTATTACAGTGCCCAACAGAAACCTCCATGACAAAAAGGATAGATAGTGGACAGACAGTAACTTTTTCATATGCAACACCTCCAGCTGTTTAGATTTTTGACTGCCTTTTGAATGGTCAGCTGGAGCAGAAAAAACATAAATGCAAAGTTATTAAGGGAGAAATAAGTGTTTTGATGATAAAAAAAAACAAAAACACATGCACTTTGCTGTATTTTTTTCAAACATGTCAAAATGTATGAAAACTTGAGTGAAAACTTTATATAACTGACATTAAAATCTATTTTGTAATATACCAAAAATTGCAGTTTTTTAGAAAATGAACCGGTTTTTTGTTATGTGCAATATATTAGAAAAGGCTATTCTTGGAAACTTCTTTTGAACTTTACGGTAGTATTTTGAGCTAAACATACTCTGTTTGGTGACACTACGCAATTGTTCATGACAGACTGACATTTATGACTCTTTGCATATAAACAACTGTGTTTTGTGGGTATATAAAAGCCACAATAGATAAGTCTGCTCTTGAGATCTTTCTCCAACAGGTAGGCTTGATAACTTTGATAACTGAAAATAACTTATATTTGTATTATTTTACCTATCCTTAGGGGCTTCCTTTTGTTTTTGCCATAGATTGATAAGGATACTGTTAAAGAGGAAATTTGAGTGTTGATTTAAAGCATTTTTTGTTTCATATGTTGATTTTGCATTTGTAAAGTTTCGTTTGGGGCGGGATTTCCCTTTATAAGGGAGTCTAAAACTGGGTGTTGCAGTTAAACCTGTCATGTCTCATAGCTGGTTCCAGACGCAGAAAACGCTTCACTAGTGAAAAGATCTCAGAGAGAAGAGCCATGTGTATCAAATCTGACTACCAGTGCCAGTGTCTGAACAGCAGCGATTTGTGTGAGCCCTGCAAGATGACGACCAAAGACAAAGCAATGGAGGAAGCGCACCGCTCCAACAGCAGCGGTGCTGCAAGTCAAGCAGAGAGCACGAGTGAACCTAAAGTCACCATCTCATCTTTTGAAGATGCGAGGGACCGCAGCCAAAACTGGGGCTGGATGCTGTCTGGAATCATTTGTCTCAACATTTTGATCCTGGGTTGTGCCTTGGTCAGCGGCAGCACTTCAAACACTGTTAAAATAAGCACCCCTGACGTGCAGGTTTTCCTCATAATCCTCCAACTCCTCACCTGCATCTGGATTATTTATTACATCTTTACTGCAAGAAAAGAAAATTCTGTTGTGCACAAAGATAATCATGCTGGACCTATATGGCTCAGAGGTAAAGTACATGTTTTCATGCACAAAGCAGTTGTTGCAAATTTAAATGTGTTCTCATCTGTGTTCGTCTGTCCTTCAGGAGGGCTTTTGCTATTTGGGCTCCTCAGTATCATCATGGACATTTTCAAGGTGGCCAGTTATGTGGGATACCTTCACTGTGATTCTGCTGTTAAAGTTGCATTCCCTGTGGTGCAGCTTGTCTTTGTTCTGGTGCAGGTAAATATTCACAAAGAAAAGTGTAGCATGATACATGCACTTAAGACTTGGCGGCTGTAGAATAATAATACTGTAACTGTGAATTTTACTTGCAGACATACTTTTTATGGATCCACGCAAAAGACTGTGTGCAGCTCCAACAGAACTTATCACAGTAAGTCTTTTGGTGTTTTTATTTCATTTTATTATTGTTATTTATCTTTTAATCATTAAGCGTCTCTGTAAACATGGGATGGGAATAAATTAGGAAGTTTGAGGAAATGTTTAAAAAAAAAGAGTTGCTGCAGCCTCATCACTTGTGTTGAGCCATTGTCTTGTGGGCTTTTGTCTTCTTTTAAAGTCCCCGGAAGAAGTGTATTAATATCATTTCTGTAATTAGAAGCTCTAAACAATGAGCAGTTAAAACTTTCTTTTCATTGTGGACTAGTCGTGGGTTGGTAAAACATCAAAAAATAATGAAAAAATACATGAACAACACATGCAAAACCAGACATGTTAGGCATGTTTACAATTATATTATCAGTTATTTCTCGCAAGGCAAGACTATAATCTTCTAGTTCCCTTTCAATTTTTTTTTTTTTCATTCATATGGAGTCACATTGAGAATTGTATGTCTTACCTCGGCCCATTGTTTAATTTTGCTCCTTTTGCTTTCTTGTTTGTTGTTGTTTTAGTTGCGGGCTGATGCTTACCTTGTCCACAAATCTAATTTTATGGATGACCACAGTCACCGAGGAGTCCCTTCACCAAACGACTTCTCCTAACTCTGAAAACAATGTCACTAAATTCTCTGGACGAAGTCTCTATATCAGAAATGGTAAATGAAGCCGTTAAAGATATAGATTTAAACATAGAAGCCAGGTGGTGACAGCAGCATGACTTATTTCTCTTTTTTGTGTCGTTCATTGTCTTACAGCGGATTATGGCGAAGGTCACTGTAAGTGCAGCCACACGTCATGTGATGTCTTCAAGAATGCCTACTACTATCTATACCCTTTCAACATAGAGTACAGCCTTTTTGCCTCTGCCATGGCCTACATCATGTGGAAGAACGTAGGTCGAGTAACAGCTGAGCACACCCCCCACCCCATCAAATTTAGCCTGAAGGAAGTGTTTATTGGTCCTGTTTTGGGAGTGCTCCTTGTGATCTCAGGCCTGGCAACGTTCATCATGTATGAGATTGAAATGAAAAAACTCAGTAATGTGAAAGACAAAGACAGAGCAGTTATGATGCACTTCGTCATGAATATCGTCATTGTGGCAATGATGTCCGTTTGCACTGTGATCGGCAGCGCCATCTTCAAAGCGGATCGCAGGGAACACGTCTCAGAGAAAAACCCCTCCCGCAGCCTGGATGTGGGGCTGCTGGTGGGAGCGTCACTGGGGCAGTTCATCATCAGCTACTTCTCCATTGTAGCCATGGTTGCAACTCAAGCCAAGGGCTACCTAGACAGGCTCAACTTAACATGGGGCATACTGATGGTGATTCAGCTCGGCCTGCAGAACTACTTCATAATTGAAGGTCTGCATCGGGAGCCCTTTCACGAGGCGGTGCCAGATGCAGTGATTGCCAATCCATACGTGGTGAAGCCAAGCAAAGATGTGAACCACCTTGAAGGAGTAGATGCGGACGATAAACCCAGTCCTGACACGGAAGCACACGGCGACACGGCGGAACACAAACACAAGCTGTTGTGGAAGCGGAGGGTGTTGAAAGAAATCTGCATGTTTCTGCTGCTGTGCAACATCATTGTGAGTGTCTTTCTTCCTCCGTCCCGCACATTTCCTAACACATGACCCCAACACTGAGCATTTTTTTTTTTTGTTTTTGCCCTTCACAGCTGTGGATCATGCCTGCATTCGGAGCTCGTCCCCAATTTGACCATGACACCGAAACCGGATTCTACAAGTTCAGCATGTGGGCGGCTGTTGTGAATGTGGGACTTCCCTTTGGCATCTTTTATCGATTGCACTCAGTTGCCAGTCTGTTTGAAGTGTTTCTGAAGTCATAAAAACACATCTTTTACCAAATGCCTCTTGAAATGTTTTTTGAACTCATCCTCCGTTGTGTACACACAGCTGGTTTGACCTTATAAAACTGTTTTGTATATAGACTGTTGTTTGTTATGATTAAGCTTTTTGTATACATTTGTGAAGTAGAGGCTGAAATGTTAATGATACCTGGACAATGTAAATGTTTTCAAAATGTAACTTTCAGAAGTCACAAAAGTATTTCATTGTGAGGATAATCATGTACAATGTCATTTGTAATTGTATTACTTGTTTCTTTTAGATTTCAGATTTGCACTTTGTGTTTAGAGAGGAATTTATTTATTGTGTAGCACTAAAGGTTTGCGAGTAATGTAATTTCGATTGTCTGTATGTACCTCACATGTGGTAGAATTGACAATAAACGTGACTTTGACTTTGAATTTACGCTTTGGTATTTGTATATGTAAAATAAAGAAAACAACAAAGAAGAGTTTATCTATCAATCTATTTTTTTGAACCGGCTTTGTTCTGCAAAACTATTAAAAAAATGGATGTGCAATAACCACAGAAATTTATTTTAAAAAAGAAGAAAATATATTAAACAATTAACAAATTATTTCAGTTTTATTTATATAGCTCCAATTACTTTAAAAGTTGTTTCTAGATGCTTTCCAGAGATCCAGAACATGACCGCCGAGCAATTATTACATAAACAACGGCAGGTAAAAACTCCCCTAGTGGGAGGAAAAACCTGAAGACAAACAGTGGTAAAGAAAAACTGCCTTTTATGAGGGAAGAAACCTGGATCAGGACCTGGCTCATAAGGGGTGACCCTCCTGCCGAAGGACAGGTAGAGCAGGAAAAGGGAGATCAGAAAGAGATAATAAAAAACAGAGAGAGGAGAGAGGAGAGGGAAAAGATATAATGTCCAAGGTACAAAAGACAAGATACATTAGTATTAATTATCCATTACATGGAGAGCTAAGAGTTCTATATACATATGGCTGATACATGGTTATCTGGTGGACTACAGAGACGACTTAATAAACAGGTGTAGACAGCAGACACTGAGATGGTCCAGTAATAAAACTTTGAATTGGATTCTAAGTTTTACGGGGAGGCTGATTCTCGTCAGCACTCCCACTGCTGCATTTTGGATCAGCTGGAGGCTTGTCAGAGAATCGTGTGGGCATCTTGCTATTAATACAATACAGTAATTTAGTTTAGAAGATATAATCACATGAATTAGTTTTTCACTATCACTCTGGGAGAGGATTTTGGGATGTTATGCAGATGGAAAAACAGTGTCTTACAAACCTGATTATTAAGCTGTTCAAATCACAAATCCTGACTGGATATAAGGTTTCACACAGTTGTACTGAAGGCCATCACAATGCCATCTAATCCTTTTCTAAGGTGTTTGGGACCACAAACAACGACCTCTGTTTTATCAGAATTTGGAACTAAGACCTTTGTGGACATCCAGGCCTTAATGTGCTTAAGACATGCCTGAAGTTTGGCTAATGGTTCTGTTTCATCTGGTTTTATAGACAGATACAGCTGCATGTCATCAGAATATAAATGAAAATGCATGCCGTGGTTCTGGATAATACTTCCCAAGGGCTACATGTATAAACAAGATTGGCCCTGGCACTGAACCCTGCAGAACACCATAGCAGACCCTCAGCTGTTGAGAAGAAACCTCATAAACATGATCAAACTGGAATCTGTCAGATAGGTAGGATTTTACCCAACCTAGAGCTGTCCCAAATTAGGGATAAGTTAATCTGGTCTAAAACATTTTAAGGTTGCTGAGTTGGGATGGGGTCTAACAGACACGTGGATGATTTAGCTTTATTGATGACTTAGGTCAGCTCAGGGAGGTCTATAGGAACAAAACAGTGATGAGTCAGGTCAGGACCGGAGGAAGTCAACTGAAGCTGGACGAACGCCCACAGCCGCGTGGTTGATTTCTTCCCTAAATCTTATGATTTTACTGCTAAAGAAGTTCATAAAGTCTTTATGACTACTAAGATCTGCAGGAATGGACGATGGATGGCTCAACAGGGGAAAGAGGAAATATAAAGACAAAACACCAAACACAAAATTATGAATTGAAAGCATTTTCATGTTTAATTGTTCATTTATTTATTCAAGTGTTGATGATTATATTTTATTGTGACTATGATAAATAAATTGTTGTTTCGTAGATGTTACTATGTACATGCCATGAAAGCCCTGTATGGGGAGGCTGGTCTCGGCCACCAGAACCAGCCTCCAGTGGACCACCAGTCGTTTATCTTTGTCTTCCCCAGTGCCTTCAGTACCATGGAGTCCTCGCTAAATGAGAAAATGCTCATATATCATTTAAAACCGTAGAACCAGAATTACATTTAAAAATGTATTGTTAAAATCAGTAAAATGCTTTAATTTTTTTTGTTTTATGTTTTGGTATTTTGTCCGTCTGTATTTATAATCAGCAACGATGAACAAGTCTGTGGTCAGCAGCGCCATCTCGTGGTTCAATAGAGCCACTGCAGCTCAAACGCTTTTCTTTCTTTGTTTTTTTTCTTTTTAGCTAAACATTGGCGTAATGAAAAGAAAAACAGCCATATGCTTAAGGTCTTAACTTTCCACCAGCAAATGACTGCATAACATACACGAAACCCAGCTAAAAAAGAGGTTGTCTATTATCCTGGTAAATTTAAAAAAAAAAAAAAACATTATGTGGCTGAGGACAGTATTGAGAAAAATATAAAAAATTCTACATTAACATTATATAATTTAGGAGAATCAATTTATATAAAAAAAAATAAAGGAGTCAAATACTTTACGACAAAGGTTTGCGCTTAAAACTGTCTTTTTATTCAGGCACATTAAACGTCACACTGATATCAGGTCGGGTCCTTCGCACAGGTTGTTGTTGTCGCCAGGACAGAAGCACCTTGTTTAAGATGCGGAGACAGGTGAGCGAACACCTGCGTTACGTCGTCACCGGTGGTTTGAACCTGCTGCCACGCGTCTAAACGTTGTCTTGAACTAGTTTCCCTGAAACGTGGACGGCGGGTTCCGCGTGTTTGAGGGTGTTTCGTGTCTGCAGGAACCGCTCGACGCTCCTCTCTTCGGCCAAGACGACGACGACGACCTCCGAGAGAGGACGTCTCGGCGCAGGTAACGCTGGTGGGTAAGAAGCCCCGTGAGTTTCCCAGCCTGAACCTGCCGTGCGTGCTTCCAGATCCCCGCTGGTGCCCTTCTTCCACCTCTTCTTCCGGACCGCCGCCGTCCTGCTGTATCTACTCTGCGACCTCGTCAGCAGCCGCTTCGCCGCGGCGACGGTCTCCATCGTCCTGCTGCTGTCATGCGACTTCTGGACCGTCAAGGTCCGTGGGCCGGATTGTGTTTGTTCTGCACGTGTCGTTATTCTTCCTACTCTTGATCATTTATATATTCGCTTTATTTAACACAAGTCTGCAGGCATGGCGGGTTGAGACAATTACAGATGCACTGTTACAATGAACATTGAATTAAAATTACAGGACATAAACACTAATGGTTATATTATATTAATTTGTAAAAATGCACAGTGCTCTTTCATTAATTTTTAAATCGGTGAATAAATGCATAAATTTGTTTGCTTGATTAGATGTAAGAGTCATTTTTTGCAGATTTTCATTTTAAAGAGTTTGTTGCTGAATTGAGTAAGTTAGTGGCACATTGGCTCATTGTTTTGGGGAGTTTTATGTGAGTTTTATCATCTTGAAGCCCTTTTGTGTGCAAAATTAAGCATATACATGTAACATTCAGTAGAAATGCACCAATTTCTTCCATGAATTTAGTAAAAAAAAGAAAAAAGAAGACGATAATTATACGAGTTGAGGATTAAGCATGCATTTGATTTTTAATTAATAGAGCATAAATCAAATGCAGATGTATGTGTGTTTGTGGGTTTTCTTATGTTCTTTCTTTTTTTAAGAATGTGTCTGGTAGATTGTTGGTGGGCCTTCGGTGGTGGAATCAAGTGGATGAAGATGGAAAGAGCCGCTGGGTGTTCGAATCAAGGAAGGTACGCTGAATCCCAAGGAGTAAACTTTTAAAACGTTTTAAATGGCAGGCTGATATGATTATGATATGTACTTTTACAGGCAAACAGTGGAAATGCAACGTCCGGCGCTGAGTCACGGATCTTCTGGCTTGGGCTCGTCGTGTGCCCCATCCTCTGGGTCATTTTTTTGTTCAGCACCATCTTCTCCTTGAATATCAAATGGCTGGTCGGTTCGGTTTTTACACACACGTGTGAGGAATGTTTTAGTCTAAACCGCTTCGTAGTATTGGTACACGTCTTAGTGATATTTGTGTCGTTTCCCCCAGGCTGTGGTGATTATGGGTTTGGTTTTGCAGTGGGCCAACCTGTATGGTTATGTCAGATGCAAACTGGGTGGAAAGTCCAACCTGACGCACATGGCGAAGAGCTACCTTGGTGCCCAGATATTTAAGCAGGTGGGTGAAATGTAATCTTACCATTCACCTCTTCAGATTATGGCCTGATACGCTCTTTATACTCGTGTTTTTACTTCCTCTCACCAAAGGCAGTGAAGGAAACCAGCAGATCTTGAAAGTGGCGTTCGTATCTGCAGAGCAAATGCAGGGCGGAGGAGCTCATTGCTGGATGTGCCAAAATACTTTACTTGATTTATTTGTGTTGTGATGGTGGTTGGCATTTTGTTAACTTTTATTTTATTTTTTTTCTTTTCTCAACAGCAGATGGTTATCAGCAAGTAATTTATAGTTTGAGTTCTGAGGTTTGACACCATCGGTGGTCAATGTAAATGAATAAGCTTTAAACTTGTTTCTTAGAAATCGGTCTCAGTAGGTTTGAGGGGTCGTCTTTTTTTTTCACGGGTCAGTCCTTCAGAAAACCTTGTTTAAAATTGTCTGTACTGTTAATTTTGGGAATATTTTTGAGTAAAAAAGTTTGTTAAAGATGGCACTAAAGGGTATGCGCTTGAATATCTTGAGATAATGGGTTATTTCCTGAATTTCTCACAAATGTATAACAAAAAGAGAAAAATCTAATGGTGTTGTGTGTAATGTTATAAAGTAAAATGCTGTTGTTGAAGACAAATGGAGAGCTGTGGTTGAAACCCCCACCATGACCAGAAACGCGTGCAGGTGCCCGACAGTGACCGATGACCCAGCGTCACGCGCATCCTTGGTTCTGGATCGAGGTGAACGTGGAGTCGACATTTCTACTGTTTAAAGAAAAAAGCAGTTGTAAAGAATTCTGATTAGTATCTAAGCGTGTATGGATGTAAAAAGCTTACATAAATAAAACAAACTATATTTTACACTGTAAAAAATGATTTAACTAAGTGCCCTTTTCTTTTGGCTCGAGGACCTGCCCCTAAAATATTTCTGCATGACCTTACAAAAAAGGGAATGTTTTTAACAAATTAGAGGTCTTTAATTAGATTATAACAATTCATTATTCCCCTGTTGGTGTATCTTCTTGTAAGCATGTTTTATCTGTCTGTGGACTTCTTTTGGGCTGCATAATACCTTTTTTAGTTTGCAGATTCGATTCTAAAGGTGGGCATGAAGAGAAACAATAGCAAGTCCAAGCTTTTTTTTTTATTTTTTTTTATCATATCTTTGTAGAAGAAATGTGTATTAAAGCTGCAAGCAGTGACGGTCGGGCCCTCCTGTGACCACCGCTTAGGTGCCAACACGTTCCTTTGTCAATATCACTATAAAGTGCATTTGGTGTCTCCATCAAAGTCACCCACTCATCATGAACATATTAAAAAATCACAGAATTCTGCGGTTCGGGTAGAAATGACCAAACGCACAACTTCCACTCATGTGAGTGTAATAAGTCATCCACGCTCTCTTGGACCATGACAGGGTGGACACATCTGCATGTTTTCACCCCCCCCCCCCGTTTGCACATATATTATTGGTTAATACCAAATTGGTAAGACCCAAAGAAATATATATATGCATTTTAATCTGTAATCAAGGGGTTTTTTTTTGTTTTTTTTTTTTGTGTGTGTGTGTGTGTGCAGTGTGTGTCCAGATGTATACCCTTCACCGGCCCTAATGACAGTCTAATTATTTCTTTTATTAATCCTTAAGTACAGTGAAATACAAAAGAGAAAAAAAGAAAAAGAGAAAAAAATAAAACAAAAAAAAGTAAAAATAAATAACTAAATTCTGCCAGAGAGGGCCAAACTCACCAGGTGTGGTATGTGATCAAATCAGAAAAGGAAATAGAAAGAGAGAAAGAGAGAGACGAGACAGTGGTGGTGCAGTGTGGTGCCTATGTTGTACTGTGTAAAAAAAAAAAGGAAATGTTTTCAACATTGTGATGAATTTGCATATATAACAGTTTTGCACATGGAACATACAACTGCAAACCCTTAACTGCTTTGTAGCAGAAGTTTGCATTATTGACTTTTAGGTTATAAAAATTATGATAAACTATATTTATATAGCACTTTTAAATACAATGGTTTAAAGTGCTTAACACAGTAGCAGAGATCTAAAGACAGTAAACAACTTAAAACAGCAGGAGAAACAGTATAAAATCAATTAAATTCTACATTTAAATTCCCTTTAAAGAAGGTCTTGTCCACCCCTACGAGTTAAAATTACTCACCGAGGAAGGAGAGGGGCCAAGGGTGCAGAAACCATCAGAAAAAGAATATGTACTATACTCATCAGACTGATATTTGTATTGGTTGATCTTGTGTCAGTATTTTAATTTTCTTTGACCTTACAATGAATTGGCCTCTTTGGGAGTAAAGACTCCAACATGCAGACATGGATAGAATTGTTGGCACCCTTCCATTAATAAAAGAAAAACCCATAATGGTCAAAGAAATAACTTGCAACAGACAAAAGTAACAACAAATAATAATATAAAGCCAACATTTCTTTTGAATGGTGCTTCAACAGAGTAACAACAAACTAATGATCCTTAAAAAGCTACGTAATATTTGCTGTTAGGCTTTTGAGACAATACCTGCAATCAAGTGATTTCTGTAATTTTTTCAGTGAGACTCCTGGACGTGTACGCAGGAGTTTTGGTTCACTCCTCATGAGCACCTGTTCCAGCTGTCTCTGTGGGTTTCTTGTCCAGACTGCAAGCTGCAGATGCAAAATAAACAAGTGTGCAGAGGCCATGAACTCCTTTTGCCTCTAATGACAGTAGTGAGCACATCAGTAGCCAACCTGCACCCCCTTACTGTAGTATCTGATAAAATGGACACATTGTTGTTTGGGCAGCACGGTGGTTTAGTGGTTAGCACTGTTGCCTCACAGCAAGAAGGTTCCTGGTTCGATTCCCGGCCCAGTGGGTCTTTCTGTGTGGAGTTTGCATGTTCTCCCCGTGCTTGCGTGGATTCCCTCCAGGTACTCCGGTTTCCTCCCACAGTCCAAAAACATGCAGGGTAGGTTGATTGATCTTTCTAAAATTCTCCCTAGGTGTGAGTGTGATTGTTTGTTTGTCTTGTATGTGGCCCTGGATAGACTGGCGACCTGTCCAGGGTGTACCCCTGCCTTTCGCCTACTATGCGTCGGGATAGGCTCCGACAGACCCCCGTGACCTGGAAACGGATAAAGCGGGTATAGATAATGGATTGATGGACATTGTTGTTTGGTCTTTGGGCCTCTCTGGACTCTCCTTGTTAATATTTGAAATAATTGATCTGTGCTTCTCTCAGTCATGAGTTTCAGCAGAGCATGGACCAGAGTTGTAATTTTATTGAGAAAAGCTCATAATTATAGTATAATATAGTATAAATAATTGAAAAGCAAATACAGCCACCTATATTTGTTAGTACCAGAAACCAAAATGGTTAACTGAACATTTATATGTCATTATCACCAAGATCATGGCGCACAAATCAAGGTGCCAAAGAATAAATAGGCTAAAACAACACAACGTCCATTATGTTCGCAGGTTTCTGGTGACACTCATTTTTTACCTCATCGTCATCAAGACCTTCGAGAAAGTTGACCACTTTCCCGAGCATCTGAGTGTCTTTGCACCTATGCAGCTGCACAACATCAATGTGAACTTTGGTTTCTCCTGGAGTTTGAAAAGATATTGAATAGGTGCTTCTCATTAGTCGTTTGCAACTGGACGCTGTTTAGGAGTTCTGTTTCATGCGCAGACTGGTTTGGTGTTTGGGCCACACGACTCACGGATGACGGGGCTGCACTGGCCAAGTGATTGCTGATAGGAAAGTGATTGTTGTAGCTACAAATTTACATTCGTAACAGTGAATTTCAGAGTTGACCAAAGTTTAAATAGGTTTCGATAGGACAGGACATTCACTGTCGGCAAAAGGGGAGTTGAACGGATTGACTTCACAGTTCACGTCTGCATTATTGATCACTGTGGCATTACTGAGGACCACCAGATCATTCAATCACCATCATCACCGTGGGTTAGGGTTAGGGTTAGGTTCGCATTCTGCACACTTACCTACTCTCAGTAAAATCAGCAAGAACACTGCCCTCTCCGTGCTGTAAAAAATCAGACTTTCCTGGCAGCATCGCTGCAGACTTGTCAACTATAAGCCTTCACGTCTAACTAATGTGTGTTTTATCTATGTTTACCTATATTACAGACCTCTGCAGGCGCACTACTGTATGAGACAATGTGACTGTGCAACAAAAACTGAAGATTGCCTTTGCAGAATCTTTTACAGAGTCCTTGCCAGCGTGCTCCTCGATAAGCCTGTGTAAACAGTGAGGACGCCTGTGCAATTATGCCTGTGATCTGCTTACCTGCCAGCAGGTGCACACTTCTCCATCTGCTATTTGTTGTCACAGCAGGCTGTTCTTCTCAGTATTACAACGAGATGGGATGACATGCATGAGACTGACCTAAATGAGCTGGTAATGAGACGTGTGTTTACCTGTAACGATGTGATGCTTCGCTCATGAATACAAGACAAAAGACTTCACGTTGTCGTGGTTTCACTGTAGCTTGTTTTGTGTGTTTAAAGGTCTTTACCAATAGTTATTTAAATCAAAGGAAACTGTGTTATATAGGATTTTTTTTGTGCTGTCCTAAAATGTATGTCATATATCTGAAAAGGTGATGCTCGCCTTTTTTTAAATAATGACAAACAAATATATATTACTAATAGCTTTATATTTGAAATTTTTAAAAATTACCAAGACATAATTACGGGGAAATATTTTTAAAGAAGAGGTGCAGATGTTTAAAACAGCTCACAAGTTCTTGTGTGTCTGTTAAAACCAGGACAAACAGAGAGGGTTGTGTCAGGAAGGGCATTCGACAGAAAAAAAAAAAATCGATACCAAATCGATATGTGGAATATATGGATCCACTATGGTGACGCCTAAGAAAATAGAAAAGCCAAAAAAAAAGAAAAAGAAAAGCTCTAATCTAATGTTTTATACAACCTTTGACTTCATTAGTTTCCTCTTTAGGAGCTTGCTAATAATAAACTCTTTTATGACTGACTGTGCCGTTTGACAAAGCAGCAATTTGAAAACACTTGGAAACGCTTGACCAGCTTGTTTTTATTATCATTACTTTTCAATCTGCTCCTTACAGTTTTCACAGCGCTCTCTGTTGCATTGTGCGTTCTCTCTGATCTCACGACTTGGATCTGTCCGGTTCTCCCTTGGGTTCCGTCGGCTGCACACAAGTCACGTTTCAAATATTCTCTCACAGTTCCTGTAGTCCGTGATTCTCGGAACCCGGCATCAGTGTTTGAAATGTCATATTCTTGAGTTACTCTGAAACAAAAGGGTTGAGTGAACAGAATGAACAACGCTTTGGTCTTGGAAAAAATTACGTTATTTCTTTATATGTTTTCCACTGGGGGCACATGACATGCATTTTTTTTTTTTTTTTTTAATTGATGCTAAAATTCTCCTACGCAACCGCTTGCTTGAGCCAGTACAGGCCCGAACACAAACACTCATACACGGCAGCATATTGCTGCTTGTTTTATGTTGTAGTGTTCATTTTGCAAACTCTTTTTTCCCTCCTGAATGTTAAAAGCATGTTCTTTTGAATTTGTGGACTTGTTCTCAACTTTTGCTGCTGCTTTGTTCCACGAACTATTCGATTGTGTCGTTGTGGCTGAAAGATTTGACGGTGATATCTAGTTCATGAGTTTTTCCAAGTTGGTTTTCTTTCCCATAAGAAGCAAAGTATATTTATCTACTAAGTTTCAAAGGCTTTCATATTCAAATACATAAGAGAAAAAAGTTAATTTTCACAGCGTTGACCTTTCCTTTTAAAAGCTCATGTAGTGTGCTCTGGCATGTGGATATCAGTTTCTGGACAGATGTGGACTTACGGAGTTCAAGTTTTGTCATATTAGTGCAGTTAGCTGATCACAACTTGCAATTTTCTGCTTTTAAACCCACATTTGACTCTTGACCACAGGTTCTCAATGTGATTAAGATCTGGAGAGTTTCCTGGTCATGGATCCAAAACTTTGATGCCTCAATATGTGAGGGACTTTATCTGGTTCGTCTTGTGACATGATGCTCCATCATGCTGGAAAATGCACACATCTTCACCAAATGTGATTGTTGGGAGTACTTGGTAGACTGTAACTGAGGAACTTAGCTGAGGAACAACTGTTCAGCTTTTGTATTTCCTGGAGGATTCCAGTCTTTGTTGGAGAGAAGTGGCTTCTCTGCTATCCATCATGACACCACACCAATGTGCTAAAGTCTAAAGCCTGAGTGTGAACGCAGATGAATTCATTTGTAGTATATTTAAGCACAAAGAGGTAGACTCAGAATTATTTATTAATGGCATAACTTTTGGCCACAACTATAGTAAAGAAAGAAGTGTTGTAGTTTCTGTTTGTCTTTTTCACATTTCCAGGTTATCGCTCAGAGGAATTTCGGTTATCTATGTCTTCACACATCATCTGACGAGCAAAATGATGAATCAGCAAGTGTTCACATGAGGAAAAGTGGGGGTGGGGTCTATTTTTGGAACTACAACAAGGGTGTTTTGGTGTTGTTGAGCTCTTTGTAAATATCTTATGGATGACATAAATGCATTTTAAAAGTTAGGGTGCTGTAGCGGTTCTGGGTTGATCTTCTCTTATCAGAACTAAATTGTAGATAATTAAGACAAAGAAAATCTTTGTGCCGGTGACAACCTCTTCACCTGATGGAGCAAAGGTTAACTTCCTAATAAATGAATGATGGAAGTTCGAAGGGACACCTCTGAAATAGGCTAACATGTACAAAATATCCCACTGAACACCCTTTATATCACAGAGTATTAGAATAGTGTATTTCTCAACATTTATTATCTTGTGGAAGACAACTTAGATTTCACAACTTCAGTTTTGTCATCATGGAACAAACGGGTAGAGGACATTTGGTTGTTTTTGTCTCAAGAAAACTCTAAAATACTCCAGAAGTCATAAAAAGTCTTGATTGTCCAATGAGGTTTCAGGGGGAGGTGATTTCTGGGATATCAGAGCTTAATGGAACTTTGCCTAAGGACCAAGCCAGCCCACAACAATGATCTTCAAGTAACTTGGACAAGACATTGTTTTACAGCTCTGCAGAACTGATGGATGCTTGATGTAATTTTAACCACACAAGTAAGTTACTCATTCAAATATTTAGTCTTTTTTGGTCTAATTGTCAGAACTGGCATTAAAGGTTACTTACAACAAAATAAGTTTGAGTATAAAAGATTTAAAAAAAAATTATATATATATATATATATATATATATATATATATATATATATATATATATATATATATATATATATATATATATATCCACATACACATTACAGTGCTGCAGCTTCAAGGTCAAGTATTATTCTACTGGAGATGCATCTGAACCTGATAATTTACTCTTTTTTTTGTGCATTTTGCTGCAGTGATACTGTGATCTATTTCAGCAGAGAATGAATGACTGAGCATGAAAAAAGACAACACTTTCTAACTGGTCATTTTTAAAGCATGGACACAGCTTACCGGCCACTTCCATTATCCAGTCCTTCAAAATTCGATTTCTGATATTGATTTGCTTGGTTTCATGTGCTTGCATGACAGCATGCATTCAATTTTTGTTGCTGAATGGTAGTCGCCTGATTATTTAGTGACAATATACTGCTTGTGAATTCAGTTGGAAGATGTACAGTAAGTATTTTTCTTCTTTTTACATCAATGGCATGTTTGTACTATAGATAGCTTGCTTTAGAAAAAGACAAGGTATTAATAAACATCTATGGACAAAAGGAACAATTTCATGGCTTATCAAAAACATTGCCTTTGAATCTATACTTGTGATAAACAGTTATTTAGAATCACATCATTCTAAGTCAATTAATATGTACCAAAAATGTCATATTTAGTCAGTTTTTATGCATTTACTCTGAAGGAACACTGATGCGTGTCCCTTCAAAGACCAAATTGAGTTTTTCATTACATGAAGTGTTACAAAGCTGATAATGCACAACTTTGACACATTCAATGACCCTTATAAAAGAGGCAGGAGGGGTTGAACGCGGCATTACCCTGCAGACTTCACTGTCAGCTGCCTTTTGTCAGGGTTGGAGATAAAGTTACAAGATTTTGTTTCAATATTGATAAATATGTGGCTATAGCTTCCCATGGTATTGCTTTAACGCTGTCCTATAACAGCTGGCAAAGTAAACTTTTACCAATATACAGGTTTAATGCATGTTTAGATGCAAAAAGAAAGAGAAAGAAAGAAAGAAAGAAAGAAAGAAAGAAAGAAAGAAAGAAAGAAAGAAAGAAAGAAAGAAAGAAAGAAAGAAAGAAAGAAAGAAAGAAAGAAAGAAAGAAAGAAAGAAAGAAAGAAAGAAAGAAAGAAAATACTTTTAAAACTTGATTTTATTGGCGTGTTAGACTTTTCCAGAATGACCAACTAACACTGTTATAAAGTTATGTACTGATTTGTTCTTTTATCTGACTTTTATCAGGCTGAAAGAGGCAGTGCTTTTACTAACTGCACTAATAGTACAACAAAGGCCATATTTAGTTATCCACAACAGTTTGGATGTACAATTAAACTACAAGAAGTGTGAAATTAAAACTCCTGATAGGCCATTCATCATAAACTAAGATAAAAGATAAGCTAAGTGTTCTCATTTGTCTCACTTAAGCTGTAAAAACTCTTGACTGTCTGACAGGACAGAACGCCACCACTTACTATTGATCAGCGAGTGCACTGGGATATAAACAGTCAGTCAGTCAGATTATTGAAGTACACAACAAGAATGTGATATATTGCCCTGGCTTGTGTCGTAAATGTTTCCAAAACGAAGGTAGGTTGGTTAACTTTTAACATAAGAGGTCACATTTGGAGGTGACACCTGTCAGAGGTGGCTGGAGGCTAATGATTTACCCTCATCAGGAAATAAACACATTAATAACTGCACAAACTAAAGTCAAGATTTTCCCTAATTAACTGACGTACTCTCTGTTGTGTATGACCTCAAAACTGCTCTGTGTTTAGTTTTTTTTCCAGTATGTGGGGTCACATCTGGAAGATGATTGACTATGCTCGAATATAAAACTAAAGATGTAAGCCAAACAAATTAAAAAAAAGAGCTTTGCCGAAGTTGGAAATAGATTTTACTGACCCAAAGCTTCAGTTAATCTTGTCAGAAGGACAGATACTGAAACCATTCGGACAATTGTGTGACATCCACCCAAGCTAAACAGTAAGGTTGATGGTGGCAAAAAAGACCAAAACTGAGAAGGAAACTCCGTTTTTTCATTTATCACACAGGCAAAACATCTAATACCTCTGAAAGTAAGACAATAGATGAGCTACATTAAATGCAAAGATAGACAGGAGACTGAGGACAGGAAACTGATGGCATGGTATGGGAATAATTGTGCCATCTTGAATTTGAACAAGACAAAGGAGATGGCTGAGGATTTCAGGAGAACCAGGAATATTCCAAACGAGGCGGTGGAGAAGTAGAAGCACCAGGTTGTTCATATGGACAACAAACGGGACTGGAAATGCAACGCGGATGCTGTCTACAACAGGGGAAAGGGCAGGATGTATATCCTGAGAAATCTTGCTCCTTTAGATTTTGCAGCTAGATGATGCATCTTCTACAAATCTGTGCTGGAGTGCAGTTTCAACTGTAGCCTGATGGGGCAGCATCCTCAGAGCCAGAATCAGTGACTCAAACTAAACTGATAACAAAGGATAAATGCTTACAAAGCTGATTGTAAAGAAAACAAAGAATGCTGCATAAGTTGTTAAATATGGTAGACAACGCTGTACCTCTCCTACACAACACAGTGATCATGCAACCTTGTCTTCAGTGAGATGCTTCCTCAGCTCCCTTAACAATGCACTTTTTCAATATAAAATATTAATTGATTAATTATAATATAAAATAGCAAAAAAAATGTGCCTCTAAATAAGATATAAACATGTTTGCAAACAGAATTACCTGAATTACTTGAATTACTGAATTACTTGTGTCAATATGATTAAATGGAAACTCTATTTAGTTTCTGACAAAGGGCAGATAATAAATACATTTTATACAGTTAATCACAACACACTGCTATCTATACCCTTAAACTTGGGCATCTCAGGATCAGTGCATTTTTGGTTCCTACCTTACAGAGCATTCCTTTAAACTACCATAGCAGGGGAAAACATCTGTAATACATCACCTCTCTACGGAAATGCCCCAAGGCTTGGTACTTGGGCCTCTACACTTTGTCATATACATCACCTCTCTCACCACCACCGCTTCTCTGACTTGTCTGCCTGGATAACGGATCACCACCTTCAAATGAACCCTTCTAGGACTAAAGTCCCGGTTATCCCTGCACATCATTTGTTTCAGCCTCAATATCAACGTAAATAATACCTCTGCTACAGTGACTCCCTCGTAGGTTATAAAGAACCTGAGTGTCATGTTTGATGACCAGTTGTCTTTCTCTGAGCATGCTGCCTCGGCGTCCAGGTCATGCCGCTTTGCCCTCCACAATATTAAAGAAATAAGACTTGTACCTAACTCAATGTGCAACTCAACTTCTGGTACAGGCCATGGCATTATCCCACCTCTAATATTATAATGCCCTCATAGCTGGCCTTCCAGCTTGTGAAATTAAATCACTACAAGCCTGTTGAACTTTTAGATCTGCATTTTCATCTTACCTTTATGTCTTTTCACAGGAGACTGAAGAATAAGCTTCATCAAAATGAGCACAGAAAAGGACGAGAAGATCATTGACACCTGCTTCACCAGAGTCCATAAACTGAGCAGGCCAGATGGAAAAGAGGGGAGACGGCTCCTCTACATGCTGAAAGATGGCAGGTTCCCGGTGGTGTTCCAGAAGGCCCCTGGAGACTGGAGCACATATTTAATGGACATCTTCACAACTCTCATAGAGACCCGCTGGAGGGTCATGTTGCTCATCTTTTCCCTGTCTTACATACTCTCCTGGCTCTGTTTCGGTCTTGTTTATTGGCTCATAGCTTACGTCAATGGAGACATTGACAGCATAGATAACGAACCCTGTGTGGACAACGTGCGAGGATTTACTGGAGCTTTTCTGTTTTCAATAGAGACCCAGGCCACTATTGGTTATGGCAACAGAGGAATGACTGAGAACTGTATTGTTGCTATCATTGTGGTGACAGTTCAAAATGTATTTAGCTGTCTTATTGACACCATAATATTTGGCATTATTTTGGCTAAAATGGCATCTGCTCGCAAGAGGGCTCAAACAGTGGGTTTCAGCAAATGTGCCGTAGTCAACCTACGAAATGGAGGTTTATGTCTGGCATGGCGTCTCGGGGACTTCAGAGGGAATCACATTCTAGAGGGGGTCGCCAGGGCTCAGTTAGTCCGGTACGTGAAGGAGCCGAGGGGCTCCATTGTGATATCATGTGAGGATTTGGAAATCCAGGACCAGAACGTTGTCCTTGCCACGCCAGCCATGATTATACACAAACTGGAACTGGGGAGTCCCCTTTACAACTTGGGCCCCAATGACCTGCTAGGGGAGGACTTTGAGCTGGTGGTGTCTTTCACCTACACCGGAGACTCCACTGGGATGCTGCACCAGACACGCACCTCCTACACGGCAGCAGACATCCGCTGGGGCCAACGCTTCCAGGACATGCTGAAAGTGGGCAAGAAGCACTACAACGTGGACTATACTCTATTTAATGAGACCACATGGGTGCCGGTGCCCATGCTCAGCGCAGAGGTGTATGATAAAATGGGATGTTCTGCTGAAGGAAGAGCAAAATTAGCATCAGTCAAGGAAAACAGTTACACTTGCCAGGTGAATCTTGAAATTACTGAGGAGGTGATACAAACCAGTTTGTAGTATGTCAGTGCACAGATCTGACAGATCTGTCCATTAATGGGGGTCCAGGGTATTTCCACAGGGCCTCGACTATTGGAACATGTTTCTATTACTAGGAACCACCCTACAACAAGGCACTTGTGGAACTTTTACCTGGTTGAGACAAATCCTTGCAAAAACAATGCAGTTTTTTCAACATACAGTGTATATATATATATATATATATATATATGTGTGTGTGTGTGTGTGTTTTTTTATTTATCACCACCATCGCAGTGTATGCAGCAACTGTCGCACCTTCTTTCATGTTGATTTCATCATTCTAGTTTCCTTTTGCTCCGTCTTTTATTTTAATGCCGCATCAAAACTGTCACAAAAACCACTGCGTTGCAACCAAGACTGTTAAATAATAACTATATCACTATAAAGTTGGTCCTACAAAGCAAAGCAGACACAACAGTTGAAAGGGTCAAGGAGGAGGTCAGTCTTGTTATAGTTCCCACGTTCGAGGCTTTGCCCCAGACCCCTACTAAACCCTCCTCCAGCTCCTCCAGATGTATGATGGTTGTCCAAATTGTGCTGCTTTGTAAAAAATTATGTGACAAGTTGGGGTCTTACAATTATGCTTATATGCGACTGTAAATATAATGTTTATAATTAATATTTGTATATATGTGTGTAGGTTCAATAAAGCTTGAAAAAAAATGTTTTTTTGGTCTGAGACAATTAGTAACGATGAGCTGATTGCCAGCATTTAACTGTATACCGCCCTCATGTGTCCATCCAGTGTAACGCAGTGAAAGTCAGCTGTTAGAGCAGCCTGCTACACCGTTTTTTTTTTTGTTTTTTTTTTAACTGAAGTATTATAAAGAAAAAAACAAGCAAAAGACTACTCATTTTTAGCTCATTCATTCAATCACTTTTCCACATGACACTGCTGCAGCTCTGATTCAGAGGGCCACTGCTGCTGCAGGCTCAATCCGCCTCCCGCTCAAACTGTTGATATAAAATAAACTATTTCTGGACTCAGAGCCTCAAACAGGCGCTGCGGCTCTCTATTGGCCATCCCCTGCATCAGGGGCGGGGCCGGGCACACGTGTTTTTAAAGTCCGTCTCTGCAACCACAACTATCTTCTTCAGTTTCGCAGGAGAGGGTTATGGCAAAAATTACGGCTCCAGACGGGAAAGCAGGAAAACTAGCGAGCACAAGGAACGACGTGTGTATCTCTGGGTCGAATTGGACTTAAAAGAAGAGAATATCCGATTGGCTGCGCAGGCGCCAACAGGTAGGTGTGAGGCTGTCTCTGAGTCTTTCTGAAGGGTAATATCAGATAAAAATGTGTGGCCTTAGTAGATAAATAATAATAAAAAAAACAAACAAAACAAAACTATAGTTATATGCTCCAATAAGTAATTACATTTATCTCTAAAAATGCACTCTCATATACTCTCACCTTAAGACGTCATATTTTTTATAACTATTCTGACTTCCATTATTACTATATTTAATAACCATTTAATTTGATGATAATGATTTGATAATCATGACGTTTGTACATAAAATTAAACTTTTTAAAATACTGTCTTGGCCTTGCAGATTAAGGGTAAAAAAAATAAAAGATTGGTGAATAACCCCAATATGAAAAGAAAATAAAGAATCAAAACTACTCATAAAGACTTCTAAATTCACATAAAAAATGTTTTAAAAGCTTTTAATCAAAGATATCCTCTGTTGAATGATTGGCCGGGCCATAGGTATTGATTTTGGAAATAAAAAATAGAGCATGCTTTATGTAACCGTTTTCCATCTGCCTCAGCTGCTGCCTCTAACAGAACTCATGCAAAACAAGCAACACAAGTTGCACCGACAGTACAAGCCTTTATCTGTCACCATGCAGCAATCTACAGCCATAAGTGATGTGACATAGTGCATGAAAGTAGACTGCGGTGAAACATGAGAGCGGTGGTGACATATGCATGTAAATCTCAGAAGTTAGTGATCTGCCGTGCACAGAGGGCCACCTGTGCACCGTAGTGAGCTCGTTTAAAAGCCACGCTGTACTACATCAAATCCTCACAAAAGAACTGAACTGACTGAATGGTCAACATGCCGACACGATAAACTTGTTATCGTAGTTCGCTTTAGTCTTAGGTTTTTACCATTACGTGTTTGTCACTAAAATAAATAGTAATAGTCTGCTTTATTTAATTTTTTCCCCCTTAAAATCACTCTTTGATCTGTCGATAAATGAAGTCCCAGCAGTGCTAATGTTTCCAGTCGATCGAGCAGTGACATCATTAGCTGAGACAAACAAACATGATGAAGGGCGACCTGCACATCTATGACCTTTTTAACATTTTCAGAATGGTTTACTAAATTTAAACCCAGAAAATAGCATCAAATTTAGAAGACAAGACATGTATGCATGCAAATGCTTAGAGAAGTATTCATTAAATCTGTGCTACACTATGAAAGTTGAATTAATTATTATAGCGACAACATGAGAACAGTCACATAGATTTACATGGTTTGTGATTTAAGATCATAGTGCTAACTCGGGTGAAAACATGTGAGAAATAGAAGCGAGGTTATTTTGGCTCTAGTGGAGCATATGAGGGCGACGGTAGCCTTTTGTAGCCTGTGGTGTTGTATTTTAATGGACCTCTCATGCCACATACACCAAGTCGATACCTCTTCTAACTCAGCTGTCCTTGTTGCTCCATTACATGCAAGGTTACTGCTTTTTAATTGTAGTTTATATATAACTTTAAAAAAAACAACAACAAAGCGATGGCATAAATATTTAGATTAAAACAAGTGACATCCACTGAATATGTTGTAGGTTTCTTAAATATATCCAACCTAATGCTTGTGGTGCGTCTGCAGACAGAGCTGTTACCTGTCTTTGTTGCCAGGACTCGCTGGTGTAAGATGTACTGTAATCTGACTCAGCTCTTAATGACACATCAAATTACTACTTACATTAACAAATCAGCCACCCAAGCAGCCAACAACTGAAATTTTAAACCTGCCACCGGTAATGTAATACGTTTACCATGCTTTTTGACCGCTTTAGACACAGTGTACATAAGCGAGAACGATGCTGCCAACTTGTAGTGTACAATACATTATTAAGACTGCATGTAACTACACACACACACACACACACACACACACACACACACACACACACAGAAATTAGCTCTGGTTCCTGCTAATTACTTTAAAACTGTTTTTCTCTCTGTAATTTACGCAGCCCTTTTCACTGATGAGGTTCAAAGTAAGCGTCAGAGAGGAGTGAGCCGCCCTCACCAACGGTGCACAGCACTGCCAGAGAAGCACAGGCCCAGCGTTCCCTTCCCCTCCCCTCACAGGACCTAGTCCTGAGGTCCACATTTTCTGCTTGAGTTTGTCTACCAGAACATTCAAAACTGTTTCTCCAACGCTTCTACCAAAAACTTAGACTGTTTTCCAAAGCAGAAGCGGCCCAGCCCCCCCAAATGGAAGTGATGGGGAGCGTGCGAAGCCACCGCTACAGCATTGTGTCCTCTGAAGAAGATGGCATGAAGCTGGCAAACATTGCCGTCCCAAATGGCTACGGAAACGGCAATGTCAACAAGGGGCACGTGGAACACCAGCATCAGAGCCGCTTCGTCAGGAAGGATGGACACTGCAACGTGCAGTTTATCAACATGAGTGAGAAAGGCCAGCGCTACCTGGCCGATATCTTTACCACCTGTGTGGACATTCGCTGGCGTTGGATGGTTCTCATATTCTGCCTGTCTTTCCTCTTGTCCTGGTTGTTTTTTGGCTTCGTCTTCTGGTTAGTGGCCCTCTCTTATGGAGACTTGGAAAACGACACTCAAATGTGTGTTTCCAATGTGGACAGCTTCACTGCTGCCTTTTTGTTCTCAGTTGAGACCCAAACCACAATTGGCTATGGTTATCGCTACGTGACAGAGAAATGCCCCATCGCAGTATTTATGGTGGTGTTCCAAAGCATCGTGGGATGCATCATTGATGCGTTCATCATTGGAGCTGTCATGGCCAAGATGGCAAAGCCCAAGAAGAGGAACGAGACCCTAGTGTTCAGCTATTATGCCACAGTGGCCATGAGGGACGGTAAACTTTGCCTGATGTGGCGAGTGGGGAACCTGAGGAAGAGTCATCTAGTAGAGGCCCATGTAAGGGCCCAGCTCCTCAAATCCCGCACCACTGCAGAGGGAGAGTTCATCCCTTTGGATCAGGTTGACATAGATGTAGGCTTCGATAGTGGCATCGACAGAATCTTCCTGGTGTCTCCGATTACTATTGTGCATGAGATTGATGAGGACAGCCCTTTCTACGAGATGAACAAACACGATTTGGAAACATCAGACTTTGAGATCGTGGTGATTCTAGAGGGCATGGTCGAGGCCACAGCCATGACGACCCAGTGTCGGAGCTCTTACGTGGCTGGAGAGATCCTCTGGGGTCACCGTTTTGAGCCGGTGCTCTTTGAAGAAAAGAACTACTACAAAGTGGACTACTCTCGCTTTGACAACACCTACGAGGTCCCCAGCACACCCAGTTGTAGTGCCAGGGAACTGGCCGAGAAGAAGTCCAATGCTTCCAGCCTGAGAAACTCCTTTTGTTACGAGAACGAGGTGGCGCTTGAAAAAGTTGACATGGAGGAGGAGTTTGAGGAGGATGAGACATGTTTGATGAGAGATCCTGAGGTTGGTGCACTTGAGGACACAAACACAGATCTGGTGTCAGATTCTGAATGCAACCTGGACTCCTTACCTTTAGAATCAACGCCTTTGACAGCAGAATCAGAAATATGACTAAAGAAACACGGGGTATGTCAAAGCTTGCTTTAAGTTTGGTCCCAGTCGCTGTTTTAACGATGCATGGGGGTTTGATAACGGTTGTTGTTTGCGTACAAATTTCACTATGCAGAAACTCAAGCACAAGGCAACAATGAAATATAAAGTTACATTAGTTATATTGAAAATTGTGACGAGTTAAACGCTTGCATGGAGCTACTGGGATAGAACAGGTCACATGCCAACGCATTAACACAGCGCAGTCTGTTCTTAGAGGATCTGATTTACAATATTTTAGTTTGATAGTCACTTTGGTCCAGGAAAAAAAATATCGAATAACTTATTTCTTATGTGCACTTTTTGCATCAAGTGTCCAGGTTAACAGGTTTTTTTTCTCTGTGGCATAAATGTCACAATGTTGTGATTAATTTAAAAAAACAACAACAACAACAACAAAAAGTTGAATCTGAGCTGTTATAAATGCCAATCGAAAGTTTTTTTTTTTTTTAAATGATATTTTAAGATGAAAAACAGTATTTTAAAGGATAATAAGCTAAACCATCAACACAAAAATATGGTATTGTTTGTTAATGAGCTGGTCTCTTAGCAAAGTCGATTCAGTCTTCTTAACTGAGTCGGTATCGTGGCGTGAGTACACTATGCTCCTCAACCTATCATCTTGTCTACACGCAGAATCTTTTGCAACGTGTGCCTTAGCAAAAGTCTCAGTCCCTGTTAAGGCACCCTGGTGGTTTGGCTTTTGAGCACACACTGCATTAGATCTCACAGGAACAAGAAGCAATAACCTCCTGCAGGTCGTTGTATTTTAATGTGCAATACTGTTCAGTGGTAGAAAGAGACGGGGAGCTCGACCCTGAGCCAAGGCAATGAATGTTGACGACAAGTGCTGCTAAGTTACATATTGTGTGTTTAGAGACAAATCTTGGAGCCAAACTGTATTAGTTGTCTTTTTTTTCCCCCCGTTTTGATAAGTGGAGATGCAGCGTTTAGTGTTATTTCTAGCTGTAGCCGAGCATGATTCTGTGAAGTGTGTTTTCCAGAGCTTCAGAGCACTATCTTCCTCAGCAGAAATTTCTTCCCCCAGGATGAGCAGATATTGCTTTATAATCTAAAGCCAGATGTGTAAATTGAGATTAAACAGTTCTAACTTATTTGTAAGCTGATTTGAAACCTGAGTTTTTTTTTTCGTTTGTTTGTTTGTTTCCTTATCTAACAGTGGTTGAAACACTGAATTGTTTGAATTGATTTTAACATAGTCAACTTTGTATAGGCGTCAGTGTTCTTGGCAGATGAGACGGACAGAATTTGGACATGTCTTAGTTAACCCTCTCAGTTCACCATTCCAAGCCTGGCGAGGTTATTTCAGATGATTAAAGATCAGGAACGCCAATTATTATTTCACTCACGATCAGAAACTATAACGGATGGAATATATTTTACTCTAATCTTACTCAGGATTAACCTTTACCCACTTTAGGTGTTATTGTGACGCAGTAAAGCTTGGATAATGTCAGTTGATGCCAGAGCACTGCAGTGCTTCTGTTTTAGGCTTTTATTTTTCTACTACATCTTCCCAGCTTCCCGCAGAAACCAGACTGTACAGAATTTTTTTTTTAATCTTTTGCAAATACTGTATAGTTGATAACTGTTCATGTCCCTTTTTTCAATAAAACACACAAATACAATCATCAGAAGAATGATGCGTTATTGACTGTTATATTGTGTGCTTTTTGATAACGATGTTTCATGTATTTTTCTGTGTATCTATGTGCTACAAACAAAACCCCCAAAAATCCCACTTGCATTTTGATCTAAATCGTTTGACCTCTGGAGCTGCACAGCGGGATGTGTGTGTGACACAGATGCTGATACTTTAACACCAAGATGTGGCCTAAATTCCAGATCTTTAACTTTTAAAGGGAAAAAAATCAAATAACTAAATAAAATGGCCAATGTAGTGTGTAGCTCAGGTAATTAACCATAACTTCAATTGATCATGATATTTATTCCAAATGTTCGTCGTCATCAGAAGCCATAGATTTTTAGATGTTAATGTGTCTACAGGACTGGATGGAGTGTTGCGTAACAAGCCAGTAGTCCAGTGAGGACACGCAGTCTGCATCATGTGCTCACCAGACACCTTAATTCAGCATTAACATGTATAAAACAGTATTAATCAATGCATATAGTCAATGTAGTTCTGTCACAGATTAACTTATGTTTGAACTATGAGACATGTGTTTGCAAATTTAGTTATTTTCCATCCACATTCTGTCCTGCATCGTTCATATCAGAATGTAAGAGATTGATCAGACACATCCGCAGGGAGTCAGCATGCTGATTTGATTTGTTTCTACATAGGAAGGGAGTGCTGCTGCCGCTAGGCTTTTTCCACATTAACCAATGAAATTGCCACAAAGCTCCGGTTTGGGATGTTTATTTTTAAGAAAAGGGAGGGTCCAGTTTTTTTTCTGGTAAAGAAATTTCAATTAATTCTGAGTAACAATCACGTTCTAATCTAACATTGCTTGAAAGGTTTTAGTCCATTTGGTCACCCCTGTAATGAAGATATTTCTAGATTCCCTTAAGAATAAAATCTCTTAATTTCAGTAATATGTCACCCTAATATACTAAAGCATATTTGTAAAGTTGTGTGACTGAACAACACACACGCTGTTCAGTTCCTGCTGCAAAATCGAGTGCCAGTGTTGGACGGCGAGCTCGTGTCGATGATGATGATGATGATGATGATGATGATGATGATGACGTCTTTCTGGTGAATTCCTTTGAACTGGCTCGTTAACCACAGGCCGCTCAGCTTGACCTTCACGTTAATTAGATGAACATAAACATGAACAGCTTGATCTGGAACAGCAGAGGTAAAATAACAGAAATAAATGAATGTATATATATATATATATATATATATATATATATATATATATATATATATATATATATATATATATATATATATATATATATATATATATATATATATATATATACATACATGTGTGTATAAATAATATAAAGCATTTTTAATTATTTAAATGTTTTAATGCTCATTATGTATATTCATATATATACATATTTAAATGAATATTTTATAAATGTATTGTATGTGAATTTATTCTTCTTTCTTATTTTTTGTTTTACAATATAATTTATTTATTTATAACTACCCCGAGGCAATAAATCCCCTAATAATACATTGATCAGTAATATTCAGCTTAACTAGACCACAGATATGTATTTTGACACGTTTGTTTGTGTGTTTATTTCTGTATTTCCACTCCTCTTTTCTTCCTTTCCGCTGGATTTGGCTTCTAGGTGGCAGGACATATGGATGCAGATGTAACTGCCTCTGGATGCGATTAATGGGGCTATAATAAATAAGATAAATCAAGAACGCTGGTGAAGTACAGTTATTGGTTTTGCAGTAAAAAGTGATTATCCAAAATGTTATTAGAAATGTCTTGGTTTTGAACAGTGACATCGTATAAACCCTGCCCCTCTGTGGCTAGTTTGGTACATTCTGTCTCATGGAAATGGCTGTGAATGGAAATGGTACCAGATGTACAAAAGAGATATTTTCCAAAACGAATGGGTATGGCTAGCCAGATGTTAGTCCATAGCTCAGAAGTTGAGTTAACTTGTACTTGACATATTAAAAAAAAAAAAAAAAAAAAAAAAAAAGAACCCCCCCCCTGACATATTCCATGTTTGAGAACTCGGCATAATCTATTAAAATATTTAAAAAAATGACTTGTGGAAGTGTGTCATTTCTCCTCCTACCTTTCTAAGTGTGTAAAAGAAGAAACGGTGCTGGTTTATTTCAGTGACATTCAGAGCTGGTTTATACACATAATTTTAGAGTGTATTTAAATCACAGGCATATTTATTGCTCAGGAGGAAGCATGGTTAGTCTGGACTAAGTCGTTCTTGCACATATTTATGTAGAATATTATAACAGATAAAATGTGGGTCCCATTCATGTCCCATTTCTCTTAGATGGTCTGTTGCATCTTGATTTTCTAAAGGTAAGTCTTAATAAATTGCTTTTATACTGACCAGAACAAATTTTCCGATACATCTAGTCAGAATGTGATAGATTATTGTTCCGTGCCTCTGTAGAGACTTTGCCATCTAAGTTGCAAAGATATAAGTAACTTGAGAACAGGACGGCACAGTGGTCAGCGGTGTCATGCCACAGCAATAGCTTCCCTGGTTTCAATCTTTAAATGGCGTATTCCTGGGAGCTCTGGTTTTCCTCCACATTCCCAGGACAGTCAAATTAGGCGAGCACGTGATATTAGTAGTTGTGGGTGTGCACGGTCGTTTCTGTCTGTGTCCTGTAAGGCATTAGCAAAATGTCAAGAGTGCACCCCACTTCTCACCCTGTCAGCTGGGATGAGCTCCAGCCAGCACCGTGACCCTCAGCGGTATAAAGTGTGTAAGCAGGATGGACAAATATTGGAAAACATTCAGAAATGATGACAATGACTTTGATTCCAGCGACCTGACAGATGTGGCATCTCTGTTACACTCATCTGCTCCCACTTCCAAGAAAGATTTGTGATGACACGGGGAGAAAGTGCAACAGCGGAAACCCTCGATTTATAATCACGTTGTTAAAATGACTTACTGGCTCAATATTTCTGGAACTGGGACTTTCTCTGAGTCTGAAACCAAAACAATTCCTAAGCAATGTGGTTGATGGTGGCTTTGACCTTTGTTTTCAGAAGCATAATGATTGTAAATGGGGGCAAAATGATGGTACTTTAGAGAATTAGGTAACACATTTAAGATATATGCGTCCTAACTGTCAACAAGCGTGCAATAGACCCAGGAAGCAGACTTGGATGCACACACTTGCAAGGAGGCAATCTGGTCAAGAAGCATACAAATGTTTTGATGCATTTCTTAAATTTGTTTTTAATGACATGTACAAGATTTTGCTACAAGCCGAGATCCATCCATCCATCCATTTTCTATACCCGCTTTATCCTCTGCAGGGTCACAGGGACAAGCCAAGATATCCTGGTTAAATATGATATTTTTGCATTCAACAAATTGAAATTAGCAAATAAAACTTGGTTGTCAGAGAGAAATGCCATGTTGAGATATACTTGTTCTTTTATCATGTCAGAAATCGATTCACAACTACTTTACTGCTTTTATTGAACCTGTGCTGTGTGAAACATGGAGAAGCCGAACCGGTGTAAGACACTGGTGAGACGCCTCTCTTCTTCCGTGGAAAGTGGTAAGATAACAGGCATAACAAAAAAGAGTGCTGTGTGAATTAACAATGCGGAAAGGTATAACAGGAGTGTGAGAATGGCTGAAAAACCACGTGCAGAGGAGTGTGTACGTCAGAAAATAGTCACGGTGTGCTGCAAAATTTCCCAGGCACATACAGCAGCAGGTATTTTTGATTTAATACACATCAAAAGTATTTCCTCTGTTTGAGGACATAAAACACAACTTCAGCTGCAGATATCCTGTCCGACATTGACAGGCTGTCACATTGCATGTGGTTAAGTTCAGGAATGGATTATAGTGAATCAACGTTACATCAGTTTGTATTAAAGTAGATAAAGAAAAAAAAAAAAGGAAACAAAACATTAACAGTAAATGCTGGAAAAGTCCAGTGTTGTCTAGCGTTTTATTTCAATACTAAACAATCACAACACTTTTCTTTTTGTGAAAATATGAGCCCAAGTGAACCACTTGAAAACTGGACTTTATGTATCATTTTGTTTTAATTTGTGGTTTAATTCAGAATTGCTCATTGTCAGCCAGTCCAACATTAGATGCTGCAGTGTGTTTGTCAGGAGCACGTGCCCACATATAACTATCCACTTTTCAAAAAAAGCATCCACCATGTTACCTTACATCACTCAGTAAATTGAAACATATTTGTGCTGTCATTTTTACCAGGCTGCATTTTATTGATTTGTGTGAGGTAATGGATCAACAAAGGCATCCGCGGCTGCTGCACATCGTTCTGTGACGTGGATGTTTGTTTATTTTGCTACCATTTCATTTTAGTTTTAATTTTTAAACTATAATGACCCTAAATGCACACGCATCTCAACACACACATACACACACACACACACACACACACACACACCAGCTGACACTCATTCTGGCTACATCTTTGACAGCTGAGTGTCTCATGACACTCAGGGGAGGAAGAGGAGAATCCAGCAGGTACAATATGTTGGACAGGATTCAGGCTTTTTCCATTCCCCTTCCCTGATGAAAGACAATATGTATATTTATTCACTCCTGATGTCACTGCTCGCACGAGCAGCAACAGAAAACGCAGACAGCGTAGCAGCTACATGCAGTCATGTCCGTTTGAGCCCTACTAGTTTATTGATTCACTGTATTGTTCACATTTAGCTCTACCTTTTCACACAAATGCATCTCCATTAGTCCGAGACTGTTTGCACACATTGTCATGAGAGTAGAATACACTTACAGGTCTGCAATCACGCAGCTATTTCTACGTTGGTAACTGAGTGTCTATTCATGCCGCTGACCTTTACACTTTTGGCTCTGGCTCCTCTGATGTGGACAAATACACCCAGAGCCAGGAAGTAACTAGGAAGTGATATCAACTTTATGCTTTTTGTTGACTCTTGACCTCATGTTGAACTTTGCTGCATGTGATGGATGTGCATAGACAAATGAGCCACAACAGCTAACATAAAGCCGTCTCTGACATCCATTTATGCAGCCTGCATCCATGCTGCTGTACTTAAGGATGAGTTATAATTATTTGCTCTTGCTGAGGTGAAAGTGATATGTTAGCAGCACAGTGCCAACGATCCCTACCCTGCCTGTGATTGTCCAGCCAAAGTCTTTACTTAGTCTCTCCCTAAAATGTTCAGCTCCTTGAGAGAAGCCTGCAAAGGAGCATGAAATCAAATATCAAAGTATATGTGAAACAATTGCGTGATATCAAGGCTGGAGAATTTAAAGGACGGGGTCGGGGCTTTTTTATGAGAACAGCTGAGGAGAGCTGGATAGCACTGAACCTTGTCCAGCCCTTCCCTGATAAAGGTTACCACCAAACCAATCGTGCCAGCTACTCAATATATACAAACACTTAGCACCACCAGCTGCTGCAGCAATGCCAGATACAGTGTTCAGTGTGTTGTTTTATTTATGCCTGTTTATGTCAGCCAAACCAAACTATCAGAGACTAGTAAATGTCTCTCTCACTCTCTCTCTCTCTCTCTCTCTCTCTCTCTCTCTCTCTATATATATATATATATATATATATATATATATATATATATATATATATATATATATATATATATATATATATTTAGTGTCTGTGTGTAGCTCCATGTTCATAGTATCCAACTGGCCAGCTGTTTTTGTGAATGGAGCTGTTGTTTTTCCACTGCACATGTGGCTCATCAGCACCTCTGGGAGCAAACGGTTTCCACTCTGAAAAGAGGCAGGAAAAGCTTAGAGCCGCGGTTACTATAACGATATCTGGGCAACCGCCAGCGTCACCGCCTGTAAGGATTCCTCTAGAGGATAGACAAAGGCAGAATTAAAACTTCAGATTTTTTTCTGATTTTGGCCATAATATGTTATTCCAAAGTTTATGATATGATATGATCGTGCAGCCATGATGGCTGACAATGATCTAACAGTGGAATATCATTACAATTATTTATGACTGTGTAAATAGTTTTTCTTTATTACTGAACTAAACCGTAGCTTAAATAGCCTAAACTGTTCACATTTCCCTTTGTGCTCTGATATTCCTCCAAATTCGTCAGGTTGTTTATTGATTTTGAGCTGTGTACAAGAAAAAATATACAAATCCCTTTTAATCTCTTTGAGGAACCTTGTTTTTAAACATTTCAGTGATTTTCTCATACATTTGTTGATAATGTGGAGCTCCTTTCCTCATATGTGCTCCGCTAAGACGTTCATTGTGCATTAGCATCATTACAATCATCTGTTGACATTACTTGATTAAAGTAACCCATTTTATTTCCTTTCACTTCTGTATTTGCACTAAATTGTCTCAATACCGACAGTTTTGGAATGTATTGCAGTTCTGAAATGCAAAAGTGGATATTCAAAGTAAATTTAAGAGCTGCCACATTATTTTCTTTTATTTGTATACCTGCTAAACATCTACTTCTTTTTTTAACTCTTTGCATGTCAACATGAGCTTGCAGACAATAATACATTCAATTCATTTCAGGTCAATTCATTTAATTGCAATAATACTTTATTAATACCCAAGAAAAATGATTAGCATCTAAAAATTATTATACACTTTTAGAGGTGTCATACCATCATTTTATATCACAACAAACAGGGAGCAGCAGTTGCACCACACACTTTAAAAAGCAGGACACAAGGCAAGTGCGATCATCCTCCTCCCCACTTTAGATTTAATTCACACAGAACAAGATTAGAGGATCCAATCAGTAGTGACATTGAGCCTGGCACTGCATGGAACGGGACACCAGGGAGGCCTAATCATCCCCATGGCTCTGCTTCACTGTTGCAAGCCAATCAAATCCTCTCTAGATGAAGCAGATGGTCGATATCATCTTCTTTCCTTTCCAGGTGAGATTATCTGCCCAACTTCAGACCTCACCAGAGGACATTTAATGCAATAGTGGCCTCTCTGCCATCCGGCCATGGGATGCTGATGCAGGGTTTCTCATGGCATCAATGTGGACCCAAAATGGGAAGAGGGTCCAGGCTGCCCCCAGTGGGCATCACCCCTCAAGATTCAAACTTCAAGAAATACAAAAGGGGGTTGCTCTAAATTTTGACATTATTTCCTGAGTCAAGAAAGCAAAAAACACATTTTAACAGCTAATAAGGAGACAGCTTTAAAATCTAAAAATAACAAGTGAGTTCTTCAATCAGCTCAGAACACAATTTCGCCCTACAAGAAGATTATTCCTTACATCACAACACAATTTTCTCTCCTGTCCTGCCAGTCCTGAGATTACAGAGGTGGCTTATGTTTGGTTTAAGCATGTCTGCCATAAGGAAAACAATGCCACAGAAGCTCTGTGGGAAGTCATGTGACGTCTGATCAGAGATTTATCAAGGGATGAAGAGAGAAAAGAAAAGCAGGCCAAGGTTGACTCAACAGAAAAATTTCCTTCATCAGAAATATAGATTCATGTTATTATTGTCCATATTATCAGTGCAATGGATATACAATGAGCTTAAAAAGCACAAAAAGAGAACAAATTAGTAAAACAAGAAAAATACACCAGTATGACCAAGCAGTGCACTGCAGGAGAAGAAAACACAGACAGTATATCGGCCTGTGTGGTGCTGCAGAAAGGGCTGGTAACCCAGCAGCGAGCTAATCAATGTAATGCTCACAACCAAGTTGTGTAACAGAAGCCACCTATCTCTGCTCTAGTGAGGCATTGAAAATAGGGCACATTTTCCATGTCTAACAAGAGCAATAGGTAACAGGAGAGGAGCATCACGCCTCTTGAGGAGATGCTTCAGCTAAAGAAAGGGTTCAGTGTTCTGCTCGGGACTCAGATGATTAGTGATTCGCAGCGATCTTTTAATTTTTCCTTTTTCAATGGCCTGGCAATGAAAATACTTCCTGCACATAACAATACAGAGAGAATAAAACAAGTGACAGGAGAAGAGAACAAGGAACCGCGTGGAATTGTAGTTAAAATAATACTCTTGTCATGCTGCGGCCCTGCGTGAATGTGCATGTGTCGCGCGGCTCTGCCAGCTTGAGAGATTACTTTGAAAAGGGGAAGCAGTGCATATGACATCATCCTTTTCCCAGAAGCCCAGATTATTTGTGTCATTTAAACATTGGCAGACTTTAAACTAATCTGGACAAAAGTGAAACGCAATGCCAAGTCTATTTCAGACACAATACATCGTTCCATTCAAGAGAGATGATTACTTTCCTTCGCTAATTACTAAAAAGAAAAAAAAAAAAGTATGGGGCATCCTGATGGACGCGGACACTGATCACTGCTAGTGGATGTAGAATGGCTTCTTTAAAGCCGGACCTGGAGGATGGTTTAGTTTTATTTTTTTACTTTTACTTATTTTTTATTTGATCCTTTTCATTTTCTTGGTTATCCACTGCTGATACATTTAACTGAAGAGTATCTCCATCACTACATCTAACCTGACAGCCCTTTTAAAACAAAAGTGCAAAAATATGGTAACAGTGGCTGTATACAAGTAGATAATCATCAGAGAGACAAATTATGTTCATGATCTGCATTATTACACTGGACCCCATTTTTTTCTAGAAGTACAAGAGGGTTAAATTTAAAGTAATGTCTCAGCGGTGAGGTTTGTCTTTCACCCTAGTTGTTTGCCATTACCGGGCAGACTTGCAGAGAGGTACCCATCATGAGCAGCATCTCTCTGCACTTACTCTCACTGGGGACAGGCATGTTTCCATTTGACCAGCTGGGCTCTCCTTCAGGAAAACAGCCTGGGTTGGGGAGACGTTGCACTGTGTTTCTCCAGTAATCGGCTGCCTGCGTTTCTTCCTACCGTGAGAAACCAGAAGCTATGCGGCAGTAACAAAGAAAGCAAAGATCGACTTACTGATCTTATTCCTGTGTCAGGGGCAACAGGAGTCAAGAAGTAGAAGAATACCCCAATCCTTTGAGGGAGGGGATATACATGGGTGTAATTATCCATTCAAGTTGACTTTGTCAGAACAATTTCATTTATGTATCACCCATCCAGGCCTCACCTGCGGTCTACGGGACCCCTACTACCCAACGAATGACTCGCAATAAGCAAATGCATTCTTTTTCAAACTTTTTAAGACGTTCAAGTCTGAACTTAAGTGAGAAATCAACTGAGAATCCTGTGCTGCATTTGCATTGAGCTACACTGCTAGTGTAGCTAAGAAAAAATAAATACATTCATTTAAAAAAAAAAAAAAACAAGTGAGTGGGTTTGTGTGTCTGCAGGTCAGTGTTATCACAAGCTGCAAAATTCATTCATGTTGATGGAGAACATCTGAGCAGTTGCAGCAGTTTAAAACAGTCTGAGCAGTGTGAGCAGTCTCACATTTGCCCGGCTGCCGACATCACAGCTGGTAGATCAATAGCTGCTTGTCATGCTGGAGGTCATCAATGGAAACATGGAAACACATTTATGTAATCAGGCAAGTAGATGAGAGGTCAGAGATAAAATAAATAATCACTGGCTCATTTTTTTAGGTCTCTCTGACATATTTTCTCAATGTGACGAACCAAATGAATGAACTGTACATTCAAAACTGAGATTATTGCGACGAAGACTGGATGTTGAAAGCTCAGACTTCTGCTGCTAATTCACTAGAGACCTGCAGCTGTTACTGACATTAGCTCTCTGCACTTCTGCTGCACAATGTGAAGATATTAACTTGCGCCATCTTTGGCTGTCTCAGGTTTTAAAATAGTCCAAATGATTTGAATCATGCAGTAAACAACACACCCCTCCTTGTTTGCTCTGCAGCATAACCCATCATAGCAGCATTTGTACGAACAATTGCTGCTGTATAATTCAGGTTTCTATTAATGTCTCATACTGTATAGGACTGTGATGGCTCAGGTTTCTGCATTGTTCATGAGGACTCATTACTTGACTAACCAGAACAGAACTTGGGGCTTTGGCTTGACGACAGCTGTTGCATGATGGTGGCGTTAACCAAACCTCGGTCTTAGATGTAAAGTGTTTCGTTAGTGCACATTGTAAAGAGCCAGTGGGACCACTTTTATTTTCATTGAGGCCTCTCTTGCAGTGTCTTTTGTTGGAATATTTGGATCAGTGTAAGATTTTATGCTGTTGTGTGTTGTCAGTCATCCAAGTCATGGTACCCCTAAAAAGCGTGAACATACGGAAACTGGTTGTTTCACAGCCAAGTGGGAAAATCCAGTTCTTTCTTTTTCATTGTATTTATTTATTCATTTCTGATTTATTCATTCTGACAAGTGAACTAATTCACTTGCAAAACTTCACTGTTTTCAGGTCAAATTCAGGAGGAAAGATCCAAAAATAAGGATTCAAAACCTTAACATCTGCTGGTTGATATAAAAGTTTGCAGAATGCGATTTTGTTCACTAGACACGGCATCGTTATGAATTAATGTTGTTAACTATGGCTGGCAGTGGCAACAGCTAATCCAGAGTTTTGAAAGGTTCATTACTTTTGCGTTCAGCTGGAATGAGGTTAACTAGCGTGTGACATAATTCCCACTCCCGACATAAAAAGTCAATGCGTTACAACTGTACCTTTCTGATAGCTTATCATGCAAATCTAAAGCAGAAATCAGAAGCTACAACATCAGTGTAAAGATATTTACTGGAACACATAAAAAGGTCTAGACATGTTAACAAGGTTAAATTGCGACTTTTTATTTATTTGACAAGCTTTAATCACAAATATTTGCCTTGATGTTTTTTTGTTTTGATTTTTTTTTGCCATTGCCATACACTTCATACATATGAAATAAAGTGGTGCAATCTCCTCTCAGGCTTTATCCTTGGCTGGGCTGCTTGTAATAGATACTTTGGTAAGGGTTTTAATCACAACATATTTTTATACGTGTTATTTCGGGCTCATCTATCAAATCACCTTCGTATCACCTTCAAAAGAGACTGAGGAACTATCGTTCACAGATGCAGTAACTTTAAGCTGCGAAGCGTGCAGGGACGTAGTTGTAGATTGATCATTCCCAGTAAGTTCAGACAAGGTTTAATAGAGTTTATGAAAAGCAACTGGTGTCCCGTTATGAAACCCTGTACTGGTTTTATCGAAAGTTAACAATTTTTGGCCTTCTGTGTGCAAGAGTTCTCAGAGAAAAAATGCAAAAAAAAGAGAGAAAATAAATTGCCCTTTCTGTTCATTTATAACATATAAATGATCTCATACTTGAGCATATGAAGACTTTTATTCAGCCATGACTGACCATTCAAACTAATCCTGTAAATGTTTGTGAGCTGCTGGTGCATTGTAGTCGCATAGGTCGCACCGAAATGTAATTATGTAATTTCCTTATCATGTCCAAGTCCCCCTTGGCCATTTTCCTTTCTGTAAAAGACATATTCATGGAATGGCTTTGTACCCCGAACCTTTGAATCCACAGAGCACAGATCTGCCCCCAAGGCTTTTGATAGAAAAGAGGAACTTTACATCTTGCATTAAGTAAGTGCACACAACTGTGAAACATATATTTCTATTGAAACATACCAACTATGTTGCAGCTGTCTTCACCAATAATTATATGTAGTTAATTATTGAGAGGATCAGTGACTGTTTTTTTTTTGTTGTTTTTTTAGCTTTATGCTTTTTACAACATTTCACTCACTATAAATTTTGCATATGTGGATCCGTATTACAGTATGATCTAAAACTGTCATTTTAAAATAAAAATGTAATAATGACAAACCTTAAGTTGACTACCAACAATACTTGCATAGTCGAATAGGAATTTCAATGTATACCTTGTAGGAATTATTTGGAGAATCTTCATTTATCGTCTGCAAATGCAAGCCAGTGGTTCAAAAGAATGAAAATAAAGAAAATTATGAGTAGAATAGAAATAGTTATGTTTGGTGAAGCAATTTGGTCATGATTTTAACTACAATTAGAGTAAAAGAAACTTGCCATGCATTCGGCAACGTGTGTCAGTTCCTTTTTTTTTCCGATTTTAAATATGACTCGGTACTGTATATTTCAGTATGGAGAAACATGACCCTGACATTACATGTTCTTCTGCTCTTAACATGTATTTTTTAAAACACGCTCCACATCACAACAGTAATGACAGTTGAGGACATTCTACTGCTCTAATCTGCCCAGTGCTGTCATCACTTATCATCATGCTGCTCTCCAACCTGCCAGACTCAGACTCCTGGTGTACTGGGAGCCTATACAGTGCAGCATGTTGCATAAGGTGTCAGCCCAGGGCCAAGGAATATCCTGTCCGTAAAAGTTCTTTTACCCTACTCAGTAAAAAAATAAATCCATTATAACCGTCCACCACAGGCGGGCCGTGTGGTGTCTATGTGGAAGGAGAACATAAACAATGCCATCTGCTACTTGTATATCTGCCATGTAAGGAGACTGAGGAGTGCAGACACATCCACATGGATTCAGCCATGTTGACTGAGGTTCTGAATTTTCCCACAACTCAAACTGCACCCATTTGAAAATGACAATGCATAGTTATTAAAATGGGAACAAAAAAGTCATTAATCGAAACAAAAAAGTCATTAGGAGACCGATTATATGGAAGGGTGTGTGTGAGTGTGTGTGTGTGTGTGTGCGTGTGCGTGTTTATGTGGCACTCTGCTGAGTTTTTGGGTGGTTTGCAAAACACTCCTGCTGAATTTCCTTCTCTAAGAACATGGGCAGGTCAGGGGGTGGTGAGATCTGGCAGAAGATTAAGGAAACATTTCTAAAAAAGGAGTGCGCATACTTACCATGTCTTCCTGGCAGGCCTCTGTCCATCTGTAAGTCCCATCGCAAAATTTCCCAAACCTTACTTGACTGGTCAAAAAATAGGCATGAATTTAATCACAAGTGCATATACGTAAGATGAGACTTGTTAAAGTAAGAAAAAAAGAAAAAAGAGACAGACACTACATAATAAATAACAGTAATTCTAACATCCTGGTAATTGACAATAAGTCAGAAGAGAAACTAATAAAAGCAGTAATGTGGAATGTCAAAGTATCATGACTTCGTCTCCGATGTGCCTTTTTAATATGGGAAAAGTAGTCCAGCTGCACTGTTTTCCTGGGAAAACTTACCATTAGTTGGGATTCTGTTGAAAAAATAGACCGGATAACTATATTTAGCACAATATCAACAATACAGAGTTTTTCATAATATTCCTCACTGATATACAAAATTAAAATTTTAAGTTCATCATGCACATGATACTTTGGAAAACAGCTTAGATTATAAAACTGTCCATTAACAGTTCAGAGAAATTTGATTCACTTCTGCATCACAATCAACATTCAGCTGAGCTGGAACAGGACAGCAATTCAACTGGATGGCTATTTTCCCCTTCACACAGCAATCTTTTGAGAAGCATTATGTAAGTACTAACTTATCAAAGGGTAAAAAGAATGTCTTTAGTTTGGCTGAGATTCCCAGCACAACACAGGACCATTGCCTGAAGTCCGCTGCCATTGAATTTCCTCATCCTGGCATGAAGTCATCCGTCTTTGACCGAGAAGGCAGAGCAGAGTAGTTTGCTCAAAGTGAGTCTTTGTGAACCTCTCCTGTTAACATTCACAGAAATGAAAAGACTATATAAATAGCCAAAAAAAAGAGCTTCTTTTATTCATCGCACCCCATAAGGAGCCACGGCCCACCAGGAAATGTGCATTCACTTCTGTGGACTTACATAAGTTGCTGACAAAACCAGGGTATAATAATAGTCCTGAGCAGCAATGAGTAGCGTCTGAGAAGATTAAGAGCATTTGGACTCCTTGTACCTTTTGAAAACATACCACGTGCACGATTTGCTATGTGACTCGCAAATACAACACCTCGTGCACCTTCGCATCCCCAGAGATGACGACTTGCTGACTGTGCCATAGAGGATATATGGTTTTTTCACACACCTTCACACAAGCTGACGCAGCGACAGTGCGCGTAAACTTAGTCTCTGTCCTGGTTTGGATCTAGTAGTCTTTCCAGTTAAATCCTGTTAAATGATGGTCACGGTACCATCGTTTGGCACCTCTGAACCTCATTTGAGACGTACAATGCCTACATTTAAAAAAACATTTTAGTCATTTTGGACACTTTTTTTAATGAAGACTTCGAGAAAAGCACACGTTTGTGGACTTTAAATCATTTTGTGATGGATTATCTTTTGCAATCTCAAAGAACATGAAACTACAACTTTAGATTAGCTGCGGTGAGCAAATCACACCAAAATGAATCATCACCAAACCTAATGAATCAACAGAGTAGTGAACGTGCATATTAAACTCATATTTTGGAGAAATCTACCAGTCCATCCATACCCATTCACTCCCACTCTCTTTAACAGAATTTAAACTCTAGTAACCTGTGACACTACATGCCCTCAGGTATGAAACTGCAAACGGTAAAACACTGCATGTTTAGCAAACATGCTTTAGTTACAGTGGGACTGCGTACCCATGCACCGAGGCCAGCTGTACCATTCCTTTGTTTGGCATCAATCACATTTTCATTACATTACACTTTTTGTGCAGTATCACCAACAGGAAGATGGAACAAAACGTCTTGTTTACAGGTTTGGGAGTGGTTGAAACCTGCCTCGTTCGTCATCAGGATCAGCTTCAGAATTTACCTCTGTGGTGCCAAAATAAAAAGCGCAAATTCAAACCGTCAACTCATTTGGGAGTAAGAACCGACTGGTTTAAAAAGGATGAAAACACACCGGATGAATGCGTAACAATTAAATCTATGCACACACGCATAATGAACAGTAAAGCCTTTATTTTTATTTTTTTGTCTTTCCATAGTTCAAGTCTGTCAGTCCCACCCAGTGAAAAGGTGGGAAATAGAGTGAAGGAGTAAGAGGTAGAGCAAGTGTTCCATTCTTATTGTGATCAGCGTAAAAACTCACTTTTACACACAAAAGGGAATGACCATTAAAAGAAGGCCTACTGAAAAAAAGAAAAAATTAAAATAAGAAAACAACAGCAGCTTCTTCGTGGTGTTGCTAGCTTTCCCTTATTATTCACAATCATAAATACTCCTGACTCACTGACATTTGGATAAAAAGTAGCACAACTGTAAACCGAAGAGCCGAGGAGTGCTGGCCACGAGCAGCTGCTGGCGCTCATCGGCTCCATCATCATCATCATCATCAATCTCTGAACACTTGATGTGCAGACGCTGCCGCATGACACCAGTCTCCGCATGTCGAAGGGGCTCTGCATAGTATGGTCTGAAAGAGGAGACAATTGCTGTCTGACATGGACTGAAGACTGAGAAGCTGATCTTGGTCCAGCACTCAAGAAGAGCAGGACCTGATGGAAAAGAAAAAAGGAGGACGGCGGGGGGTAGTGGAGGTGGTGTCTGGGTATACTGTATACGAGAGCACAGAAACCTGAGCGGTGGAGCCTGACAGCATAGCTGGCCCTGTGAGTACTGTTTGTATGTGTCACACTACTTTAAACTAATATCAACCCTCTGCCATTCAGCTAATCTGGGACAGGTTGGGACAGTGCCATATTCCATTAGAAAAACAAAAAAGATAATATTTACATCTTCAACACATAAATTATTTCCCTATCATACTGTCACTTTAAGGCATATTAAGGTCTCTGAAACAAGTAAAAACAAAAAAAAAAAAAAAAAAACACGCACATGCACACAAGTGCCTCTTCCAAAGAGACTATGCTGAGTTCAGATTTGAGAAAATGGGCAAAGGACAGAAGGAAAAGTTTAAATGTTTCTGAAATAAAAATCGAAATGCAAGCCAGAACAAGTCCAAAAGAGGAAAAACACAACGTAGTAATTCATGAGAACATTTGGCAAAATGGCACAAAGAAATAGATAAAGCTGCTAGCTTGATTAGGCGAACCCTGAATATTTCCAGGTAGGAACAATCATGACACTGGAGCCGACTCGTTTATAACCCCTCCAACCCCGAAAAAATATCAAGTGGTCACTGTTAGACGAATGATGCTGCTGATCGCAGGTGATTCGGGATGCCTCACACTCCTGCTTCACACCACCGATAGCTTTAGGAATGACTTCCCCTGACGGAGAAGTGACCTTTGACATCGTCAGCCCCGGAGCTTCCCACCGGCTGGCCCGCGACTACCGCAGCCCCTGAACTGACCAATCACATCCCGGCAGAAGCAGGTCAAACCTGATGCAAGGCTCCTGCCTGCAAAATACAGTTTCAAAACTCCGTATAATGAGAAAACATACAAACAGATATGCAAATATAGCTTTCAATACACAACAACATACACATTAACTGTTGGTTTCGCAGATGAAATTCAAAGTATGCAAAAAAAAAATATGTGTCACAAACATTGGCTGGCTCTGTCCATAATGAAGAGAGAGAAGGGGGTTGGAGGCAAAAATAAAAGAAAAGGGGGTTAAATGTTTGCACAGGAAGCTTGGATGAGTGAATGAAATCTCTCTTGTGGACCGTGTGAGTTCATATGACCACCACTCTCCCACTTCCAGTGCTGCTGTGCTGTTGTCAGTCTTTGGGTCATCCCCCTGTTGGGTCTGGGTGCATGAAAGTCTGTCATTCCAGTGAGTTAAAAAAAACAAAAACAAAAACAAAAAAAACAGTAGGGCCATTGGTTCGTTTGCGACCTGCCTATGCTGACGAGGTGGAGCTTGGAAGGAGACCATCAGGCATCCAGGATGACCTTGACAAAACTGGCCACGTCTGTCTCTTTGGAGTCATGCAGAGTGAAAAATGGATGTTTCTGGATGACAATAAGAGTAAAGAACAATGAAAAAAAGATGCTTTTGTGGTAAAAAGACTGACAAATTATGCATATGTTGTTAACATTTACAAGTGAAATATACTGTACATGTCATAGTATTGGTAGTTCAATGGTACAATCTTACCCTCTTGTGGAGAAAAACTAAATTGCAGCAAAGATGTTGTAAACAAACTATATTATACTTTTGTGTATTTTAAGCCCCATTAGCAACTTTAATCTCCCACGCTGGCTGTGGAAATTGCACAAAAGCAGAAAACCGTAAGGACGGGAGCCACAGGAACAACCAGGCAGACAATTCTGTTTTCTTTTAATGCTGTTTATTCAGTATTAACTTAATATAGTATCCACTGTCCAGAAACTTTACGGATTTGTTGCTGACGGGACATAAAGCAGAGGAAACTGACCATCTCTGCATTGCGGAACACCGTAATGCTTTGTGAAAGCAGATACTGGGAAGGAAATATTGTGAATGCACAACTGGAGAGTGGAGGAGGAATGAAGAAGGAAACACCAGCGTGTCTTTACCGGATGATCGCTGTGTGAAAGTGGCTGAGAAAGCAATAAAATATAAAGTCAACTCACCATTAGTTCTGTATAAGCCGGTCTTTCATTTGGCTTCTTTCTTAAGCTGTATTCAAAACAAAAAAAAAAAAAAAAAAAAAAAAAAAAAAAAAAAAAAGAAAGGTCAATACAAAAAACTATGTTCCACTGCAAAAGGCTCATTTCACCACCTTCAATGAACAGTGAGCAGACACTGACCCCTGCTGGGCCTACATGACATGTCTTTGTCCTAAACATGAGTAATAGTTTTTCCAGCTCGTGTGATGCTCACCACTGGGATATGAAGTCTACAAAGTCTGGGGAGAAACGATCTGCAGGCAGCTGTGGAGATGGCTCATCCACCACCTGTTTGAGCTGCTGGAACGGGGTGCCCCATGTGTCATAGGGGAACTTCAAAATGGCCAGCTCAATCTGCCAAAAACAGAAATTGTACATGTTACAATAGAATTTAAAGACTACGATAGGAGTTTTGGTCACGAATCAGTGCAAAACTAACACAGTGGGTGGAACGATGTAAGACCACAATCGTCCACGTGCAACATCCATGTAAAGAAGATCAACCGGGGTAGGTCAGCGCCCGCAGAAACAATCAGTTTTTAAACTTAAATCAGTTGTGCTTCAATATCAAAGAATTTATTGAATTGCATCTGTCGAGTAGTTAAATGAGGGGGGGGGCCCAGAAATTCTGTCAGTTGTCAAACAATGTTATACATTAACTGAAAACCATCCTAATGGCGCGGCATCCACGTGGCAGTTATGAAAATTGTCAAAGGTCATCATGACTCAGCATTATTCAAGGATAGGTGACAAAAACTTCACGCTCCGAGATGCATTTTGCAGACAAAAATGTCAATAAAAACACATCCCGTCAACACGGTAATAAAACATTTCCAATCAATCAAGAAATGTGGATGTATTATTGAGAGTATGACTCAATTCAGCAAAACCGTGAAAACACATAACAGCATTTAATACCCACTACAAAAACATGGTTGTAAACTTTATCCACGTTTATCTTCTTTTAAACTAATGACGCATCACTGGAATAAAAAAAAACAAAACAAAAAAAAAAAAAAAAAAGACGTCAATAGCAGGGGATTTATGTAGTTATTCATTACTTCCTTGAAAATCTTATGCATCATAAATAGCACCGACTTCGTTCACTGAGAAGAAATAAGAACTAAATGTCGTCACATAATCTTACTCACCATAGTGATGCCAAGACTCCATATGTCTGACTTGACGCTGTAGCCTTTCTGGTTGAGGTCGGGGTTGATCCGCTCCGGCTGAAAGGCACATCGTTAGCACCGTGAGTGACATAACTCAGGCAAAAATGCATGATGACTTTTCTGCACTCACTTCTTAAAAGACATCTTTTCCCCACATTTTAATACAAGACGGAAATTTGAATAATTTGAATGAAAACCATGCAATGCTGGAAAGACGTGGACTAATGGCGTTTTCGTGAATATATACCCAGCCAACATGCTCCAAAGCTTAACTGGCAATTCACATGTTTAGGGATGAGGTCCCCTAATGCTACTCCGACTAATCAAGTGACGGCGCAGACCAGGTCCCAGCGACTCAATCCGCTAGACCTCTTTCTTATACTTCAGTTTTTCAATTTGAGGACACTTCCACCAGCGTGCACTCACCGCCATGTAAGGCTTGCAGCCTGCATCCATCGTTTTGGCCACAGAGTCCACCAGATGGCCACTGATGCCAAAGTCGCACATTTTCACTTGGCCCTGAGTGTTGATCAGGACATTGGAGGGCTTCACATCTGGATGGGAATATGAGAAAGAGAAAAAGAAAACAATCAAACACCAATAAGCAACAATGGCAACCGGAAAAAAAAAAACACAGAAAGGACCGTTTGACCTTCTGGTTACCTCTGTGTATCACTGACAGGTTGCTGTGCAGATGCTCTAATGCCTTGACAATCTGTGGAGTAAACAGAAGCGTAAACTGAGAAAGAAAAAGGTAATGTCTTCTGTGGGCTTTCAATGATTGCAATCAATGTTTTACAAGCACTTAAACAGAATACAGATTGAATATACTTTCTGTATATCTATTTAATTGCAAAATAAGGGGAGACACTACATACTGCTACAGTAATCTTGCCCAAGATGTCTTCAGGAATGGTTTTGCCTTTTTCTATAACCTTCTTATAGAACTTATCCAAAGATGTGTCCATCAGTTCCATACAGATCCAAACATCACCCTGAAAGAAAAAAAAAAAAGAAGACGATAAGAAACAGAACGACATGGCAATAATAAATGTAGGAGACTTACAATCTAGTCCGACCTCTCTAAAAAGGGCGCCATAGAATGTCACAGTGTAGAAGCAGTCCACGGTTCTCATGGAAATGTCCAGGTCCATCAGAAGCCTCTTCTGCTCCAGAGTGTTGACTGTGGCACGAATCCTCTGGAAGACACCAAACATCATATACAAATGCAGCTAATGGTGCATTTCCAAGTCAAGTAATTACAGTAGCCGCTTCCCAGCTCACCTTGACAGCCATTATGACACCGGTAGGCACATGTTTCATCTTATCCACCACTCCATACGCTCCCCTCCCCAGCTCTTCAATCTGCTCCAAGTCATCTGCCTTCACCACAAAGTTCTGCACAAGGAGACAGGAGTTACACCAATGTACGTTTCTCCAGCAAAGCAGAAAATAAACAGCGTGCTTCTGAGACATTAACAGCATTACCTGATCTCCAATTGTGACATCCGCTTTAGAGTCAAGATCTCGAGGGGGTCTGCAGGCAGAAAGCAACATTCAAAAATGAGCAAAACCAGCTGTGTAATCAGTAGGAAAATGAATAATTAATGATTACACTCATAACATACAAGCGCACATTCTGGTCTTCATATGGGTCATATGACCGGTCATATTTTTTAGCTGGATGTGTTCACTGACTGCTTCATAGCTCCTTTTCCCACTACGTAAAATGTTAATTCGTGAGCAGGGCCGGTTCAAAGATTTTTGTGGCCCAAATGAAGATTTTGTTTGTGGCCTAAAAAGCACTCCAAATGCAAACACCAAATCACAAACAGAGACATATAATAGAGATGGACAAATTAATTAATCACTAAATCTCTTACTTTATTTGGAAATAAAAAAAATTTGTTTTTATTAACTTACATAAATAAAAGGAATTTGTGCAGTATCTTTATACGTTTAATAAATTGAGCTGAACCCCAGTTGGGACCCTTTTGATCATGCGTTATCTGCTCTGAAGCCTCCTCTGTCCCGGCTCTTTCCTTCACCTCTTCGTTATACACTAATGAAACGATGGCAGCACTTCCTGCACCTACCCTACAATACAGGTTGGTGCATTACAATCCCCTAGTATGGTGGTCTTTTCCCGCATCAAGCTGGCCCCAACCTTTTGATGAAGAGGTATGAGTAAAAACCTCTGAAAAGCCATTTCTCCTTTTCTATTTTTTTTTATTCACGTCTCTTAATACTTACTGGTATGAATAGATACAATAATACTAATTCATTGGTCTGGTGACTCACAGTTCTGGAACTCGTACTGTCACAGGTACAACCTCAAATGATAAATGAGCCTTACGCTGTAGCTTCTGGTGGAGGAGTTGTGAATACTTCTTTGGGCAGCTTTGGCCCAGAGCTCTTTTTCTTCCCTTGGAGGTGAAAAAAATAAAACAGAAACAGACATTACAATCATGTGTGATACAAATCCACAACAAACAATAAAGCAGTTTTCCAGCGTCCTTAAGCAAGTTCATATTTTTTCAACAAAAACCTGCACATTGTACTTCTCTTCTACAGACTCTTGGAAGCAGTATGATATTGCAGTATGATATTGTATTTAAACATCAGATTTTGGCACAAAAGAGACTTTAAAGTTCAAATCAAGACCACTTATTTGAACTACATAAGCTATAAGCCACATGTGTTTTTTGGGTTGTTTTTTTTTTTTTTTTTAAATATCGCATTTGACTATTTTCTTTAAAGTTTTTCAAAAGTCACAATCAACTTACAGTTGTCACTAACAAGAACTACAGCAAATTACCTGTTATCTAACTGGAAATAAGGTGTGCCCAAAGCTAAAGCACTGCTACTGAGAGAAGGTGGACTAAATGACTAATCAACTTTGGTATGATGACTCAAAGTGTGGGTGGGAGAAAAAAAGGAATCATGCCTTCCTTCCCCATCATTGCTAAGGCATGTACCATCATCGTTTTATCGTTTCTTTTAAAACTTTTTTTTTTTTTTAAATCAGCTTTAATATCTTGAGTAACACGCTCTGAAATTGTGCAGCTCTGGGATCTTTCCGAGTTAAATCAGTGACAGCAGCCCATTCATAAACAGTTTACCAGCAGCCTCTGGGACTTCCCAAAAGCCGCTGTGAGGCTCTGCCCTGATGACAGAAACTCTGAGCAGCAACACAGGAAAAATAGCTCAGCTTTTTGTGACAGTGAAACTCATGTTCAGCATGTTTGCTCTTGTTGTAAGGCCAAGAGGAAAAACAGAACACTTCACAAGAACGTTATCTGCGTGAGCTACAACTGCTGGGCCACAATTTCACCCATCAGCATATGATATAAAAAAATAAAAAATAGGAACCAGTTTAGACTCAGCTGCGTGGTTTGATCGAACCGAGCAAATTCCTTAGAACCATGGGATTTTATTTGCCAATAACTGAATCATAGCGCTCTATTCTGGAGAAGTGTGACTGGGCAAACCCCATCCTTTACGCGATAAAAACTGAAGGGGAAGTGATCTTTTACAAAGATTTTAGATATTACAGCCCACCAATGAGACTTAAACATCTGTTTTGTGTGGCAAGCTTGTGATAAATAAGCCTATGGTGCCTGGATAGAGTATGGCAGTTTCGTGTGGCAGGGAGAGATTGAGTGTGGTTTACTCACACTTGCACAGTCAAAAATAGAGTTTGCATTTCCTCTGTACAAGTTGAAGCAAGAGCACTCAATGGCTCCTGATTTCCTGACAAATAAGACAGACCTTTACTCATGCAACAAAATTAGGATTGCATGGAAAAAAACCGGCTGGGCAATACTTAAGCATCTTACTGTACATGCCAAAGCTGTTTTTGAGCAGCTGGGGGTGTTTAACAATGTTAAAGAAAGTTAAAGTATTTAGATGAAGAATCAATGGTCTTGAAAGTCTATCTCCTCTCAGGTAGCAGTCCCACCACCTGCCATGTGGAAAGATCCTGTGGCCAAGGTCGAGTACTGCACTATGACTCATAGCCAGTCAGACTGGATACATATCCGCTGAAAACGCAACAACTGTCAGGACCCTTTGGGAAATATGACGTCGCTTTAGTTGGCCCACTTGCTGTCGCTGTTGGGGCAAACAGAGGCCAGCTTCACTAAAACTTTCTGCTGCAAGATCTGCCTGGCCTCCAAACTGAGCCTCATAGGACACAATAGTTCCATGACATCAGCCACAGCTGCAGCCAAGAGTTTATCAAAGAACAGGAAAAAATGCATGACAGCAGATAACCATTTCGTCAGAAAAAAGAAAAAGATCAGAGAAGTGATAATATCTATAGGAAATGGGGTTCCATTAGTGCATGGATTTCTCAATTTCATGCTGGTGTGATATAGCAGACATATTTTTAATCCCTAAAAAGAGAATACAGTATAATTACCCAACCTTGCAGGAAATGCATAAAAAGCAGTGTTCGGTGACAATATCCCAGCAGTCCAGCAATGCATACATAACGTGAACAAATTTTCTTTAGACTGTGCATGTGACTGAAGTGTCAATAACTGTGTGGCGAGTCAGCATCACGAAGGACCAACTTTAGAGAAGGTCTATACACAGGCAATGATGACTCATGTGCAAATTATCTTCTAGGACACTCTATCGGGCCTGTTAGGGAAAACCCAATCTCTAAACATGCCTTTGCAATGCCACGGTGAATGCACCTTCACAGAGACACCTCAAACTTGCTTTGCCTTTCGGACCCCAGCAGCAACAGCGAACCTGTGCAGCAGTAAGAGTACCTGTTTGCAGCCAGTGATCTGTCAACAAGGGGAGACTGCGTTTGGTGTTGGCGCTGCAAGTCAAAACAAGTCAAGCCATGTAGGTTAAAGGCTGTGATTGCCCGAGCAGCGCCCAGCCAATCTAAAAGGCTCTCTCAAAACAGCGTGTACTCTCGACCATGGTAACCCTAGTATGATTGTGTAACAGCACATGAGGTGAACTTGAAATGTAAATTGACATCATCGTCATCATCATCGTCATGACGCAGAGGAAGAACCTTAACTTTTCCAACCGATGTACTTTTGTCGGCAAATGTACAGTAACTGTAACAAGCACAGACTTGTTAAGTGGCAGAAGGCCGTGCGTGTGCGTTTGTGATAAGTCTCGTAGTTCCTTGTTATCGCAGTCTGTTAAACACAAGTAAAGATAAAAAGGGGTTTCAGTGGAAAAAAAGAAAAAAAAAAGGGGGGGGGGGGGTAGCTTTTTCTTGGACGCGGGGCTAAAAATACGTCTGAGCTAACTGTGTGCAAAACCGCAAAAGCACGCAAACACCTGTGGTCCCGACAGATTTTTACTCCACGCAGCTAGAGAAAGTTAAAACTTTCCAAACAGGGCCGTCACGGGTGAAAATTACAGCCTGGCACACATCTTTTATTGTCCTGGAAGCGGCGTTAGCTAAGCTCAAGTTGGTCTCCTGAACGAAGCAGCTGAGTCGTCAGTTAAACAAGAAACAGAAACCTCCAGTAGGCAAAACACGAGCGCGTCCGAGCTTAATGTTGACATTTCAGGCCGACTAGATCGTTTTTGTGTGAGTAAAAGGCAGGAAAGTCGTGCTGGCTAGCTCCGTTTTCCTCTTTCATACAAGCAGGTTTCCACCTGGCAAGGTTACATTCCTTTTAGGAAGCTGGGAAAACTAATTTCCCTCCAACAGAACTTCTGTATCTCAATGATGTACACGTTTGGAAGAGAAATAGTGAAAAAGAGAAACTTACCTCCTTTGGATAGAGACATTTCCCCTTTGCTTTGATGAGGGGGAAGGGAAGCACAAAGACTTTTGCCTTTTTTTCCTACTCCCTCCCTCCCCGCATCTACCCTGACACCCGCTCAGGATCGCTGCAAGATCTGGAGGCGATTAAAAAAAGTGGCGCCGCGCACTCCTGCAAGCTGAGCTGCACCAAAACAAAACCCGCGCTCACAAATATCGATTGGCAGATGGATGCACGGTTTTAAATCAAACCGAGCAGTTGGTGTTAGTTTGCTAACAAAACCCGCACTGGGGCGGCCAAAGTCTGACAGCTGAAGGAGCTAGCAACGTAATGACGTAGTTCCTGCCTCACGCTAAGCCTCCTGGGATATGAAGTTTTAATTGTCCGTATAAACAAAGAAAGCCCCCCAATGTAGCTACTATATTACTACTTGTTAGGTCTCACTTTGTGAAAGTTTATTTTGTGAATATTTTAAATGTCACCACTGATGTATTTTTTTTAACGTTTTTAATGCTTTTGTAGGATCACATAATAGTGGAGTTTTTTTTTCAGATTAAATAAAATGCAGAATACAGAAAAAGGAAACACAGAAACAAGGGAAATCACAGCAAAATGTAAGAGCTGCAAATAGCTTGCAGTTCCCAATGTCTTGCAAGACATTATACAACACACAGTAACATTACAGTAACATTAACGGTGGGATTACACTTTAATCAATGCAAAATTCAAATAGTGTAAAGGAGTAGGTTACAGAATATAAATACTATGATCTAAAAATATGTAACTAACTGCCAAGAGAACAAATATATACGATTAACACAGCGGGTTATTGTAAAAGAAAATGTCTATAGCACCCATTTAAACATAATTAAATATTACATAGATTCATAAATTCAAGGAAAATAACTACCACACTATAAAAATACTGGAACAAGTACAGTATGGTAAAGTTTTTCTTGTTTCTCTTAGTACACATGGAATACTGAAAAAAGAAAGATAGAGAAAAAACACCATGATGCTCAACTGTCACGTTTGACAGTTTTGACAGACGTCTTTGTTGAAGAGTTGGAAGACAAGAAAATGCACAAAATAATAATTTCAGTGTCACAAACATACCACATACACATCTGCTTTGATATGAGTATACTTTGGAATATGTGCATGTGATCATGTGGGTGGATAACCAACGGTGAGGTCATGGCAAATTCTAGCTTTTATTTCCTGGCAACAAGGAGGGTATGGTAGATAGGTTTGATTACAATATGCAGATAAAGAGAGCTGTCAATTAGGTACTCAGAAGCACGGCGCTGCAGGTCAGCGTCCACCAAGAAATCCCCAGCCTCCTCTGTGCTTTGATGGAAGTTGAAGACATGACGGACAACCACTTTACCTTGCTGTTTCGCCATCACAATTACCGTCTTTTGGAAACTTACACCAGCAAAGTCTGGGCTAGAAGTGGCTGGCGTAACAATGATGCGAGGACGGCCTCCCTCGGTGCGGGTGGGCTGCATGGCACCGAGTTCAGTGTAGGTTGACCTGGCGCTGAGTGGGAGCCAGCGTGGGGAGAAGAGGGCGTTCCATGTCACTCTTTTGACGGAGTCATGGCCACTTGGTCCAAGCTGGGTTTGAAAGCTAAAACTGCGGTCATCACGGGTGGGGTTATTGATGACCCATGGAGAACCCCAGGAGGAGGACAGGTAGTTTCGAGGAGTGAAAATACTGCAGTTAACATCAAAGTACTTGGCCAGCTGAATAGGGGAGGCAGAGTGAAACTGGAACGCTAGAAAGAGGAGATCACGGACAGTTTCGTAATACTTCACCATGAGGGGCGATTGCTTCTGAAGACGGAAGAGATGTTGAGGAGGGATCATGCCATATCGAACTGCCCTCAGGGCAGTCTCCACTGTCAAGCTGACAGGTTGGTTCTGGCTGATCCAGCCCTCCAGGGCCTCATAGAGCTCTAGCTCACTTTGCAGAATGAGGTCAGAGCGCTGGAGCAAGGACAGAAGCAGGTCTTCACTGATGGAGCCCCATTCTCCACTCTGCAGCACAGAAGACAGGTTCCAGGACAGGTACTGCAGACAACTGTCCCGCAGGGTCATGTCCCCAATTTGTAGTGCATAGTTGTACCAGCTAATCACATGGCCTGTGGGTGAGTCACTTGAAAGATGTTGTGTCATGTAATGGGTCAAACCTTGCTGCAAGCCCCACACGTGGTACTTGCTGGCAAGCTTATGCAGGAATATAGCTTGATCAAGCCGTACTGAGATATCACCACAGTACAGATACCTGCAAAAGATGTAAATCAATATTTCAGCAAGGAATATTATATAACATATTGAATAGTATAAAAAAGTTTGGGTTTTTTTTCTGGCTCACATATGAGTCACTGGAAAAACCCACACTTTCTGATTTTAGACTCTGAGTCTCAAACAGTGAGAATAAATTTAGAATATGGATAATACCACTTCTCCAAATGGAAAACACAGGAGCAAATAGGGAGCGGAGGATTTCTAATTTGAACCTCCATAAAATACAACCGCATTTATAAACTGCTCTCTTTTTGTTTGTTTGTTTGTTTTTTATTCAGCATATATCCTACAGTGCTTCTCACCTGAGAAACTTGTCGAACACGGCTGCACAGTCAGCCGTCTCCATCAAAACCAGAGCACTGTTGTTGCGGCTGAGCAGCAGCTCCTCAAACACGTCACTCTGGAGGGTCAGAACCAAGCTGTGGGCTTGGATTACCTTCACCTCATCCGTGCTGATGGTCTGAACCCGCAGAGTAACGTCACTGGCATTACCCATGGCCAGCAAGGTCTCCATACGATGCACCAGGCTCATGGAGTGATTCAGCACTGTGGCTCCGTTGTCCATTGGCGACTCCTGCTTCAGGGGAGCTAAGGGCACAAAGATGTTGAAAAAAAAAACCCAACATGTCAGTAATACGCACATCACCGTGCAGGAAACAGTTCCCCTTGAACATCGCACAAAGGTTCTTAGACGGGTTTGATTCATGTCTATATCTGGATAGTACCTCATATTCTTTTACTTTTTTTTTTATAAATCATCATTATTTGCATCAGTCTTCCTCAAATTTAGAAGATTTTACATTCAGTTTGAATCAAATGGAGAACTGAAAAAGCACATCCCAACCCTTTAACTTAATTACAGCTGAGATAATGTTCCAAGGGAAAAGACAGCTTGCACATCCTTTTCCTCTTCTGCTTAATACAAAAAAAAACAAAAAAAAAAACCAAGCAACAACCCAGGTGGCTGACTCAGAAAACCTCAGATGCCAGGTGCACAGAAAAGAATCTTGAGTTTGCAGCTCTGTTGCAGATGGCTGCTTCTATGGGCCCTCTTGTGTGTAAGTACAAGCAGCAACATAGCGGAGAATCCCACATGAAAGGCTCGGCACCACAAGTCGCTGTTTCCATTCTGCTCTGCTCCAGCCACCGGCAGCCTCGTCGGCCTGCTACTGGGAGTTTAATGAGACACAGGGGGGAGCACAGTTGGCTCGCTGAGATGTCTCGCAGTCTTCGTTTCTATACCACAATCAAGTGCCCCCACTTCAAAGTAATCTTTCTCCAATTAGCCAGCCAGTGTGTCAGGTTGTGTTCTCACAAATGCTTGTTACACAGTGAGCTCAGATGAAAAATCACCACAGGTGATTGCAATGTATTCTATCTGTTATATAATTTAATATTTTCTAATACAAGACACACACATAAAATAAAAAATAAAAAAAAACATCAAAAAAACAACTTATTAATAAATAATGTTTATCTGCCTTCTCCAATCAGGCTGAAAAGATCTGTTACATTTTCATGCAAATCTTTAGATATCTTTATTTCACAGCTTCCTAATCACAAAACTAATCAGAGAGGAATCTAATGTAATCTTCAGTATCTTCTGTCAAAATCAGTCAGGAGTAAGAAAAGGTCGCTCCCCCAGCACGTGTACAGTGTGGCGCAAAGCCATGAGACAAATGGACTTGCTTGTTTTACCCTGAACCCAGACAAACAGATGATGACAGGATGAGTATAAATAAATATCCATTCCTCGCCCTCAGGCTCAGCTCAAGCCTCACGCGCATGCTGCCCACCCCTACTCACTATCAGTATGGGGTGAGCCGGACTGAAATTAGAACAATGTAGCTTCTGGACTGTAAATTTAAACAAAAAAAAAAAGAAAAGACTTTAGCTGCAAAAATTATTAAGCCCTTATAGCATTTATCTTACCTCCGCTGACTGTGAAAGAGTGGAAGTGCATCAAGACAAGCAGGGTGCCCACACAGACCCAGCCAGGAGTCGCTTGTTCACATGAGCGTACCATATCTTCTCTGGCATTCACTGCTTCTCCTCCTTTGTTCGTTCCCTTTCTCCTCCTTTCACTGAGCTACTTTTCTGCTGATCGTTTGCGTGCAGAAAGGTGTGCTGCCCGGCTCCCTGTCCCGGACTCTTTATGTAGGACGCTGGCCTTTCCCCGGCGCATCTCGCAACCCCACAGACTCCATTGATTGGTGGAATCTGGCAGGGGCGTTGCTATAGCGACAGCTTTGATTTTGAATTCCTCCCTTTTGGATGCTACATAGCATTGATCAGTGGCACCAGGCCCAGCCAAAGACTCAGCCTAATGTTTTTAGTGTAAAGGTCCGTGCGGGTTTAGTGCTATTATGAATCAATAATAACAGTTTTCCATTTTAATAGCTCTCAAAATGCAGTAGCTCTCCAGGCCCAAGAACTTTGTGCGCGATGCCAAAGTTAAGTACAATTAGTGCCATAATTAGTTGGCTAATTACAACAGTTGCCACTGAGACTATGTGCCAAATATAATTGAGGTTCTAATATGTGTGACCAACTGCAGTCAGTCCACATTTTATAATCCATTTACACGCAGTTGTTCAGCTGGGTGCAATTATTTCTTGGATGGTATGGTAATCTCCCTAATGTGAGGATAATATCATTGGAGCCAAGTCTGCTCATCAATTTGAGGCAAGCCTTGTCTATCAAATCTTGGTGCCAATCAGGATTTTATAAAACTCTTAACACAGTTTTACTAATGCTGAAATACATTTCATAACACCGAATCCCCACAATCCACTGTTATAGAAGAGAATTCATGAGCTTTTATGAGATTTTCTGAGGCATTATTATAAATGTGTAACTCTAGTTTTGGTGGATCATTTTACTTTACAAACCCTGCAGAGTGCGCGAGTCTAAATGCATGTGTGCACTGCAAATTGCAGCTGGATGGGGAGTTAATGGTCTGCTGCTTGCAGGGAACACGCTAGCCTCCAAGCTATAATAATCAATAACATCGCATGATGGCTCAAAGGGAATTTAAAGCAGATATTCTAGTGTAACATGCATTAACTAGGTTACAACAAAAGTATGTTTCACCGTGAAATAAAAGCCATGACAACAGTGGATAACGCCTCTGGTCATGGCTGCGGGGCTTAAAAAGATGTTTGAAGTTTTCCCTAAATTAGCCTTTATTCACCCCTTTAGACGTATTGATATGTCAGTCAAAGATGCCCCATTCATTAACGACGTTCCTGTTTATTAACTGCCTGAAAAGATAAACTGGACACGCATCTGAATAAGTTGTGAGTTCTTCCAATATTTATAATAACCAGCATCAAAATGATGCACATGTTTAAAATAGATCTACAGCTACCTATTTTACTTTGAGAAAGACAAGGGGAGACATCGTTTCAGAGGGATTTGGGTTGCGGTGAAGCCCTGAGGGCTGCCAGACTGCAGTAAAAATGCAGGAGAGGAAACGTCCTCTGAGATCCCCAACCTGAGCCACTGCTATGAATAACCTGAAGTGTTTTCAAAGGAGAGCAGTGCTGCTGAGGTGTCCTAATGAATCCCACTGCAACAAACTGGACTGGACACAGACAAGACGCAGGCGCATGTATGGCACCCGGTGTCTTTCTTTCAGACAGTGGATGCACAAAAATAACATTCATGAGTGTGGACTAGCCCAAAGAAGTTTCCTGAATCTGAACAGGACAAGTCCTTGACTGAGGTCACATCGCTTTCTGCTTTGTTTTAAATGCATATGAAGAATCTAAGAGGACTATATTGTGCTGTGATTGATTGACAGGCTGCTGGGTTTTGGGAGCCCTCCCCTGGGGACGAGATCCATTGAGAGATCGATGCACCACAGGGGGCCTCCATCACGCAATGTAAACAACACGTTAAGTGAAGGCTGAATGCCAGAGCCATAGCTTCAGCGAGGGGGTCTGGATGACCTTACTCTCGTCCTGGACCCCGAGGGAATGCACCCGTTGACCAGGTCTGCAAAATGCAAATGGATTTTGATTAAACACTTCAAATGCCTTACATGCTACATTTTCCACAAGTAAGAACAAAAAATAGTTAATGTGATAAAATAGTTAATGTTCAGAAATATCCAGTAGTAACACATCTCTGCACGCTATGATCCAGTCAGCTGCTTGGATGACTGTTCAGGCGGCAATTTCTGGTTAAAATTGCAAATTTTAGACCTACAATAGATTAAAAAAAAACAAAAAAAAACAACCCTTTCTCTGACTATTGAAGGAAAAACATGAGAAATAAGCTTTTCAACAGCAATTTATATATTTTTGGGGCGGCTGAAAATTGCCATAGTCAGATAGTTCCCCCAGTAATTCAGCTCCTTTCAAATTTGCAATCTTCTTCTGAGGACAGAGATAGGACATAATTTTCAAAAAGACACCTTCAAGCTTAAAACGAACATTGCCTCCTCTTCTTCATACATCTGCTAAACAGCATGCTGTAAAACAAATCAATACCAAGATCCAGTTTGTTGTGTGATCTCATTAGTCTGTGTTCCTCTTAAAAACACAAGCATACCAAAATAACATTATTTTCCACCAGGTGGCTCTCTGGTGTCGCAGTCTTCTTTCTGATTATAACTCTGGTTAATACGATTTTAAGGAAATGGGAAAAATAATGATAAATTCACAGGTGCCTGAAGTGAAAGCCAAAACCCGTGTTATTACATAGGAATGCCTCGTAAATTAAACTTTAAGAAAGAGTTTCACAACTTAAGAAAGAATCAGCAGCTTCAATCACAAATAAATCTAATTAACACATTAATAGATTTTGCAGCAGTCACTGCTGGCCAGCAGACTTTGTATGTTTAATCATAGTTTAATACAAAGGCAAGTGTTTCTTGTGGGAGGTGAGTGGGCCTATTGTTTGGATGTAAGCTGCCTCAAACAAATAAGTAGGCCGGGGCGATAATCTCAGGAATATGCAAAGCTGCGTGCGGACGTTACCGAAGTTGAACGAAGAAGCAAAGTAGTTGAGCCTCCGTCGTTGGAGGAAAAAGGACGTTGACTGAATTGGAACCGTTCGGAGATTTTAATGCGACCTGCGGGGATCAATTATGCTGAGGATGGATCCCTGAGAAGGAGTGGTCCGTGATCCCGCCCGGAAAACCAAACAAATTCTGTCATTTGTGGGCTAATCGCAGGGACTGGCCGAGTTCACTATCGGAAGCTTGCCGATACCGGATAGTGATACCTCCATAGCAGCAGATCACCTCACGGATCGACGTGGATCCACCTGAATCTGAGGCTCACCTGTTGGAGAGGCTCGCAGCTGCTCCCACCTCTAGTTCTGGTAAGACAACACTTATCTTGAGGTTGCATGGACAGAAAAAAAAAAATCTGGATTTTAAATGTCTAATTGCAAGGTTTTCTTTTCACCAAATAAGAAATATTTTTTTTAACGTTCTTTCCTGGACAGAAAGAAAGTAACCAATAATTTATCTCATTGTGTCTTCTACGCCAACAAAAAACAATTTAAACCCCTACTGATGCCACTGAATTTTCCAAACTATTCTGCATCTGCAAGGTTATAACCCTGCTGAAGGAGGGATATTGTTGTAAAAATAAAACGTTATAAAGTCACTGTAGAATTAGTCGATTTTGTTGATTAATTTATGCCAAAGGAAACAACAAGTCACTGTGTTGTTAAACAGTAATAAGTTAAAAAACAAAACAAAAAAACAAATACAAATACAACCCCAAACACATTTTGAGTTCACTTGCATGAATAATTGTTAATTGTTGTAAATAATACATTTGAATAATTTGAATAATCACTTTGAATAATTGTTCCAAAGCTAAAGGCAGCAAATGTATAGTAAAAAAAAAAATTTTTTTTTGAAAAGAATATTTAACGGATTTAAAGAATTAAAATACATCCTAATGAAGTATAAAAGATGACTGTGTGGACCTTTAATTTTAATTTAACAGGTTTCACAACAATATGGCTTCCACTTCTTAAGATTTACAATTGTTTTAAAGAAAGTTCTTCTATTTTCAGGGGCTCGTTTAAGTTAATTGGCCTGGTGCTGTCTATTCACTCGTTGCTTCAAGACAAATGAAGCAGATAAAGGTCAGGAGTTGATATTAGGTACTGAGTTTGCATTTGGCGGCTGTTTACCTGGAGCTACCAATATGAAGTCCAAGGAGATCTCACAGCAAGTGAAGGATGAAATCACTAGGGTGATCAAACAATATCAACTTTAACCTTAGAGCTTTTGGCCAAATCAAAACTTCAGGACATCTAAAGAATTTAAGAACACGGATGAAGTGTGTCATTGTCGACTCTACAGCCACGAGACACCTTTGTGACTGTAAATACAGCGGGTTCACAGACGACTGGAAACCACAGGTAACATTCAAGAACAGGAATCATGTTCTGGAATCAGAATGATGACAAAAAAAATAAAGGATGAAAAACCAAAACATCATCATGTCAGGTGAAAAAGAAATAAGATATTCTCCAATGACCAAGTCAGTCACCTGATCTAACCACAATAACACGTGCTGAAAAACAGAAAGGTCCACAAACGAGCAGCAACTGAAGGTGGCTGCAGTGAAGGGCCTGGCAAAGCATTTCCAGGGACGGAGTCCTGAATTTGGTGACATCCCTGGACACCAGGGCTCAGGCAGTCACTGACTGCAAAGTATTTTCATCCAAATAGAAAAATTCATGCTTCTATTTATAATTATGTTGCTGTCTCCAAATATTTCGATACCTTGAAAATGGTGGTACTTTGCTTAAAATGACAACAAATGTCATATTGTTGTGACACCGTTAAAGGGGGAAGTCTATACTTTTGACAATATACTGTTTTATTTAATTAATAAGTTGATTTTAACTGGTTATTTGTGTTGCAGCAATTAAATAAAACTCTGCAGTTAAACAATGGATCCAACAAGTGCTCCTAAAGGATGTGGTCCCAGCATCAACGCTATCTATTACAATCTGTGTGACATAAAAACACTGTGGGGGGTCGTGGTGGAGGCTGTTGCTGCTACTGGTGTGGTGACTTCCTTTGTCCTGTTCATTATTCTCATGGCCTCCCTACCGTTTGTGACAAACAAGAGGAGAAAAGGCATGGTGGCGCTGCAGGCCAGTATCTTAGTCTTCACGTTGGGACTTTTTGGGCTTACTTTCGCCTTCATCGTGGGTCGTTATTCCACAAGCTGTTCTGCAAGGAGGTTCCTGTTCGGAGTGCTGTTCTCAGGCTGTCTGGCCTGCCTGGCCATGCACGGGCTGTGGCTCGCCCTGCTGGAGCGGCGAGGCCGTGGGCCCAGGAGTTGGATGTTGTGGCTGGGAGCGCTGGGGCTCTGGCTCGTTGAGGTGATCATCAACACTGAATGGCTTTTCATCACTGTGCTCCAAATCCCACCAAGAGAAGGTCCCGACGTGTCCTGCAACATTACCAACCAGGACTTCGTCATGGCCCTCATCTATGTAATGGTTCTGATGCTAGCTGTCATACTGATGGCTTTTCCCTCTCTGAGACACAAGCACAAGCAGTGGCGCCGAGATGGAGCGTTCATCCTGCTTACGGGGCTCTTCACCATGGCCATCTGGATAGCTTGGATTGCCATGTATGTCTATGGAAACCAGGAGGTTGGGAATCCTAGCTGGGATGACCCTACTCTCGCTGTAGGTGTGGTGTCAAATGCCTGGATATTCCTTTTCCTCTACACAATTCCAGAAATTTGCCTACTGACGCAAGTGGATCCAGACCAGGAGCAACCCCCTGATGGAGAGCATGTGTATCCTGCAAGGAGCCTGGCATATGACACCATCCTGAAGGAGACAGATCAGGAGCAAGTCCAAAGGAACGTGTACATAGAGAACAAAGCTTTCGCAATGGAAGAGCCCCAACCAGGTACAGCACTGAACACAGTCACCTTATGTTTCCTTTCACTTGTGTTAACTATGATGCATCAGTAGCATCACTTAACACAAAAATAAAACGTTCTCCACCCATCTGTCGTTTCCCAGAACCCACAAATTCAACGTCTCCATACGGGGCGTATAATGGTCAGCTACGAAGCTGCGTGTACCAGCCAACAGAAATAGCATTAATTGCTAAAGGTCTGAGAATGGTGAGTGTGTTTAATGTCATTTTATACCTCAAAACATCCTTTCAGCTTCAGCCTCATCCATAGCAGTCATGCCTGCGCGTCTCTCCACAGATGGACCAAAGCACGATCATACCTCGAGCCCAGTCTTTGAATCCGGGAAGCCGCAGGAGCTCCCTGTCTCGTTCAGCTGAGTCGTTAACATCTCGACCTATTTCATAGGTTGGCCGGTGTTCTTTTTGTCACAGCTAAATAAATCTTAACCAGGGTAACCCAGTGTGTAGTGATGCCTAAACCTTTAGGAAGTATGTTCCGGTATGATGCATTGCTCCTCTCAGACTTCCTCTTTTCTAGTGTACCAGCTTCATGTTTGTCTGTTCTGTGTGCACAAGTGTCCCAAGTAAAAGACCGACTTACCGACAACAATAAACCCAGGTATACTTTCTAATGTATGCAACGCTGGATGAACACTTTAATATCAAAACATTGTGCCCTAGTTTTTAACAGTTTGTGTTTTCTTTATTGGAACTAGCTCTCTATATCATCCATCGTCCAACGTATCAATCTGCTGTAATCACTCATAGCATCTGATGTTAAGAGTCCATAAAACATAATTTATCCACCGGCTGTGTAAAATATGTCTGATAATTGCATCACTATTTTCTTGTCATAAATCTGTACCCTGTCATTTGTTAATCTATCCATCGCAGCGTAGTACACTTTGCTTCCCGGATGTTAGGATTCCTGCTTAGTCGGAAAGTATTGATTTTGTCAAGCCTTGGATTATTAAGACGCCATCTTTTGTAAAGTTGTTAAGTCTTAAGTTATTAAACCCCTAAAAGTCATCTAAACCCAGCGCTGCTGTTGGCTCCTTGCACTGTAAACGACAACAACTCACGTGGGGACGCTGAAAGAGGAAGTGCCTCCAGGTTTACGGTTCTGCTTGGAGCCAGATATTTACATATGTTTTCCTGACGAGTTTCACTTGGAACCACGCACACTGTGGTGTACAGACTTAAACTGCTGCATGGGAAGAAAAGCTTTCCACGGTACAGAGATTCATATTATTGTGAGGTTGCTGCTCTCAAGACAAAAACCAACAATATCTCTAAGTAATCTGCTCTCAGTGTCATTAATTTAGTGCTGCAATATTCTGATATTGGATAGTGAATTCCAGTGGACTTTTATTTGGTTGTTATTGTCCCAAAAAAAATGCCTTCAACCAGTAAGGACTTGCAACTGCTTTGACTTACAAGTTGTCAACCTTCCGTATGGATGCAAGTGCAATTATTTCCATATCATTTGTTTCTCCTCTCACCGTGTCACACAAACACACACACAGATAAAGACAATTAGGAGCGTCAGAGGGAGGCACGGCTGCCTAGCAGCAGGCTGAATCGGCTCTCTCCAATTTACACCCACAACGTTATACTGTCAGCAGCAATGAGGCTGGGAAATAAATTAACCAGGAATACAGGAATACAGGAAATCAAAAAAAAAAAAAAAGAAAAAAAAGTGTACAAAGGAACACCTGTGCAAATGTTGAGCTTTTATTCTGTAATGCCTTGAGCCTGCACTCCTTGATCCTGTGCGTAGATATTAGAAGTGCTTAACGGGTTTGCCAACAGAGCTTTTGCACTTTTTACCTCCTCGCAGGATGAAATGCGCGGATTAACGACGAGTTTAGTGAGTACACTTTCCTCCACGTTTGATGCTTGATTATGACCTTGTCAAACAACCTGACCAGAAACATCCAGAGGAGGAAAAAAAAAAAAAAAAAAAAAAAAAGGACATCCAAACATTTATTACGTTTCCTCATGTTTAAATAAAACCGGCTCTTATTTTGGATGTTACATGTTGATTTCCATTAATAAACAGGGGCAGCGGTGACCCTGGGTAACTCCTGCGGCAGGGGCTGGTAAACAACCACTCAGATGTGAGCAGAGCTGAAAATATATAATATAATAAATATGTGAAAACTGTTCCAGGGGGGTTTGGGCCGTATTAGATATTAATGTCTGGTCAGTGACTTGAGCTGAAATTAAAAACAACGCAGGCAGCAACTGTAAACCCCCTGATGACATAAGCAGCTGTGATGCACGCATGACAAGCAATCACAAGCAGCTCTCCCTACAAAGTACATTTCCTTGTCACTCCGACAACACTGACGGTAAACAGATTAAAAAAAATATCATTTAAATGACAGAGTCCTACCAGTCAAGCTGATTTAAAGAGACCAAATTCACTGGCCAGAGAGAGTCAGAACTAAACATTAGTGCCATCTGGGGACATGAATCAGCTGATCACTGTAGAGAAGGAGAAAGAAAAAAAAAAAAAAAAAAAAAAAAAAAAAAAAAGGTGTCAATAAAATATTTGTTTTCAGGTCAAAGATGCTTTGAATGGTAAAGATACCAAAATGAATATGTGAGGTCTGTATTTAAACAAAGCGAGTTTATGAGAATAAACCCTTGAAGGATTATAAATGTAAAAGGCTGTACCGGGCTCCGCATCTATAAAGGCTAATGTGATGTATTTATGTGAGATTCAGGCTGAAAGAAAATAACATCGGACAGATTCATTTATCTGACAAAAATCATGTGTTCAAAGCTCAAATAACAGTTTGGAAAAAGAATGTCATGTTTTCATAATGTCGTCTTCCCATAACAGTGCCAACTACAGATAAGACTCCCTAAAAATGATAGATTGTTTGTTTGAAGTTCAGTTTCTGAACCAATACTGATGATAGATTTATATGTACTCAAGAAAAACAGGAACTCTCATACCAGACAACTCCTACCTACCATTGCAGGTCAGGTGAAATATTGCTAACTAGTTACTTTTTTTCCCTAGTCGTCAGAGTGAGAAAAGATAAAAGGCTACATAAATTACTTTAGGATTGACAAATATATTACAGCACACGTCCCAGTAGGATGCTATGGCTTTGCTTGTTAGTTTAATACAAACATCATGACACCAGCTTTCGAAAGGGATGCTGCCCTCTAGTGGGACCTGAGGGTCACAGCAACCAGGGAAAAACCCGATCCACGTGATAACCTTTATAACATCTAGCGCACCACAGACCATGTCACTGTGCTTTCCTGAACACACAAATACGAAAGCAAAGCACTTGTGGGTAAACATACAGCAATGACAAAGCTGAGAAACCAACAAGGGCTGCCTGTTTACATGTGTTATCCAGTCGATGAGATATGACAGGTAGATTCCTTCTCTTCAGAAATGTCGCATAAATTGTGTACTACTTACTCCACATGGTGGTAAATGTTACTGGTGAGAGCACCTAACCTGACACATCAACTCCAGTCCTACCGATTATGCTCCGTTTCTAAACATCAGAGCAAGTTGCAGTCACCGAAGATGGCCAATGTCCTCGATTTGAATAGCACGTGACATTAAGCAAGGTTCATGAGTTTTCCCAGGCTGGCAGTCCTGGCCTTGTGCTGCTGCTGCTGCTGTTGCTTCAGCAGACGGTAGGCCTCCACCGCTCGCTGCCGCTCCTCCTGCATGAGTCTCTGTCTGGCCATGGAGGGCTTGGCTGTGGAGGCTGCCGTGTGGCCAAGCAGAGAGTTGAGAAGCAGCTCTTTTGATGCCTTCTGGATCAAGGAGGCACAAGAAAAGAAAAAAAAAAAAACTGCAGGTGAACATTTACTCAAAGAACTGAAACTGGTGAGACAGCAGGGGTCCTAATCCACGGAAGGTTACCTGAGATTTGACCTCAGCTTTTTTGGGTTTGGCGCTCAGTGATGGCGGTGCCATCGTAACCTCACCAAAGGGAACATGATCTGCAACACAAACCGTATTTACGTGTGGTTACTGAAACCATGACATTGTAGAACTTTTTAAGCAACTATCACGATATAAATAAAACTGTTATCTTATAAAACAGTTTAGTCATTTGGAGAATCAAGTAATTGACAGACATTTTTCCAAAATGCAAAAAGGGAAAAAAAAAGCTACATAAATAAACATCAGCAGAGCCGAGTGTGAGAAATCTTTTCGCTGACATCCATTTACTAACAAAGTAAAAAGTAAAAAAGTCTTCTGGTACTAGATGTGTGTAAACTACTGAAAGAGCCAGGATTTGACATTTTTCTGATGAACGCCAGCTAGAAATGTGAATCACAGCTGATGGAGACAGCGACGCGCCTCCGCAGGAGTCAACGGCAGACTGTAAAGGCGACCGCATCCTTGTTTCATCGCGACACATGGCTTTTAAAAACACCACTTAAGAAATAACGGGTCCGAGAATAAAATATTTAAAAACTGTTTCTGGACATGAATGTTTATCAATTAAGTCAAACATTGCGCTGAATTTTCCTTCATGCTTTACAAAACGTCTTTTAAAAAAGGTATCTGCATGATATCAAAACAACAGAAAATATAAAATCCGATAATGTCAGACTCTACAGGTGTAGAGGGGGGTGCGGTTCCAGATTCCTCACCTAAAAACCTCTCTCTCTCCATTTTGTCTTCTCGTCTGTTCAGCTTTTTCTGCTGAAGCTTGTCTAGTCTCATTTTAGCATACCTGTAGTGAGACGGTGAACACAAGCAAACGGTTACGTCGGAGGTGCTGCACATGTTACGTCAACATTTTCAAGACTTGTTAACTATTATATAGATTTTTTTTTCCTTTTAAAATTCTTAAATGTGAGTCCAAAATCAAAAATCTAATGGTTTATTTCATGCTTATAGTTTCCATTAAAAGCTGAGAACCACAACATTTTAATAGACACCTTTAGGTTTTCCAGAAAACCCTCAGACAGGACGTGAATGGGTTAACGGTGCGTACTCTGTGTTTACAGCAAAGCTGCACACATTTCGCATACGTTCCTGCTCTGAGGAACTTGGAGATATTAATTTCCTACTTTGGGATGCCAAGTTCCTGCTCTAAAGAACTTGGAGATGTTACGTTCCTGCTCTAAAGAAACATGCAAACTGCTCTGCTTAATGTGATCTAGTAGAAGTTGCAGCTTTAAATGGGGTAAGAAGGTCTTTTTCAAGTGATACGTAAAAGTTGATAGGCCTCTATTTGTTAAATTATAAAAGGTATTAATACAGACATGGTCCTGAGAAGGGTGTGGATGAAAGCTGCCTTGTTGATACTCACTCTCTCTTTTTGTCAGACTTGCCCTTGTCCGCAGGCTTCTCCTGTTTGTCCACGTCCAGCTCAGGCCGTCTGTCCACTTGGTTGTTGGTGAGGAAGAGGACATGTTGTGTCGCGTTCTCCATGCGCTGTAGATAGGCTCTATTACTTTCCCGTTTTCCCTTCCTGAAACGTGGGACCGGTATGCTTCCATCCAGGGAACCCGCCGGCTTACAGTGAGATGACACGGCTTACAAAAGAGAAATGTAGCAGATTTATTACTAAACTCAGCATAAAAAGTAAGGAAATGTGTGTTTGGTAGATTATTTCTTTGTTGCAACAATCCTTCTTGGCAACAAATCTCATACCGCTCTTCCACCCGCTACTGAGGCTCCCGATTGTTAAATAGATAAAAGGTTAAATTGCTCATCCCACAAATGCATGTTCCTTATAAATGTGGCACAATTTCAAAAGGGAAATAGGCGATGTAAGATTGACTCCCAAAGAAACAATCTAACCAACACAAATGTACTTCCTTCTTGTGCCCCATTCAGTTATAAACAACATCAAGACTCGTGTGTGGCCTCACGACCTCTCTACCGACCCTTTGTCCGTTTCCTGGCCCCCGGGGATCCCGTTTTCATCCTTTCCTTGCTCTTCATGATCTCCCGGAGCCTGAACGGGATGTGTTTGAGGTGATCTTCTTGTTCGGGTTTCTTGGGCTGGCCATCTCCTTTTAACTTGTTTTTACTAAGATTACAGTGAAAACAGGGTCCGTAAAACAGAGCAAAAGCCAATTGATTACAACAAGGTGTTACTTACTTACAGCGATAAGATTAAAAATTATAAAAAATGTTAAATCTAATTTTATTTGCTCCAAAATAGAGCCGCTAGCAACTAGCTGAAGTTGCTAACTAGCCGACAAGCTTGCTGATAAGCAGTTATTATTTGACATTTTGCTTTTTTTTTTTAAGTACCTCGGATGCAGTCCGGTCTTACTAACTTCTTTCCCCGGCTCCTTATTCTTGTTTTTCTTGGTCTTCGCCATTATTAGTAGTTTTATATCAGTACATAACAACAACACACGTGGGGTAGCGTGTAGCCTTCAACTCAGAGATGTCAACCTGAGGCGAGGAACAAAACGAGCTCTTACTTTGTGCATTTTTTCATGTACCGAATTATGTCCGTAAATGCTCAACTCCAAGCTGACGAATCTCACAACTTGAAAAAATACTTTTTTTTTTTTTTTACAAGCTATAGCTTTTTACAATGGATATAATTAATTCATAAATGGAAAGAACAATATGCATTAGTAAGTTCAATCGTTACACTCTAGAGTAACATCTTTTAGAGGAGACGATCTTTTCTGTAAGGGACACACTGATTGGTTAAAGATAGTGTTATAGCTACGTATTGCCGCTAGAGGACGACAGCACATTAGTTTTGAGCCCTGGCTCCTCATTTAATTTACTGCCTATCTGTGTTGTTGCTTTTAATAATCAGTATTCGAAATCTATAAAAAGTCGCCCAGGTGCTGACAGTTTTTGTCCCTAAAATACAAGTATACAGAATATTATTTAAATTAGAATAAAACGTAGTGTTTATCTAATTCGTTTGAAGCAAAGCGTTTAGTTTAACTGGCAGAACTGAGGCCAATTTGAGTAACTCTGATCTTCTCATTTGTCATTATAAAATAATTTTTTTTTTTAATGGATACTTTCTTTAGTGGCACATTTCTTGGTCAAATGTAAGTTTTTCAACCCTTCTGTCTCCTGACTTCTGTCTTTCCCAGGGACGTGTTAACAAATGGCAGATATAGGTATTGAACAGTTGATCTTATTGAATACCACCAATGAAAGATGCTGGTTCATCCTTCCCAAAATGTCACCACAGTTAACGGATCACTTACATCATCAAGCTCAACAAAGATGGACGAGTAAGTGCTCCAGCGCTAGAATGAGTTGATCTATGGAAATCTTTGTATGTGGTTGTAGATTGAAAGACAAATTATATATATTATATATATATATTATGACAAATTATAAAAATTTTATAGCGTATATACCAAGATGCTGGTGATGATTTCCAGTTTTTGGAAGCTTGTAAATCATGTAAACATAACAGAAGAAAAAGACACTGTATTCTCAGTCCTGAGTAAAATGGAATCTGTTTTAAAAATACATAAAAAAATATGAATAGGTTTGTGTTTAGGAGGAAACTTTTCAATCATAGCATGTAAGTATGGCAATACATTTTTGATGTGTGACCTGTATTTTTGGTAAAGAGGTAGTTTTTAATTTTTGTGTAAGAGTAAATACAAAGCAGTTCATCTTAAATGCAAAGCAATTATTGTACAGGGTGATGAAATCTTGAACTCTTTGACATTCAAGTGATGTTGCATGCTGATAAAATCTCTTTCTCTTGCTTATTAATACATTTAGCATGAATTATTTAGCCTTTTGATCCAGATTACATTCGTAAACTTCTGAGCTGCAGTAGTGAAATGATCCATAATATGAATCAAATACATACTGTTGTTGTGACGCAGTTACAGACACTTATTTATTTATGTATTTCTGAGCAATATTCACTCAGTCTTAAACTTTGACAGAGGTGTGAGAAAGAGAGGGGAAAGGATTTTCTGTACATGTGTCCAGCGCCTGTTCAGGTTTTACAAACAGCACAGATTACCGAAAGAAGCACATGAATGGACCAGGTGTGTGTGAATGTGTGTGTGTGTGTGTGTGTGCCAGGATGAAATGGATTATCAGCTGTAATGCTGCTCAAGCCGAGAGACTGCTGATGACAGAAGAATGCGCTCGGACCTCACTCGCATGTTCTCGGCCGCAGGTGTTGCATAATATGGAGATGAGGGAATATATTCTGGAAAAATGACATCCATCAGTCTTTATGCTGCACACTTTTAAAAAGCGACCACTTGTAACTCTAACGGATGCATTAGGCTGTGCTGTGACGTGTACACTCAGGAAAGTTTCAGTCTTCCCTGAAATGCTTGTCAGCTGCTCCCCCATGAATGGACAGTGCCTTTGGCAAAGCAAATGACGTACGTGTAGAAATGATGACAGCAGTTTATCGGCTGGTTGCGTCATAATCTGCTGAGAGTCTGAAGTGTATAAAAAGGCCTCATGAAATACCACTTCCAGGAAATCACTCGACATCGAGCAAGATCTATCGATACCAACAGGAAAGACACACAGCAACGCAGGAGGTGAGTTTCAGCATCTAGAGAATATTTTCATCTGTTGATGGACGCAGTGTTTTCAGGCTTTTGCCTATTTTTCTTTTTTTTCTGTGATTATACAATTTCTTTGCTGTTTATGGATTTCTTACATGATTTTAAGAATTATGTCAATTAATTTTCCTTTATGATTTAAAACAAACACATGGTATTACCTCATAACAATGCATACAATTATTTCAGTCATTTTAATTGTTTAGTTAATTTCCTTTTGTGAATTTAATATAGTATTTTGAATTGAATTGAATTATTATTGTTATTATAATTATTATTGGTAAAAAGCAAATATGGTATGTCCAAAACTATACTCAGTCTCACTAGATATTTAAGTATTTAACTCAGTTAACTGACACGCAAGTCAAAGAAGATTAGAGTGCTGTCGAAAGTTGATTGGTAATCTAAGCAAGAGATTATAACTGTTGGATTAATTAATTTATAGGAACCTTTGCAACCTACAGTAATACACGACTGCATTTTTTTAACGAATTAAGTTATTTACAAACACAAATCACTTCCAGGTAGTAAATACAATTGACAAGATGGCCTGGAGATTGATAAAGTTTTTAAGTGCTACAACCTTGAAATAATGTTAGAAGGCGTCATGTTTACCTTATTTTATTGATTTGTGGTATAGATACACTTTTGACATGTGCTGAAATATTTCCTATCAACAGAGGCATGAATCTTGACATTGCCAAACCTGAAACAAAGACTGGCGGCAAAGCGCCACTCAGAGCCACAGGCCCTGGTTCCCCACACAAGGGCCCACCCAAGTTCAAACAGAGGAACACCCGGCAGTTCAAGAGCAAGCCTCCCAAGAGGGGAGTCATTGGGTAAGCCTCTCCTAAATACATTTCCATGTGTATCATTAACGCAGACAAGTGTTATCTGAAGAACATGTTCAAATCAAACTATAGGTTTCAGTCATTAACGCTTATGATTTCTTTTCTTTTCTTTTTTTTTTTAAATAGTTTTGGAGATGATATCCCAGGAATGGAGGGACTTGGCACTGGTAAGCAGAAATATGATTTATACTTCTCATATCTGCAAACACAATGCTGTCTTTTCGAAAAATAACTTTATTCTTATTATTTCATTTTCAGACATCACTGTGATCTGCCCATGGGAAGCATACAGTCATCTAGAGCTGCACGAGCTTGCTCAGTATGGCATCATCTGAGTCTCTTCTCTGCAAACATATATATTTTTTTTTTTTTTGTAATGTGTACAAAGGTGCAAATAATGTCAGCATTCGGTTTTAACTATGACGCCACTGGCTTCTTTTGGATGGAAATATATCTTCACACTAAAAGTATAACAATTCTTTATGTAACATGTGTCTGCATATTGTAAATGCTGTTGATTGTTAAATATATTTTGTACAGTAAATGTATTTTCGCAAGACTCTCAAGCTGCCATTTCCACGCCCATAAACACTGACGCTGAACATGTTCCTGTGTTATTGCCTGAGGCTGCAGTGGGAGCTGGACCTGAGAGCTTGATTACTGGCCCGGAGGAGATTCTGTCAACTGTCAGCACTGTGTTTTGTATATTAAATCAAGTTCAGAATGAAGCGTGACATCTTTAAAGTGATTTCAAACTGCTGGTTTCTTTTTTGTCCTTTCACAACTGAATGGTGTGTAATGAAGTTGTAATTTGATCCCATTAATATTTCGCGTATTGCAGACCTTTTGGAAAGCAGAGGTGAGGAAGACCAATCAAATTCAAGCATAAGAAGAGACCTACCATGTACAAATTAAGTGCTAAATCTATTTAGATGACACTAAATGTGAAACTGATACAGAAATGCACAACACGTGCAGGTTACAGAGTGTTGGAAGTCTGAAGAGAGGACGTGTTCTCTGAGGCGTTTAGTCTTGTTTTCGTAGAGCTGGACACTCGTGCTCAGAAACACTTTGCTTCTCTGATCTACTTTTTGTGTACAAGAAAAAAAAAAACTGTCTGGACTGAGAGTACATGCAAGAAAGGCTTCATTCATGTATACAGTTGACCAGGGCCAAAGACTGTGTTTCTAAACAGTTTATTGTAAAGTGAAGTGGCCCCAGCAGTGAGCTCTGGCGCAGGATGAATCAAAACACGACTTTGTTTCATTCAGATCATTTTTAAAAACTTTTTCACTTAAATGCTCTTGTGTGAACATTTATTTTTTATTGTTGTTACTTTGTTAAATTTCTGCTGTTTTATCAGCAGTTTGTGATGCACAGTTTCATTAAGTACCAAATACGTTTTTAGAATATGACACACTATTTTTGTCATTTGCTTTTAAAAATCTAGCTTCTAATTTTGGTTTATAGTTCCGGTTTATACAAGTCTTTGGGTTTGCTTTTTTGCATTTTTAGGCTGATTGGTGGTTCTATTGCCCTTTCTTTTGTCTGTTGGGATAGGCTCCAGCCGCCCCCATGACCCTGAATAAGAAGAAGGGCAAAGACATGGAAATAAGAGCTGGATATTGATAACGAATGGTTGGATGTCACAAATTTCTTAAAGTTACATGCACAAAATGAATCACCCCCCCCCCCCCCCCCCAAAAAAAAACAACAAAAAAAACAAAACAATCTATATTGACAAAAAAGAGGATCACTGCATGAATCCTTAAAAAATGTTTATGAAAAAATATTTTCCAAAATTCCACCTAGCAGTCTTTAGAATAACGATTGTTTCCTATTATTTGTCTGCCACATAAAAAAATAAAATAAAAAGATTAAATTTTAATTTAATTTTAATTTTGCAAAAGGCAAATAATAAGGTATGGTTGTATGTGTTTTTTTAAACGTTTTTTTATAAAACATTCACAGTGTAAGTCATACATTGATATTAGAAATTATTATTATTATATTAGAAAAGGTAATTCTGTTTATAAATGTTAAATTTATTTTTTTGACAATTGTGTTTTGCCAGAACTTGGTTAAATTAAAAGCCTAATTTAACGTCAAACTGTATAAACTTAGTGAAAAAAAAACAAAAAACAAAAACAACTGACAAAATGAAAACACCTAGGACTGTTTAATTGCATGCTGCTGCATTCATCATCATTGTTGTACATGAGCTTTATGCCAGTTGATGCTTTCCAGCAATCGTGTGGTGATGAACACAGCCAGAATCTGGACCCCAAATATAACTAGTCCAACCATCCCGAACATGGTCTCGTGCAGCTCGATCCAACGAGAGATTCCACCCAGGCAACCACCCAGAAAGATCACACTTTGAGCAGTGAACTCGTCTAGCAGCAGCGCTCTTACTCCACACTGAGAGTTCCACACTGTGCCGTTCTCCAAAGGGTCTATGCAGCATGTTGCAGGGACGCCGCAGGCCAGCACTCCTGGAGCCGAGCAGTTGTAATAGCTGAAGAAAGGGAAGGAAAAATTCCAAGAAGTCACTATATATTTACACCTTTCAAACGCCGTCCTACCTCATAGCCAGTGTTGTAAAAACAGAAATTCCAGATCGGTCACACCCCACTTACATGTTGATCTCCCAGTCACGGTAGGTGTCTGCCCCACAGCACTGCAGATTTGACTGGATCTCATCCGTGATGAACCTCAGATCCAGATCGTCTTGATACCGCGCCATGGCAGCTAACATCCCTGATCGCAGATAGTTTCCAATCTGGCCTTGCATACTGTAGGCCATGATGGCCACCAGCACCTGAGCTGAGATGAGTACTAACACGACACCTGAGAACAGCTTCAGTAAGCAGATATTTTCTCTTAGGGCGCCTATACACCCTGTCAGGCAAAGCAGAGTGAGCAGAAAGCCCAGAGTCATGAGTATTAGCATCGGGTCGGTGCCAATGATGCCGATCTTCTCCTGGGCAAATGATTCTTTGCTGATGAGGCCCCACATCCCCAGACCAAGAACCACCAGACCCAGAACTGTGAAAACTAGGTTGCAAAGGAACATGAAGTATTTTAGGAAACAGTCCATCAAAGAATGGCCGTAGTAAGGTTGGATTCTTGATAACGGAGGGCTGTGGTAGTCCTGTCCATTATCCGACCCTTCCTGAGATTCACTAGTGGCACGGCTTAGCTCCTTGTCGTCTTCTTTCGCAGCTCCTGCCTTCAGACCCACAGAAATGGCAATTTTTAAGAGCTAATAATAACTTAAAATTTTTCATTACCTATTTGAACTGAATAGTCAAAAATAAACTATAAAAAGTCTTACCTTTGGTATGAGTGGGCTGGACTCATTCAGATAAGAATCTTTCTTCGTCCACGGCCAATGAATCCCGTTTAGTCCCAAATATCCCTTCATGATGTCAATTAGTGGGAGATGATCCTCCCTGCACTATTAGATGGACAGAATGAAGCTGAAGTGCAGAAGAGGAGCATTTTCTGTAACACAGGAGAGTCTGTGAGTTGAGGTGGCGTAACCATGCTGTGTTTAGCCTCGGAGTGCTGTGAGGCCTGAGCTATTTTTCATCATGTGAGAGTCACAGTGTGGGGATTAGGCAGTTATCAGAGCCTGAAACAAGAGGCTCTTGATGTGAGTTTACACACGAGAAAGACTTTCATGAGAAAAAGGGATGGTCGGGGAACAAAATGTGTTTTGTCTCTTTGACTAAAAAAAACAAAAACAAAAAAAAAAAACCACGGAACAGAAAAAAATCAAACATTCCTCATCATCAAGCTCAGAAAGGAAAACTTATCATTTAAAATGTGCGTCTCAGATTTCCCATAAATCACAGCATGTAGTTAAATCAGCATTTTAGCACATTTTTTCTTTTTTCCTTTTTGACACAAAGCTTTCCATAAATTTGGAAATAAATACCCTTCAAATAACACAAGAATTGAAAGTGTTTATGCAAGAGTGTCTTAGTCAACAGAGAGAGTAGCTCAAATTAGAAAAAAACACAAAACATGCATACATGAACACAAACAAGTACATACATATATTACAAAATGATAAAACCTCAAAGTTATGAACTTTGAATCTAAAGTAACAAAACAGTGACAGTGTAATCATCAATTCATCCACTTTTTGTATCTGCTTAATCCGGGTGGCGCCTTTCCCAGCACACTGCAGGCGAAAGGCGACAGTATAATCAATCAATCCTGGTCTTTGCAGCCACACACATTTGCCTCCCAAATGTTTAAAATGAACTGAAATGAATGTAGTGAGACCAGATGCAAATTACTCAGATTACTTTTCAAATGGCTGCAAGAGAAGGGAGCAGACTTAATTCAGTATACTGGCCTTCATGTGATAAACAGCGGAAAGTCTTTAGAATTAAAATGAGTGAAAAGATGTTGGCAGCAGATCGAGAAAATCCTTGAAAATCAGATTTTGCCAGCAGTTGAGTCAGCTGGAGGGGAAAGCAAACCATCCAGTGTGGCACAAACTGTCCAGTTGGAGACATAATGAAGACGTAATCATCATATAATCATTAACCCTTCAAAGCCTGACATATTAAATACCACAAAATAATTATTTGAAGAGTTAATTATATATTGGAATCAAAAACATTTCAAATTTTGTGTTAAAACAGTTTTTCAATATTTTTTCCTTATCATTATGAACACTTCAGGTACATTTACATATTTTTTAAATTTGTTGTTGTATTTTTTTTGTTTACTTTACTAAAAGAACATTCTTAAAAATACTTGAATTAATGTCATTATAACTTAATATCAGTGTTGTATGTAATATAATGCAAAGTCAAAAACAAAGTCATTTTTCGACACTAATCTATTCAAGTCAAGCCAGCAAATTGGAAAAATTATAATTAAAAATTAAAAACATAACAGCTGCTCAAAAAAATAAGATCAACTTTCATGCCAGCAACATTTTTAAAGTAGGCTGTATGTATTACTTAAAGTGCAAACATTAAAGTGGTTTTAGCACCATACACATGAAGCTACTGCTGTTGTATATGTCCATAAATACTCTTAAAAAAATACTAATAATCGTGGGAGAACGCACCTTTTAAACACATGGGTGGAACAAACCAATCAGAGTGCAGATAAACTTAGAAAATGTTCCAACTTGATAAATATTGTGGCATTTATTTAAGTTTAGTATTGCACATTAAAAAGATTCCCCTGCAGCTACTGCAGCAAAGTTATCTCCCAATCCAAATCATTCAATCTGGATTGTCCGCATTTAAGAGACCTCCAACTGACTCTGTTACACTTTGCAGACTGCAGCCTGAAACAAATGCGCCACAACTATCACATTATTATTGAGTTGTTGTTATTTCTGTTTTGTCAACTACGCTTGTGATCACCTCCCCCCGGTTCACCGCCCGGCTGACGGTGAAGGAACGGATCCAGTAACGGACAAACGCACCACAAGGTAACTGAGTTACTTTATTTAAAGAGTAATGCAGTAGAGTATTCGTTAGTGACAAAAGGAACGGCGTTACAGTAACGCGTTACGACCCAACAGTGCTCACAAATCCAGATCTTCTTACCAAATTAAAGCAGCATCGCTACATTCTCCCTTTGGCCACTAGAGGCCAGTAAAGAGTCACGATTCAAATTACACAAAGGTCAAACTCTAATTGCATAACTGATGCAAGACAAGGTAAAAACCTTGAAACTAAAAGCTGCTGAACAATAGGATGTTTTTAAGTTTTTTTTTCTATTATAGGTTACTTAAAAAAGCTACCTTCCTCAGTGAAAACATGTTATTTAGATGTAATTTACATGACCGTGAACATGATCTTTAATACTTTAATTTAAATGGCATTATCTATCGTATTAGAATAATACAGGGCTTTCAAAGTGCTTTTCAACAAACTCTGCCCACAGAAAAACAATAAAAGCAATGACTTCATGAACATCTTATTTGAATTTGCTGGTTTCAAGAGACCAGGGAAGCTTGCCACATTCATATTTTCCAGCTTAGCAGTTAGTGAGCACTACATTCAATCTACTTTAGTTTCATTAGACATATGCTTACTATTAAGACATATTATGTATGTATAGTTATTCCTAGTGAAACAACATTAAGCTCAGTCAATGATTTGCATACTGTTTGGTCGAGTTAAATATGAAGGTGAACCTGTCACTATACTTATTAAAAAAAACAACAACAAAAAAAAACCAATAACACTGACTCTCATTTCAACTTGTTACAATTATCTGGATAATTGTTAGTGGTCAACAGAAATAAACTTAATAGCAGTCCCCTCGTGGTCCTCTTCCTCTTCTATAAAAACCTGAAACACGAGAATCCTCAGTGGATGTCTTCTCTTTGGCTTTAGTCTTTAAATTTAAGTAGCAATGGATTTCACTTTAACGATCTTCTCAATGTTGCTCTGATCATACTTCACGAAATAATCTGCTGGTGAGAGTCAATAACAAGTAGCATGTGAGCGAGCAGATGTGACGCTGAGTTAAAAAACAGAAATAGGGAGGTCTGGTTATCTCACCCTCTGGCTCTGCAGGACCGCTGCAGTCATTCTTTCCTCCGGCTCTGCTGGACTGAGCAGCAGGGAGCTGGAAACTGCTGGATGGCCCTTAATACCTCCATGTATCTGTTGCCATATTGATGTGAATTAATGGAAAACAAACTAAGTGTTAATTGCCATGCTTGCACATTGCCACTTTCCAGCAAACATTATGTGGAGAGGCTGCACATCTCTTCAACTTGTAAGGGTCTTGACAGCAGAGGTGAATTAGAAATACTAATCCACTATCATATATGGACACAGCATTAACCCTTTAGTGGGCAAGTAACTACATTTGTAACTTCAGGAGACATCCATCCTATGAAACTAATAAAATAATAAAAAAAGTTACAAAGTAAAAAAGGCCCTTTAATGTCCTCCAATGACCCTCTGGAGTCGAGATTTAAAAGTTGCTGGTATTTTACTGACTGCCCTGTAACAGGGTTAAGGCTCACAACTTCTGAAACTCAAGCTGCAGAGTTTCAGAATTTCACGTGAAATTCACGTTAGAAACAAAAAAAGAAAGAAAAGGGAGAATTTAAGTCTGATATTTATTCCACATCCATTTGCACAATTTGAAACTGAATATTTCCTGTTCTGAGCACAACATATTAAGGATAAGTGTGTTTAAATTATAAAGCATTTGATTGCACAAAATTTGTCAACAGCTTGGTAAATATATTTGCATTTATTTTAAGAGGTATTTATTGTGTCACGACTGTTTTATATGCCACTGGTTTATGCTGCATTTGGCTGCAGGAGAAGAAGAAATTGTTTTTTTTTCATTTACTGTGGTGCAAATCAATATTCCTAAAGAAGAAACTAAGAGTTTGGAAAAAAAAAACAACATTTTACAGCAAACATAATATGCTTCATGTTAGTCAGGAGGAATAATCCAGGCAAACAGAAAAAGAAGAAATACCACGAATGAAACATGTTTCCCTTTCTGAGCACATGAGACCCTTTTTTTCTCCATGTTTCCTCTCTGACTTTGAAAACTGACTCCAGGGAAGCAGTGAATTCCAGTTTCTAGTGTTCAGAAGACAAAGTATCAATTCTGAAGATATTATTTTAAACACTGCACAAGATTTACTCTACCTGTTTTTTTTTTAACAAAATCCAAAGTTGGGTGCCTGACAGTTTATTGTTTAACAAATGTAACTGTTTCCGGCTTTATGGCTCTTTAGGGAGGATGCGAATTAAACAGCAATTTGTTTCCTTTCCTCTGTGCTCTATATCGCTGGCAGTGCTGAAGATTGACAGTTATTTAAAAATGTAAGCGATTATACATGTGCACGACTGATATAGTGGTTAAGAAAAACAGATCAAGCACAGAAAAAGTCAGCACTCTCCAGCAGATTTCACAGATTCTTATTATTATAATCAAGTTTTCAGACCCAAACATCTGACATCCCGGACCTGCTACTCTCTTCTCTTTTCAAGTGTCTTTTTATCATGGTCATAGTTAAGACCTCGGTGAAAAAAACAGAGAGAGTAAAAAAGCTGTGGACACATGCAAATCAACAACATTATTAGAAATAAATCAATAATTCCACCTGGAGGAAAATTATACACAAGCATGGCAGAAGTCAGACCACAGATAGATAAGCAGACACTTTAATGCAAAATGATGCTTTTTAATGCAGGGACACCCCTCAGTTTAGGTGGTCTGAACTGGGTAAACATCTGCAGGTTTTTTTTTGCAGCTGTTGGTGTCAGATTTGTGAATCTACAGTCAGAAAGAGACTACACACATTAGATAAAGAGGGAGAAAAGAGAGAGAAAACTGAAGTACGCATCTGTGGCGCAGAAAAGAAAGAGCCTCATACCAAGTGTGCAGCATGGTGGTGGAGATATTATGGTTTTTAATTCATTCACTGCCTCGGTGACCTGGCAGCTTGCTTACATCAATTACTACATTATATATTCAAAAGGAGCTCTAAAATAATAATAATAAAAAAAAAAACACAACCCCCTCCCCCCCAGAAAGCTGAGAATGAATTTTAAGTAGATCTTTCAGTAGCTGCAATGATCCTCAGTACACTGAAAAATTCATAGAAGATGGGGTTTAAGGTTGTCCTTATAGTCTGCAAGCTGATTTTAGAGACTGGTAGACAATTATAGAAGATTAAATGCTTCATTGAGCAAACAAGTTAAAAAAAATAACTATATATATATTATATAATTACATTTTTAAGTAACTAGAAGGTGAACATAGCCCACACCTTGTTTCACCTAACGTGAAACCAGAATTTGTGGCTTGTGTCTGTGGGTTTAACATTGGCAACCATGGTAGGGACTGTTTCCCAGACAGATTCCTTCGCTGTAGACTGTCTTGCTTATGTCCATAAATCACTGCAATGATCTGCAGACTTCAGCACAGTCTCTCAGAGGAAGTAAGGAACAGCAGTTTTAAGTAAAATACTGCTTGAATTTTCCTTTTTTCTGTTTGTTTGAGAGATAATAGTATTACTTTTTTTCCCACAAAGCGAAAGAAAAAGGAGCTGTAGAGAAATATATTTCCTGGCTCTTATCAGTCACTTTCCCCAAACTTTCTAAATTATGTCATCTATATGAGGTCAAAGGCAAAACAAAAAACAAACAAAAAACAAAAAACAAAACAGCTGTATCGTCTATCAGCAGTTGGTTTCTTGCTAAACAAATGATCTAGAATGATCTTGGACTAATAAATGTCAAACTGAAAGAACTGATGGAATAAATCACACACCAGATTTTTTTGATTTAGAGCAAGTTGGATGTGAGCAAACCTCTTGGGATCTGCATATTTTCCTTTTCACCATCTATTTCAGAGTTGAACCGAGTCTCTGAACTACTTTATTCATTAAAATAGTTGATACCAATCTTATAAGCTGTTAAGCCTTCTCTTTCCTTTGCTCGTTATTATTGAGTGCAGGTTTTTCTCTGCAGGTTTCGATCACTCGTGACTGCTTCAGAGACAGATGCTGCCTGTATCTGTCAAGCCCAGATGTTTAGCAGATTGTATTACAGTAGGCAGCAGGAATGCCTTTCTGGAACCATGCTGCTACATCAAACACCTCCTCTGAATTGGAGGCCTCATAAAGTGCCGTTGCCCTGGGCAGCTGGAGTTGGAAGATATCTGGAAGATGGGAGGGGAGGCTATCAATCTCTATCTAACCCCCATAGTCGAAGCTGTGGGTTATTTATCATTGTAGCAGATACATAAGCTGCTAGACCTCATAGCAGAAGCTGCAGTGGGAGGCGCATGTGTATCTATGTCTCTGTACCATGTTTTTGGCACTTGAATGCAGCAGTGTGCATGTACGCAAAAAAAAAAAAAAAAGAAAGATTTGGATTATGTCGCCGCCTTGCATCACTGACGTAGATGGAAGCAGGTGGGGGAATGGCTGCGGGACTTATAAGAGTGCTGCCCAGGTCTTGTTTTCTCAGTGTGTCACTCTTGAAGGATTGTACTGAGATCTGTTACTCTGAACTGGGAAGGCGTCCAGTGCTGCGTCACAAAAAGGTATAGCACAAAGCTTTTTTCCACTGTATTCTGCTTTCTGTGCAGTAAGTCTAAGAGCAGATGCAGCACACTGTGTGGTTTCAAGACACAGCTTCTTCAAGTGTAAGCATGCATTATTGTGTTGTTGTTTATGGCACAATTTTATATTTAAAGCATGCTTGAGCTTTTCATTGATTTTTTTTAATTTTATTTTTTTGCACCATTCCTCAGTGTGCCTACCTCTTTGTTTGAATTTTAAGGTATCAAAATGAAGGAGGTTCTGGTCCTGCTCTGCGTGGTTTCAGTGTATGGGGCTCAGAAATTGAAGCAAGAAACCTCTCCTTGGGACCCTAAAGGTCTGGAATGCTGTGATGTCACACCCATCAACGTATAAATGAATATGAAAACACTTTAAAGGGAATTCTGACTCACACAGTTTCTAAATTCCTGTGTTCAGCTGAACCTAGCAATGGCAGGACGTGCTCCAACCTGACTCAGGTACTGGACAACTGGAAATTTGCTATCTTAACCCAAGTGAAAGACCTGCTGATCAATGACCACGCCTCTGTTCTACCCGAATATAACAGGTGAGTCAAAGTCTGACAGCAAATAAAAGAGACTGTTCCGAAACAAGCTCAAAAATGTCAAAGAAAAATCTAATTACTAGGTCAGAGACAGGGGAAATGTGTGGGAATTACAATCAGCAGTGATGTCAGTGAACAATTTCCTGGTTCTTCTACAAAATTAGGAATGACGTAACGTGTTCTTGCTTTGTCAGTGAGCTCACTGCAGAGTCAGTGCCAGAGTAAAGCTGGAAATGTTTCATCCTTGTGTTCTGAAGGCTTTCTGGCAGACCTAAGTCCAAGTCATCGCGCCTACAACGCCGTCAACTTTATTGACTAGACCTTTGTTCTTTTCTCATGCACAGCAGCGCGCAGTAACTTCTAGTTCCTGGGAATTTACGAAACATAACGGCACCCACGTTCTTTGAATTTGTGTTCAAAATGAAATCATTTGTACTTCCCCACGTGTCTCTGCATGTGTCCAGGATCCAGCCTCTGTCAGACGCTCTCGGAGACCTCTATCGGCAGTTTAACTTGCTAAAAGATGATCTGGGTAGGCTTACTGTGCAGTTTGACAAAGTGGAGGGTTTCGTGGATGATCTTAAAGACGGCAGATTCAAAGTGCCACAGCGGCCTGTACAGAGGACTACCCCCACGTTTGGTCTGAGGTCTCCACTGGGAGCACAGAGGAGGGCTCCTGAGAGGCGGATTATCGGAAAGCCAACTGTGGTCAGGGCGTGGAAGAGAGGGACACAGGGACCCTAGACCTGCCCACTGGCTTTTGTCTGGTGTCAATGATCATGTAATAAAAATATATTTTTTATGTTTTTTTTTTTTTTTTTACAGAAGCAAATGTATATTTTAAAATATTTTATTTCTGAATATGATGTGATAGATGATTGACCATGTAAGACTACAGTGACAATATATGGTGCAGAAATGACGCCATATAAACTCCACTGCCGGTATATCGCCACAAGGTGACTGCCTTTACCAACTCATTTATCATCCAGCTGCTCTGCGTTATAACAGCCCGGTACAGCGTAACTCGAAAACTAAATTTAGTTTGAAGAGTTACAGGTGTGGTACACACACACACACACACACACACACACACACACACACACACACACACACACACACACACACTCACACACAAATAAATACATTTCCAAGGTTTTACATAAACAGAACAACTTTAGGAAGATATTTGAAAGTTTCTACAGACGTTATGTGCCTGATCAAGCCCCTTTTGTCACAAACCATGTCAACTTAATGAGATGTGTTTAGAGCCAAGGATATTGAAGGCTTTAAAGTTGAGCAAACAAGCAATAAATGTCTTTATCATTTAAAATAAAGGCACTTTTTGGCAGTTAGCCAGTGAAAGGGAGAGAGCACTGGTGCGATTTGATCAAAACTCTTTGTCCAGGCAGTGAAGGAAGGCCTGGAAGAAACCTGAGTTACAGCCGGCAAAAGCTGGTAAAAGCATGCATGTTTAGAAAATCAACATAAAAAATACATTTTTATGCTTAAATACCAGTTTTAACTTCCTTTGAAGCAATAGTGATTACTTTTAGGTAGTGTCATCTAGCTTTTGCAGTCTCTATGCCTACTATGGTCAAAAAACACCAGTAGTAACTTCAGACTCCCGTCCTGGTCGTCTGTTGTGACACCTGCATATTGATTTATGGCACTGTCCCACAGTGCTCTCTGAGCTAAAAGGAGTAGAAATTTTAATTGTCCAACTTCAAGTTGTGCATCATGTGACAATAAAGACATGAAAACAACTAGACAGTAACTACAGCGAGGCTAGTTTAATCCAGAAGTGTTGTTTGATACGCTATATTGATATTTAATATAATCTGTGTTCATGTATTTGTCACTGCTTTGTATTACACTTGTGTTACAGAAGAAAAAAAATAAAAAAACAAATTCATGTACAACTCTGCTGTGATTTTGTCTAAACGGACTGAACAAAGAAAAAAAACTGAAGCTCATTTGTGCAATTGTAGAGTCATCATGCAAGCTGATGTATAGTTTGACTGTGAGTTAAACGACTGTGCGACATTAGACAGTCGAGTAAGTCTGTAACTTCAGTTCGAGCCTGTGGTTTAACTAGAAGCTGATGTTTAGGAAGATCTCTGCTGCTGTACGCTCGGAAAAAATGTCCCAACAGCCACCAGAGCACTCCGTTCCTGTGTCTGCTTTAACATCATTCATCCAAGTCCAAGTCATTTCTTTAATACAACTTTGTTCGTTTCTAACCTTCATTTAAGCCCATGCAGGTTGTTTGCTCTTCATCTTTCAGGGTTCTGACGAGGTCACCACTTCATTTACATGAAACTCTAAATATAGAGAAGAGGTCTGCAAGGTGCATCCTGGGAAGACAGAGAGCTGATGCTTCACTGACAGAGGATGACATTTTCAGTTTCGTTTACCCTCATTTGACATGAGGTTGAAGGTATTCAGTTTAAGTTGTTGTAGAAATGTTAAATAAATGCTTGTCCCCTCCTTGTACTAAATGTGTGACTATAACAACATGTTTTTGTAAATGTCATCACAGATTTACGTACACTTTAGCTAGAATGCGTTGCCTGCTGAATACAACACAGCTCATTTATAATGCATTTGTTAGATGATAGCAATTTTACTTCCATTTTTATAACATTTTCCTCTGAATTAATTAAATGATCACATAACTAAAAATGAAACTAATAGTGGAGCATGTTTTACGTTTTCAGTCCTCAAAAAAATCTGTCAAACTGTTGACATTTTAAAAACTGCAGCATCTTTCCAGAACGGGTCACATTGTTTCTGTGTCTCAGACGTGAAAAAAATAAAGCCCTTTATTTGGGTGTATTTTAAATTATTTAATATTGTTACGAAATACACAAAATTGAATGAATTGTACAATCGTGATACCCCCCTCGTCACTGTATAATTGATGAGCATAACAGATAAAATATGATAATCAAAAATATTTTTCAAAAATATATAAAAAAGAAACAATGAATTTTTAATTGTGAAAATGTTTTTTTATTTTATTTTGCTTGATAGAATGTAACAAATGCAAAGTTGATACAAAGCTGGAATGCAAGAAAGTACTTGTAATCAATAAAATGAAAGCAAAGAGGAAACAGTCACATTTTTGTTCATTATCATGAACATTTATAAATGAAAAAACACCATGCAGAGATAAGAAGCAGAAGTTAAATGATCATTCAACTATCCATATATTACCCATATACACAGAAGTCTTATCGGTCTACTGCTGATAGATAATTATTGTACTGTATCCTGTCTTGTACCTTTGACGGTGTCTCTATGTCTCTATTCTTTCTTTACTTCCTGCTCTACCCGGCTCTACTTCGGCAGGAGGTTCCCCCCCTATGAGCCAGGTCCTGTTCAAGGTTTCTTCCCTTTTAAAGGGGAGTTTTTCCTGCCCCTGTTTGGCTTAAGGTTTTTCTTCCACTAGGGAAGTTTTTACTTGCCGTTGTTTACGTAATAAATTGCTCGGGGGTCATGTTCTGGGTCTCTGGAAAGCAGACATACAGACAACTTGTGTTGTAATAGATGCTATATAAATAAAATGGAATTGAATTGAATTGAATCCCCTGATGACATTGATGCAAACTTAAGTCAACTTGTTTTTATCCTGGTTGTAAAAAAAAAACAAAGCAAAGGAATAATTATGGAACAGGAGGACAGTGAATACTTGGAGGACCTCCATCCTGCCTGACTCAACTGGCTGCTGAGGTCCTGATCATCCCAGTGTCAAGTGCAAAATGTGAATGAGACTTGGATTTTCTGCAGTAAATAAAGTTCATAAACACTTGCTGACTTGTGTAATCTACATCTGCATATCAAACACGAGCCACAGCGTTGTCTGTCATCCTGACCCAACCTGAGGACACTGCCCTCCCCACCACCGAGGAAAATCTCCACCTACAGGGTGAAAACTGCAACAGTTTTCTCTGAGTAAGTGATGTGTCACAGTAAACAAAACATAGTGTTTTAACAGTTTTCATATTAATTCACTATGAAGAGACATTTTCTTTGTACATGTGACAGAAGCAGAAAAACAGTCCAGTCAAAGATTAACGAGTCTCAACAAACTGCTGAAGATCAGAAGATACCAGAATGATTAATTAATATATTGTTCTGGGTCATTCCTCTTTCTTCATGCTTTATTTTATACTCATTTGTGTTTATTATTGACAACCTTAATGAATGTGTTCAGATCCTGCTAAAACATGAATCATAGACGTTACTGAATAAAAAATGTTTTACCCTGAATGAACCATTTGTATCACATATTAAACTCTTTCTGATTAGAAATATAACATACGTAGTTGTTTCCACTCTAACAGAGATCTTACATTTAACCACTTCATTTACGTGAAACTATAAATGTGGAGAGGAAGTCTGCAGGTGCATCCTGGGAGGACAGAGAGGGAGGCGTAGACACATGATGCTTCACTGACAGAGGATGAACATTCAGTTTCATTTACGTTTATCATATCTGGTCTTGAAATGCTTCTGAATAAATATGCTGATGACATATAAGAAGAACAAGTGACTTTGCTCATTCAACAAGTTTTTATTTGTATTTTTGAAAAATATGTTGCACATGCAGAGCTGATACAAGTGGTCACTAAACTGATTACAAACATTTTGTAAAATCTAAAACTATTTTGAACAAACAGCATACAGAGATAAGAAGCAGAAGTTAAATGATCATTCTGGTCCTCAGTTATTCGTCAGCAGGACATTGTGACTTGCTGATGGTTTTCTCTGAAGTCTGGGAGCCCAAAGACACTTTACATGTGTAAAGTTTATTCATGTTCCAGTCTGATGTCTGGATGGTCAGAGAGCTGCTGATCTGGAAAGTCTGGTCTGGTGTCTGAACGGGGGTGCTGGTAGAGATCCCACTGCTCACCGGACTCCCGGCAGACAACCAGCTCACATCTACAAAACCCCGAGACTCACTGCCTAAACTGGACAGACACACCAGAGTGACTTGTTTGGACTGGAGCTCAGCTCTGGACGGAGGGAAGACTGTCAGGACAGGAGGAGGGAGGCTGGAGCCTGAAAGGACATGAACCACACTCAGAACATCAAATCCAGTCAGTAAAACACAGACACAGATTCATTAACTAACCCAAAATCCCAACAATCAGTAACTTCATTTGGACAAATTCAGTTAAATTTTTTTTAAATTTTTGTAACTTATTATTCATATTTTTACCAAAATATTCTGCCTGTGTGAAATTTAAAATCAGTGTTTCTTTTTACATTTAACTGTTTATCCTATTAGTGTTTTAATAAAGACAAAACAACTTTGGATAAATTAAACATCATTTTCACATTAACAAGAAAACCTTAACGAGTCAACATTGATCATAAATGTTGTTAAAATGTCAACAGATTATTTGAAATACAAAGTGATTATATATCAGTCTTTTCATTTAATTTTTTTCTATTCATTATTTTAACAAAATTGACACAAGAACAAAAAACATCCTTCATTTAAACAATCGTCAGAAGTTCAAGACTGTTTTTCTGTTATAGATGTTCTGGTCATAAAACTAGTGAAAACAGATATAAACACATTTTAAAAACAACCTCTAATATATGAGATCTTTAATTTCTATTAGTCAGAAGTTAAAAACTACAAATCTGTCATGTTGTATGATGAGATAAAAAGTACTTACTTGTAACAATCAGCTTGGTTCCTGGTCCGAATACCACAGTGATTCAGTTTGTACACATGGTCGTACAAAAACCTCCCGACTGTCAGTAATGAGGGAACTGAAACATCCTGCTGAGACCAACTTTCACTGTCAACATCTCATTCACCCTCAGGATGATTTGGACTTTAAAACACTGCTGGAAAAGAGTTAAAGGTTTTATTCATATGTTTGTTTGTTTCAAGGAAAGTGATTCTCTGGAAATAAACGAACTTTGCTCTTTGTCATTTGTGTATTTTATTTTTATTTTTATGTCATTGTTTTTGGAAGTGAAGCAAATTCATCTGCATGTGTAAACAGTGATTCTTATATTTATGTAAATGAAAATAAATAGTATTGTCAATAATCCCTGTTGTGGACTAACGATCTGTTCATGGTTTAATTCACTTTTTTCCCAAAGACACCTGGGAAAGTCTCCAGCAGATCCCTGGGATCCTAAACAGGAATAAGCAGGTACAGATAATAAAAAAAGTGTCAACATGATACAATTATATCAGAAATGATACAATTCAATACAATACAATGAAAAACATGCAAATTCTATTATATATTTTTTGAGTGACTTTGGATTTAAAACTTTCACAAAGCAGAAGTGTTTATGTCAAGACGTTTTTGTCACAGTGTGAATCACTGTGTTACATCTTCCTTAGCAGAGTCGTCCCATGTGTGACAGTAATAAACTGCAGAGTCTCCTGTCTCTGCTCTGTTGATGATAAACTGGTAATTTATGTTTGATGTGGCTTTGGAGTTAAATCTGTCTGAGGAGAATCCTGTTCCAAAGCTGGGTGAGCTGTCACTGTGGTAAAAGCTCAAAACATACTGAGGAGTTCCACCAGGCACCTGTTTATACCAGCGAACATTATTATAATCTCTCTCAATGTTACAGTCAAGAACAACCACTTCTCCTGTAGAAACTGTGTGGACAGCAGGTGTCTGGGTCAACACTTTTGCTCCTTCAACATCTGTAAACAAAAACAAAGAATCATGAGGAAACAGTTGATATTTGAAAAACACAGAATAAAACCTGAACCAGAGGAGAATCTTACATGTCAGAGCAGTGATGAGAGTACAGAGGGTCCCCAGCATGTTGTCACCGTGTGCTGAGAAGGATGTTGGGACTTGGAAAGAGACCTGACTGCTGACAGATTAGAGAGTTTAGAGGATGAGGAGAGGAGGTGCTGGAGGACTCCTTTAATACAACACTGAAACTGACAGGGACTGACAGGAGGAGGAGCTTGGAATTTCTTTTATTTTTCCTTTCTGAGACGTCCAAACTGTGACTACAAATTACTGGAGAGAAGAGATCAGACTGCTTTTAACTTCTAAATTTTCCAATATAACATAAACATTAAGGATTGCTAGTTTTCACTGGTTTTAGATCTTTTCTGTTTGATTTCTACAGAGACTGGACAGACAAACAGACCAGAATGTTTTTGTTGGACTGGAGCTCAACACTGGAGAATAAATGTACATGGACCACATTCCACAATGAATTAATTTAAATGTTTTTAATAAAGGAAGATACGAAGAAGGATAAAATAAAAACCCTGATAAAAGGTTTCTGTATGAATATGTTCCAATACAGACACACATTGTTTTCAAATAATATATTGAAATGCGTTTTGGAAACAAATCAGCTGGATTACCTTGGAGATCACAATAAATAAGTGAAAAAAATTACCAATATGAACCTGTTACACTGCTGACAAAAAATAATTTAAATAAAATGAGGAATAATAAGTCCAAGCTCCTCCTCCTGCCAGTCCCTGTCAGTTTCAGGGTTGTATTAAAGGAGTCCTCCAGCACCTCCTCTCCTCATCCTCTAAACTCTCTAATCTGTCAGCAGTCAGGTCTCTTTCCAAGTCCCAACATCCTTCTCAGCACACGGTGACAACATGCTGGGGACCCTCTGTACTCTCATCACTGCTCTGACATGTAAGGAGGCTGACTGACTGACATCTGACCTCATGTTGGATTCATCAGTCTGTGTGTTTCTCTTCACTTCATGTCATCTTGTTGTTTCAGGTGTGAGTGGCGTGACGGTGGTGACACAGAAGCCGCCGGTTGTGACGGTGACAAAAGGAGAGACGGTCACCATGGACTGTAACCTGGGAACTGTAACTGATGTAGCTGCATACTGGTATAAACAGATTCCAGGAAAAGTTCCTCTGTATATGCTGAGGTATCATAATAGCTGGAGTTCTCCAAAATATGAAACTGGGTTTCCCTCTGCAAGACACACTTGTACTCATCAGTCAACAACAGATTATCGATTGATCATCAGCAATGTTGAGGAAGGAGACTCTGCAGTTTATTACTGTCAAACATGGGACGACTCTGCTAAAGAGGAAGTATCACAGTGATTTATGTCATGACAAAAACCTCCTCCAACATACTTCTGCTTTTTAAGCCTTTGACTCTTCTTGACACAGAACACACCTATTAAACTTGATCATCTGTGTAAACATAACATTTTATGAACACTTACTCACCTCTAACATTAATGATTTATTCTGGTCTGGTGGGTTTTACATACAGTGAAGTATATAAACACTTGGATGACTAGTTAAATAAAACTATCGATCAATGTTATGAAATACTTTAAACACATTGTCTCATTTAACTTCCATGATCAAATATATTAAGAAAAACTATAAATCAATTTTTAAAAACATAAAATTTGCTAGTTCTTTTCACTGATGTGATGAAACGACTATTACATTAACATGCTGCGTGCACAAACAAACATAAATAAATTAGATGTTTACAATGAAAGCTCGTCTGAAAAGGTTGATTCAGTTTCATTCCCTTCACTTTTGAGAGTCAGGAGATTTTCTACAAATATATGGGCATCTGGGAGTCCAGTGCTTTTCCAGTCCAGTCCTTTTATATTTAAGGATCTTATTCTTATTCATTTTCTGAATGTGCTCCGTGTACGTTTAGTCTCCAATGATGAGCTCTAACCCACTAAATCCGTTGCAGTCTTTCTGTCCACTAAGTCTATGCAGAAAACATCTAAACGTTATTTCATATAAACTTTCCTCTGAAGTACATGTAATTTTGTACTTGATTGATGTTCAGCTAAATTGGTACTCACAGTATCAATAAAACCAGTTTGATTAACTTCCTCCAGTATTCTATTCTATCTCTGCAGGTACCTGGACATCTCAGGACGATGCTTGTGGAGGGAAACGTCATTTTGTCAGTTTTATTTTCCTCTCACAGGACAGTGTATTTTTCAGATAAGAGGGTTTACGTTTCAGATATCAATATTTACTTTGCCCTGTGATACTGGAGACTTGTCCAGGTGGACCCCTGACTCCCACCTGTAAGGAGTCGGGATGATTCCCACAGACTCCCGTGACCCTGCAAAGGATAAATTAGGTTTAGAAAATGGATGGAAGAATATTTACATTTACGTGGGAAAAAAAAAAAAAATCTAAATTTCATCCTTTTGCTGTGATCAGATTGCACAGTGACTTTCTTTAGCCTGGAGCTCAGAATTGGACGGAGGGAAGACTGTCAGGACAGGAGGAAGGACGCTGGAGCCTGAAGGACATGAACCACACTCAGGATAAAAGTAAGAATTGGTTAATAATAATAATTCAAAAGGACAGAAAAACAGAGAAAGAATACTGGAGAGAGAGATAACTGCTAAACAATGAGCTGCTTGCTGGTATAAACAGATTCCAGAAGGAATTCCTTCGTAAATCCTGAGGATTTATCACAGCTATAGTTCAACCAATATGACACTGGGTTTCTCTGTGCGAGACACACTTGTACTCATCAGTCAACAACAGATTATCGATTGATCATCAAAAATGTGGAGCAGGGAGCCTCTGCGGTATATTACAGTAAAACATGGGGTGACTCTGCTGATGAGTTGGTATCACAGTGATTCAAACTTTGACAAAAACCTCAACATGAAAACTTTTGCTTTTTTGTTCTTTGAACCTGCATCTTGAAAAAGTTCATGAAGTCCATGAACAGGTTCTGTTATTATAACTTGCTGACTGATAAACAAATGGAAATGCTGAATTATCTGGATTCAGACATGTTTAATGCTGCTGGAAGATTTCTGAAACATAAACTGTATTTTAAAGTATATAATAAAAAGGTAAAACATTTTCAGATATAATTAAAGGTCTCAATGTTTGGTACATGTGTGATAAACTGGACATCTGAGAATCAGAAGGAGGACTCCTCAGATTTATACACAACATTTGTGAAGATGGTTTCAGTTTCTCTCAAGAGTCAGATTGAAAAAGCAGAAGTATGTTGGAGGAGGTTTTTGTCATGACATAAATCACTGTGATACCCACTCTTTAGCAGAGTCGTCCCATGTTGAGAGATAAAATAAGATAAGAAGAAGGATAAAATAAAAACCCTGATAAAACGTTTCTGTATTAATATGTTCCAATACAGACACACATTGTTTTCAAATAATATATTGAAATGCGTTTTGGAAACAAATCAGCTGGATTACCTTGGAGATCACAAAAAAAATAAGTGAAAAAAATGACCACTATGAACCTGTTACATTGCTGACAAAAAATAATTTAAATAAAATGAGGAATAATAAGTGCAAGCTCCTCCTCCTGCCAGTTCCTGTCAGTTTCAGGGTTGTATTAAAGGAGTCCTCCAGCACCTCCTCTCCTCATCCTCTAAACTCTCTAATCTGTCAGCAGTCAGGTCTCTTTTCAAGTCCCAACATCCTTCTCAGCACACGGTGACAACATGCTGGGGACCCTCTGTACTCTCATCACTGCTCTGACATGTAAGGAGGCTGACTGACTGACATCTGACCTCATGTTGGATTCATCAGTCTGTGTTTCTCTTCACTTCATATCATCTTGTTGTTTCAGGTGTGAGTGGCGTGGTGGTGGTGACACAGAAGCCGCCGGTTGTGACGGTGACAAAAGGAGAGACGGTCAGCATGGACTGTAACGTTCTAGCAAAGAGTGCAGGTGTATACTGGTATAAACAAGCTCCAGGAGGAGTTCATCTGTACATAATGTCTTGCCATCATAGCTGGAGTTCACCGGAATATAACACTGGGTTCTCCTCTGCAAGACACACATGTCCTCATCAGTCAAAATCAGTTTATCGATTGATCATCAGCACTGTTGAGGAAGGAGACTCTGCAGTTTATTACTGTAAAACATGGGACAGCTCTGCTACAGAGTACGTATCACAGTGATTCATGTCATGACAAAAACCTCCTCCAACATACTTCTGCTTTCTGATTCTCTGACTTTTCTTGATAGACTGTTTATAATACTTACATATTTCCCATATAGCACATATGATTCTAACATACTGTAGATCCTTAACCATAGAGCCTAATCCTTTTTTTTTTTTGTCTTAACTTTTCAGATTTTTATTATGTAAAACAAACTTCAATCCATCCATTATCTATACCCGCCTAATCCGTGTCCGGGTCACAGGGGTCTGTCGGAGCCTATCCCGACACATAGTCCACCCTGGATAGGTCGCCAGTCCATCACAGGACCACATAGAAAGACATACAAAATTGCGCACTTACATTCACACCTACTGGCAATTTAGCATGCTCAATTAACCTACCCTGCATGTTTTTTTGGACTGTGGGAGGAAGCCGGAGTACCCGGAGGGAACCCACGTCAGCACGGGGAGAACATGCAAACGTAAAGCAACTTGAATTGTCCTATTGCTGAAATGTGTTTTACAAAAAAACCTGCCTTGTCTTACCTGCCTTAATTATGGAAAGGTGGTTGTTCGATCAAGTGTCCTACATGGAAATGATAATTATGGAAATACATGTATTTGTGTTTATGAACTCACAAATGTTTACAAGTTTTCATTACTTCCTGATGTTAATTCAGACAAAAAGTCAAATAACTTTGAGTTTGTGATGAAATGTGAAATGAATTGATGAAATTAATTGTGGTAATAGTTACATAGGTAACATACACAAATAAGAAAACAACAATTTCTTAAATTAATTTTATGCAATTTAATTTAACAAAACAATTCTGATTCTGGACACACTAGGACAGAAATACACACTATTATAAATATATGTCACAAACATAATCGACCCTAGAGATTAAAGAAAAAAAGAACCTTAATTCAAGGTATTTACAAAATAACTAACATTTTGTCCATCAAAGAAGATAAAATAACAAATTTATATAATGTGACAAAACCATCAATGAGAATTGCTAGAGTTTAAATCAGCTTTAATCAAAGTTAGAGTCTAGATGGTAAAAGAAGGGAAAACCCAAGTATATTTAAGAGACATAAGTTCATAAAAAAAAAAAAAAGTCTATAATATTTTGGGGCTTTGAATCATCCTGAGGGTGAATGAGATGTTGACAGTGAAAGTTGGTCTCAGCAGGATGTTTCAGTTCCCCTCATTACTGACAGTCGGGAGGTTTTTGTACGACCATGTGTACAAACTGAATCACTGTGGTATTCGGACCAGGAACCAAGCTGATTGTTACAAGTACGTATGTTTTTTATATTAAAGTATACAATATTTTAGATTTTCAGTTTCCTCTTAAAACTGTTTTGAAATACTTTCATGATTTTGTTTAATGAGAAAGAAAAATCCTTAAGTTTGTCTTTTAATGCTCACAATAATTAGCAGTTTTTCTATAAATGAAATCTCTTTCACGTTTAATTTGCTGAACAACATTATTTAGTTCTTTTAATGCATAGCTTTAACAATATGTGATAAGTTATTTAAAAATTATGAATGATTTCTTTTTTTTTGTTTTATCATTTAATTGAAAATGGTTTTGAATGCATTTAATAGTTTGCATGATCTAAATTTTGGTGAAATAGATGGCAGAAATGCAAAATGATAATTGATTTTACATAGTTCCTACATTGTTCAAAAATTGACTAAAGTCTAAAAAAAAATCATGAGATATTTTGTAAAGTTGTAAAGTTTTCTAGTATAAAAGTATTGAAATCAAGGTGTTTCAATTTGTTAAGAACTTTTTTGTCACAAACAAAAATCTTCATTGAAATTGTTTGAACCTGTCTCAGTGAAAAAAAGACGCAAAAACATTAGGAGTTTGTGGATTTGATGTTCTGAGTGTGGTTCATGTCCTTTCAGGCTCCAGCCTCTCTCCTCCTGTCCTGACAGTCTTCCCTCCGTCCAGAGCTGAGCTCCAGTCCGAACAAGTCACTCTGGTGTGTCTGTCCAGTTTAGGCAGTGAGTCTCGGGGTTTTGCAGATGTGAGCTGGTTGTCTGCCGTGAGTCCGGTGAGCAGTGGGATCTCTACCAGCACCGCCGTTCAGACACCAGACCAGACTTTCCAGATCAGCAGCTCTCTGACCATCCAGACATCAGACTGGAACATGAATAAACTTTACACATGTAAAGTGTCTTTGGGCTCCCAGACTTCAGAGAAAACCATCAGCAAGTCACAATGTCCTGCTGAAGAATAACTGAGGACCAGAATGATCATTTAACTTCTGCTTCTTATCTCTGTATGCTGTTTGTTCAAAATAGTTTTAGATTTTACAAAATGTTTGTAATCAGTTTAGTGACCACTTGTATCAGCTCTGCATGTGCAACATATTTTTCAAAAATACAAATAAAAACTTGTTGAATGAGCAAAGGCACTTGTTCTTCTTATATGTTATCAGCATATTTATTCAGAAGCATTTCAAGACCAGATATGATAAACGTAAATGAAACTGAATGTTCATCCTCTGTCAGTGAAGCATCATGTGTCTACGCCTCCCTCTCTGTCCTCCCAGGATGCACCTGCAGACTTTATTAACATGATACATCCAGTATACATTGAGCTTGGGAGCGCTCTCCATTTGATGCACTGGCATAAGATAACTTTTTTTTTTTTTAAAGCAGAATAGAAAATAGGATACAAATTAAATAAAATAAAGTAATAATAAAAAGAGAACATATATACAATTTGTGTGGGGAATATTGCACACAATGTTGCAGGATTATATAAGCAATTAAAGTGACCTACGATAAAGTGATACATTAAATTGCACAAAGAAGATGATGATCAAGATTTCAAATAATTCAGAAATTCATGTGCAACATCAGTATAATCAGGACAAAAAATGCAGCAGCAGGCAGTTTTCCATAGAAATGTTCCTATTTAGTATATTTTGTATTCAGAGCGGTGATTGCTCTGGAAAAGAAACTGTCCCTGAGTCTATTTGTTCTGGTTTTGTGGGACCTGTATCCTGTTTAAACTACTAACTCTAATGCTGGTTAAATCATCTCCCACTAAATAGTTCAGGGTTTGTTTTATCTAGTTTGTCTCCCTCCTGTTCTGAAAGTCTTTGCTCCATCCAGGGTTGAGCTCCAGTCCAACAAATCTCTTCTGGTGGCTTCGTCACTTCAAGAAAAACCATCAACAAGTCACAAAGTCCTGCTGAAAAACACCAGATGATCAAAATGAACATTTAGCGAGTTAATGTTTGTAACGTGTAAAAAGAGATTTGAGCTGAATGTTTTTAAAACTAGATATTATGAGTATAAGTGAAACTAAATTTTCATCCTCTTTCAGTGATGCATCATTCATCTACTTGTCCTTCGGTCCTCCCAGGATGCACCTGCAGACCTGCTCTCCATATTTATAGTTTCATGCAAATGAAGTGCTCACATTTCAACTGTCTGTGAAACTAAAAACCTTCTTTACATTTTAGACTTTTTCATTTCATGAATCATTGAAGGTTAATGTTGATGACGATTAAGAGAAACGAAAATGAGGGAAATCCTGCATTTTAACCACAAGAGGGAAGCATCTTTTAGTCATCTGAAATAAAAAAAAAACAAACAAACAAATGTCTCAGCAGTCACAAGTCATGTAAAACCTGATGTAACTTTATTGATGGAAAAAGATGATCAATGATCTGAATAAATATTTCATTTGGTGTTCACTTTAAGAAACCAAGTAGGATAATTATTTGAATAAGCACAAATCTTGAAAGTTAATTGACACACAAATAAGACAAATACCAAAAGTACAACAGTTTTTACTTATCAGATTTTAAACAGTTTCAGCCTGAAAAAAATGAAAATAAAACAGGCTGAGAGCATAAACTGTCAACAATGAAAAATGAGAAATACCTTATTATCTGATAAGTGATGGATTTAGTAGGAAACCTCGGATTTCTGGGCAGTGATGAGAGACTAAGACCCAGTTGTTTATTCATGAATCACTTAGACTTGTATGTTTTACTTGAGCCATGAAAATGTTGAAAACATTTGATATAAAAAAGGAATAAGAAAGGAATAGAAAACATCAAAAATGTATTTCAGCAAACACAGATTTTAACAAAGCTCCTCCTCCTGCCAGTTCCTGTCAGTTTCAGGGTTGTATTAAAGGAGTCCTCCAGAACCTCCTCTCCTCATCCTCTAAACTCTCTAATCTGTCAGCAGTCAGGTCTCTTTCCAAGTCCCAACATCCTTCTCAGCACACGGTGACAACATGCTGGGGACCCTCTGTACTCTCATCACTGCTCTGACATGTAAGGAGGCTGACTGACTGACATCTGACCTCATGTTGGATTCATCAGTCTGTGTGTTTCTCTTCACTTCATGTCATCTTGTTGTTTCAGGTGTGAGTGGTGTGATGGTGGTGACACAGAAGCCGCCGGTTGTGACGGTGACAAAAGGAGAGACAGTCACCATGGACTGTAACTTGGGAACTGTAACTGATTCAGGTCCTCGCTGGTATAAACAGATTCCAGGAAAAGTTCCTCTGTATATGCTGAGGTATCATCATAGCTATAGTTCACCACAATATGACACTGGGTTTCCCTCTGCAAGACACACTTGTACTCATCAGTCAACAACAGATTATCGATTGATCATCAGCAATGTTGAGGAAGGAGACTCTGCAGTTTATTACTGTCAAACATGGGACAGCTCTGCTACAGAGTACGTATCACAGTGATTTATGTCATGACAAAAACCTCCTCCAACATACTTCTGCTTTTTCAATCTGACTCTTGAGAGAAACTGAATCCATCTTCACAAATGTTGTGTATAAATCTGAGGAGTCCTTCTGATTCTCAGATGCCCATTTTATCACACTTGTACCAAACATAGAGACCTTTAATTATTTCTGAAGAGAAATCTTTGCCAACATCATTTGTATACAACAAACAATACAGATAAGATTCACAAAAGTAAATCAGCTACGTAAAATTTTGACAATTAATACTACTACTTTATTATCTTGCCTTTTAATTTCATTCTATTGTTGATAATAATTAGCTGTCAGCACTCATTTACTGATTCGTTTTCAGGTAAAACTATTAATGTTTGCTGAAATCTTTACTGATAAACAAAGTGTTCTCATTTATGCGACACGAAAAATATACAGAAACAAAAGATGAAAATTATTTTACGTTTATTTAAATTTACTGAGAAGAAAAACAGATCAGCATCATTTTAGTGAAGAGAAAATATATCAAATACACAAATGTAGGTCTTCATGCGGATTAAAGTCACACATTGATATGCTGCAATCTGAAAAATGTTTTTGCAAAAAGTAAAAAGACAATTTAAATGTTCTGGTATATAATTTGTTTGAGTTCCAGTGTAACTACAACATCTTTAAGACAATAAGGACATGTCAGTAATGTCCAATAAACGTAAAAGAGTTTGAATAATTGTGTCTCAAGAAATGAAAACAGTTGGACTGAGATAAATCTCTGATAAGCAAAATTTAAAATATGTCAAAAACATTTAGGAGTCTAAATCATCATGAGTGAATGAGATGTTGACAGTAAGAGTTGGTCTCAACTGGATGTTTCAGTTCGTCTCCAGTTTTATTCATCTAACATCTATGACAATGCAAATTGTCTCCAGAAACTTTCCAGAGACACAGAACATGACCCACTGAGCGTTATTAAATAAACTATAGTCAGTAAAAACACCACTAGTGGGAGAAAACCTGCCGGGGGGGGTGGGCGGTGGGGAGTGGGGGGGTGTTATTGCAAGTTTCCATGGGAACTTTGTCATGTTGGAAGTGTCTTTGAGACTCCAAATGCAAACTGGAATGAATGTGCTCCATGAAGCACTAGTAAAGGCCAGAAAAAAGTCCTATTGCTCAAAACAATCAAGAGGCCAATATCTCCAAACATCCAAAAGCAAACATACAAATGAACACGACAGGAACAGAAGCATGAAGACACCACTGATGGTCTGGCGTAAAATGACCCAGAGCTGAACTGACGACCATCCAGCGCTGCACACGAGCAGGGCGGAGCTGACGTACAGACGCTGGATGAGGGTAAATAGAAAACACGTGTGCTGTCTAGACGAAGAAAAAAGAAAGAACAACCCATTTGAAAAAAACCAACACTGACAAACTTATTGCAATAACAATCAGTATATATTATTGCTGTCTTATTATAAAATATGTTTCTTTTTGCTTGAAAGTTGGATGTAGTATTGGTCAGTTTTCCATTTAATTTAAGTAAATAATTCCAAAATATGAGTGACTTTGTTTTTTAACTTTTTAAAACAGTGTTTCATTTTTTACATGGGGTTTTTAAATTTAATTTTCAAGTAGTGAAAAACTGACATCAGAACAGACATAAACAAAGTTCTGCTCTGCTTTCAGAATAATGTTGTTTCACTGTTTTAAAGAGTTTGAAGTTCACATTTTTCCTCAAAATGTGACAGGAGGAGTGTGAATGGAGAATTTCTTTCTTTATAAAATGTTCAGGGTTAACCTCTTGACTATTCTGCATCTTCCTGTGAATGTGGTCCATGTACATTTGCTTTCCAGTGTTGAGCTCCAGTCCAACAAATCCCTGGTTTGTCTGTCCAGTCAGTCCGTACGGAACACAAGCAACTAGTAGAAAAGGTGTAAAACCTCGGTAACGTCACGATTCTTAATGATTCTATTAGATTGCATATTATAGAGTTTAAAAGTAGTCTGATTTCATCTCTCCAATAATTTAAAGTTGCAGTTTACATTTCTAAAAAAAAAAAAATAGCTCCTCCTCCTGCCAGTCCCTGTCAGTTTCAGGGTTGTATAAAAAGGAGTCCTCCAGCACCTCCTCTCCTCATCCTCTAAACTCTCTAATCTGTCAGCAGTCAGGTCTCTTTCCAAGTCCCAACATCCTTCTCAGCACACGGTGACAACATGCTGGGGACCCTCTGTACTCTCATCACTGCTCTGACATGTAAGGAGGCTGACTGACTGACATCTGACCTCATGTTGGATTCATCAGTCTGTGTGTTTCTCTTCACTTCATGTCATCTTGTTGTTTCAGGTGTGAGTGGCGTCGTGGTGGTGACACAGAAGCCGCCGGTTGTGACGGTGACAAAAGGAGAGACGGTCACCATGGACTGTAACCTGGGAACTTTAAGTAATGAAGCTGCTTTCTGGTATAAACAGATTCCAGGAAAAGTTCCTCTGTATATGCTGAGGTATCATCATAGCTGGAGTTCACCAAAATATGAAACTGGGTTTCCCTCTGCAAGACACACTTGTACTCATCAGTCAACAACAGATTATCGATTGATCATCAGCAATGTTGAGGAAGGAGACTCTGCAGTTTATTACTGTAAAACACGGGACAGCTCTGCTAAAGAGTGGGTATCACAGTGATTTATGTCATGACAAAAACCTCCTCCAACAAACTTCTGCTTTTTCAATCTGACTCTTGAGAGAAACTGAATCCATCGTCACAAATGTTGTGTATAAATCTGAGGAGTCCTTCTGATTCTCAGATGCCCATTTTATCACACATGTACCAAACATAGAGACCTTTAATTATATCTGAAGAGAAATCTTTGCCAACATCATTTGTATACAACAACAGATTATCTGTACCTGCTTATTCCTCTTGATCTGCTGGAGACTTTCCCAGCTGTCTTTATGAAAAAAAAAATCAAAGTAAACCCTGAACAGATCGTTAGTCCACAACAGGGATTATTGACAATACTATTTATTTTCATTTACATAAATATATGAATCACTGTTTACACATGCAGAAGAATTTGCTTCACTACCAACAACAATGACATAAAAATAAAAATAAAATACACGAATGACAAAGAGCAAAGTTCATTTATTTCCAGAGAATCACTTTCCTTGAAACAAACAAACATATGAATAAAACCTTTAACTCTTTTCCAGCAGTGTTTTAAAGTCCAAATCATCCTGAGGGTGAATGAGATGTTGACAGTGAAAGTTGGTCTCAGCAGGATGTTTCAGTTCCCTCATTACTGACAGTCGGGAGGTTTTTGTACGACCATGTGTACAAACTGAATCACTGTGGTATTCGGACCAGGAACCAAGCTGATTGTTACAAGTAAGTACTTTTTATCTCATCATACAACATGACAGATTTGTAGTTTCCAACTTCTGACTAATATAAATTAATTATCTCATATATTAGAGGTTGTTATTTAAATGTGTTTATATGTGTTTTCACTAGTTTTATGACCAGAACATCTATAACAGAAAAACAGTCTTGAACTTCTGACGATTGTTTAAATGAAGGATGTTTTTTGTTCTTGTGTCAATTTTGTTAAAATAATGAAAAGGAAAAAAATTACATGAAAAGACTGATATATAATCACTTTGTATTTCAAAGGATCTGTTGACATTTTAACAACATTTATGATCAATGTTAACTTGTTTAGGTTTTCTTGTTAATGTGAAAATGATATTTAATTCATCCAAAGTTGTTTTGTCTTTATTAAAACGTTAATAGGATAAATAGTTAAATGTAAAAAGAAACACTGATTTTAAATTTCACACAGGCAGAATATTTGTGTAAAAATATGAATAATAAGTTGAATAAATTTAAAACATTGAATTGAATTTGTCCAAATGAAGTTACTGATTGTTGGGATTTTGGGTTAGTTAATGAATCTGTGTCTGTGTTTTACTGACTGGATTTGATGTTCTGAGTGTGGTTCATGTCCTTTCAGGCTCCAGCCTCCCTCCTCCTGTCCTGACAGTCTTCCCTCCGTCCAGAGCTGAGCTCCAGTCCAAACAAGTCACTCTGGTGTGTCTGTCCAGTCAGTCTGGACCGTTTGCAGATGTGAGCTGGTTGTCTGCCGGGAGTCCGGTGAGCAGTGGGATCTCTACCAGCACCGCCGTTCAGACACCAGACCAGACTTTCCAGATCAGCAGCTCTCTGACCATCCAGACATCAGACTGGAACATGAATAAACTTTACACATGTAAAGTGTCTTTGGGCTCCCAGACTTCAGAGAAAACCATCAGCAAGTCACAATGTCCTGCTGAAGAATAACTGAGGACCAGAATGATCATTTAACTTCTGCTTCTTATCTCTGTATGCTGTTATTTCAAAATAGTTTTAGATTTTACAAAACGTTTGTAATCAGTTTAGTGACCACTTGTATCAGCTCTGCATGTGCAACATATTTTTCAAAAATACAAATAAAAACTTGTTGAATGAGCAAAGGCACTTGTTCTTCTTATATGTCATCAGCATATTTATTCAGAAGCATTTCAAGACCAGATATGATAAACGTAAATGAAACTGAATGTTCATCCTCTGTCAGTGAAGCATCATGTGTCTACGCCTCCCTCTCTGTCCTCCCAGGATGCACCTGCAGACTTCCTCTCCACATTTATAGTTTCACGTAAATGAAGTGGTCAAATGTGAGATCTCTGTTAGAGTGGAAACAACTACGTTTGTTATATATCTAATCAGAAAGAGTTTAATATGTGATACAAATGGTTTATTCAGGGTAAAACATTTTTTATTCAGTAACGTCTATGATTCATGTTTTAGCAGGATCTGAACACATTCATTAAGGTTGCCAATAATAAACACAAATGAGTATAAAATAAAGCATGAAGAAAGAGGAATGATGAACAATATATTAAACAATCATTCTGGTATCTTCTGATCTTCAGCAGGATGTTGAGACTCGTTAATCTTTGACTGGACTGTTTTTCTGCTTCTGTCACATGTACAAAGAAAATGTCTCTTCATAGTGAATTAATATGAAAACTGTTAAAACACTATGTCATGTTTACTGTGACACATCACTTACTCAGAGAAAACTGTTGCAGTTTTCACCCTGTAGGTGGAGATTTTCCTCGGTGGTGGGGAGGGCAGTGTCCTCAGGTTGGGTCAGGATGACAGACAACGCTGTGGCTCGCGTTTGATATGCAGATGTAGATTACACAAGTCAGCAAGTGTTTATGAACTCTATTTACTGCAGAAAATCCAAGTCTCATTCACATCTTGCACTTGACACTGGGATGATCAGGACCTCAGCAGCCAGTTGAGTCAGGCAGGGTCGAGGTCCTCCAAGTATTCACTGTCCTCCTGTTCCATAATTAATCGTTTGCTTTTGTTTTTTTACAACAAGGATAAAAACAAGTTGACATAAGATTGCATCAATGTCATCAGGGGATCCTGATATAAAGAAAATGTTTTGTTGTGGAAGTTTTTCTATTAAATAAATTTGGTACGGGAGAGCTCCGGTTTTGTATACATTTATTAAACTATACAGCTGAGAGTTGCACAGTCAGGTTAGCGAATCTGCCATGTATTTGTCATCACAGTCTTTGTATACCTGCGTGTCCTGCCCCCAAACAAAGAATTGTTCCTTCTCAGACAAAGTGACTCTTTCATTGAATGCAGTTGCCACAGGCCTTTTGGCCATGTCTGTAAGTGATATCCTCCCATCCGGACCCCCCACTATGCAGGCTGTGAAAAAAGACAGAGTGACGTAGTGTCGAATACACATGAACCACTGACAAGGGATCTGCAGCTAAAACAATGGATTTTAATCTTCTTTGAAGCCTGGTGAGGTGTGAAGAAGTCTCACCAATTTGAGACCGTCTGCCCATATGTTTATTTCCTTTACAATTATTAAAATGTGCAGACACAAAAAGATACATATATTTGAGTAAAAGTAATAAGTAGAACCTGTTTACCAACGAGGAGCACAGCTAACAACCAAAATATTAGATTTTGTGCTACTTATCAAAAGCATCCAAAATTGTAGAATTTTATTAGAGCACTGAAGAGAGATGTTACAAGACTTTGTCTCCTCCAACAGCTGACTGTGCTGAGGGACATTTCCAAGATTGATTCATTGAGTCTGCAGAAACAAACATCAAACAATCATTACTGTTGTGTTATCAATATTTACTTTTTATTTAAATTACACAGTTATATGTCATAATAGTCTGAATTAGAGTATAAGCAGCAATTTTACCATCTCTATCTCTCTTTTGCATGCCTCCTACTTCTATTATAACAAATAGAAAAATATTTGTTCAATCAAAATTAATGTTTAACATACAACAGACATATTTGATCCAAGCTCCTCCTCCTGCCAGTCCCTGTCAGTTTCAGGGTTGTATTAAAGGAGTCCTCCAGCACCTCCTCTCCTCATCCTCTAAACTCTCTAATCTGTCAGCAGTCAGGTCTCTTTCCAAGTCCCAACATCCTTCTCAGCACACGGTGACAACATGCTGGGGACCCTCTGTACTCTCATCACTGCTCTGACATGTAAGGAGGCTGACTGACTGACATCTGACCTCATGTTGGATTCATCAGTCTGTGTGTTTCTCTTCACTTCATGTCATCTTGTTGTTTCAGGTGTGAGTGGTGTGACGGTGGTGACACAGAAGCCGCCGGTTGTGACTGTGACAAAAGGAGAGACGGTCACCATGGACTGTAACCTGGGAACTGTAACTAGTTCAGCTGCTCGCTGGTATAAACAGATTCCAGGAAAAGTTCCTCAGTTTGTTCTGTATTTTCATCATAGCTTGAGTTCTCCAACTTATGGTTCTGGGTTTTCATCACCAAAATTCACATCAACTCATCAGTCAACATCAGATTATCGATTGATCATCAGCAATGTTGAGGAAGGAGACTCTGCAGTTTATTACTGTGAAACATGGGACAGCTCTGCTAAAGAGTACGTATCACAGTGATTTATGTCATGACAAAAACCTCCTCCAACATACTTCTGCTTTTTCATTCTGACTCTTGAGAGAAACTGAATCCATCGTCACAAATGTTGTGTATAAATCTGAGGAGTCCTCCTTCTGACTCTCAGATGTCCAGTTTATCACACATGTACCAAACATAGAGACCTTTAATTATATCTGAAGAGAAATCTTTGCCAACATCATTTATATACAACAACAGATTATCTGTACCTGCTTATTCCTGTTTAGGATCCCAGGGATCTGCTGGAGACTTTCCCAGCTGTTTTTATGAAAAAAAAATCAAAGTAAACCATGAACAGATCGTTAGTCCACAACAGGGATTATTGACAATACTATTTATTTTCATTTACATAAATATAAGAATCACTGTTTACACATGCAGATGAATTTGCTTCACTACCAAAAACTATGACATAAAAATAAAAATAAAATACACGAATGACAAAGAGCAAAGTTCGTTTATTTCCAGAGAATCACTTTCCTTGAAACAAACAAACATATGAATAAAACCTTTAACTCTTTTCCAGCAGTGTTTTAAAGTCCAAATCATCCTGAGGGTGAATGAGATGTTGACAGTGAAAGTTGGTCTCAGCAGGATGTTTCAGTTCCCTCATTACTGACAGTCGGGAGGTTTTTGTACGACCATGTGTACAAACTGAATCACTGTGGTATTCGGACCAGGAACCAAGCTGATTGTTACAAGTAAGTACTTTTTATCTCATCATACAACATGACAGATTTGTAGTTTTCAACTTCTGACTAATAGAAATTAAAGATTTCATATATTAGAGGTTGTTTTTAAAATGTGTTTATATCTGTTTTCACTAGTTTTATGACCAGAACATCTATAACAGGAAAACAGTCTTGAACTTCTGACGATTGTTTAAATGAAGGATGTTTTTTGTTCTTGTGTCAATTTTGTTAAAATAATGAAAAGGAAAAAAAGTAAATAAAAAGACTGATATATAATCACTTTGTATTTCAAATAATCTGTTCCCATTTTAACAACATTTATGATCAATGTTGACTTGTTTAGGTTTTCTTGTTAATGTGAAAATGATGTTTAATTCATCCAAAGTTGTTTTTTTATTATTATTTTTATTATTTATTAAAACGCTAATAGGATAAACAGTTAAATGTAAAAAGAAACACTGATTTTAAATTTCACAAAGGCAGAATATTGTGTAAAAATATGAATAATAAGTTGAATAAATTTAAAACATTGAACTGAATTTGTCCAAATGAAGTTACTGATTGTTGGGATTTTGGGTTAGTTAATGAATCTGTGTCTGTGTTTTACTGACTGGATTTGATGTTCTGAGTGTGGTTCATGTCTTTTCAGGCTCCAGCCTCCCTCCTCCTGTCCTGACAGTCTTCCCTCCGTCCAGAGCTGAGCTCCAGTCCAAACAAGTCACTCTGGTGTGTCTGTCCAGTTTAGGCAGTGAGTCTCGGGGTTTTGCAGATGTGAGCTGGTTGTCTGGCGGGAGTCCGGTGAGCAGTGGGATCTCTACCAGCACCGCCGTTCAGACACCAGACCAGACTTTCCAGATCAGCAGCTCTCTGACCATCCAGACATCAGACTGGAACATGAATAAACTTTACACATGTAAAGTGTCTTTGGGCTCCCAGACTTCAGAGAAAACCATCAGCAAGTCACAATGTCCTGCTGAAGAATAACTGAGGACCAGAATGATCATTTAACTTCTGCTTCTTATCTCTGTATGCTGTTTGTTCAAAATAGTTTTAGATTTTACAAAATGTTTGTAATGAGTTTAGTGACCACTTGTATCAGCTACGCATGTGCAACATATTTTTCAAAAATACAAATAAAAACTTGTTGAATGAGCAAAGGCACTTGTTCTTCTTATATGTCATCAGCATATTTATTCAGAAGCATTTCAAGACCAGATATGATAAACGTAAATGAAACTGAATGTTCATCCTCTGTCAGTGAAGCATCATGTGTCTACGCCTCCCTCTCTGTCCTCCCAGGATGCACCTGCAGACTTCCTCTCCACATTTATAGTTTCACGTAAATGAAGTGGTCAAATGTGAGATCTCTGTTAGAGTGGAAACATCTATGTTTGTTATATTTCTAATCAGAAAGAGTTTAATATGTGATACAAATGGTTCATTCAGGGTAAAACATTTTTTATTCAGTAACGTCTATGATTCATGTTTTAGCAGGATCTGAACACATTCATTAACGTTGCCAATAATAAACACAAATGAGTATAAAATAAAGCATGAAGAAAGAGGAATGATGAACAATATATTAAACAATCATTCTGGTATCTTCTGATCTTCAGCAGGATGTTGAGACTCGTTAATCTTTGACTGGACTGTTTTTCTGCTTCTGTCACATGTACAAAGAAAATGTGTCTTCATAGTGAATTAATATGAAAACTGTTAAAACACTATGTCATGTTTACTGTGACATATCACTTACTCAGAGAAAACTGTTGCAGTTTGTCAGGTTTGAACAACCTAAACATTTATTAAACACACATTAAGGAAGAAAGACAAAGTCAGTAAGTTGTCATTCATCAGCACGGAGGACGGACAGAAAACTCAGCCACATTTCTGGCGCTCTGGTCTCTGTCCGCCCCCCCTCTCTGCTGTGGTACTTAAGGCTTTTATTGAAAATACGGAGGTAACAAATCACATGAAGATAAGCAACAAGTAACAAGATACAGTCTGACGTGTACAATCATCTTATAAGACAAGCAGTATACAGTGTGTAAAACAAATATGAGATAAAACAGTGTTTTAAAGTTTAACTCTATCATTTCCCTCCTGTTTAAAACATCTTATTTTATTTCACGTCATCCAAGACCACTTCAGGTGATCTTCAGTCATGGAGTCATTTTTCATGAGTACAAAGATATTTACACTCAGAGGGGTTTCTATAAAAAAGAAGAGATATTAATATTATTATCAGAGACCTTTTCATCATCATCAACAGAATCATTTGCATCATCATTATCAGAGTCAAGACCCAAAATCACATACATTTGAGCTACACGGTCTTCCACGGGTGAGATGGCTGTGGTGATCAATCGGTTCAGCAGTGCACGCAGACATCGGGATGCAACAACAACCACACAATGTCAGAAATGCTGAAAATACAGCGATGGATACTAGTACAGAGGATACTAAGGTTCGGTACCTGCCAAATGCATCCACCCAGGAGTCCCACATGGATGTGTCAAACACGGAGTGCTCCTTCAGTACGTTTTTGCCATTCAGCCCTCGTATGGCCTTGGTAAGACTACCATCTGCAGCGGTGTTATCAAAAAGTGCAACACTGTTTTCCAAACATGGCACACACATACTTCCCTTCTCAGCCAGAAGAATCCAGGACAATCCTGATCTGGAAAGTCATGAGAGACGTGGCAGACAGCTGTCCAAATACATCCTCAAACCTGTTCCGTGTCCAGTTTCCTAATTTCTGAACATTGTAGTGGATGTTGTTCATTCTGTCATTTTTATTTAACGTGCACCAAACAGAGGACTGAAATCCTGCTGCTATCTGGTCTTACAAATTTATACTCATCTGACACCCCGTGGAGATCTGATGACATCAATGTATGTGGGATCGTTGTCAGAGGTCCAAGTGGAGCTGCTGGATCTCTTGGTTCTCCGAAGGCTTCTTGATGTTACGGCAGACGGCACAGTCGTCAGTTCTTCAGCTGAGATATAAGGATACACTGAAACAGGAAACAACAGGGTGACTAAAACAAAAACCTCAGGATGATGAATAAAGTCACTATCCAGCATCCTACAGCATTTCTTACCCGTTTGGTGTCATTTTGATTGAATTTTTATCTCCTCTACTTGGTCAGGTATCTTAAAATGCTTCACTGACTTTCGAGTCTATTCAGACTCTGTATGTCTGAATCCACCCTGTTATCAGACTTTGGCTCACCTTTCCTATCGGAGTTTTCAATCGAAATGACCTCTGACCCCATCCCTCCTGTTGAGACATGAGTGACATCATGGCTCAACACAGCAGCCCATTTGTACAGATTTTTTTTTTTCTTTTGTCTTCTTTCTTCTTCCATCCAGAAATCTGAAACCAAACCAAGATCTTCTGTCTTTATGAATGGGGACAGAGAAAACGGGGTTCCTGATGTTCACCACTGTGAAGACAGATGAAGCGTTGAAACGTGGTTTTGTTCTGTCACCGAGTTCCTTCACTCTGCATCGCAGCTTCATTGTATCTGGATCCAAAACATTACCGTCATACTGGGGGTCCCAGTCACCTCCAACATGACGCCAGTCACTGGCAAGAGCAGTCATCCAAACCCGTTTGTCCTCTCCGTCATCAAGGTGGCAGGACCGTCCGAGGTCCTCCCTGTCATGGACAGATCCCTCCACATCCTCCCCATGGAAGGAGAGGCCTTCTTCAGCCTTTTTAACATCGTCCGTGTTAGGATTTGCAACTTCAATGAGAGGAACCGTGTCAGCGGCTGGCGGATAAGTAGGTGTGTTATTCAGGGTCAGTTCAAGGATACACTCAGGTGGCGGAGGGTTAGGAGGAGGTAACAGTGGATAGATTGGGTTACTGTCAGAAAGAATTCTGTTATCGTCGTCCTTTTTTTCGTCTTTTTGTCTTCTCTGTACAGGCCCAGTCTCATCTGTTCTGTAAAACATGACCTTGGATTTTTTCTTTCTACAGTCCCTCCTCCCTTCTCCTTGTTCAGGCCTCTGTGCCTCTCCCAACCATTTCTGGCTCTCTTCGAAACCGCACCTCCGCATCTTCTTGGTGTTCTGTTTTGTATCAATCGTTATCTTATCCTGCATTTCAACTATTTTCTGTGAGTTTAGAGTTCCCATAAAACCATATTTACTGATCCACAGGTTAAGGTATTTTATTGACTTCAGATATTTTTTCTGCATGTATTTCTAGTCCTCACAAACCAATCTTTTTTTATGGTCAACTTTACTGATCTATTTCCCCATTTTTTTATTTTATTTTATTTTTTTTTTATTATTAGATGGTTTTAGTCCAGGTCGGTTCGGTATCAATACCTAGGGTATTCTAAACACCTGGATGTTTTGTCAGTAGGACAGCAATTAACTGTGCTGAAGGACATTTCCATGAAGACACAAGATTGATTCATTGAGTCTGCAGAAACAAACATTAAGCAATCATTGCTGTTTTGTTACCAATATTAACTTTTTATTTAATTTACATAGTTAACAACAGGCTATTCCTCAGAGCTATATTTTATAAAAAGATTAAAAATGGTTTCTATCTACTGTAATTTTGGTAGATAAAAAATGTATTTGTTTATGTCATAAAGGTCTGAATTAAAGTATAAGCAGCAATTTTACCATCTCTATCTCTCTTTTGCATGCCTCCTACTTCTATTATTACAAATAGAAAAATATTTGTTCAATCAAAATTAATGTTTAACATACAACAGACATATTTGATCCAAGCTCCACCTCCTGCCAGTCCCTGTCAGTTTCAGGGTTGTATTAAAGGAGTCCTCCAGCACCTCCTCTCCTCATCCTCTAAACTCTCTAATCTGTCAACAGTCAGGTCTCTTTCCAAGTCCCAACATCCTTCTCAGCACACGGTGACAACATGCTGGGGACCCTCTGTACTCTCATCACTGCTCTGACATGTAAGGAGGCTGACTGACTGACATCTGACCTCATGTTGGATTCATCAGTCTGTGTGTTTCTCTTCACTTCATGTCATCTTCTTGTTTCAGGTGTGAGTGGCGTGGTGGTGGTGACACAGAAGCCGCCGGTTGTGGCGGTGACAAAAGGAGAGACGGTCACCATGGACTGTAACCTGGGAACTGTAACTGGTTCATCTGCTCGCTGGTATAAACAGATTCCAGGAAAAGTTCCTCTGTATATGCTGAGGCATCATCATAGCTGGAGTTCACCAGAATATGACACTGGGTTTCCCTCTGCAAGACACACATGTACTCATCAGTCAACAACAGATTATCGATTGATCATCAGCAATGTTGAGGAAGGAGACTCTGCAGTTTATTACTGTCAAACATGGGACAGCTCTGCTAAAGAGGAGGTATCACAGTGATTTATGTCATGACAAAAACCTCCTCCAACATACTTCTGCTTTTTCATTCTGACTCTTGAGAGAAACTGAATCCATCGTCACAAATGTTGTGTATAAATCGGAGGAGTCCTCCTTCTATTCTCAGATGTCCAGTTTATCACACATGTACCAAAAATAGAGACCTTTAATTATATCTGAAGAGAAATCTTTGCCAACATCATTTATATACAACAACAGATTATCTGTACCTGCTTATTCCTGTTTAGGATCCCAGGGATCTGCTGGAGACTTTCCCAGCTGTCTTTATGAAAAAAAATCAAAGTAAACCATGAACAGATCGTTAGTCCACAACAGGGATTATTGACAATACTATTTAATTTTCATTTACATAAATATAAGAATCACTGTTTACACATGCAGATGAATTTGCTTCACTACCAAAAACAATGACATAAAAATAAAAATAAAATGCACAAATGACAAAGAGCAAAGTTCGTTTCTTTCCAGAGAATCACTTTCCTTGAAACAAACAAACATATGAATAAAAACTTTAACTCTTTTCCAGCAGTGTTTTAAAGTCCAAATCATCCTGAGGGTGAATGAGATGTTGACAGTGAAAGTTGGTCTCAGCAGGATGTTTCAGTTCCCTCATTACTGACAGTCGGGAGGTTTTTGTACGACCATGTGTACAAACTGAATCACTGTGGTATTCGGACCAGGAACCAAGCTGATTGTTACAAGTAAGTACTTTTTATCTCATCATACAACATGACAGATTTGTAGTTTTTAACTTCTGACTAATAGAAATTAAAGATTTCATATATTAGAGGTTGTTTTTAAAATGTGTTTATATCTGTTTTCACTAGTTTTATGACCAGAACATCTATAACAGAAAAACAGTCTTGAACTTCTGACGATTGTTTATATGAAGGATGTTTTTTGTTCTTGTGTCAGTTTTGTTAAAATAATGAAAAGGAAAAACAGTAAATAAAAAGACTGATATATAATCACTTTGTATTTCAAATAATCTGTTCACATTTTAAGAACTTTTATGACCAATGTTGACTTGTTTAGGTTTTCTTGTTAATATGAAAATGATGTTTAATTCATCCAACGTTGTTTTCTCTTTATTGAAACGCTAATGGGATAAACAGTTAAATGTAAAAAGAAACACTGATTTTAAATTTCACACAGGCAGAATATTGTGTAAAATTATGAATAATAAGTTGAATAAATTTAAAACATTGAACTTAATTTGTCCAAATGAAGTTACTGATTGTTGGGATTTTGGGTTAGTTAATGAATCTGTGTCTGTGTTTTACTGACTGGATTTGATGTTCTGAGTGTGGTTCATGTCCTTTCAGGCTCCAGCCTCCCTCCTCCTGTCCTGACCGTCTTCCCTCCGTCCAGAGCTGAGCTCCAGTCCAAACAAGTCACTCTGGTGTGTCTGTCCAGTCAGTCTGGACCTTTTGCAGATGTGAGCTGGTTGTCTGGCGGGAGTCCGGTGAGCAGTGGGATCTCTACCAGCACCGCCGTTCAGACACCAGACCAGACTTTCCAGATCAGCAGCTCTCTGACCATCCAGACATCAGACTGGAACATGAATAAACTTTACACATGTAAAGTGTCTTTGGGCTCCCAGACTTCAGAGAAAACCATCAGCAAGTCACAATGTCCTGCTGATGAATAACTGAGGACCAGAATGATCATTTAACTTCTGCTTCTTATCTCTGTATGCTGTTTGTTCAAAATAGTTTTAGATTTTACAAAATGTTTGTAATCAGTTTAGTGACCACTTGTATCAGCTCTGCATGTGCAACATATTTTTCAAAAATACAAATAAAAACTTGTTGAATGAGCAAAGTCACTTGTTCTTCGTATATGTCATCAGCATATTCATTCAGAAGCATTTCAAGACCAGATATGATAAACGTAAATGAAACTGAATGTTCATCCTCTGTCAGTGAAGCATCATGTGTCTACGCCTCCCTCTCTGTCCTCCCAGGATGCACCTGCAGACTTCCTCTCCACATTTATAGTTTCACGTAAATGAAGTGGTCAAATGTGAGATCTCTGTTAGAGTGGAAACAACTACGTTTGTTATATATCTAATCAGTAAGAGTTTAATATGTGATACAAGTGGTTCAGTCAGGGTAAAACATTTTTTATTCAGTAACGTCTATGATTCATGTTTTAGCAGGATCTAAACACATTCATTAACGTTGCCAATAATAAACACAAATGAGTATAAAATAAAGCATGAAGAAAGAGGAATGATGAACAATATATTAAACAATCATTCTGGTATCTTCTGATCTTCAGCAGGATGTTGAGACTCGTTAATCTTTGACTGGACTGTTTTTCTGCTTCTGTCACATGTACAAAGAAAATGTCTCTTCATAGTGAATTAATATGAAAACTGTTAAAACACTATGTCATGTTTACTGTGACACATCACTTACTCAGAGAAAACTGTTGCAGTTTTCACCCTGTAGGTGGAGATTTTCCTCGGTGGTGGGGAGGGCAGTGTCCTCAGGTTGGGTCAGGATGACAGACAACGCTGTGGCTCGCGTTTGATATGCAGATGTAGATTACACAAGTCAGCAAGTGTTTATGAACTCTATTTTCTGCAGAAAATCCAAGTCTCATTCACATTTTTTACTTGACACTGGGATGATCAGGACCTCAGCAGCCAGTTGAGTCAGGCAGGGTGGAGGTCCTCCAAGTATTCACTGTCCTCCTGTTCCATAATTAATCGTTTGCTTTTGTTTTTTTACAACAAGGATAAAAACAAGTTGACATAAGATTGCATCAATGTCATCAGGGGATCCTGATATAAAGAAAATGTTTTGTTGTTGAAGTTTTTCTATTAAATAAATTTGGTACGGGAGAGCTCCGGTTTTGTATACATTTATTAAACTATACAGCTGAGAGTTGCACAGTCAGGTTAGCGAATCTGCCATGTATTTGTCATCACAGTCTTTGTATACCTGCGTGTCCTGCCCCCAAACAAAGAATTGTTCCTTCTCAGACAAAGTGACTCTTTCATTGAATGCAGTTGCCACAGGCCTTTTGGCCATGTCTGTAAGTGATATCCTCCCATCCGGACCCCCCACTATGCAGGCTGTGAAAAAAGACAGAGTGACGTAGTGTCGAATACACATGAACCACTGACAAGGGATCTGCAGCTAAAACAATGGATTTTAATCTTCTTTGAAGCCTTGTGAGGTGTGAAGAAGTCTCACCAATCTGAGACCGTCTGCCCATATGTTTATTTCCTTTACAATTATTAAAATGTGCAGACACAAAAAGATACATATATTTGAGTAAAAGTAATAAGTAGAACCTGTTTACCAACGAGGAGCACAGCTAACAACCAAAATATTAGATTTTGTGCTACTTATCAAAAACATCCAAAATTGTAGAGTTTTATTAGAGCAGTGAAGAGAGATGTTACAAGACTTTGTCTCCTCCAACAGCTGACTGTGCTGAGGGACATTTCCAAGATTGATTCATTGAGTCTGCAGAAACAAACATCAAACAATCATTACTGTTGTGTTATCAATATTATTATTTTATTGTTATTATTTAATTTACACAGTTTTATGTCATAATAGTCTGAATTAGAGTACAAGAAGCATTTTTACCATCTCTATCTCTCTTTTGCATGCCTCCTACTTCTATTATAACAAATAGAAAAATATTTGTTCAATCAAAATTAATGTTTAACATACAACAGACATATTTGATCCAAGCTCCACCTCCTGCCAGTTCCTGTCAGTTTCAGGGTTGTATTAAAGGAGTCCTCCAGCACCTCCTCTCCTCATCCTCTAAACTCTCTAATCTGTCAACAGTCAGGTCTCTTTCCAAGTCCCAACATCCTTCTCAGCACACGGTGACAACATGCTGGGGACCCTCTGTACTCTCATCACTGCTCTGACATGTAAGGAGGCTGACTGACTGACATCTGACCTCATGTTGGATTCATCAGTCTGTGTGTTTCTCTTCACTTCATGTCATCTTGTTTTTTCAGGTGTGAGTGGTGTGACGGTGGTGACACAGAAGCCGCCGGTTGTGACGGTGACAAAAGGAGAGACGGTCACCATGGACTGTAACCTGGGAACTGTAACTGGTGTACCTGCTTTGTGGTATAAACAGATTCCAGGAAAAGTTCCTCTGTATATGCTGAGGTATCATCATGGCTGGAGTTCTCCAAAATATGACACTGGGTTTCCCTCTGCAAGACACACTTGTACTCATCAGTCAACAACAGATTATCGATTGATCATCAGCAATGTTGAGGAAGGAGACTCTGCAGTTTATTACTGTAAAACATGGGACAGCTCTGCTGATGAGTACGTATCACAGTGATTTATGTCATGACAAAAACCTCCTCCAACATACTTCTGCTTTTTAAGCCTTTGACTCTTCTTGACACAGAACACACCTAATAAACTTGATCATCCTTGTAAACAGAACATTTTATCAACACCTGATCACTTCTAACTTACATTATATGTCCCGTTAAGGTGGATGTTACCTACAGTGAAGTTAACATACAGGTGGATGACTAGTTATTAAAAAAGTATTGAGATGTGTCTGAGATCAGAATGAAACATGAAAACGTACAAAACCTCCTGACCATCAACAAGTCACAATGTCCCATTGAAGAATAACAGATAACATTAATGATAATTAACATCTGCTAGTTCATTCAACATTGTGCCTGACTTTGATTTTCTTATAATAACTCCTTGTCTATTACAAATAAGACATTTGAATTTAATTGTGAAGTAGCACAAACTGAGCCACATTTAAAGTATTTATGTTTGCATCATACATACGTGTACGCAGGATCTCATCCAAAAACTTAACAATGTCTGACTGATTTGATGATCCACTCCAACCAGCCACTGTTTGGGGGTGCTCAGCTCCTGGAGGACTGTGGTAGGCTGGAACCTGGTGGTGCTGGTGCTACGGGGGCAGTTTTGATGCAATGGGGGACTAGCTGCAGGCATCTCGGGTGGCTCCTGCCACCGGGCCAGCTGGGAGAAATCTGGAGTGACCGGATCGCCATGAGACGTAGTGACCCCTGCAGCTTGGGGGGGTTGTGTGAGGCGGCTGTAGGCTCTGCCCTGTGGGTCTGTTTTGTCCCTTCTTCTTTGTGCCTCCTGCACAAGCTACCGTGGGGGGTCATAATAAAACATACATCTGACCAGCGACCAAGTTAACAAAACCTGGATGAGAGAGAAACTAAAAACCAACAATAAAGAAATAACTCATGTATTATGTTACATCCACTTTTAGAAGTGGGGGTCTGAACATAAATTGCTGTTTAAATATAATTTTTTTTATTTCATTTGTTTAACTTTTTAGAAAAATGATTTACTTATATAAAAAATGTATCTATAATTCTTATTTCTTATCTTCTTATGATACTGACAAAAATGAAAATATTTATCTGAATCCAAAAGAAGGTGAAATTCTCCATTTAAAGCTCCTCCTCCTGCCAGTCCCTGTCAGTTTCAGGGTTGTATTAAAGGAGTCCTCCAGCACCTCCTCTCCTCATCCTCTAAACTCTCTAATCTGTCAGCAGTCAGGTCTCTTTCCAAGTCCCAACATCCTTCTCAGCACACGGTGACAACATGCTGGGGACCCTCTGTACTCTCATCACTGCTCTGACATGTAAGGAGGCTGACTGACTGACATCTGACCTCATGTTGGATTCATCAGTCTGTGTGTTTCTCTTCACTTCATGTCATCTTGTTGTTTCAGGTGTGAGTGGCGTGACGGTGGTGACACAGAAGCCGCCGGTTGTGACGGTGACAAAAGGAGAGACGGTCACCATGGACTGTAACCTGGGAACTGTAACTGATGTAGCTGCATACTGGTATAAACAGATTCCAGGAAAAGTTCCTCTGTATATGCTGAGGTATCATAATAGCTGGAGTTCTCCAAAATATGAAACTGGGTTTCCCTCTGCAAGACACACTTGTACTCATCAGTCAACAACAGATTATCGATTGATCATCAGCAATGTTGAGGAAGGAGACTCTGCAGTTTATTACTGTCAAACATGGGACAGCTCTGCTAAAGAGTGGGTATCACAGTGATTTATGTCATGACAAAAACCTCCTCCAACATACTTCTGCTTTTTCAATCTGACTCTTGAGAGAAACTGAATCCATCGTCACAAATGTTGTGTATAAATCTGAGGAGTCCTCCTTCTGATTCTCAGATGTCCAGTTTATCACACAGACCTTTAATTATATCTGAAGAGAAATCTTTGCCAACATCATTTATATACAACAACAGATTATCTGTACCTGCTTATTCCTGTTTAGGATCCCAGGGATCTGCTGGAGACTTTCCCAGCTGTCTTTATGAAAAAAGATCAAAGTAAACCATGAACAGATCGTTAGTCCACAACAGGGATTATTGACAATACTATTTATTTTCATTTACATAAATATAAGAATCACTGTTTACACATGCAGATTAATTTGCTTCACTACCAACAACAATGACATAAAGATAAAAATAAAATACACGAATGACAAAGAGCAAAGTTCATTTCTTTCCAGAGAATCACTTTCCTTGAAACAAACAAACATATGAATAAAACCTTTAACTCTTTTCCAGCAGTGTTTTAAAGTCCAAATCATCCTGAGGGTGAATGAGATGTTGACAGTGAAAGTTGGTCTCAGCAGGATGTTTCAGTTCCCTCATTACTGACAGTCGGGAGGTTTTTGTACGACCATGTGTACAAACTGAATCACTGTGGTATTCGGACCAGGAACCAAGCTGATTGTTACAAGTAAGTACTTTTTATCTCATCATACAACATGACAGATTTGTAGTTTTCAACTTCTGACTAATAGAAATGAAAGATCTCATATATTAGAGGTTGTTATTTAAATGTGTTTATATCTGTTTTCACTAGTTTTATGACCAGAACATCTATAACAGAAAAACAGTCTTGAACTTCTGACGATTGTTTAAATGAAGGATGTTTTTTGTTCTTCTGTCTGTTTTGTTAAAATAATGAAAAGGAAAAAATTAAATGAAAAGACTGATATATAATCACTTTGTATTTCAAATAATCTGTTGACATTTTAACAACTTTTATGACCAATTCTGAATTGTTAAATTTTTGTTGTTTAATGTGAAAATGATATTTAATTCATCCAAAGTTGTTTTGTCTTTATTAAAACACTAATAGGATAAACAGTTAAATGTAAAAAGAAACACTTATTTCAAATTTCACACTGTGTAAAAATGAATAATGATTTATTAAATTTAAAACAGCGAACTTAATTTGTCCAAATGAAGTTACTGATTGTTGGGATTTTGGGTTAGTTAATGAATCTGTGTCTGTGTTTTACTGACTGGATTTGATGTTCTGAGTGTGGTTCATGTCCTTTCAGGCTCCAGCCTCCCTCCTCCTGTCCTGACAGTCTTCCCTCCGTCCAGAGCTGAGCTCCAGTCCAAACAAGTCACTCTGGTGTGTCTGTCCAGTCAGTCTGGACCTTTTGCAGATGTGAGCTGGTTGTCTGCCGGGAGTCCGGTGAGCAGTGGGATCTCTACCAGCACCGCCGTTCAGACACCAGACCAGACTTTCCAGATTAGCAGCTCTCTGACCATCCAGACATCAGACTGGAACATGAATAAACTTTACACATGTAAAGTGTCTTTGGGCTCCCAGACTTCAGAGAAAACCATCAGCAAGTCACAATGTCCTGCTGAAGAATAACTGAGGACCAGAATGATCATTTAACTTCTGCTTCTTATCTCTGTATGCTGTTTGTTCAAAATAGTTTTAGATTTTACAAAATGTTTGTAATCAGTTTAGTGACCACTTGTATCAGCTCTGCATGTGCAACATATTTTTCAAAAATACAAATAAAAACTTGTTGAATGAGCAAAGTCACTTGTTCTTCTCTTATATGTCATCAGCATATTTATTCAGAAGCATTTCAAGACCAGATATGATAAACGTAAATGAAACTGAATGTTCATCCTCTGTCAGTGAAGCATCATGTGTCTACGCCTCCCTCTCTGTCCTCCCAGGATGCACCTGCAGACTTCCTCTCCATTTATAGTTTCACGTAAATGAAGTGGTCAAATGTGAGATCTCTGTTAGAGTGGAAACAACTACGTTTATTTATATATCTAATCAGTAAGAGTTTAATATGTGATACAAATGGTTCATTCAGGGTAAAACATTTTTTATTCAGTAACGTCTATGATTCATGTTTTAGCAGGATCTGAACACATTCATTAAGGTTGCCAATAATAAACACAAATGAGTATAAATTAAAGCATGAAGAAAGAGGAATGATGAACAATATATTAAACAATCATTCTGGTATCTTCTGATCTTCAGCAGGATGTTGAGACTCGTTAATCTTTGACTGGACTGTTTTTCTGCTTCTGTCACATGTACAAAGAAAATGTCTCTTCATAGTGAATTAATATGAAAACTGTTAAAACACTATGTCATGTTTACTGTGACACATCACTTACTCAGAGAAAACTGTTGCAGTTTGTCAGGTTTGAACAACCTAAACATTTATTAAACACACATTAAGGAAGAAAGACAAAGTCAGTAAGTTGTCATTCATCAGCACGGAGGACGGACAGAAAACTCAGCCACATTTCTGGCGCTTTGGTCTCTGTCCGCACCCCCTCTCTGCTGTGGTACTTAAGGCTTTTATTGAAAATACGGAGGTAACAAATCACATGAAGATAAGCAACAAGTAACAAGATACAGTCTGACGTGTACAATCATCTTATAAGACAAGCAGTATACAGTGTGTAAAACAAATATGAGATAAAACAAAGAGTGTGTTAAAGTTTAACTCTATCATTTCCCTCCTGTTAAACACATCTTTGTTTATTTCACGTCGTCCAAGACCACTTCAGGTGATCTTCAGTCATGGAGTCATTTTTCATGAGTACAAAGATATTTACACTCAGAGGGGTTTCTATAAAAAAGAAGAGATATTAATATTATTATCAGAGACCTTTTCATCATCATCAACAGAATCATTTGCATCATCATTATCAGAGTCAAGACCCAAAATCACATACATTTGAGCTACACGGTCTTCCACGGGTGAGATGGCTGTGGTGATCAATCGGTTCAGCAGTGCACGCAGACATCGGGATGCAACAACAACCACACAATGTCAGAAATGCTGAAAATACAGCGATGGATACTAGTACAGAGGATACTAAGGTTCGGTACCTGCCAAATGCATCCACCCAGGAGTCCCACATGGATGTGTCAAACACGGAGTGCTCCTTCAGTACGTTTTTGCCATTCAGCCCTCGTATGGCCTTGGTAAGACTACCATCTGCAGCGGTGTTATCAAAAAGTGCAACACTGTTTTCCAAACATGGCACACACATACTTCCCTTCTCAGCCAGAAGAATCCAGGACAATCCTGATCTGGAAAGTCATGAGAGACGTGGCAGACAGCTGTCCAAATACATCCTCAAACCTGTTCCGTGTCCAGTTTCCTAATTTCTGAACATTGTAGTGGATGTTGTTCATTCTGTCATTTTTATTTAACGTGCACCAAACAGAGGACTGAAATCCTGCTGCTATCTGGTCTTACAAATTTATACTCATCTGACACCCCGTGGAGATCTGATGACATCAATGTATGTGGGATCGTTGTCAGAGGTCCAAGTGGAGCTGCTGGATCTCTTGGTTCTCCGAAGGCTTCTTGATGTTACGGCAGACGGCACAGTCGTCAGTTCTTCAGCTGAGATATAAGGATACACTGAAACAGGAAACAACAGGGTGACTAAAACAAAAACCTCAGGATGATGAATAAAGTCACTATCCAGCATCCTACAGCATTTCTTACCCGTTTGGTGTCATTTTGATTGAATTTTTATCTCCTCTACTTGGTCAGGTATCTTAAAATGCTTCACTGACTTTCGAGTCTATTCAGACTCTGTATGTCTGAATCCACCCTGTTATCAGACTTTGGCTCACCTTTCCTATCGGAGTTTTCAATCGAAATGACCTCTGACCCCATCCCTCCTGTTGAGACATGAGTGACATCATGGCTCAACACAGCAGCCCATTTGTACAGATTTTTTTTTCTTTTGTCTTCTTTCTTCTTCCATCCAGAAATCTGAAACCAAACCAAGATCTTCTGTCTTTATGAATGGGGACAGAGAAAACGGGGTTCCTGATGTTCACCACTGTGAAGACAGATGAAGCGTTGAAAACGTGGTTTTGTTCTGTCACCGAGTTCCTTCACTCTGCATCGCAGCTTCATTGTATCTGGATCCAAAACATTACCGTCATACTGGGGGTCCCAGTCACCTCCAACATGACGCCAGTCACTGGCAAGAGCAGTCATCCAAACCCGTTTGTCCTCTCCGTCATCAAGGTGGCAGGACCGTCCGAGGTCCTCCCTGTCATGGACAGATCCCTCCACATCCTCCCCATGGAAGGAGAGGCCTTCTTCAGCCTTTTTAACATCGTCCGTGTTAGGATTTGCAACTTCAATGAGAGGAACCGTGTCAGCGGCTGGCGGATAAGTAGGTGTGTTATTCAGGGTCAGTTCAAGGATACACTCAGGTGGCGGAGGGTTAGGAGGAGGTAACAGTGGATAGATTGGGTTACTGTCAGAAAGAATTCTGTTATCGTCGTCCTTTTTTTCGTCTTTTTGTCTTCTCTGTACAGGCCCAGTCTCATCTGTTCTGTAAAACATGACCTTGGATTTTTTCTTTCTACAGTCCCTCCTCCCTTCTCCTTGTTCAGGCCTCTGTGCCTCTCCCAACCATTTCTGGCTCTCTTCGAAACCGCACCTCCGCATCTTCTTGGTGTTCTGTTTTGTATCAATCTGTTATCTTATCCTGCATTTCAACTATTTTCTGTGAGTTTAGAGTTCCCATTAAACCATATTTACTGATCCACAGGTTAAGGTATTTTATTGACTTCAGATATTTTTTCTGCATGTATTTCTAGTCCTCACAAACCAATCTTTTTTTATGGTCAACCTTTACTGATCTATTTCCCCATTTTTTTATTTTATTTTATTTATTTTTTTATTATTAGATGGTTTTAGTCCAGGTCGGTTCGGTATCAATACCTAGGGTATTCTAAACACCTGGATGTTTTGTCAGTAGGACAGCAATTAACTGTGCTGAAGGACATTTCCATGAAGACACAAGATTGATTCATTGAGTCTGCAGAAACAAACATTAAGCAATCATTGCTGTTTTGTTACCAATATTAACTTTTTATTTAATTTACATAGTTAACAACAGGCTATTCCTCAGAGCTATATTTTATAAAAAGATTAAAAATGGTTTCTATCTACTGTAATTTTGGTAGATAAAAAATGTATTTGTTTATGTCATAAAGGTCTGAATTAAAGTATAAGCAGCAATTTTACCATCTCTATCTCTCTTTTGCATGCCTCCTACTTCTATTATTACAAATAGAAAAATATTTGTTCAATCAAAATTAATGTTTAACATACAACAGACATATTTGATCCAAGCTCCACCTCCTGCCAGTCCCTGTCAGTTTCAGGGTTGTATTAAAGGAGTCCTCCAGCACCTCCTCTCCTCATCCTCTAAACTCTCTAATCTGTCAACAGTCAGGTCTCTTTCCAAGTCCCAACATCCTTCTCAGCACACGGTGACAACATGCTGGGGACCCTCTGTACTCTCATCACTGCTCTGACATGTAAGGAGGCTGACTGACTGACATCTGACCTCATGTTGGATTCATCAGTCTGTGTGTTT